>CM028687.1:44563226-45763226 GCA_016771965.1 Brassica carinata | reverse complement strand
CACAATAGTATGTTTTTGATAATTTTATAATGTTATAATATGTTTTTTTGGTCAAAATAATGTTATAATATATTAATATTGATAATTTATTACTAAACTGCAATAATATCTCATAATCATCCAATCACAAATATAAACGCACCATTTTTAACTGTTGCATTAATCGTATAAATCGCTTAATAATGCTAGAAACCATAACTACCTATATTTGCAAACTCCGCGAACTACACATGTAACCGCTGTGTTTGCCTCTCAGAGTCATACTTTGGAACGCACATTCCCAACCCTAAATTTTGCTTCAAAACCTGAAGTCTCCTATGAATTAGAACCTCACTGTCCATAATATTTTTTTACTTGTTTACAAAGTCAAATTTTATAAGTCAATTTTTATAAGGTCAATCATATCATGTGTTGGAGGCACGACAGATAATTTTCATTCACTATATTGTCACTAGCTAGGGACTATGTCGGAACAAATCAACAAAGAAGACAAACAAACGTCGAACTTTTCTTTGTGTTGTTGACAAGTTGTGTATCAAAGAATGTTAAGTTGTCTTTCATTCACCATATACGTTTAGTATTTTATATATTGGTAAACCTAGTAGGGCAAAGATATATTCTTATTTCATATTTATCTTCTTAGGAAGTATGACATATTCCAATACACCCTCCCTCAAGTTGTAGCATATAAGTTAGTTATGGCCAACTTGAAAATGAAATTTTCAAACTCCTTTGGCCCCAATGCTTTTAAAAAATATCAATAGTTGTGCTCAAGTCAACGTCCCCTGCCTCTATATATAGTTCATAGTTTGGGTCTGAATCTGTATCTCAAAGGATCTCATTAAACTTTTGTTTTGTGTTGTGCTCAAGATTTGATCCAACTACTGAAAGTTTCCTCGTTTAGAATTTTTTTTTTCTTTTTCTTTTTTAAACCGAGACTAATGTCAATGGAAGGGTCAAGTACGTGCAGCTCTGTGAGGGGGGAACTGTTACACGGTAACTTAGACATTTGTGTTAAGGAGGCTAAAAATCTTCCTAACATGGATCGGTTCCGAATGTGTAAGAGGAACAGTACAAGTGATCCGTTCGTGACTGTCTCTGTCGCAGGTGCAAAGATTGGCACAACGTTTGTGATCAACAACAACGAGAATCCTCTGTGGATGCAACATTTCCATGTACCGGTAGCTCATACTGCTGAAGAGGTTAAGTTTGTGGTGAAAGACAGTGACCAATTTGGAGCCAAGTTCATAGGAGATGTTGGAATCCCAACCAAGGAGTTGTGTTCCGGGAATAGGATCGAAGGGTTGTTTCCGATACTTAACAGTAATGGGAAGCCATGTAAAAAGGGTTCTGTGTTGAGTTTGGCTATTCAATACACTCCGGTGGAAATGATGAAAATTTACCAAATGGGTGTTGGTAATGAGTGCGAAGGAGTTCCCCTACGTACTTCCCTTTGAGGAAAGGCGGTAGAGTTACTTTGTATCAAGATGCTCATGTTGAAGACGGGACACTTCCGAGTGTAGATCTCGATGGTGGGATGAAGTATATACATGGAAAGTGCTGGGAAGATATGGCAGATGCGATTAGACGGGCGAGGAGGTTAATTTATATCACAGGATGGTCAGTTTACCATCAGGTTAGGCTGGTTCGTCGCAATAATCAACCTCCTCGCCTGTCTAATCGCATCATCCATATCTTCCCAGCACTTTCCATGTATATACTTCATCCCACCATCGAGATCTACACTCGGAAGTGTCCCGTCTTCAACATGAGCATCTTGATAGAGAGTAACTCTACCGCCTTTCCTCAAAGGGAAGTATGTACCGGGAACTCCTTTGCACTCATTACCAACACCCATTTGGTAAATTTTCATCGTTTCCACTGGAGTGTATTGAATAGACAAACTCAACACAGCACCCTTTTTACATGGCTTTCCACTACTGTTAAGTATCGGAAAACCTTTCGATCCTATTCCCTGAATATAACTCCACGGTTGGCATTTCAACAGCTCCTATGAACTTGGCTCCAAAACGGTCACTGTCTTTCAACACAAAATTAACCACCGTAGCATGGTGAGCCACCGGAACATAGAAATGCTGCATCCACTCAGGATTCTCATTGTTGTCGATCACAAAAGTTTCGCCGATTACTGCGCCTGCGATAGAGACAGTCACGAAAGGATCACTTGTACTGTTCTTCTGGTACCTCCGGAACCGATCCATGTTAGGGAGATTTTTGGCCTCCTTAACCAATATGTCTAAGTTACCGTGTAACAGTTCCCCCCTCACAGAGCTGCTACTTGACCCTTCCATTGACATTGTCTTAGTAGTATAAAAAAGTTTTGTTAGATCCTTTGAGATACAATTCAGATCAAATCTATGAATAGAACTAAATATGGTTTGTGTTGTCTGCCGTTGTTGACTTGTTCCAACTTCAGTCATTAATGATATACTTCATCGCTATTGGTCCAGACTTCATCATTAAATTCTTCCTGACATATGAACTGTAAATTTGAACAAGTTGTATGGAAAATTTAGTGAATTCAAATTATCAGTCGTGGTCCCAGCACATGAAATGATTGATGATAGTGTGAGAGTTATAGGTTGCAAGAACTAGAACTCACATTAATATAGGGATAACTCTTTCCAAGAAATACCACTAGATTAATACTTTTAAAATTACATATCAATTCTTTCTAAAAACAATTCTTCAATCAAGCTCAAGACAAGCTTTGAATTGTTGACTAATTTCACTCGTTCACAGACTAATCTCTCTTTTGAGATTTTATTGGATGGATATTAGAACCCCGTCAATCACTTTTTCTTTAATTAGCAACTAATCACTTTTTGAGAACCCCCACCTCATACCATTGATGGAGTTTCTCTAAGAGTCTATAAACCAGTTATGCTTTTAACCCCTAGACGTTTTGCTTCTCCTTATTCGGGCGTACAAAACTCTTCCTTGCTAAAAGCAATCTCCGTGTGTTGACCGGAAAATATAATGAAAACATCCTCTTTAGAGGAAACTCTAGACCTAACGATCTACATAATGGAACTTTCAATTTCCGGTACTTCAGAGATTAAGCTAATCTTCCATATCCCATATGATCGATTGCTTCTTCTTCAATTCTTCCCTTAAGCTGAATCTTCAATAAATCTTCCTTTAATGTTCATTATTTGACTTGCACTTCACTCGACTCCTCGTCTTGTATCGTAGTTCATGTCGCACTTCATGAAATACTTCAACTCCGCCTTGACCATACATCTTAAGTCTCCCCCTTTTTAATTTTGTGCATCTCAAAAGTATCGGAGATGAAAACAGCCAATACAGACAAACACATATTCACGCAAATGCAAGAACTCACATGATCAAAGCAACCAAACATACTTATATTATCTTAAAATAGGTGTCAAGTATATAATACATCTTTATGACAAAGACAACACACATAAATACTCCTCCATAAACCGAGATTGTCTGAAACATAGGATAAACACAATTGCAACAAAAGATGCAACCGTAAAACTACACTAAAAACAAGAAACACAAAATTTGTTACCTCACAAGATTAGACCTCTTCATCTCAATCCTCATCTTCTCCCCCTGCTTTTGAGCACATGGATTAAAGACTCAAGTATAATGAAGAGAACGAGGAGAAAGAGAGACTAACCTGCAACTGAGCACATCACAAAACAAAAGTTTAATGAGATCCTTTGAGATACAGATTCAGACCCAAACTATGAACTATATATAGAGGCAGGGGACGTTGACTTGAGCACAACTATTGATATTTTTTAAAAGCATTGGGGCCAAAGGAGTTTGAAAATTTCATTTTCAAGTTGGCCATAACTAACTTATATGCTACAACTTGAGGGAGGGTGTATTGGAATATGTCATACTTCCTAAGAAGATAAATATGAAATAAGAATATATCTTTGCCCTACTAGGTTTACCAATATATAAAATACTAAACGTATATGGTGAATGAAAGACAACTTAACATTCTTTGATACACAACTTGTCAACAACACAAAGAAAAGTTCGACGTTTGTTTGTCTTCTTTGTTGATTTGTTCCGACATAGTCCCTAGCTAGTGACAATATAGTGAATGAAAATTATCTGTCGTGCCTCCAACACATGATATGATTGACCTTATAAAAATTGACTTATAAAATTTGACTTTGTAAACAAGTAAAAATATTATGGACAGTGAGGTTCTAATTCATAGGAGACTTCAGGTTTTGAAGCAAAATTTAGGGTTGGGAATGTGCGTTCCAAAGTATGACTCTGAGAGGCAAACACAGCGGTTACATGTGTAGTTCGCGGAGTTTGCAAATATAGGTAGTTATGGTTTCTAGCATTATTAAGCGATTTATACGATTAATGCAACAGTTAAAAATGGTGCGTTTATATTTGTGATTGGATGATTATGAGATATTATTGCAGTTTAGTAATAAATTATCAATATTAATATATTATAACATTATTTTGACCAAAAACATATTATAACATTATAAAATTATCAAAACATACTATTGTGATAAAATATAATAATTATTAATATAATATAACTAATAATAATATTATGTTTATTTATCTAATTTTTAATTTAGATGAAAGTTATAATTTTAATAGAACTTGTTTTGAAGATTTATAATAAAACTTTTAAAAGATTTTTTTGTTTAGTTTTATATATGTATATATCTTTATATATGTATGTATATTAATGTTTAAAAGCTATAGTGAATATTTTTAGTTTAAAGTTTTTATAAAATAAATTATGATACTTTTGTGAATTTAAATTTAAAATATATTTTATTTATAATATTTCCAATATAAAATTTTAATTTAAAATTTAAAATATTTTAGAAAATATTTTTAGATTTTATTATACACTAAATAACCGTCAAGTAACATATGCTAGTTGGAACCAGCTTTTGATTTTAAAAAGTTCGGAGTGGTTTGAAAAACAATTTTGTGATTGTTGCAAAGCTTGTAGCAAATGCTTCTGCTACAAAAGTTGTGTTTGCAAGTGATGCGGAAACCAGTCAGACCATGAGTCTTCACTATCAAAATGTTGCTCATTGGAGCTAAGTAGCTTGATTTTGTTTGAAAGAACCCAAAGAGGTGTTCGGATCCATTTGTGTGCAAGGTGTTTAACGAATTTGATTCAGGTTGCTATATACACATAACAAATCCATGTCACATCTACAAATCCATTACAAAAGCTCCGTCAAATTGTTAACAAAAGAACCTCAAGCAAGAATGAAGATACTGAAAGTCCAAACACTACTAAAACAAAAGAGCTCCCTTGTGTGGACGTCTTTTATAATCCACTAGGTAATAATCGCTCCTTGCTGCAGAATGAGATTATTAATTTCATTATTTCGTAAGATAAGAAGATATTAAGTTTGTTTAATCTGGATATCGTTTCGGTTTTAGGTTAGTTTTTTGGTTTTTAATCTATTAAAATATAACGATCATTCTAAATCAATATTTATTCTGTTTATTCAATTAAAATTCTTGAGATTTTTAGATTTTTCAGTGATAACCAAAACTGTTATTATTTGTTTGGTTTCCTGTTATATGAATTTTAGACACTTCTAATGTCGAACCAATGGTTTCATATTATAATTTCTAAATGCATGGAAATCAAATCAAATTTAGATAAAAATTGAAGAAAAAAGAAAAGAAAATTATTAAGACAAATCATTTCATTACAATTTGGTCGATGGTGAATGGAAACATTAAAAAAAAAGAGAATATTTCAGCTTTCAAGAGAATTAGAATCCTCACTTGTAGCGAATATTTAGTTATATAGATGTTCACTGCAATGTGCATATGTATGTAGGACTGGGAAAAATATCTGTAAATTTTGATTTGATTCGTTATCCTTGTTGATTTGAGCAAAATATCTGGATATCCGTAACTCTACGAAAAAAGAAATACTAATATGCAATATCCGTAAAAAACGAAATAATTCACAAATACTAATATTTTTAAAAATGGATATTCGATCCGATCCGTTATATATATACATATATTTAATGAATTATATATATAAGTTATATAAATAATATATTCTATATAAGTTTTACAATATTTTTATTTACTAAATTTATTAAATTAGGTATTAGTATTCAAAAAGTAAATAAGTTTTTATTTTTGTAATAAAATCTTATTATTATTTTTATATATTTTTATTCATTTTAGTTAATTTATTTATTTTTATGGATCGAAACCGGTTAAAATCTAATTCTTCTGGATATCGGGACATCATTATATCCGGATGGCTCTGAACTGAATCAGATAATTGATTATTCGGACGAAAGTTGGATCAAGAATACCTCCAAAATCTATGATATCCAATTAGTGCCCACTCTTACATGTATGTGTATGTAAAAATACATAAAGGTGGTTTATAAATATATAAAGATACCATAATTAGCATTAAAAGACATTTTGTTCAAAATAACACATGAGCGATAATATTCTATTAAAATAAAATAAGTAAAAATAAAATAAGCCTAGACAATAGTGAATTTTTTTTGTAAATTTTCTTTCTATGAGAACTTTGTATAACCCGTAGGACCGTGCATGTGAGTTTCATATTGAAAAAAATAGTATATAGTGTGAATGCATTTATGTAGAGTTAGGCTGCAAAGCTCTCGCACTTGATCACGTCAGCCTATTTGTTCTCAAATAGTTGTAAGACTATCACGTGGCAAGCGTAATGTGAACACATTTAATGACAATGTTTCTCTTTTAATATATATGGGATATGAGTTTCACAAATTATGTATTGGTGTTTTATGGATCCAAAATGCATTTGAAGGGATTTTCCAACTTTTTAGTATATTCTATCTTAGTCCCAGGCAGTCCCAGCTATTAACCTGATAAATTGATGAAAGTTTAGGAATCTATATAATAATACTTTTATTCTGTTTTGAATGGAATTATTATTTTATTTAAAAGTCACTTACGTATTTGTAGTGTTCACGTTAATCAGTGGAGGATTTTAGAAAGGACATTACAGGCCAGTAGTAGCAGAAACTAATGTCCCGGAGAGTACATAGGCATGGCTTGTGAAAAGAATGTCAGGCATCTCAAGAAACCATATGTCACGTGTATTAGGGATAACATATCACATGATGAGTTTAACGAAACCTTACACATCGAGAGTTTAAAGAAACTTTAAGTAACATATAAAAGATTATGGTTAATCTAATTATTGCCAATTAGTTTTAGGTTAGAAATCTATATTAAATCCAAATTTAATATGGTATTAGAACCTAGATTCTAAACACTAATTGATATAATCCTCATGATCAAGAATAACTGTCGAGTTTGACCCTCTCGACCGTAAGTTCCTAAATATTTATCCGATAATAGCCATCATCTGAAGGCGGTATTAAGATAAAATATCTCATATCGGAAGTTAAAAAACTAGGTAATATATAAAAAGTTATAACTAATCCACTTACTCCCAAATGGTTTTAATTTAGAAGTTCAGTGATAAGTCTGAACTTAAAATATGCTTTTCTACTTTCCTATTGCTAAGGAAGTATGGAGTTTATTTGCCTTCCCTCCTCCTACTTATGGCTTCTCGATGAATTCAGTATTTCTGAATTTTCACTATCTTTGAAACCTAGCAAGGACATAATTGAAAGTAAAATACTCTTAGCCTTCCCATGGTTACCGTGGAATATCTGAAAACCGAGAAACATGTTAAATTTTGAACAGGTCGGAGTGGAAGCAAATGTGGTTTTATAAAAGGCACAGACTGATGCAGGGGCGTGGTTGGCAGCTAACCAGCATGAACAGAATGGTGAGGAAGAGGAGGACCTTGACCTTTCACTACAAAAACATCGTTATTAGGGGCAAAAATGGTGGTATGTCGTCGGAATAACCTTATTCCGACGACATACCGTGAAACAAGTCCTGGAAAAACTCCTCGAATTTCATTTTTTCCTCGGAATTCCCTGAAATTTCGGCCGAATTCTAAGGAATGTATTTCGAGGAATCCGAGGACCACCGTTCGTCGGAAAAGTCCTGAATATACGAAGAAGCACTCCCTCGGTATATTAGGACATTTCGGACAAATCCTCGGAAGTTCGACGAAATGTTCGAGGAAGTAATCCTCGGAAATTCGAGAAGCTAGCCCTCGGAAAATTCGAGGAAGAGATCCTCGGTATATTCCGGCGACAATGATCGTCGGAAATTTCGAGGACCACTTCCGAATATCAAAAAATTAATTTTTAAAAATAAAATTTTTGAAATTTAAATTGAAAATATAAAATTAAAATTAAAATTAAAATTGAAAACATATTAGATAATATTCAAAGTCGTTACAAATAAAAATAAAACATTCGAGTTTTTGAAAAAAAAACTTCACGGGTTTTCGCGTTCGGGTCTTGCGCGGTGGGAACATCTCGTTGGTGCAACCTCCTCATAATCTCCATCATTTGCTCATTCAGCTTCTTACATTGCCTCAAAGCCGCTGTTGAGTCGCCATCTAGGTCTCCAACACGGATATCACGATCATCCTTGTCCTTCACTGACCCATAAGTACTTCGGATCAACAAAGGCGGTGGTGCGTGAAGACGGAACCGACGGGGAGCGGCGACTCAAACCGACTAAGCGTCCCTTCTTCTTTGGAACCGACTGAAATAGAAAATAGCCAAATTTAAATAATAGAAAAGATGAATTGAACTTAAAAAGAACTTCTGCGATTCAGCGATTTCGTTGATCCAACGAGCAAGTAGGTGGGCCGTCGAATCGTCATCCTCGGTTTGAAGCTGAGACTCTTCGTCTACCACCGAGTCTCAATCAGGGTGACCACATCCCTCACAACACCATCATCAATCTGGCGGTCTTCTTGTTGGTATCGCCCTCTTAGAGGCGAGATCATCAACCAGGCTCGCCATCATTTTCTTCGCCTTGAAAAAACATAAATTAAACAAACATTAGTAATTAGAAGAAATGCACAAAAATAAAATTTCAAAACTTAAATAATAGAATAAAAGCGACTGAATTTACCATGCGATCCCCAGTGGCAATAGATTGAGCACCCAGTTATGCTTGAAGGCGCCCTTCCTCTTACCCCTTTCCTGCGGTTGGTGGAGTTGGTGGAAGAAGTTTCTTCGTCTGTTCCTTATCCCAATGCACACACAACTCCAGCCAGACCGTGGGGTTCATCGACTTTGAGACCTTTTAATTAAAAAAATATTAAATAAATTAAAAATATTTTAATAAATTAAAAATTGTTTAATAAATAAAAACAACCTTGTTTATTTCCCACTTCTTCTTCCACTTTGGATGCTTATAGTTGTCCATAACTTTATGGACCGAAGTGGTGATAGATATACATCGTATCATGGCATTCGGTTAATTCTTGCTGAAAAAAACACAATTAGTAGAAAATTTATATTAAAGATTAAAAATATAAGTAAAAATTAGAATACATACCATAAGCTTTGAAACCACAGATGCTGCTTGTCGGTAGGAAGTCGTGAAAGTCGGATGTCCCTTGTCGAGGGCGAGTACATCATCTGGTTGATCCATGCGCTGATCCGTTCGGATGGTTGAACTAATAAAAAGAACAAATTATTAATAATGAATCAAATTTTAATGAAAAAATACGTTTAATTACCATGTTTGGCCCGTCCATGTGGATACGAGTGAGATAGGGAAGATTGTCACGCCGGGCTGTCGAACAAACTCATAACCCTCATCACTCCCGGAGGACGGAGGAGGAGGAGCGAGAGGCGAGGAAGCGGAGTGCACAGGGAGGGAGGAGCAGAGGCGGGGAAATGGAGAGGGAGATGTATGGTAGGAGCTGTGGGGCGATGAGGAATCTGAATGTGGGCTGACCCGAGAGAGTGGCTCCCATTACCACCGACTCGGCCTTCAGTAGGGTCTCATCATCATAAAACTGTAAATTAAAAAATATATTTAAAAATTAGTTCTAATAAATTTAAATTTTGAAAAATCAATAAATAGTTTTTAATCACAAAAATATAAATAGTTTAATAATTACAAAAAATAGTTTTAATATATAAAAAATAGTTTAATAATTACAAAAAATAGTTTTAATATATAAAAAATAGTTTAATAATTACAAAAAATAGTTTTAATATATAAAAATAGTTTAATAATTACAAAAATAGTTTTAATATATAAAAGTAGTTTAATAATTATAAAAATATTTTTCATATATAAAAATGTTTAATAAATATAGAAATTTATATTATATATATATATATTTCTTTTTTAAAAAAAATCCCAAATAATATTTTTTAAACACAAAAATAGAAGTTTTATAGATATTAAAAATGTTTAATAAATATATAAAAGATTTTATAATGCAAAAAATAGATTTTATATACAAAAAACGTTTTCATAGATTTTATTTGTATACATAATTATCAATTAGATTTTTATAACCAAAATTAATAAAAACTAAAAAAAATTCCATCTTGTGGGAACCACAATTAGCACGTCAATTTCGATAAAGATTTGTGGAGGAAACAGGTTAACCGATCTTCCTTGAAGGTCCCAGATATCTCTGGGCATCCGAAACAATCAGTTTTAAGTCGAGAAATAAAAATCATAAAGTAGAAGCGGAAAAAGATCTTATTTGAATTCACTTTGGCGTGAACAACAGGTAAGAAGTAGCTACAAGAGCTGTCGAAAGGTCCGCTAGTCCGGCCGCTAGATCTAACCTAGTTGAGTCGCGGCTTCATGAAAACGAGAAAAGAAAGCTAAAAGCGCTCTAAGTGCTAAGTGCTCTCTGAAGTTTTGTGTGATCTGGTTTGCTTCTTGCTCAAAGCTCTCCTTATATACTCCTCTTAAGGCGGTCTATCTTCGCGGGCTGAATCGGGCTTTTCCATTTTCTTCCATCTTCGTGTTTATCGGAAACTTGACATTTATCTTGGGAAAAATTGACATTTATCTTCTGGAAACTTGACATTTATCTCTTATGTGAGGATAAGGATAAAGTCATAGTTATCCTTCCTTTTCGGAAAAATGTGGTGGGCGTTTGTACGTTGGGCCGTTTAGGCGTTTCTGGTTTTTGAAAGAACGGTCTTTGAAGGTTTGGTGTTTCGAAGGAACCCCAATTCCTTGTATAGTCGAGATGTTGGTGTTCTAGAATAGCGTGATCGTACCAAAACTTGCGTAGATTGATCGAACAAGCTAAGATGGGATCGGACCGGCACGATAGGACCAAGACCAGGGCGAGGCCGTGGACCGGCGCGGCGAGCCAGCGTGGCAGGTGCTGCCCGGCGCCAGAGCCAATACGCGGTGCCGCGGTAGAGCTGGCCAGCGTCCAGCGTGCGCCCGGCCGAGCGGCAGCGTGGGGTGCCGCCGGCGCCAGGCGACCCAGCGTCAGCGATGCCGCCGGTGCGAGCCATCTTGCCGTCTGTGGGTTTCGTTGTTCGATCTTTCCCCGTTAGTCGTTTCGGGAAATCTTTGAGTTTGGGAAGATCTTTAGCCGTGATTTCGAGATAATCGTTTCTAATCCGCGAGACTCCTCGAGTGGGATTTGAGATGGACTTGGATTTGTAGACTTTCCGTCTTCAGGATGTGAGCAATGTGGCTTGAGCTTTAGATGTGTTAAAGATGAATCTTTTAAACAATGGGAAGGCTTCGGAAGAACCATTGTAGATCTCGGACGATCCGGACATGGGTTTTAAGGGACCAAGATGCGCCATTGCGAGATCATGAGATGATTACGGCGGATGGGCAGGACCCTTGCAGCGGCTGGGGCCAGGAGTGGACGAGCCTTCCGTGAGTTTTATCGGCGGCGACCCGTTCTTGGCTTTGATCGTCGCTTGGTTTTCTTTCGAGTACTTTCGGTGGCGATTTAGGTCATTGACCGATTTTGACCCCAGTTTAGCCCCAGCTAGCTAGGAACTGTAGTGCCTGTCGGATCTAGCTTGCGGTATAGCCATATGGGAAGGTGTAGAGGCGTGTCGTTTGCGAAGTCGGGTAAATAGTAATTTTACCTCCTTTATAGGGCGAGTAAGAAATTTCATTCTTACTTCATCATAAGAAATTTACTTTCTCTCTCAAGAATCCTTTCTCTCTTTAAGAACAATGTCTTCAAGATCTTCAAAACTCTTCTTCCCATTCATCCTCGGATGAATCTGCCAATTGTGGTGGTGAAGCGGGAGGAGTTGGTCGAGGAGGGCGAAGAATGCGTATTACAGGCCCTTGTAGGTTAAGCCCCAACACGACCGAGATCCCTGTTAGGAGACCTCAGGGCAGCCTGGTGCTCCTTTACGCCGAGCTTGGTTTCTCGTAAATATCTCGGGTTCTTGAGATTTTACCCAGGTTCTGAAGAGTCAAATTCAGTTCCGTTGGTAGCGAGAGTGCAAGGAATCCTCCGCAAAGTTTCTTTACATGTTCTGAGGCTTTCTTCACGTCTCTGCCGTGTGGTTCCCGATCCCTGGTGCCATTGTTGCGTGCGCTTCACTGCTTCGAACTTTCGATCAGCCAGCTCAGCATTCCTGCCTTGGAGAGTTGGCTTGGCGTACTGATCGCTAGCTATGAACTTCGGGATTGATCTTGGTCCCGATGATTTGAAGGTCTTTGGAGCACTTCGGCCGGCGGGGAGGCGGCGGTTACTACTCCATGCTGCCTAAGAAGGATATGGCCGTGATTGAGGGGACTACTTGAATCCCAAATCGTGGCAGGGCGTTTCTTCTTCGTCCAATAGATGGTGAGTCTGTCGAGGAGAGCTGCCTCCATCTATTTCCGCAAGCATGGAACTTCAACCAGGTCTGATGAAAACCTGTTGTCTATTTCACCATTTGGAAGTCGCGAGTTTTAGTGAAAATTTTTCTTTGTAGGGAACAACCCTATCGGCGCATTTGCATGGTGATCTCTTTGTCGAGAGATCTTCTTCGTCGGCCACATTTTCTGGAAGTCCTTCACCCTCGAGCAGTTGAGGCGGTAGAACTTCCGGTCGAGATCCTGTCCGTCGTATGATGCGAACCGGTCATCGAAGTTCCTACCGGGTAGACAGAGATCTAGTAAGGGAAGGAAATGATGATGGGAAGGCTCGGAAGATCCTTCACCGTTAAAACCTAGTTTTGCTCCAGCGGAAAAGCGAACCAGCGATTTTCCATTCCCCAACAACTTCTTTGATGGCCTTCCTCCGGAGTTTGTTACTGGCGAGTTGGAGGATGAGGAGAAAGCGGGTTTTGCGAGGCTCCCAGCGTGTCGAGGTTTGGCCCGAACTTCTTAACCTACGTTGAATCTGTATATAAGCATGCTTGATGATCTTGAGTTTATCAGGGGACTAAGAGTGTTTAGCGACTCGAGTTTCCGCAAATCCAGGATTGCTAACTTCAAGACCACAGAAGAGGCGAGAGCTTTTCGGTTCGACAAGAGGTAAAAGCGCGAAACGAAGCAAGCTGATCTTCATGCTCGACTCTCGTTCGGGCGGAAGGAGAAGAAGAAGGATGGTCGCAGCTGAGGTGGCGAGGAGCGGAATCGTTGCTGCTGAGTTTCAATGTTTTAAAGAAGCTCGAGTTTGCTGGTGATTTCAGCGAGTGCGGGGTTGATCGTAAACCTTTACAAGTCTCGAACCAGTTTCTCCTTCGATTCGAGATTGCTGAGACGATTTCATGGCGAGTGTGCTCATGCTGAGTCCTTGGTTCCTCCGGTAGAAGAAAGAGTCCGGAGACTATGGGAACTATCGAGGTTTCAAGGATCTGATGGAGGCGGAGCGATGAGAGCGCCGAGGGTGGTGGGAGCGCTCAAGGCGTGAATGAGTAAGTGGACCAGCCTGCTAGTTCATTTGGGATTTCCGCATCAGTTTCTCAATGTTGACTTCCTTTTGTGAATCGTATTTTTTGGCCGTGTGTGGCGTTTTAGAGTTTTATTCTGCGACCGTTGGAGGTTGCATTCTTATGTTTTGGGACTGGCGTTGGTGGCTTTGAATCCCGCCGTTTTTGCGGACTTTATGAATATGAGAATTTGAGATTTAGTCTTTTGTTTTGATTTATACTTTCGTCAAGTGTGAGGAAGGATCGAGTAGTCGCCATTATCCTAACTCTTTTTATCGCTTAGTCCATTATGCTACTTTTTAGCGGCGTTTTAGGTGTAGCGATAAGAGACATGTTTTAGGATCTGGTATACGATACTATGTCGTGAGATGTCAAGATCCAGCAAGGCTGGGTTTAGGGCAAGACTAGGCTTACTCTCAGCTTTAAGGCTGTCGCGATGACTGATCGGCTTCGTTTTGCATGTTAGTGATTTCTTCCTGATTCTTTTTGTTTAAAGTCCGCGACTAGTTGCGGCTTATATGACTTGTGTTAAAAGAATCGAGCTATCTTCGAGTTTATCGAGGCCTCTAAAATTTTTGGGTTTCTTGTATGGCTATGATATCCTTGTCGGATGTAAGAGGACCTTGTAGGTCTGACTCACGAGTTTGTATTGAGTGAAAGCGTTTGCGTCGTCCGTCGGGGCCAATCGACAGGCGTGAGTTATTTTAAGTCGCAGGTGGACTGTCTTTTGCGGATGATACGAGTTTTGTTATCTTTTTAAGAAGTTCGCGGCGTCTGGCGTTTCTTTTGAAGATCACGATTTTCGTTTTCGAGCGTTGATGCGTTTAAGTGAGCATAAAAGATAGAAAGAATTTTATTAAAATTTCAAAAGTTGAGTACATGTCGCGGATTTTGGCGTTTTGTGGGAGTATAGAATTATCGCGCAGTCCCCTTTGGTGAGGGATAGCTGAACTTCGCGGGTTTCGACGGCTGCCTACGATACCTCTTCCAGAGGATCAAGCTATCTCGTAGTTCTGATAGTAGCATGAGCGTTTTACTCCCGTCGTTGCCGTTCGATCGTGCTGGTCGGATCAGTGGTTTGTCGCGGGGTTGAGCTATCTGCTGGCGGTGGATTGGAGGCTTTGTCGCTGTCTTGAATCGTTGCTGTTCGGATGATTCTTCATCTTTCTTGAGTTCGGGAATGTTGTGTGATTCCTTTGCTTTCGTTTGGGTTGGCGCAGGGCGTTCCGATCTTTTCGCATTTGAACTTCGGCTAGGTAACAGAGTCGATTGTTTCGACTACCCGGATGGCTGCGGTTCGGTCGAGTCTGAAACTTGATACAGGTGATATGTGGATGGTACTGCCTTCATGGAGTTGATCAAGGGTTCCCATGATGGCGTTGTAGATGGCGGGTTGTCGACTACGCAAACTTCGGCGATCTTTGTAACTTCCTTTGCCATGACCGGGAGCTTAATTTTCGAGGTCATGGTAGTGGCGCCAAAGAAACCCGTCAAAGGTTTTGGCTCGGGGCGACTTCCCAAGTGGGATCTTCATCCTGTAGAGGATGTCGCGGAAGATGTTGACCGTGCTTCCTGTATCGGCGAGAATCGGCCGACTTTGAGATCTGGATTACGGT
Source organism: Brassica carinata (assembly GCA_016771965.1). Classification (NCBI taxonomy): domain Eukaryota; kingdom Viridiplantae; phylum Streptophyta; class Magnoliopsida; order Brassicales; family Brassicaceae; genus Brassica; species Brassica carinata. The sequence goes on along the minus strand of CM028687.1, from coordinate 45,747,814 downwards.
CGATAACCAAAGGATCAGTGAGGTTTGTCGATCGGGTCTCTGTTCCTCAGCGATCGTGTGGTTAGGAACATGGCTGTCAGGAACCAGTTGGAACTTGTCTCGGCTTTAAGCCCGTGGCTTTTATCGGCGAGACAGAGTCTTGGTAGAACTGTGATCCTCCGATGATCATGTTTACCCCTGGCGTTGCTGTTGTTCCCTTGGTCGATCTGTCTTCTTCGCGTTTTCCCGATTGATTTTGGTTCGCAGTCCTCGGAGGCAGTTTGTTGGTCTTTGGCGGTCGAGTCCAGAAGCAAGTCCTTTATACTCTTGACCTTTGATAATTCGCGGTGAGGAGCTTTGCGGCGAGGCGCGAGAACTTGGGTTTGCGGTGGAGTGGCCTCTGGTTTGTGGAACTTCGCGGTAGAATTATCCTTGTACTGGTTCTGGTCAGGTGTTTCTAGAGGTTTTGCCTTGCTCGAGTTGATGGCATAGTTATGCTGCGCCTTGGGCCGCCATTGATGGGCGTTTTCGTTCGAGAGGTTTTCTCTTTCGAGGGCGTTTTCGTGGTCCGTGCTTCTGCGATAGAAGTTTCATCTCTTCTTCCATGATGATGAGTCCGTTGCCTTGTGGAAGTATCCTGGATTGTCGCGGCTTTCCCGTAGTATCCACTTTGAACTTTGACTTGTACGCGAGAGTTTTCCTCGATCGGTTGCGACATTGTGATGCTGTTACTCGGCCATCACCGGTTTGAACCTTAGAAGTCGGCGGGCGACTTCGTCCTCCTTCGAGATAGACTCCATAGGTCCCGCGTCGGATTTCTCTGTCCATGAACATGGAGTATTGTTTGAAAACGCCGAGGCGGTTGGCGGAAGCTTCGATGGAGTTCCTTTTGGCGGAGAACCATTGGCGCAGCACCTTTGAGGTGCTTTCGGCGAAGAAGACAATGACCAGCGTCTCGTTCGCGTTACGGAAGTTTACCCCATTGGGATCTGGAAGGACTGCAGGTGCGACTTAGGATCCGTCGTGCCGTCATAGGCCGGGATTTTGATTTTCCACGGGTGCGAGATCGTGTTCCGTGATCCGTGGTGAAGCGGTGTTTTCTGTGCTTCCTCGAAGTCTATCGATCTCGGTGAAACTGGTCGCCTGATGGATTTCGCGATTTCACGCTTTCCGCCGGCCCGCGTCTTTGAGAGATTCGCGGAGATCATGGATCTCGCTATTGCTACCGGCGTTCCTCGAGTTTGTCGGCTGGTCACGCGATGGATCGAGCTTGATCTTCGCGAGTTCTTCCTGCTCCATCCAGTAGAGTTCTTCCTCCTCTTCGTCATGGGCCTATGCTCGAAGGATACCGTTTGCGGCCGGACTGGCTTTGGGTCCTCGGAGGTGGATGTCAGCGTCTTCGCCGGAAGGATCCGATTGGTCGCTTTCCCTGTTTCCGTAGCGGGAGTGGAAGGTTCTGCGAGGTCGTTTGCTGTCCTTTGGGAGCCGTTTCCTCGGGGTGGGCTCTTCGGGCATTTTTTCGCGGAGGAGATCCGAAGTCGAGTCTTCTGCATGGGCGTGCCTTGGTGGATCAGCGGCAACTTGCTCCCTACAGTTAAGGTGTGTCAACCTGTTTTGCGGCGGGTTATCAGCTTGTCATGTTGTTCCGCCCGTTCTGGCGGTGCTGATTCCTTCATCTGCTGGCGCCTTAGTGTTTGCATCAGCGTGACTTGCGGGCGCATCTCCAGCTGGAGTCTTCTCAGCGTTGGCGTCGGGGTGTTCCGTGTGCGATTCGCGAGATAGATGGATCCGTAACCCCCTTCCTTAGCGCCAAAGCTGGAGGAACCGAAATTACGCACCGTCAATTTCCGATAAAGATTTGTGGAGGAAAACCGAGTTAACCCGATCTTCCTTGAAGGTCGGATATCTGCTTGCGAACACAAAACAATCAGTTTTAAATTAAAATAAAAATCGTAAAGTAGGCGGAAAAAGATCTTATTTCACGTTCGTTTTGGCGTGAACAACGGTAGAAGTAAGCTACAAGAGCTGTCGAAGGTCCGCTAGTCCGGCCGCCTAGATCTAACCTAGTTGAGTCGCAGCTTCGCTAATGAAAGCGAAAAAGAAAGATAAAGCGCTCTAAGTGCTAAGTGCTCTGGAATTTTTGTGATCTGGTTTGCTTCTTTCTCAAAGCTCTCCTTATATACTCCTCTTAAAGGCGGTCTATCTTCTGCGGTCTGAATCGGGCTTTTCCATTTTCGTCCATCTTAGTGTTTATCGGAAACTTGACATTTATCTTGGAAACTTGACATTTATCTCTTATGTGAGGATAAGGATAAACCGTCATAGTTATCCTTCCTTTCGAGAAAATCATAAGTGTGCCGTTTGTACGTTGGGCGTTAAGCGTTTTCTGGTTTGAAGAACGGTCTTTGAAGGTTTGGTGTTTCGAAGGAACCCAAATTCCTTGTATAGTCGAGATGTTGGTGTTCAGAATAACCGTGCGTACCAAACTTCGCGTTGATCGAACAAGCTAAGATGGGATCGGACCGGACACGATAGGACCAAGACCAGGGCGAGGGCCGTGGACGGAGCCGATCCAGTGGCGGGTACCGCCCGGCCAGGCGAGGTGCCGCCGGCACCAGGCGGCCAGCGTGGCAGCCGCCGGCGCCGGCCCGAGGTGCCGCCCGGCCAGGCGAGGTGCCTTGCATGCGGCGCCGAAGCCCAGCCGCCAGCGCCAGCGCGAGTACGCCGGTGCCAGGCTGGAGTGCGGTAAGGCCCGTCCCGTCTGCGGCGCCAGGCGAGTGCCGCCCGGTGCCAGGCGGCTTCAGCGTGGCCGTGCGGTGCCAGCCATCTTGCCGTCTGTGGGTTTTCGTTGTTCGATCTTTCTCCGTTAGTCGTTTTGCGGAAATCTTTGAGTTTGGGAAGATCTTTAGCCGTAGATTCGAGATAATCGTTTCTAATCCAGCGAGACTCCTCGAGTTTCGATTTGAGATGGACTTGGATTTGTAGACTTTCGTCTTCAAGGATGTGAGCAATGTGGCTTGAGCTTTAGATGTGTTAAAAGATGAATCTTTTAAACAATTGGGAAGGCTTTGCGAGGAGTACCATTGTAGATCTCGGACGATCGGACATGGGTTTTAAGGGACCAAGATGCCGTCATTGCCGAGATCATGAGATGATTGAGCGGATGGGCCAGGACCCTTGCAGCTGGCGCCAGACGGGGAGTGGGCGAGCCTTCCAGTGAGTTTTGTCGAGTGGCGACCGTTTCTTGGCTTTGATCGGCTTGGCTTTTCTTCGAGGACTTTGGGTGGCGATTTCGTCATTGACCGATTTTGACCCCAACACATACCATAATCAAACTCTCAATAACAACAAATAATCACAATCCTCACAAAAAACCATAATCAAACTATCACTACACAATCATACCATTCAACCTAACAAAATCTATAAAAATCACCCTAACACCATAATCAAACTCTATTTTGAATCTAAGAGAGGGATAGTGTCCTTACATGATTTGGGAATGGAATTGAGGAGAAAGCGGACTTGAATGCGGAAATCGTCGAAGGAGGAGAGAGGGAGGCGAGGAGTTGAGGAAAGAGGAAGAGAAATGGGGAAGAAAGGTCTCACAATTGACCTAATAAAATGAGGTGTCCGGCGGAAAATATTCGTCGGAATTTCGGAAAAATTAACTACATCCGTCGAATTTCCTCGAAATCATTAATTCAATTTTGCGAAATATTTGGCGTTAGTTTACCTGGTTAAATGAAAATATTCCGAGGAAACGGGGTTTGGGGTTTCAAAACATCGATTTTTTTGCGTATTTCATTTCTTATACAAATGTAATGCATAGCATTGAGCATTCTTTGTATAGATGATCATAAACCATGAAATAACAAAATTTCAAAATAATTGTAAGTATTCCCTTGCGTTTATTAAAGTGTATAAGTGTTTCTCATATGAACGAGACTGCAAGTGATGCTGCTTTAGGAGAATTCCCATAATCAGAGAGGAAATATCAGCCACCGAGAATCATTTCTCTGAATCACACTGAGGTTCATGATATGTTTGAAGATTAAGCTCCCCATATCCACCCTGATTTCCTGAGCCATCTTGTAGATCAGCTTTGCGATCAGCTTTGCTCTATCAACTGACACATGAGTCTTGTGTGTAGACGGAATCTAATTGTGAGCAGCAATGATCATGAGTGCTCCATAGCGAGGGTAGAAATCAGTCGTAATCAGATTGTCTCAATACTTCTTGGTGCCTTCAGTGAGAAAGTCCGCCAACTCAGTAATTGTAACTGCATCCATTGTAGACTATGTATCTATTTCTTCCTCAGTGAGCGAGGAGATACCCAAAAGTCATTTATAACAGACGGAGAGAACTGATGCTGATGACATATGACCAAACCTTCAACTACCTAATTATCGGCTTCAACCTTCGTGGCAGGAAGACCAAGATAGAACTCAGCAACAACCTGTTGAACATGGCTAGCGAGAGATTGTGGTTTCTACTGAACCTTTCTTGATAATGTCCACATATTCCCACTGTTATTTCTATTCTACACTAACCATTTGTTTAGCAATCACACACGAAGGAGAAACTGATCGTACCTTTTCTTGGTTGCAGCAGCACTTTCATGTATCTTCTTCGAGTGAACCCGACTGGAAACAGAGGTATTCGTGGAGAAAGGGAGACTTAGCAGCATCATCTGGCTGAAGGAAGTGAGACTAGTAATGAAAATTAATGAAGTAATTATAAAGAGTGAAAAATGAATGTAAAGATATAATAAAACATTTAAAATAAGTAAATTATGTTTTACGTTTCGATAATAAATGATGTCAAATTATTTGAAAAAACAATAAATGAAGTGGTTAAAATTAATTTTAAGAAATAATAAAAAAAACATAAGAAATCACTTAAAATTAGGTAAGTAATGTTTTGTACTTAATTTTAATAGAATACATATTTTAGGAAATTCTATATAAATATATGCTCCAGTTAAAATTAAATTAATAATTTATATGTATATATATTTTATATAAGTACAAAAAAAACCATTTTATTATTTTTTTTATATTCATAGTGAAATTATTTTTTATATTTTCTTAATATATTTCAATATATTTTGATGGTATTTAGTAAAGTTTTATCGAAAAGCACATTTAAATTCTATGAAACCTATTTTATATACACAAAATCATATAATAAAAGCCATATGCAAGTTTTATTTTTAAAAATTAATCAATATATACTGTAAAATCTAATATTTTTATTTTTAAAAAATTATATTTTAAAATAGAAAAATCTAAAAAGAAAACTTTTATAAATTAATAAAATACTATAGTCTTAACATTAGTAATTTATAGAATTTTTACAGTTTAAGAGATAAGTTATAGGGTAATTGTCATGTACCAAAACTTGAACAGCATTTATCTCTTATCCATTTTCACAATTAAGACTTAACTTACATAATATTACAGTTACAAACCTAAATTACACGAATAAAAAATTGGCTCTAGATTACATAAAAATTTTACCTGACAAAGACTTGATTAAATTGAAAGAAGTCACAAATCCTTCGAGAGAAATCAACAAAACATGACGGGAAAAAGAAAAAGGGAAAACCAAAAAATTGGTCAAGTGTTCCCTCTAAAATAAAATTTCACCAATAGCAGTGATTTATGTGTTCCCCTTAATGAAATTTTTCCCTAGCACGAATTTAAGGCTACAGAAAAGTTGGCATCGGATTTAACCACTTCAGTATCAGTTAGTGAATTCATACTATGAACCTGCTACTAATACCCATATTTTGTAGTAAAGCGTTTTCTGTTTGCAAAGCAATCAAACACCTCGGTTTAGCTTTCAAAAATAAATCCATATTTTCTTAGAGTAATCATCTGTAAAAGTTAGGAAGTATTGAGCATCGATAAACTTCGAAATGGTGTTTGGTGATCCCTAAAGATCAGAATGGATGTAGTCAGAACCGTTCATAGTGTGTTTTGCCTTTGGGAATTTTTGTTTATGAGCCTTTCTCATTGTGTACCTTTCACGAACTCAAGATTTCCTACATCCTCCTTCTTTAGATATCCTCTCTAACCAACGTTTCCATTGATTGAAGGCTCATATGTGAAAGACTTGTGTGCCATCTCTTGATGAGATTAACACTTCCTACTGCTGTATTTGCCTCTGGTCTTCTTACGTGCCACGGAGATAGTATAAGTCGTTGTTATACTTTCCAGACAGCACTTCCACCTCCTTTGTATAACCTGACCATATAGTTACATTCGTTGTAGCTGCGCCAGACTGTTCTATTGTGATGGGATATCAAATTTCTCCCCATCTCGGCATGTAGCACTTCACTTAATGTGACTGTTGATCCATCCTTGTTGTCATGGTCATCTTTCCTATGCCTCGAACTATGTATAGTGAGTTGTTTCCCATCATCACTTTATTCCCTTCAAATTCCACAAACTTCGATAGATCCTTGTTGAAGTGATATAAAAGTGCAACTGAGTCCAAGACCGACTCTTCATTTGATCTTATCGGACTGGCTGTCAAAGCTATTGCCGGGAGATCCTTTGCCGCGTTTGCTGAGTTTCCTGAATTTGAAAAGTGAGATGATTTCTTGCGTCTGGATAGTCTCTTTTCCACTGTTCATCACTTCCACATACCCAACAAGTTTATCTTGTTTCCCACTCTGCTTTCCTCAGACTTCAACCTGAACTTGTTCTTGACTTGTTGTTCCAGTTTGTTATTTCCAGTCGTTCCTTGTTGACAACCTTCCTCTCGATTTACTGTATAATCCCTCACTGTCTGCCTCTAGTAGTTAATCCCTTTTGCTTGAGCTCCACCTCTTTGGAGTAAGCAGCCGTGATAACTTCATTTACAGTTAGAGTATCCTTCAGTCCCATAATGTAGAGTATGAACCAATGGCTTGCTCATAAGCCATAGGCAATCCTGAGTAGTTGAATAGCCTGGTCACGAGATATATATCTTGAGGCTTGCTAAGTCAGCTACAAGCTTCAAGAAAGAATCAAAATTTTCCTCCATAGGTTTGTCTTTCTTTACTAGCGCCTTCCTCCTGCGACTCTGTATCAGACTAGGGTTGTACTGATAACAGTCCTTGAATCTCCAACTGCGCCATCATTTTGAACTTCCAAAGTCCAAAATCACCCTTCCCATAGAACTTCTCGATCTCGAACCTCCCGGTGTAGGATCCATTCTCCTTGATGTGTTATTCCTTGCTTCTTGTTACTACAGGATAAGCAAGAAGCAAATCCCAAAGCAACAGAATGTACAACCCAAAGTTCTAGATCAGATCAATTTAGTATAAGAGTAGAATTAGACTTCCTTTGTTCTCTTGATCTTTGAACAAGTTCGTCCTCTTGATCAATGCTCCATGACCTTCACTCCGTAGAGCGAGATCATTCTGAATCAGGATCTCGATTGTATCTTCAAATCCTTCAAATTCTCTAGCGAACTCGATACCACTTGTAGAAGTACTCGATCTCAATGCGCTTGTATTGTATCTTCTTGTGTTGATTGAATCTTTCTCACTTTCTCTCTCGATCTCTCGTCTCTCGTTTGTTTGCAGATCGACTCCACACACACACACACACACACACTCGAAGCGCCGAAAATAAAAATGCAAGACAAGAACACAAACAAAGTTTTAGAGTTTCCAAGACCTTGGGTACATCTCTTTCAGGATTGGTTTTAGAAAAGATGATAATTTTAGAAAAAGAAAATTATATATATAAACTAGATATTTTTAGGTTTAATTGATTTTAAATTGTTTGGTTAAGAGTAAACCGATTAAAACCATCAGTTTACGGATAATAAAGTTTTGAACTATCAATTTGGGGAGAAATAAGTTTGCAATTTTTATTTTGTGGTAATCTAATACGAGGTCATAGTTTTGTGGAGATCTGATACTATATATAAACTAGATATTTTTAGGTTAAATTGATTTTAAATTGTTTGGTTAAGAGTAAACCGATTAAAACCATCAGTTTACGGATAATAAAGTTTTGAACTATCAATTTGGGGAGAAATAAGTTTACAAATTTTATTTTATGGTAATCTAATCTGAGGTCATAGTTTTGTGGAGATCGATGCTATATGATAATTATCGTGGGAAATATATGATAGTTATCATGGGAAATAGATCATCGACCCAAGAAAAAATACTTGTGCAATGGGTGTATTTTCATATCATCCTATCAACGGTACAATATGGAGCTGTTAACGGGAGATAAAGTGTTGTGTGTGTTTCCAAATTTGTGATTTTTGTTATAACGTCACAAAAGTTCTTTGCAAGAAGAACGTTTCAGAACCCTAATGGAGAGTCATCATTTATTTGGGAGAGTCATTATTTCCTGTGCGATCACGTAAAACACAAGTACAATGGTTTGTGCACACTTAAGATTGATCTCGTGTTGATCATGGCGTGTTTCATCTTTCCTTGTATTTTGGATGGTACGTGAATTCTCCCCTACACTTTGCATCAGTTTGGCTGCTTGGACATCAACCAAGATTCGGGGAGGAATTTTTTCTCACCGGAGGGACTGATGCAGCGCATACATAAACTATGGGCCATGGGTTTGACTTGACATAAGTTATGGAGATTAAGTGTTCATCAAGTTTCTATTTATTTGATCATTGTATTATTTATAAGGATAAATAAAAATAGTGTAGATTAGAATATGGGAGATACGATCACGATCTCGCTAAGTATATATAGCTTGATCTATAGTTTGTAAAGACATCGATTACTGAACTTCTTCTGTCTTGGAACCCGAGAGGTTGCTGATGAAACAGTTAGCACATGTGGTGCTATAGATGACTCTTGTTGGAATCCACCTAAGAAAAACTGCACAAAGGAAAATGCCGCACAGGTATATGTACATAGATGACTCTTGTTGAAATCTTCGCTTTATTGACATTGTTTTCTCACTAAAACTACAAAATAATACAGGTGCAAGCTTTGAAGAGTAGAAGATTCATGATATATGTGCATTCCAAAGGTATGATAGTGGACGATGAGTTTGTCTTAATTGGTTCTGTGAATATCAACCAGAGATCCTTGGAAGGAACTAGAGACACTGAAATCGCCATGGGAGGGTATCAACCACACCATTCGTGGGCAAAGAAAGGTTCTCGTCCTCGTGGTCAGGTAATAAAATTTTCAATCTGCGTTTGCATTCTAATAACTAAAACCAGAAACCCACCAATCTATTATTAGAGAGTTCTTCCTTCGGCTTCACGGGCTTGGAGGTTTAGTAGCCTCCTCCACAGTCTATTATGAGATCTCAGGGATTATGAGATCTCCTAGAATATATTTCCTTGTAGTTATTAGGAAAGTTAACATTCAGTTGTTGCCTAATTCCCTATTTCTTGCAGATCTTTGGATACAGAATGTCGTTATGGGCTGAACATCTAGGGTTTCTAGAGAAAGTTTCGAAGAGCCGGAGAACATGGAATGTGTGAGACGACTTAGGAAATTGAGCTTAACTGGGTATGCAGCAGAGGAAGTCACCGAGATGACAAGTCATCTTCTTAAGTATCCAGTTCAAGTTGATAGGACAGGCCAAGTGACTTCTCTTCCTGGATGCGAGACATCCCAGATCTCGGTGGGAAGATTATAGGCACGTTCTCTGTGCTCAAAGAAAACCTGACCATATGAAACTTAATTGGTTTGATTCATATGCAAAATCTGCGCATGAACGTATCAATGCCAATGTGAAACATTTCTTGCCATTTCATGGCGATAAAGACAGATTCAAGGGTAAATCCTCTCTAAGGGGAATCTGAACATCTGTGCATCGCATTTTATGTCGTTCCTGGCTTGTATGCTTTTTGGTTTCCCTTTTTCTTTTTCCCGTCATGTTTTGTTGATTTCTCTCGAAGGATTTGTGACTTCTTTCAATTTAATCAAGTCTTTGTCAGGTAAAATTTTTATGTAATCTAGAGCCAATTTTTTTATTCGTGTAATTTAGGTTTGTAACTGTAATATTATGTAAGTTAAGTCTTAATTGTGAAAATGGATAAGAGATAAATGCTGTTCAAGTTTTGGTACATGACAATTACCCTATAACTTATCTCTTAAACTGTAAAAATTCTATAAATTACTAATGTTAAGACTATAGTATTTTATTAATTTATAAATAGTTTTCTTTTAGATTTTTCTATTTTAAAATATAATTTTTAAAAATAAAAATATTAGATTTTACAGTATATATTGATTAATTTTAAAAATAAAACTTGCATATGGCTTTTATTATATGATTTTGTGTATATAAAATAGGTTTCATAGAATTTAAATGTGCTTTTCGATAAAACTTTACTAAATACCATCAAAATATATTGAAATATATTAAGAAAATATAAAAAATAATTTCACTATGAATATAAAAAATAATAAAATGGTTTTTGTACTTATATAAAATATATATACATAGTGAAATTATTTTTTATATTTTCTTAATATATTTCAATATATTTTGATGGTATTTAGTAAAGTTTTATCGAAAAGCACATTTAAATTCTATGAAACCTATTTTATATACACAAAATCATATAATAAAAGCCATATGCAAGTTTTATTTTTAAAAATTAATCAATATATACTGTAAAATCTAATATTTTTTATTTTTAAAAAATTATATTTTAAAATAGAAAAATCTAAAAGAAAACTTTTATAAATTAATAAAATACTATAGTCTTAACATTAGTAATTTATAGAATTTTTACAGTTTAAGAGATAAGTTATAGGGTAATTGTCATGTACCAAAAACTTGAACAGCATTTATCTCTTATCCATTTTCACAATTAAGACTTAACTTACATAATATTACAGTTACAAACCTAAATTACACGAATAAAAAAATTGGCTCTAGATTACATAAAAATTTTACCTGACAAAGACTTGATTAAATTGAAAGAAGTCACAAATCCTTCGAGAGAAATCAACAAAACATGACGGGAAAAAGAAAAAGGGAAAAACCAAAAAAGCATACAAGTAAAAGCCAGGAACGACATAAAATGCGATGCACAGATGTTCAGATTCCCCTGGGTTAGAGAGGATTTACCCTTGAATCTGTCTTTTATCGCCATGAAATGGCAAGAAATGTTTCACATTGGCATTGATACGTTCATGCGCAGATTTTGCATATGAATCAAACCAATTAAGTTTCATATGGTCAGGTTTTCTTTGAGCACAGAGAACGTGCCTATAATCTTCCCACCGAGATCTGGGATGTCTCGCATCCAGGAAGAGAAGTCACTTGGCCTGTCCTATCAACTTGAACTGGATACTTAAGAAGATGACTTGTCATCTCGGTGACTTCCTCTGCTGCATACTCCAGTTAAGCTCAATTTCCTAAGTCGTCTCACACATTCCATGTTCTCGGGCTCTTCGAAACTTTTCTCTAGAAACCCTAGATGTTCAGCCCATAACGACATTCTGTATCCAAAGATCTGCAAGAAATAGGAATTAGGCAACAACTGAATGTTAACTTTCCTAATAACTACAAGGAAATATATTCTAGGAGATCTCATAATCCCTGAGATCTCATAATAGACTGTGGAGGAGGCTACTAAACCTCCAAGCCCGTGAAGCCGAAGGAAGAACTCTCTAATAATAGATTGGTGGGTTTCTGGTTTTTAGTTATTAGAATGCAAACGCAGATTGAAAATTTTATTACCTGACCACGAGGACGAGAACCTTTCTTTGCCCACGAATGGTGTGGTTGATACCCTCCCATGGCGATTTCAGTGTCTCTAGTTCCTTCCAAGGATCTCTGGTTGATATTCACAGAACCAATTAAGACAAACTCATCGTCCACTATCATACCTTTGGAATGCACATATATCATGAATCTTCTACTCTTCAAAGCTTGCACCTGTATTATTTTGTAGTTTTAGTGAGAAAACAATGTCAATAAAGCGAAGATTTCAACAAGAGTCATCTATGTACATATACCTGTGCGGCATTTTCCTTTGTGCAGTTTTTCTTAGGTGGATTCCAACAAGAGTCATCTATAGCACCACTACATGTGCTAACTGTTTCATCAGCAACCTCTCGGGTTCCAAGACAGAAGAAGTTCAGTAATCGATGTCTTTACAAACTATAGATCAAGCTATATATACTGGGCTAGCGAGATCGTGATCGTATCTCCCATATTCTAATCTACACTATTTTTATTTATCCTTATAAATAATACAATGATCAAATAAATAGAAACTTGATGAACACTTAATCTCCATAACTTATGTCAAGTCAAACCCATGGCCCATAGTTTATGTATGCGCTGCATCAGTCCCTCCGGTGAGAAAAAGATTCCTCCCGAATCTTGGTTGATGTCCAAGCAGCCAAACTGATGCAAAGTGTAGGGAGAATTCACGTACCATCCAAAATACAAGGAAAGATGAAACACGCCATGATCAACACGAGATCAATCTTAAGTGTGCACAAACCATTGTACTTGTGTTTTACGTGATCGCACAGGAAATAATGACTCTCCCAAATAAATGATGACTCTCCATTAGGGTTCTGAAACGTTCTTCTTGCAAAGAACTTTTGTGACGTTATAACAAAAATCACAAATTTGGAAACACACACAACACTTTATCTCCCGTTAACAGCTCCATATTGTACCGTTGATAGGATGATATGAAAATACACCCATTGCACAAGTATTTTTCTTGGTCGATGATCTATTTCCCATGATAACTATCATATATTTCCCACGATAATTATCATATAGCATCAGATCTCCACAAAACTATGACCTCGTATTAGATTACCATAAAATAAAATTTGTAAACTTATTTCTCCCCAAATTGATAGTTCAAAACTTTATTATCCGTAAACTGATGGTTTTAATCGGTTTACTCTTAACCAAACAATTTAAAATCAATTTAACCTAAAAATATCTAGTTTATATATAGTATCGATCTCCACAAAACTATGACCTCAGATAGATTACCACAAAATAAAATTGCAAACTTATTTCTCCCCAAATTGATAGTTCAAAACTTTATTATCCGTAAACTGATGGTTTTAATCGGTTTACTCTTAACCAAACAATTTAAAATCAATTAAACCTAAAAATATCTAGTTTATATATATAATTTTCTTTTTCTAAAATTATCATCTTTTCTAAAACCAATCCTGAAGAGATGTACCCAAGGTCTTGGAAACTCTAAAACTTTGTTTGTGTTCTTGTCTTGCATTTTTATTTTCAGATTAGGCTCTTGAGTGTGTGTGTGTGTGTGTGTGTGGAGTCGATCTGCAAACAAACGAGACGGAGAGATCGAGAGAGAAAGTGAGAAAGATTCAATCAACACAAGAAGATACAATACAAGCGTATTGAGATCGAGTACTTCTACAAGTGGTATCGAGTTCGGCTAGAGAATTTGAAGGATTTGGAAGATACAATCGAGATCCTGATTCAGAATGATCTCGCTCTACAGGAGTGAAGGTCATGGAGCATTGATCAAGAGGACGAACTTGTTCAAGCGTGATCAAGAGAACAAAGGAAGTCTAATTCTACTCTTATACTAAATTGATCTGATCTAGAACTTTGGGTTGTACATTCGGTTGCTTTGGGATTGCGCTCTTGCTTATCCGCAGTAACAAGAAGCAAGGAATAACACATCAAGGAGAATGGATCCTACACCGGGAGGTTCGAGATCGAGAAGTTCTATGGGAAGGGTGATTTTGGACTTTGGAAGTTCAAAATGATGGCTAGTTGGAGATTCAAGGACTGTTATCAGTACAACCCCGAGTCTGATACAGAGTCGCAGGAGGAAGGCGTTGAAGTAAAGAAAGACAAACCTATGGAGGAAAATTTTGATTCTTTCTTGAAGCTTGTAGCTGACTTAGCAAGCCTCAAGATATATATCTCAGGACCAGGCTATTCAACTACTCTCAGGATTGCCTATGGCTTATGAGCAAGCCATTGGTTCATACTCTACATTATGGGACCGGAAGGATACTCTAACGTAAATGAAGTTATCACGGCTGCTTACTCCAAAGAGGTGGAGCTCAAGCAAAAGGGATTAACTACTAGAGGCAGACAGTCGAGGGATTATACAAGAATCGAGAGGAAGGTTGTCAACAAGGAACGACTCGGAAATAACAACCAGTGGAACAACAAGTCAAGAACAAGTTCAGGTTGAAGTCAGAGGAAAGCAGAGTGGGAAACAAGATAAGACTTGTTGGATATGTGGAAGCGATGGACACTGGAAACGAGACTGTCCAGAACGCAAAAAAACATCTCACTCCTCAAATTTAGGAAACTCAGCAAACGTGGCAAAGGATCTCCTGTGGCAATAGCTTTGACAGCCAGTCCGATAAGATCAAATGAAGAGTCGGTCTTGGACTCGGGTTGCACTTTTTATATCACTTCACGAAGGATCTATCAGAGTTTGTGGAATTTGAAGGGAATAAAGTGATGATGGGAAACAACTCACTATACATAGTTCGAGGCATAGGAAAGATGACCATAGACAACAAGGATGGATCAACAGTCACATTAAGTGAAGTGCGTTACATGCCAGAGATGGGGAGAAATTTGATATCCTATGCACAACTAGAACAGTCTGGTTGCAGCTACAACGGAATAGACTATATGGTCAGGTTATACAAAGGAGGCAGGGAAGTGCTGTCTGGAAAGTATAACAACGACTTATACTATCTCCAGGGCACTGTAAGAAGACCAGAGGCAAATACAGCAGTAGGAAGTGTTAATCTCACGAAGAGATGGCACACAAGTCTTTCACATATGAGCCTTCAATCAATGGAAACGTTGGTTAGGAGAGGATATCTAAAGAAGGAGGATGTAGGAAATCTTGAGTTCTGTGAAAGGTACACAATGAGAAAGGCTCATAAACAAAAATTCCCAAAGGCAAAACACACTATGAACGCGGTTCTAGACTACATCCATTCTGATCTTTAGGGATCACCAAACACCATTTCGAGTTTATCAGATGCTCAATACTTCCTAACTTTTACAGATGATTACTCTAAGAAAATATGGATTTATTTTTTGAAAGCTAAATCCGAGGTGTTTGATTGCTTTGCAAAACAGAAAACGTTTTACTACAAGAAATATGGGTATTAGTAGCAGTTCGCGGTAGTATGAATTCACGAACTGATACTGAAGTGGTTAAATCCGATGCCAACTTTTCTGTAGCCTTAAATTCGTGCTAGGGAAAAATTTCATTAAGGGGGAACACATAAATCACTGCTATTGGTGAAATTTTATTTTAGAGGGAACACTTGACCAATTTTTTTTGGTTTTCCGCTACTTTAGACTTTTTTTCTTTTTTCTTTTTTCTTTTTTCTTTTTTCAAACATCATCTCCCTTATTCACGGCTCCATCACACGAATCTGAACCCTCATCTATCCCTGCGTCAAGCACCAACTCCGTACCCACCAATTCCAGTTTGGCTCAGAATCTAATCCGAAGAAGTACGGATTGCAAATCAGGGCTCCTTCGTCTCAGAAAAAGCAGCCATCACTTTGTCATGTTTTCTCGGCAACGATGATTGAGAAGGAGATTTCTCGGCAAGCTTTCAAGACCAAGTCTCTTAAAGAAGTATGTTTCCAATTCTCACTCTGTTTCTTAGTTTTCTTCTTTCTTAGGGTTTCGATTTGGGGTTTTTAGGTTGAGATTCGATTTGCCTTGACTATCTGTTCCTGGGTCTAGGGTTACAATTTTGTTGACTATCTTGATGCTCTGTTCTCTACAACAATGTTACCTATTGGCATCATTCTCTGAAGCTAAATTAGCTGAAGAAAATGCTCTGGTTGCTAGTGTTACCGGGAGATCTTATGATGTGGAAAGTAAGATTTATTCTGCTGAAAGCTAACTCGCAGAGGCTACAAGGAAGAGCTGAACTGGAATGAGATTGAAGGAAGTGGAGCCTCGTGAGAGGGTCCTGCAACAAGAACCGCTTTCATTTGCTAAAGAGTAAACATAGTGGATATTGACTGTAAAATTCAGATCTTTTTGTTAGTCTAACTTGTATGTTATTGCAACACAGGCGAGAATCATATGAAAAGACTTTCCACGAGCAAAGGGAGGACCTTCATGAATGGGAGAAAAAGCTTCAAGAAAATAAAGACTTTATGCCTGAACAGAAGATAAGCTTGAATTCAAGAGAGGAAAATGTCAATGAAAAGAAAAATCAAGTTGAAAGCAAAAGAACTTGAAGAACGAGAGAGAAAGATTGCTTTGTCAATGTCAAAGTGTAAGGAAACTGAAGGGGATTTGAGTTAGCAATTGCAAAAATTGACTGCAAAAGAGAACGTAAGTTTATAACTCACAGTATTGAAATTGCAGTTTGATAGCTGTGGTGAGATCTTATTTGGTCTTTCTCTGATCTGAGACTTTGCCTGATTATTCTAGAGTTTTTAGTTTGTTTTACTCTGTTAGAGACTTTGGCTGGTCTTTCTCTGATCTGAGACTTTGCCTGATCTTATTGCAACGGAGGAGTTCTATTTGTTGAGGCTGGGACTAATTCCAATGTACAATACATTGACTTACTCACTCAAATAGTTTGAATAATCTCTTACGCCATGTCCGAAATCGCAGGTACTTCTTGGATTCTTTGTCTTACTTACATCAACTGCAAACGGGCGTAAAACTCTTCTTTAAGGCTGTGTGTGGAGATGTGTACATAAAGTAGCTAACTTTGATGAGTTTACAGGTCACTCGAACGGACAAAAAACTCATCGTTGACTCAACGACGTTGAGTTTGTCGGCAGTTCTTTGCTTTGAGTTCATGAGGGTCTAGGGTTTTACTTGAACATCTCACCTTCTGATCTTTCTCACAGAAAAGAACTGAGCTAGAGGATGATAAAAAGTCGTCAAGGTGCTCTCTGATTTTTCTCCAATTTTTTCACAGTTTTGCTCTGAAAATATTTCTCTGGTTTTTCCTTGTAATTGAATCAGTTCTTGTTGTTCTGTCTTTTTTGGACTGGTGACTCGCGTGGGTTTGCATTTGTTCGGTTTAAGTACAAAGACGAAGCTCACAAAACAGTGGAACCTCCTATGAAGTAAAGGAAGATGCTTATGTATTTGTATATTGATTAGTTCCAAGGAAGAGCTGTGTAACCTCCTCCAAAGTCACGAAGGTCAAGAGGCTAAGAAGTGGTGGTTTGTTTCTATCTGAACTTGAGCTCTCTATGTATGAGTACTTCTGTCTTAGATTTACAGACAACATAAGTATGTTCCAAGTCTTTGAGATTGAAGTTGTTTGAATTGTGTATAGGCCGAAGCAAGGATGTACATTTTATAAATTTAATGAATATAAAATGAATATAAATTTTTATTTGTAGATCAAATTGCAACGTATAAATGATAATTGGAGTTTGTTATAAAATATTTTATATATCACCATAAATTTTATATAATTAGTTAGATATAAAAATCATCACTTATTGCAAAATAATTATATTTTAATTTATGTGTTTGACTGTATAATTTGTAAATTTAACTTATATAAATTTTAGTTTATTTGAATTGTGTATTTTTTAAAAAAAAAAAACAACAACAATACCCTAAACTCTAAACATGTTTTTAAACTCTAAACATAAACTTTAAAACTTCAATATTTTCATAAAATAACTTAAATCTTAAACTTTAATCATTTCAAAAATATATTCTCAAATTTAAAATCTAACTCTCAAACACTTACCCTAAACCCTAAACTACATGCCTCCTATTAACCTATATCATAAAACATTAAATCTTTATTTTTAAATAAATTCTATTTCCTATAATATAAATTAAACTTATAACTTAGTCCAAAAAAATAAAATTATAACTAATCCAGACACTAACACTCAAACTTTAATAATTTAAATTGAAAATATATTCTTTTCAAAACTTTAATCTAAAATCATAAGTATAATCTCAAACTCTAAACTCAAAAATTTAAAATTGTTTATGAAAAATAAAATATAAATTAAAAACACAAATGTTAGATCTACACCTTAAATCTAATACCTAAACCCCAAATTCAAACCCTACATACAAAAACCTCAAACCATAAACTTTAAACTTAACCACAACTATATAAATTAATAGTCAACAATTATATTATTAATTAACAGATTTTTTAAAATTAAACTGTAAAATTACTGATTATAAAATCTTAATCTAATATCAAACATCAATTTAAAAAATTATAAACCAAAAGTCATCAAAATATTAAAATAGAACAACAAAAGATAAAAACAAAAAACAAAAAAAATCTACTGGGTAACTAATAGAAGAAAGAAAACTATAGACCAATCAGCTTTGATTACAGTGCTCTGAGCCGTAGGATAAAATATAATCAATGGATGAGATTTTTTTACTTTTTTTTTTCTCTCTCCCTCTCTCTCCCTCTCGTTTCATCTCACAGACATATCTATCTCACTCTCCTAATCTCTCTGTCTCATAGACGACACATCTCCAACCATCTTCTTCAGAATGCGACTGTGGAGGCGCGGTCTGCGTTGGCTTGTTCAAAAGTGTTGACTTCGATTGTGGGAATGAAAGACGAGCCTAAAGAAATGATGGTTCAGAAAGCAAAGGCTAGTTATCCTCTTTAGCATCTACCTCTTAAACATCTGACTTCTTATTTTTACATTCTTATTGTTGTTATGCAGATTGGGATTATGTTGGGAAAATCAGAAAAGTTTGATTCTTTCCTCCTGTGACCAACAGCAAAACTCGCGAAGAGGTAGCTAAAGCAGAGTCGGAGGCTGCTGTTGAAGCAGAATAAGAAGTTGATGGTGTAGAAGCTGATGGTGGAGGAGGCAGCAGAAGCGGTGTGACTGGAATACGGCGGCGACGAGATTTACGTTTGGTTTAGGTTTTGGTTTTGGTTGATTAGGGTTTGGTTTAATGTTTTTAATTTTTTTGGTTTAATGTGGTCTTTAATTATTTGTATGTTGATTAAAATTAATAAATAAAAATTAATTTTTAATTATGAATAAATTTTCGATTTAAATTTTATAATTGAATTTTTAATCAGTTATATTTTAATTATTTAATTTAATTATTCTATTTTTTCCGGTGATAATGAGAACCACAGCACACCGGAAAGATAAACAAAATGCATAGATGCTGATTGTTCAATATCAAAATATAAGGAGAGAGCAAAATAATGTTCAAATAATAGAAAAAATATAATTTTTACCCTGAAACTATTAATCTAAGAATAAAAAATGCATAAATGTAAAGTTATTGAAATTCAATATACGTTACATCACAGGCTCAATCCACCACTAATAAATACTATTATACACACAACAACACACTATTAAAAACACATAATATATTAACATATCACATATTACTACTACATAACATGATAAAAATATAAAATAATTCTCTTAACAAATAAAACGACCAAATAATTAGTTAATAACATCATCCAAAAATTTATACTCCCTCCGTTTCAAATTACTTGTCGTTCTGGAATAGAACTTTTGTTTCAAAATAAGTGTCATTTTTCGGTTTTCAATGCAAAATTTACTGATAATATTATCTACTCTATTTTCTATTGGTTGATATATGGTTAGGTGTATTGGTAATAGTGTTTTTATTTTACAAATATGTAAAATTAAATGTTTTCTTAATCTGTGTGTATAAACCTAGAACGACAACTAATATGAAACGGAGGGAGTAATTAACAACAATAAAATAATATTCTGCGCGAAGCGCGGACATGCCCCTAGTAACTTATGTAGTTAAGAAAAGTCGTAACTTTGTAGTTAGATGGGATGAAGGGTAAAAGAGAGAAACAACACAGTAAATGTATGTGTCAAGCAAAATGTGTTTACACATGTAAGTAGAAAGTTAAAATGTGTCCTTGGACGTAAAATTTTCAAAAAGGCCTTGAACAATTAAGACATAAAATTTTAACCAGACATTCAAACAAGTTCCCTGCCAAGGACGGAGATTCATCATCCAAACTCATCAGCTCATTCAATACACAAGCGCCCTTTTTTCTTATGCAGGATTGATATGTATTTTACTTAAATTCAAGGATCAAAGTAGTATAAAAGTGTCGTCCAATCCTAAGTGATCGTGATGCAATGAGAATACAAAAATGTTTAATCTAAGTGTAATCAAGGTATTGATGTAGACATGTAACAAGTAACTAGCAAGGCAATAACAAAACTAAAACTTTCAGTCAATTAGAGAAAATAAGACTCATGGGATTAGTCATTTGACTTCAAGTGACCAAGATCCAAACTAGAGTGGCAAGCTATCAATCAAAAGGTTTTCTTAAGTCTAGACACAATCCTAAACAAGTTTTTTGTCAAGATAAATGCTCATTTGCTTTCATAGATCAAACATCAAATGTCTTTGATCCAATATAATCAAGCAATCATTAAAAAAAAGTATAATAACTATCTAAGCTTTCCTAATATCAAATGTCTTTGGCTAAGCAAGCTAAGAGCAAGATCAACTTGGTTTAGACATTTCATCAAACACCTTCCGGGTGTGAAATGTAAGATCTAGATTAGAATGGCCAACACTAATCTAGCATTAAGAACAAAAGATAAGCAACGAAACATAGAGATCTAACACTAACACCCTAGATCTTTACTTAATCACTCTAATCACCCTAACTCATGAATCCAAAAGATAACTACTCACTAATAGACATGATAAACCCAAAAATCAATGATGATTGAAGGCTAATCATGATTAGTGATCAAGATAATCCAATAAAGACGAGATAAAAATTAAAAGAAGCTAAAGATTGAATCTTTCACCAAAATATTTGTGTTTAGAGAGAAAGCAAGAAAAGTTCCAATATTAGGTCTAGAAGGTATTTATAGAAGTCTAAAAACAAACATGGGTTAACCCAATAAAAAACAGTCTTTTCCGCCCGTAGCGACTTGGTCTTCCCGCTACAGTCTGGTCGCTAGTCAATCTTGGTTCTTCAGGATCTGTAGCGACATGGTGTCGTTGCTAGGCATGTCACTGTGCCGACTCGGAGGATGTCTGATATACCATAGATTTTATCCATTTTCAGCCATGGTATATATATGTTTTAAACTTAATAACTATTATGTTTTAGAGTCTTTCAGGTTATTTATAGGTTCAGGAGTGTTTTGGAATAAAGTGATGATTTTGGAGCATTTTGGAGATAATTGAAGATGACACCCGAGATGGACATCGACCAAGTCTTGAGGCCGACATCGAGCACTCACCGTCGACGACATGAACCTTGCACCGCCGATCGATAATGGGCCACGAAGACCACATTTGGCCCAGCCGACTTGAAGCCCAAGACTTCACCAAATTACGGAATTATCCCTGACGAGTTTTAACCTAATACTAAATACTCTGCCAAAGTGTTTAGACAAGAGGGAGAACTTTATTGTATTCATACTTTTCACAGCAAAGAGGGAGAGATTGAGAGTTGGAGAGAAGATCCAAAGAGATTTGTGATTGGAACTCCATTGATTTTATTCTATCTATTTATGTTTTCTCTTTACCTTGCTTGTGTTATGTGTTACTTGGCTATGTCTGAGTAATCTACTTGTTAGATTTAGGGTTCAAATAGGTTGAAGGGATTAGCCCCAACTATAGATTGCTAGTTGTGATATTTATCAACTAGGTTGTTCTTAAAGCTTTATTCTAGATTAGCTAACTAAAATATTGATCTTAGGAGTTTGGTAGATTTAAGCATCCTTAAAGTACTGTCCTGAGCTAACCTGTTGAGCTAAGATTGCTAGAAGAAAACAAGAGTCGATCTAGGAAGATTAGTGGGCATTATCAACTCGTGCCAAGGCTTAGCTAGAAGCCGTCGATCGATACCCCAACTGGACAATCGATCGACGTTGCGAAAGGTGTATCGATCGATATCTCTAAAGGATCATGGATCGACACTTTCTTGTGATCAACATACGACGGTTGAGATCCAAGATCTAGTTAATTAACCAGTGAGACATCACTGTTGTTAAGCGATTGAGCTCTATTTTATCATGCAAGCAACTGTCAAGCATCTATAGCATTATAATCTATGATTCCTGAATAGAAATCCTAAGTCTAGCGCTTGTTTAATTAAAGTCTCCACCACTTCATTCTCTGATAGTAGAGCAACTGCCTTGCTCAATTAGGATTTTATTGCTATTTCGCATTTAAAACTGCAACTACCTAGAATTAATAGTCTGATTAGATTTGATTGGTTCCCTAGCTCCTTGTGGATTCGATCTAAGTACTACATCTGAACCTCTTATTTGAGAGAGT
Source organism: Brassica carinata (assembly GCA_016771965.1). Classification (NCBI taxonomy): domain Eukaryota; kingdom Viridiplantae; phylum Streptophyta; class Magnoliopsida; order Brassicales; family Brassicaceae; genus Brassica; species Brassica carinata. The sequence continues at coordinate 45,725,579 of CM028687.1, read as the reverse complement.
AATTGGTCAGTCTTTAGGGTAATTTGACATCAAGATCAATGTCATAGCGACTTGGTGAAGTCGCTATGCTCTGCTCAATACAGCACACTTAGTCATTTCCAGCTTCGTCCTCATTTCTTCCTAGCGACATGGGAGATCGCTAAGCACATCGCTATGGGAACACGGGACGCGTTATAGCGACTTGATGAGGTCGCTATGCTGGTGTCGCTATGCTCCAAACATCTCTCTTTTGGCTTCAAAACACTTCAAATGTCTCAAAACAAGCATCTCCAATACCTGATATAAACATATATAATGCAATGCACCCTAAATGTACTCTAGATGCATCTAAATGATCAATATGAGAGTTAAAATGAAGTTTAAAACCATGTAAATACACAAGATATCATGGATCTAGCTCCTCTTCCTCTTGAATGACATGCAACAGCATGCCTGAGAAATGTAAGACTGATAACGGTGGTCCCTCGTCACAGTAATGGTTATCTCATCTGCGCAATGATTTCCTTCGTGATGCACAAAAGATAATGGCCCATAATCTGAAACTTGTCAGTTTCTCTCGAATATTAGAGGCATTAAGTGTTTGGAATTGTCCAAAGGTTTCCGGCTGGAGAACTGCCTCCCCTTCAAGATAAGAATGCGATTCAAAGACCACCTTGTCATACCAAAGTGTTGACATGCATTTCTTCACCCAGAAGCAAACTCATCAGCTCCGCCTACAATCGTGATGAGGTCATGGAATATAATAGCAGACAGTGAGCTAGGGGTTGTCCTTTGTAGTCTCTTGTGATCCACGCGACACCACATTTTTTTCTTTCATCTACACACAAGGATCCAATGTTACATTTTACAAAGCTTGGACATGGTTTCTGGCATGTAATGAGCGAGGAAACACTACAAGAAAAAATCGTTATTCTGAGGGACATACCGAGGGAAAATGAGTTCCTCGGAAATTTCTGACCAAAAACCGAGGAAATACCGAGGAAACGCAAAAACTTGGTTTCCTCGGTATTTCCTCGGAAAATTCCCAGGAAATTCCGAGGAAGACACAGTTCCTCGGTATATTTCGAGGGAATACCGAGGAAACCACGTTCCTCGGAAAAAACCGACGACCATCCGAGTAAATATTATAGCCGTTAGAGAGCCGTTGGAGAGCCGTTGGGGAAATTTTAAAAATTCCGAGGAAATTCGAGGAAGTATAGGTTTTCCTCGAATTTCCTCGGTCTGTCGGGCAGATTTCATCTATAAATACAGCCACCCTCTTCCTCTTCATTCACTCCATTTCTTCATCTTCCTCCTACTATCTTTACACACCTAATTTGATTTCAGAAAACATGTCTTCTTCAAATTATTTTCGGTCTTGGATCGATCGACCTCATTTGGATCCTAACACTAGATTGCTTACGGAAGAATACCAACGAGGTATAACCAATTCATGGGGTTAGTTCACGACAACCGGAAGCGTAAACAGGTATGTTAAGATGTCCTTGCTCTAATTGTAAAAATAGAAAGGTTATTAAAGAGTGGGATGTTTGGACTCATCTATATTTGAGTGGGTTTACGGTTACAAAATTTGGTATCATCATGGGAAAACTGATTATGAACATGGTAGTACTAGCTAACCTCACCGACGGTTAGATTAGAAGAACCAATTAGAACGGATGTAGATTATGGTGTAGGTACCGAGCAGATGGTAAATGATCATTTTAGAGGGGAAGATTTACCCAATGCGAAGCTAGGAGATTTTATGATATGTTGGATGCTGGAAAGCAACCTTTGTACGAAGGTTGCAGAGATGATCATTCAGCTCTATCATCTGCTACAACACTGATGGGCATTAAAACAGATTATAACTTGGCTGAAGACTGTGTGGATGCGATAGCTGATTTTGTAAAGGTATTCTACCGAGGATAATGTAGCTCCAGGTTCATACTACGAGGTTCGTAAACTCGTAGCTGGTGTTGGTTTATCTTATCGTAATAGATGTATGCAGCCATAATCGCATGATTTATTGGAGGGCGGATGACCAGCGGATTACATGCAAATTTTGTGGGAAGCCTCGCTATAAAGATACGAGTGGAAGAGTTCCAGTGCCATATAAAAGGATGTGGTATTTTCCTTTGACGGAAAGGTTGCGAGGTTGTATCTTTCGAGCGCTGTCTAGATGAATGAGATGGCATGGAGCACTCAACGATGGTGAGATTAGACATCCTTCAGATGCAAAAGCGTGGAAGCATTTCCAATCAAAGTATCCCGACTTTTCGTATGAGAGAAGAAATGTCTACATTGGATTATGTACTGATGGTTTCAGCCCGTATGGCAAGAGTGGAAGACAATGTACTCTATGGCCAGTCATTGTTACACCATACAACTTACCCCCAAACTTGTGCTTGCGACGAGAGTTTTTGTTTCTCTCCATTCTCGCTCCCGACCAGAGCATCCTAAGAGATCACTTGATGTGTTTCTTCAGCCACTAATATATGAGTTGCAACAACTATGGGCTGAAGGTGCTGAAACATACGATATTTCGTGTAAAGAAAACTTTCAAATGCGGGCAGTACTAATGTGGACAATAAGTGATTTTCCAGCATATGGTATGTTATCTGAATGGACAACGCATGGGAGGCTATCATGTCCATATTGTCAAGATGACACAAATACTTTCCAACTAAAGAACGGAAGAAAACGGTTGGTTTGACTGTCACAGACGATTCCTACCACCGATCATCCATACCGCCGGAGTAAGACTTTGTTTAGGAAGAATAAGCAGGTGTTTGATGGTCCACGAGGAAGTTAGTGGGAAAGGTTTGAAGACACAACTAAGAGATTTTGGTGCAGCAAGGACGCCAGACGCCGGTGGACATGAGCGCTTCGGTAGATGCTGTTGGAGAACTACATAACCGCACAAAAAGTATTTTCTCGATCTGCCATACCGAGGATCATCCGCTAAGGCATAATTTAGATGTCATGCATATTGAGAAGAACTTTTTGACAATCTCATGAACACGATCCTTAACGCTCAAGGTAAAACAAAGGATAATTTGAAGTCAAGACTGGATTTAGTCAATATATGTGCTCGCTCGTAACTTCATGTTGATGAGAATGGTAGGCTCCTTTTCCCATATACCGACTTGATGCGAGGGAAAAGATGCATTCTTTGATTGGATTTCAAACGATGTGGAGTTTCCGCACGTTACGCATCTAATTTGCGTAATCTGTATCGACATAAAGGAAGGAAAGTTTATTGGCTTGAAAAGTCACGATTGCCATGTGTTGATGCAGCTTCCTTCCGCTTGCCTTCAAGGAACTATTACCACGAAATGTTCATGAAGCAATTGCAGGGATAAGTGCTTTCTTCCACGATTTATGCACGAGATCAGTGACTCTTGAAGGTATTGAAAATTTGAAGACTAACATAGCCGTGATTCAGTGCAACCTTGAGAAGATATTTCCTCCCTCATTTTTGATGTTATGGAGCATCTTGTTATTCACCGGCAAGAGAATTGGAACTTGGTGGTCCTGCAGATAGATGGATGTATTTGTATGAGCGTATATGTTCCATTTGAAGAAGATGGTGAAAAATTTAAGTAGGGTGGAAGGTTTTATAGTCGCACGATGGTCAATGAAGAAATTTCAAACTTTGTCGAAAGTACTACTTTCCAGCGAAGTTCGCACCAAAAACGTAAGACCTGCTCGGCATGATGATAGAGGCTAACGGGCAACATATCATGTTAAGGTTTCAGACATTTTCACAGATGTTGGACGACTTAGCTTAAAACCAAAAGACCGCCGACTTCATCGAAAGCAGAGCGAAGTCATTTGCAAACATATTTGCTCACCAACCGCTAAGATGTTCTTCAATATGAGAGGTAAGTTTATTATCTTACAAATTTTTATTTTAACAAATTGACATTTAAATCTTAATTAATTACATTATTGTCATCATATTTACAGGATTTTCATGGCAGAAAAGCGGTTCGAATATAGATACGCCACAGAGGTGGGACTAGAAGAAATGAAGCAGAGAGAATTTGCTGGATGGATGTTTACTTATGTGAGTGCCTTAAACAAATTAAAATATCATTTATCACAAATTTATACTAATTCATATTTATTGATATAACCTATATATGTGCTATTAATAGGTGTCTGCTGGTTTGGCCGAGGTGAAACATTTGACGATTGGATACGAGATGGTGGTTGGACCAAACTATGTTGTGAAGTCATATCCCAGATTTTGTACCGAGGATATCCATTCACAACTGAAAAGAGGAGACGTCACAGACGCACCTATGATGCTGGCGCTTGTTCTCGCATCGAGATGATGTATACTACGGACACATACATGAGATTATGGAAATCAAGTATTTGGGCATGCTTGGATTATACAGCATGTTTTCTATTGTGATTAGCACGACAACACTCCAGATCGAGGTGTGAGAACAGATGCATTTGGTGTTACATCAGTAAATTCGAGGCGAAAGCTGCAATATTATGATCCTTTCATTCTTGCTTCTCAGGCCGATCAGGTAAGTAAATGTTAATTATTCAGAATGATTGATCACCCATGTGTATTAATTTATACTTTTACTAATAATTTTTTAAATGTTACAGGTTTGTTATATCAAGTACCCTTAGGTAAGGAACATAGATGATCCATGTGTTACTGTTACAAGACTCAACCCGAGAGGCCGAGTTCAGGGAAGTTCTGAGCTGGAAGACCCACTACAACCAATCACATCCGGCAACTTAAGTGCAGCAGAAGATGTAGCTGGAGTTGGCCTTGTAGTCGATTTAACCGACTTCGCAGAGGAAACCGTCGTTCACGCAGAGGATGAACCAGTTATTGGAGAGTTTCACCAAGATCCAGATTCAGATTCATCTGGTGATGATGACTCGGAAACAGACTAGCATCGTCTTTTTTTTTTTTTAATAGAAATACCGAGGAAATTCCGAGGGAATTGACCTTCTCGATTTAGGGATTTGATTATATAAGGGTTTTCAGTATTTCCTCGGAATTTCCTCGGAATATTCCGAGGAAAATAAGGGTTTTCAGTATTTCCTCGGAATTCCCTCGGAATATTCCGAGGAAATTCCGAGGAAATCGGGGTTTTAGACCGAAAACAACGTTTTGCGGATTGAATAACACGTATATAACCTTCATTAAGTGTCTTAACCAGATTATGAAGTCAAACTTTGGTGTTTTACCCGATAACAAACACTTTTACGCATTGCATGAACTAAAACTACACAACATATGAGAAACACTTATACACTTTAATAAACGTTAAAGGGAATACTTACAATTATTTTTGAAATTTTGTTATTTCATGGTTTATGATCATCTATACAAAGAATGCTCAATGCTATGCATTACATTTGTATAAGAAATGAAATACGGCAAAAAAAAATCGATGTTTTGAAACCCCAAACCCTGTTTCCTCGGAATATTTTCATTTAACCAGGTAAACTAAGCCGCCAAATATTTCGCGAAAAATTGAATTAATGATTTCTGAGGAAATTCCGACGGATGTAGTTAATTTTTCCGAGGAAATTCCGACGAATATTTTCCGTCGGACACCTCATTTTATTAGGTCGACCAGAGACCTTTCTTCCCCATTTCTCTCTTCCTCTTCCTCGCGAACTCCGCCTCTCCCTCTCCTCCTTCGACGATTTCCGCGATTCAAGTCCGCTTTCTCCTCAATTCCATTCCCAAATCATGTAAGGACACTATCCCTCTCTTAGATTCAAAAATAGAGTTTGATTATGGTGTTAGGGTGATTTTATAGATTTTGTTAGGTTGAATGGTATGATTGTGTAGTGATAGTTTGATTATGGTTTTTTTGTGAGGATTGTGATTATTTGTTGTTATTGAGAGTTTGATTATGGTATGTGTTGGGGTCAAAATCGGTCAATGACGAAATCGTCACCCAAAAGTCCTCGAAAGAAAAGCCGCTTAACGATCAAAGCCAAGAAACGGTCGCCACCGACAAAACTCACGGAAGGCTCGCCCACTCCGTCTGGCGCCAGCTGCAAGGGTCCTGGCGCCCATCCGCTCAATCATCTCATGATCTCGGCAATGACGCATCTTGGTCCCTTAAAACCCATGTCCGGATCGTCCGAGATCTACAATGGTACTTCCGAAAGCCTTCCCAATTGTTTAAAAGATTCATCTTTTAACACATCTAAAGCTCAAGCCACATTGCTCACATCCTTGAAGACGGAAAGTCTACAAATCCAAGTCCATCTCAAATCCCAAACTCGAGGAGTCTCGCTGGATTAGAAACGATTATCTCGAATCTACGGCTAAAGATCTTCCCAAACTCAAAGATTTCCGCAAACGACTAACGGAGAAAGATCGAACAACGAAAACCCACAGACGGCAAGATGGCCTGGCACCGGGCGGCACGCTGCCACGCTGAAGCCGCCTGGCACCGGGCGGCACTCGCCTGGCGCCGCAGCACGCTGGACGCTGGCCGCCTGGTGCCGGCGGCACTCGCCTGGCGCCGGCGGCACTCGCCTGGCGCCGGGCGGCACTCGCCTGGCGCCGGCGGCACTCGCCTGGCGCCGGGCGGCACTCGCCTGGCGCCGGGCGGCACTCGCCTGGCGCCGGCGGCACTCGCCTGGCGCCGGCGGCACTCGCCTGGCGCCGGGCGGCACTCGCCTGGCGCCGGGCGGCACTCGCCTGGCGCCGGTCCACGGCCCTCGCCCTGGTCTTGGTCCTATCGCGTTCGGTCCGATCCCATCTTAGCTTGTTCGATCAATCTACGCAAGTTTGGTACGATCACGTTATTCTAGAACACCAACATCTCGACTATACAAGGAATTGGGTTCCTTCGAAACACCAAACCTTCAAAGACCGTTCTTCGAAAACCGTGAAAACGCTTAAACGCCCAACGTGGCCAAACGCACACTTATGATTTTCCGAAAGGAAGGATAACTATGACGGTTTATCCTTATCCTCACATAAGAGATAAATGTCAAGTTTCCAGAAGATAAATGTCAAGTTTCCCGATAAACACGAAGATGGACGAAAATGGAAAAAGCCCGATTCAGACCGCGAGAAGATAGACCGTCTTAAGAGGAGTATATAAGGAGAGCTTTGAGAAAGAAGCAAACCAGATCACAAAAAAATTCCAGAGCACTTAGCACTTAGAGCGTTTTATCTTTCTTTTTCTGCTTTCATTAGCGAGCTGCGACTCAACTAGGTTAGATCTAGGCGGCCGGACTAGCGGACCTTTCGACAGCTCTTGTAGCTTACTTCTTACCTGTTGTTCACGCTCAAAACGAGAATTCAGAAATAAGATCTTTTTCCGCTCTACTTTACGATTTTTATTTCTCGACTTAAAACTGATTGTTTTGTGTTCGGCACAGCAGATATCCGAGACCTTCAAGGAAGATCGGGTTAACTCGGTTTTCCTCCACAAATCTTTATCGGAAATTGACGGTGCGAATTTCGGTTCCCACAGTTTGGCGCTAGAAGGAAGGGGGGTTACGGATCCATCTATCTCGCAACTGCACACGGAACACCCGTCGACGCCAACGTTGAGAAGACTCCAGCTGGAGATGCGTCCGCAGTCACTGCTGATGCAAACACTAAGGCGCTCAGGCAGATGAAGGAACTGTTTACCTCGCCGAGGCAGGCGAACAACATGACAAGCTGATAACCTCGCCGCAAAACAGGTTGACACCTTAACTGCGAGGAGCAAGTTGCCGCGCGGATCCACCAAGGCACGCCGCGGCAGAAGACTCGACTTCGGATCTCCCGAAGCACGAGAAAAAAATGCCCCGAAAGAGCCCACTCCCGAGGAAACGGCTCCCAAAGGACAGCAAACGACCTCGCAGAACCTTCCACTCCCGGCTACGGGAAACAGGGAAAGCGACCAATCGGATCCTTCCGATGAAGACGCTGACATCCACCCCAGGAGGACCCAAAGCCAGTCCGCTCGGCAAACGGTATCCTTCGATAGGCCCATGACAGAAGAGGAGGAAGAACTCTACTGGATGGAGCAGGAAGAACTCGCGGAAGATCAAGCTCGGATCCATCGTGACCAGCGCCGACAAACTCGGAGGAACGCCGGTAGCAATAGCGAGATCCATGATCTCCGCGAATCTCTCAAAAAGACCGTGGCCGAAGTGAAAGCGGTGAAATCGCAAATCCATCAGGCGACCAGTTTCGCCCCCGAGATCGATAGACTTCTCGAGGAAGCACAGAAAACACCGTTCACCACCGGATCACGGAAACACGATCTCAGACCCGTGGAAAATCAAAATCCCGGCCTATGACGGTACGACGGATCCTAAGTCGCACCTGCAGTCCTTCCAGATCCCAATGGGTAGGTGCAAACTTCCAGAACGCGAACGAGACGCGGGTCATTGTCTTCTCTTCGTCGAGCACCTCAAAGGTGCTGCGCTCGAATGGTTCTCCCGGCTCAAAAGGAACTCCATCGGAAGCTTCCGCCAACTGGCCTCGGCGTTTCTCAAACAATACTCCATGTTCATGGACAGAGAAACGTCCGACGTGGACCTATGGAGTCTATCTCGAAGGAGGACGAAGTCGCCCGCCGACTTCATGCGAAGGTTCAAACTGGTGATGGCCAGAGTAACAGCATCAGCGACAATGTCGCAATCGACGCTCGAGGAAAACTCTCGTACAAGTCAAAGTTCGAAAGTGGATACTACTGGGAAAGCCGCTGACAATCCAGGATACTCTCCACAAGGCAACGGACTTCATCATCATGGAAGAAGAGATGAAACTTCTATCGCAGAAGCACGGACCACAGAAAACGCCCTCGAAAAGAAAACCTCTCGTAACGAGAAAAACGTCCATCACGAAGGGGAAGACGCCCAAGGCGAGCATAACTATGCCATCAACTCGGAGCAAGGCAAAACCTCTAGAAACACCTGGACCAGGAACCAGTACAAGGATAATTCCTACCGCGAAGTTCCACGAAACCAGAGGCCACTCCACCGCAAACCGCAGGTTCTCGGCGCTCGCTCGCCGCAAAGCTCCTCACCGCGAATTATCAAAGGTCAAGAGTATAAAGGACTTGCTCCTGGACTCGACCGCCAAAGACCAACAAAACTGCCTCCGAGGACCGCGAACCGAAAATCAATCGGGAAAACGCTGAAGAAGACAGATCTACCAAGGAACAACAGCAGTCGCCAGGGGTAAACATGATCATCGGAGGATCACAGTTCTACCAAGACTCTGTCTCGCCGATAAAAGCCTACGGGCTAAAAGCCGAGACAAGTTCCAACTGGTTCCCGGACAGCGATGTTCCTAACCACACGACGCTGAGGAACAGAGACCGCCGAATCGACAAACCTCACTGCGATCCTTTGGTTATCGACCTGGTAATCCAGATCTCAAAGTCGGCCGCATTCTCGCCGATACAGAAGCACGGTCAACATCATCTTCCGCGACATCCTCTACAGGATGAAGATCCCACTTGGGGAAGTCGCCCCGAGCCAAAACCTTTGACGGGTTTCGGCGCCACTACCATGACCTCGGAAAATTAAGCTCCGGTCATGGCAAAGGAAGTTACAAAGATCGCCGAAGTTTGCGTAGTCGACAACCCGCCATCTACAACGCCATCATGGGAACCCCTTGATCAACTCCATGAAGGCAGTACCATCCACATATCACCTCGGTATCAAGTTTCAGACTCGACCGAACCGCAGCCATCCGGGTAGTCGAAACAATCGAGACTCTGTTACCTAGCCGAAGTTCAAACTGCGAAAAGATCGGAACGCCTCTGCGCCAACCCAAACGAAAGCAAAGGAATCACACAACATTCCCGAACTCAAGAAAGATGATCCAGAATCATCCGAACAGCAACGATTCAAGACAGCGACAAAGCCTCTGAATCCACCGCCGTAAAGCAGACAGCTCAACCCCGCGACAAACCACTGATCCGACCAGCACGATCGAACGGCAACGCGACGGGAGTAAAACGCTCATGCTACTATCAGAACTACGAGATAGCTTGATCCTCTAAGAGGTATCGAGGCAGCTCGTCGAAACCCGGCGAAGTTCAGCTATCCCCTCACCGAAAAGGGGGACTGCGCGATACTCCTATACTCCCACAAAACGCCAAAAATCCGCGACATGTACTCGAACTTTTGAAATTTTAATAAAATTCTTTCTATCTTTTATGCTCACTTAAACGCATCAACGCTCGAAAACGAAAATCGTATCTTCAAAAGAAACGCCAGACGCCGCGAACTTCTTAAAAAGATAACAAAACTCAGATCATCCGCAAAAGACAGTCCACCTGCGACTTAAAATAACTCACGCTCGCCGATTGGCCCCGACGGACGACGCAAGAAACGCTTCACTCAATACAAACTCGTAGTCAGACCTACAAGGTCCTCTTACATCCGACAAGGATATCATAGCGCTATACAAGAAACCCAAAATTTTGGTTTAGCTGCCTCGATAAACTCGAAGATAGCTCGATTCTTTTAACACAAGTCATATAAGCCGCAACTAGTCGCGGACTTTAAACAAAAGAATCAGGAAGAAATCACTAACATGCAAAACGAAGCCGATCAGTCATCGCGACAGCCTTAAAGCTGAGAGTAAGCCTAGGTCTTGCCCTAAACCCAGCCTTGCTGGATCTTGACATCTCACGACATAGTATCGTGATACGAGATCCTAAAACATGTCTCTTATCGCTACACCTAAAACGCCGCTAAAAGTAGCATACGGACTAAGCGACAAAAGAGTTAGGATAATGGCGACTACTCGTGATCCTTCCTCTACACTTGACGAAAGTATAAATCAAAACAAAAGACTAAATCTCGCAAATTCTCATATTCATAAAGTCCGCAAAACGGCGGGATTCAAAGCCACCAACGGCCAGTCCCAAAACATAAGAATGCAACCTCCAACGGTCGCAGAATAAAACTCCTAAAAACCGCCACACACGGCCAAAAAATACGATTCACAAAAGGAAGTCAACATTGAGAAATCCGGATGCGGAAATCCCAAATGAACTAGCAGGCTGGTCCACTTACTCATTCACGCTTTGAGCGCTCCCACCACCCTCGGCGTTCTCATCGGCTCGCCTCCATCAGATCCTTGAAACCTCGATAGGTTCCCATAGTCTCCGGACTCTTTCTACCGGAGGAACCAAGGACTCAGCATGAGCACACTCGCCATGAAATCCTTCGTCTCAGCAATCTCGGAATCGAAGGAGAAATCCGGGTTCTGAGACTTGTAAAGGTTTACGACCGAACCCCGGCACTCGCGGAAATCACCAGCAAACTCCTGAGCTTCTTTAAAACATTGAAACTCAGCAGCAAACGATTCGCCTGCCTCGCCACCTCAGCTGCACCATCCTTCTTCCTCTCCTTTCCGCCCGAGCGAGCTCGAGCATGAAGATCAGCTTGCTTCGCTTCGCGCCTTTACCTCTTTGTCGAACCGAAAAGCTCGCTCTCTTCTGTGGTCTTGAAGTTAGCAATCCTGGATTTGCGGAAACTCGAGTCAAGCGCCTCGCTAAACACTCTTAGTCCCTGCATAAACTCAAGATCATCAAGCATGCTTATATACAGATTCGAACGTAAGGTTAAGAAGTTCGAAGGGCCAAACCTCGTTGACACGTTGGGAGCCCTCGGCAAAAACCCGTTGTTTCTCCTCATCCTCCAGCGACTCGTCAGTAACAAACTCCGGAGGAAGGCCATCAAAGAAGTTGTTGGGGAATGGAAAATCGTTGGCTCGCCTTTTCCGTTGGAGCAAAACTAGGTTTCTCCCAACGGTGAAGGATCTTCCGAGCCTTCCCATCATCGCATTTCCTTCCCCTTACTAGATCTCTGTCTACGCCCAGTAGGAACTTCGATGACCGGTTCGCATCATACGACGGACAGGATCTCGACCGTAAAGTCTTACCGCGTCTCGAATCCGTTCGAGGGTGAAGGACTTCCAGAAAAATGGCCTTTGACGAAGAAGATCTCTCTTGACAAAGAGATCACCATGCAAATGCGCGATAGGGTTGTTCCCTACAAAGCGAAACTTTTTCACTAAAACTCGCACTTCCGAAATGGTGAAATAGACAACAGGTTTTTCATCGTATTACCTCGGTTGAAGTTCCATGTTTATGAAATAGATGGAGGCAGCTCTCCTCGACAGACTCACCATCTATTTGGACGAAGAAGAAACGCCCTGCCACGATTTGGGATTCAAGTAGTCCCTGAATCACGCCATATCCTTCTTAGGCAGCATGGAGTAGTAACCGCCGCCCCGCCGGCCGAGTGCTCCAAAGACCTTCGAAATCATCGGGACCAAGATCAATCCCGAGTTCATAGCTAGCGATCAGTACGCCAAGCCAACTCTCCAAGGCAGGAATGCTGAGCTGGCTGATCGAAAGTTCGAAGCAGTGAAGCGCACGAACAATGGCACCAGGGATCGGGAACCACATACGGCAGTACGTAAAGAAAGCCTCGTAACATGTAAAGAAACTCATGGAGGATTCCTTGCACTCGCTACCAACGGAACTGAATTTGACTCTTCAGAACCTGGTAAAAATCTCAAGAACCTTGAGATATTTACGAGAAACCAAGCTCGGCGTAAAAGGAGCACCAGGCTGCCTCAGAGGTCTCCTCGGAACAGGGATCTCTGGTCGTGTTGGGGGCGAACCTACAAGGGCTCGGTAATACGCATTCTTCGCTTCCTCCTCGACCAACTCCTCCTGCTTCACCGTCACATGGGCAGGAGATTCATCCGAGGATGAATGGGAAGAAGAGTTTCTCTTTGAAGATCTTGAAGACATTGTTCTTAAAGAGAGAGAAAGGATTCTTGAGAGAGAAAGTAAATTTCTTATGATGAAGTAAGAATGAAATTTCTTACTCCGTCCTTATAAAGGAGGTAAAATTACTATTTACCCCGACTTTCGGCAAACGATTACGTCTCTACACCTTCCCATACGGCTATACCGCAAGCTAGGATCCGACAGGCACTACAGTTCCTAGCTAGCTGGGGGGCTAACTGTTGGGGTCAAAATCGGTCAATGACGAAATCGCCACCCGAAAGTACTCGAAAGAAAAACCAAGCGACGATCAAAGCCAAGAAACGGGTCGTCGCTCGATAAAACTCACGGAAGGTTTCGTCCACTCCGTCTGGCGCCAGCGCAAGGGTCCTGGCGCCCATCCGCAATCATCTCATGATCTCGGCAATGGCGCATCTTGGTCCCTTAAAACCCATGTCCGATCGTCCGAGATCTACAATGGTTCTTCCGCGAAAGCCTTCCGATTGTTTAAAAGATTCATCTTTTAACACATCTAAAGCTCGAAGCCACATTGCTCACATCCTTGAAGACGGAAAGTCTACAAATCCAAGTCCATCTCAAATCCCGATACTCGAGGAGTCTCGTTGGATTAGAAACGATTATCTCGAAATCTACGGCTAAAGATCTTCCCAAACTCAAAGATTTCCCGCAAACGACTAACGGGGGAAAGATCGAACAACGAAAAACCCACAGACGGCAAGATGGCCTGGCACCGGCGCATCGCTGGACGCTGGCCGCCTGGCGCCGGCGGCACCCGCCACGCTGGTCGGCCTGGCGCCGGGCGCACGCTGGACGCTGGCCAGCCTGGCGCCGGCGGCACCCGCCACGCTGGTCGGCCTGGCGCCGGGCGCACCCGCCACGCTGGTCGGCCTGGCGCCGGTCCACGCCCTCGCCCTGGTCTTGGTCCTATCGTGCCGGTCCGATCCCATCTTAGCTTGTTCGATCAATCTACGCAAGTTTGGTACGATCACGCTTATTCTAGAACACCAACATCTCGACTATACAAGGAATTGGGGTTCCTTCGAAACACCGAAACCTTCAAAGACCGTTCTTCAAAACCGTAAAACGCCTTAAACGGCCCAACGTGGCCAAAACCGCCCACTTACGATTTTCCGAAAAGGAAGGATAACTATGACGGTTTATCCTTATCCTCACATAAGAGATAAATGTCAAGTTTCCAGAAGATAAATGTCAATTTTTCCGAAGATAAATGTCAAGTTTCCCGATAAACACGAAGATGGAAGAAAATGGAAAAAGCCCGATTCAGCCCGCGAGAAGATAGACCGTCTTAAGAGGAGTATATAAGGAGAGCTTTGAGCAAGAAGCAAACCAGATCACAAAAAACTTCCAGAGCACTTAGCACTTAGAGCGTTTTAGCTTTTTCTGTTTTCATTAGCGAAGCCGCGACTCAACTAGGTTAGATCTAGGCGGCCGGACTAGCGGACCTTTCGACAGCTCTTGTAGCTTACTTCTTACCTGTTGTTCACGCTCAAAACGTGAATTCAGAAATAAGATCTTTTTCCGCTCTACTTTATGATTTTTATTTCTCGACTTAAAACTGATTGTTTCGTGCGGCCCAGCAGATATCTGGGACCTTCAAGGAAGATCGGGTTAACTCGGTTTTCCTCCACAAATCTTTATCGGAAATTGACGGTGCGAATTGTGGTTCCCACAGTATGGAATTTTTTTTTTAGTTTTTATTAATTTTTTGGTTATAAAAATCTAATTGATAATTATGTATACAAATAAAATCTATGAAAACGTTTTTTGTATATAAAATCTATTTTTTGCATTATAAAATCTTTTATATATTTATTAAACATTTTTAATATCTATAAAACTTCTATTTTTGTGTTTAAAAAATATTATTTGGGATTTTTTTTAAAAAAGAAATATATATATATATAATATAAATTTCTATATTTATTAAACATTTTTTATATATGAAAAATATTTTTTATAATTATTAAACTACTTTTTATATATTAAAACTATTTTTGTAATTATTAAACTATTTTTATATATTAAAACTATTTTTGTAATTATTAAACTATTTTTTATATATTAAAACTATTTTTTGTAATTATTAAACTATTTTTTATATATTAAAACTATTTTTTGTAATTATTAAACTATTTATATTTTTGTGATTAAAAACTATTTATTGATTTTTCAAAATTTAAATTTATTAGAACTAATTTTTAAATATATTTTTTTAATTTACAGGTTTTATGATGATGAGACCCGGTCTCGACAGCGTCGTAGTCGTGGTGGTACGGGGAGCCACTCTCTGGGTTCGTCCAGCCACATTCAGGATTCCTCATCGCCCCACAGCTCCTACCATACATCTCCCTCTCCATTTCCCGCTCCTGCTCCTCCCGCTCCCGTTGCTGCACCCGCTCCTGCTCCTCCCGCTCCCGTTGCTGCACCCGCTCCTGCTCCTGCTCCTCCTCCTCCGGGTCCTCCGGGAGTGATGAGGGTTGCGGAGTTTGTTCGACAGCCCGGTCGTGACAATCTTCCCTATCTCACTCCGTATCCACATGGACGGGGCCAAACATGGTAATTAAACGTATTTTTTTCATTAAAATTTGATTCATTATTAATAATTTGTTCTTTTTATTAGGTTCAACCGATCCGGGAACGGGATCAGCGCATGGATCAACCGTATGATGTACTCGGCCCTCGACAAGGGACATCCGACTTTCACTGACTTCCCTACCGACAAGCAGCATCTGTGGTTTCAACAGTTTGCGGTATGTATTCTAATTTTTTACTTATATTTTTAATCTTTAATATAAATTTTCTACTAATTGTGTTTTTTTTTTCAGCAAGAATTCAACTGGAATGCCGATGATACGATGTATATCTATCACCACTTCGTCCATAAAGTTATGGACAACTATGGGAAGCAGATCCACGAGTGGAAGAAGAAGTGGGAAATAAACAAGGTTGTTTTTTATTTATTAAACAATTTTTTAATTTATTAAAATATTTTTTAATTTATTTAATATTTTTTTTTAATTAAAAGGTCTCAAAGTCGATGAACCCCACGGTCTGGCTGGAGTTGTGTGTGCATTGGGATAAGGAACAGACGAAAGAAACTTCTTCCACCAACTCCACCAACCGCAGGAGCGAGCGTAAAGGGAAGGGCGTCTTCAAGCATAACTTGGGTGCTCAATCTATTGCCACTCTGGGGGATCGCATGGTAAATTCAGTCGCTTTTTATTCTATTATTTAAGTTTTGAAATTTTATTTTTTGTGCATTTCTTCTAATTACTAATGTTTGTTTAATTTATGTTTTTTCAAGGCGGAAGAAAATGATGGCGAGCCGGTTGATGATCTCGCCCTAATGAAGAGGGCGTATACCAACAAGAAGACCGGCCAGATTGATGATGGTGTTGTGAGGGATGTGGTCACCCTGATTGAGACTCAGGTGGTAGACGAAGAGTCTCAGCTTCAAACCGAGGATGACGATTCGACGGCTTCGACCTACTTGCCTCGGGTTCGGATCAACGAAATCGTTGAATCAGTAAGTTCTTTTTTTTAAGTTCAATTCATCTTTTCTATTATTTAAATTTGGCTATTTTCTATTTCAGTCGGTTCCAAAGAAGAAGGGACGTTTAGTCGGTTTGAGTCGCCGCCCCGTCGGTTCCGCTTCTCGCTGCACCACCGCCCTTTGTTGATCCAGAAGTACTTATGGGTCAGTTGAAGGACAAGGATGATCGCATATCTGTGTTGGAGACCTAGATGGCGACTCAACAGGCGGTCTTTGAGGCACAGAAGAAGCTGAATGAGCAAATGATGGAGATTATGAGGAGGTTGCACCCGAACGAGATGTTCCCGACCGTGCAAGACCCGAACGCGCAAAACCCGTAGTTTTTTTTTTTTTTCAAAAACTCGGAATGTTTTATTTTTATTTGTACGACTTTGAATATTATCTAATATGTTTTCAATTTTAATTTTAATTTTAATTTTATATTTTCGAATTTAAATTTCAAAAATTTTATTTTTAAAAAAAATTAATTTTTTTGATATTCCGAGGAAGTGGTCCCTCGGAAATTTCCGACGATCATTGTCGTCGGAATATACCGAGGGATCTCTTCCTCGGAATTTTCCGAGGGCTAGCTTCCTCGGAATTTCCGAGGGATTACTTCCTCGGAACATTTCGTCGGAACTTCCGAGGATTTGTCCGTCGGAAATGTCCTCGGAATATACCGAGGGAGTGCTTCTTCGGTATATTCCGAGGACTTTTCCGACGAACGGTGGTCCTCGGATTCCTCGGAAATACGATTCCTTAGAATTCCGTCGGAAATTTCCGAGGGAATTCCGAGGAAAAATGAAATTCCGAGGAGTTTTTTCCGAGGACTTGTTTCGTCGGTATGTCGTCGGAATAAGGTTATTCCGACGACATACCGACGATTTTTGCCCTCAGAATAACGATGTTTTTTTGTAGTGAAAGGTCAAGGTCCTCCTCTTCCTCACCATTCTGTTCATGCTGGTTAGCTGCCAACCACGCCCCTGCATCAGTCTGTGCCTTTTATAAAACCACATTTGCTTCCACTCCGACCTGTTCAAAATTTAACATGTTTCTCGGTTTTCAGATATTCCACGGTAACCATGGGAAGGCTAAGAGTATTTTACTTTCAATTATGTCCTTGCTAGGTTTCAAAAGATAGTGAAAATTCAGAAATACTGAATTCATCGAGAAGCCATAAGTAGGAGGAGGGAAGGCAAATAAACTCCATACTTCCTTAGCAATAGGAAAGTAGAAAAGCATATTTTTAAGTTCAGACTTATCACTGAACTTCTAAATTAAAACCATTTGGGAGTAAGTGGATTAGTTATAACTTTTATATATTACCTAGTTTTTTTTAACTTCCGATATGAGATATTTTATCTTAATACCGTCTTCGAGATGATGGCTATTATCGGATAAATATTTAGGAACTTACGGTCGAGAGGGTCAAACTCGACAGTTATTCTTGATCATGAGGATTATATCAATTAGTGTTTAGAATCTAGGTTCTAATACCATATTAAATTTGGATTTAATATAGATTTCTAACCTAAAACTAATTGGCAATAATTAGATTAACCATAATCTTTTATATGTTACTTAAAGTTTCTTTAAACTCTCGATGTGTAAGGTTTCGTTAAACTCATCATGTGATATGTTATCCCTAATACACGTGACATATGGTTTCTTGAGATGCCTGACATTCTTTTCACAAGCCATGCCTATGTACTCTCCGGGACATTAGTTTCTGCTACTACTGGCCTGTAATGTCCTTTCTAAAATCCTCCACTGATTAACGTGAACACTACAAATACGTAAGTGACTTTTTAAATAAAATAATAATTCCATTCAAAACAGAATAAAAGTATTATTATATAGATTCCTAAACTTTCATCAATTTATCAGGTTAATAGCTGGGACTGCCTGGGACTAAGATAGAATATACTAAAAAAGTTGGAAAATCCCTTCAAATGCATTTTTGGATCCATAAAAACACCAATACATAATTTGTGAAACTCATATCCCATATATATTAAAAGAGAAACATTGTCATTAAATGTGTTCACATTACGTTTGCCACGTGATAGTCTTACAACTATTTGAGAACAAATAGGCTGACGTATCAAGTGCAGAGAGCTTTGCAGCCTAACTCTACATAAATGCATTCACACTATATACTATTTTACGTTTTTTCAATATGAAACTCACATGCACGGTCCTACGGGTTATACAAAGTTCTGCATAGAAAGAAAATTTACAAAAAAAAATTCACTATTGTCTAGGCTTATTTTATTTTTACTTATTTTATTTTAATAGAATATTATCGTTCATGTGTTATTTTGAACAAAATGTCTTTTAATGCTAATTATGGTATCTTTATATATTTATAAACCACCTTTATGTATTTTTTACATACACATACATGTAAGAGTGGGCACGAATTGGATATCATAGATTTTGGAGGTATTCTTGATCCAATCCGTTTCGTCCGAATAATCAATTATCTGATTCAGTTCGTAGCCATCCGGATATACGATGTCCCGGATATCCAGAAGAATTAGATTTTTAACCGGTTTCGATCCATAAAAATAAATAAATTAACTAAAATGAATAAAAATATATAAAATAATAATAAGATTTTATTACAAAAATAAAAAACTTATTTACCTTTTTGAATACTAATACCTAATTTAATAAATTTAGTAAATAAAATATTATAAAACTTATATAGAATATATTATTTATATAACTTATATATATAATTCATTAAATATATGTATATAAGCATATAACGGATCGGATCGAATATCCGTTTTTAAAAATATTAGTAATTGTGATTTGCTTCGTTTTTATGGATATTGCATATTAGTATTTGCTTTTCTTTGTAGAGTTATGGATATCCAGATTTTTTGTTCGAATCGAAAAGGATTACGAATCAAATCAAAATTTACGGATATTTTTCCCACCCCTACATACATATGCACATTGACGTGAGCACCTATATAACTAAATATTCACTACAAGTGAGGATTCTAATTCTCTTGGAAGCTGAAATATTCTTTTTTTAATGTTTCCATTCACCATCGACCAAATTGTAATGAAATTACTTGTCTTAATAGTTTTCTTTTCTTTTTCTTCAATTATTATCTAAATTTGATTTTATTTTCCATGCATTTAGAAATTATAATATGAAACTATTGGTTTGACATTAGACTGTCTAAAATTCATATAACATGAAACCAAACAAATAATAATAGTTTTTGGTTATCATTGAAAAATCTAAAAATCTCGAGCATTTTAACTGAATAAACAGAATAAATATTGATTTAGAATGGTTGTTATATTTTATTAAATTAAAAGCCAAAAAAGACTAACCTAAAACCGAAACGATATCTAGACTAAACAGACCTTATATCTTCTTATCTTAAGATATAATGAAATTAATAATCTCATTCTGCGCAAGGAGCGGATTATTACCTAGTGGATTATAAAAGACGTCCACACAAGGGAGCTCTTTTTGTTTTAGTAGTGTTTGGACTTTCAGTATCTTCATTCTTGCTTGAGGTTCTTTTTGTTAACAATTTGACGGAGCTTTTTGTAATGGATTTGTAGATGTGACATGGATTTGTTATGTGTATATAGCAACCTGAATCAAATTCGTTAAACACCTTGCACACAAATTGGATCCGAACACCTCTTTGGGTTCTTCAAACCCAAACAAAATCAAGCTACTTAGCTCCAATGAGCAACATTTTGATAGTGAAGACTCATGGTCTGACTGGTTTCCCCGCTATCACTTGCAAACACAGCTTTTGCAGTTAGTAGCGGCTGTTGGCGTTTTGCAACAATCACAAAAAATGTTATGAATTGTTTCAAACCACTCCGAACTTTTTAAAATCAAAAGCTGGTTCCAACTAGCATATGCGGTTACGGACGGTTACGAGTGTATAATAAAATCTAAAAATATTTTCTAAAATATTTTAAATTTTAAATTAAAATTTTATATTGGAAATATTATAAATAAAATATATTTTTAAATTTAAATTCACAAAAAGTATCATAATTTATTTTATAAAAACTTTAAACTAAAAATATTCACTATAGCTTTTAAACATTAATATACATACATATATAAAGATATATACATATATAAAACGAAACAAAAAAATCTTTTAAAAGTTTTATTATAAATCTTCAAAACAAGTTCTATTAAAATTATAACTTTCATCTAAATTAAAAAATTAGATAAATAAACATAATATTATTATTAGTTATATTATATTAATAATTATTATATTTTATCACAATAGTATGTTTTTGATAATTTTATAATGTTATAATATGTTTTTTTGGTCAAAATAATGTTATAATATATTAATATTGATAATTTATTACTAAACTGCAATAATATCTCATAATCATCCAATCACAAATATCGCAAACGTACCAATTTTTAACTGTTGCATTAATCGTATAAATCGCTTAATAATGCTAGAAACCATAACTACCTATATTTGCAAACTCCCGCAACTACACATGTAACCGCTGTGTTTGCCTCTCAGAGTCATACTTTGGAACGCACATTCCCAACCCTAAATTTTGCTTCAAAACCTGAAGTCTCCTATGAATTAGAACCTCACTGTCCATAATATTTTTTTACTTGTTTACAAAGTCAAATTTTATAAGTCAATTTTTATAAGGTCAATCATATCATGTGTTGGAGGCACGACAGATAATTTTCATTCACTATATTGTCACTAGCTAGGGACTATGTCGGAACAAATCAACAAAGAAGACAAACAAACGTCGAACTTTTCTTTTGTGTTGTTGACAAGTTGTGTATCAAAGAATGTTAAGTTGTCTTTCATTCACCATATACGTTTAGTATTTTATATATTGGTAAACCTAGTAGGGCAAAGATATATTCTTATTTCATATTTATCTTCTTAGGAAGTATGACATATTCCAATACACCCTCCCTCAAGTTGTAGCATATAAGTTAGTTATGGCCAACTTGAAAATGAAATTTTCAAACTCCTTTGGCCCCAATGCTTTTGTAAAAATATCAATAGTTGTGCTCAAGTCAACGTCCCCTGCCTCTATATATAGTTCATAGTTTGGGTCTGAATCTGTATCTCAAAGGATCTCATTAAACTTTTGTTTTGTGTTGTGCTCAAGATTTGATCCAACTACTGAAAGTTTCCTCGTTTAGAATTTTTTTTTTCTTTTTCTTTTTAAACCGAGACTAATGTCAATGGAAGGGTCAAGTACGTGCAGCTCTGTGAGGGGGGAACTGTTACACGGTAACTTAGACATTTGTGTTAAGGAGGCTAAAAATCTTCCTAACATGGATCGGTTCCGAATGTGTAAGAGGAACAGTACAAGTGATCCGTTCGTGACTGTCTCTGTCGCAGGTGCAAAGATTGGCACAACGTTTGTGATCAACAACAACGAGAATCCTCTGTGGATGCAACATTTCCATGTACCGGTAGCTCATACTGCTGAAGAGGTTAAGTTTGTGGTGAAAGACAGTGACCAATTTGGAGCCAAGTTCATAGGAGATGTTGGAATCCCAACCAAGGAGTTGTGTTCCGGGAATAGGATCGAAGGGTTGTTTCCGATACTTAACAGTAATGGGAAGCCATGTAAAAAGGGTTCTGTGTTGAGTTTGGCTATTCAATACACTCCGGTGGAAATGATGAAAATTTACCAAATGGGTGTTGGTAATGAGTGCGAAGGAGTTCCCCGTACGTACTTCCCTTTGAGGAAAGGCGGTAGAGTTACTTTGTATCAAGATGCTCATGTTGAAGACGGGACACTTCCGAGTGTAGATCTCGATGGTGGGATGAAGTATATACATGGAAAGTGCTGGGAAGATATGGCAGATGCGATTAGACGGGCGAGGAGGTTAATTTATATCACAGGATGGTCAGTTTACCATCAGGTTAGGCTGGTTCGTCGCAATAATGATCCAACCGATGGTACATTAGGTGCTTTGCTCAAAGAAAGATCTAAAGAAGGTGTTAGAGTGTTGCTATTGGTGTGGAATGATCCAACTTCATGGAGTGTTCCAAAGTACAGAAAAGTAAGTGCCTAATTCTTATAAACTATAATGATAGAGCAAAAATCCTTTTTGTTGTTTCCAACGTTGTTGTATGCGCGCAGCAAGGAGTTATGAACACAAGCGATGAGGAGACTCGTCATTTTTTCAAGAACTCGTCGGTGCAAGTGATTATTTGTCCTAGATCTGGTGGGGATGGTCACCACAGCTTCGTAAAAAAAAATGTAAGATGCTCAATAATTACTGCATCAATTCCTAAACTCTTGTATGTATAGTTTAGTGATCTGAACCTCCTTGTGATGATCAGGAAGTTGAAACTATCTACACACATCATCAAAAAACTGTGATTGTAGATGCTGATGCACCTCAGGGCCGGAGAAAGATCGTAGGGTTTGTTGGAGGGCTAGACGTGTGCAACGGACGTTTTGATACTCCTAACCATCCTCTCTTTACGACATTGAAGACACTCCATAAAGATGACGTCCATAACCCAAATTTTGTGGTAACCATTTTCGGAGTTTAGATACTCTACTGTTCTTCATCTGTTTAAATAATCGTTCAATTTGTTTTTTTTTTGAACGAAAATAATCTTTTAATTATTCATATTAGCCTAATGTTGAGGATGGACCAAGACAACCGTGGCATGATCTACACAGCAAAATTGATGGTCCAGCTGCATATGACCTGCTTGCTAATTTTGAACAACGCTGGGAAAAAGCTTTAAAGAAACAACACAGAATTTGGAAACATCAGTCGTGTTCTGATGATGCTTTGCTTAAGATTGACGTGATACCTGAAATCATGGGACTATCAGAAGTTTCTTCTACTAATGATAGTGATCCAGAGTCTTGGCATGTTCAGGTAATTCAGAAATGTGATGAATTATAGTCATATGAGGTGGTGACAAAAGGATTAATCAGAAATATGATGCATTAATTAAATAATCTCATTTATTTAGGTTTTCCGTTCAATTGATTCAACCTCAGTAAAAGGATTTCCAAAAGACCCAAAGGAGGATAGTGGAAAAGTAAGCACAACTCTTTCCCGTCTTAACGTTGTCAATCACCAACAATGTTGCTACACTAAACATATACTGATTATAAATATGTAAACAGAATCTTCGATGTGGGAAGAATATACTCATAGACGTGAGCATACACACGGCTTATGTTAAGGCCATAAGATCTGCTCAGCATTTCATTTACATTGAAAACCAATATTTTTTTGGATCATCATTCAACTGGTTTTCACATAAGGACCTTGGTAAGAAAATTCTAAGATTTTAAAGGCAATTTAATCAATGCGTGCAATAATATATAACAAGGAGTTTCTTGAAATGCAGGTGCAAATAATCTAATCCCTATGGAAATCGCGCTTAAGATTGCTAGTAAGATTAGAGCCAGGGAGAAGTTTGCTGCTTATATCGTCATTCCAATGTGGCCAGAAGGTGATCCAACAGATATGTTTATGCAGAGCATTCTATACTGGCAGGTATATAGTTTTTCCATGGTTTGTTAAGTATTATCTGACTTAAACAACAATCTCACATCCTTTATACTGAAATCTTTTCATCATCTCTGTAGTATAAAACCATGCAAATGATGTATCAAACTATCTACGACGCACTTGTGGAAGCTGAACTTGATGATCAGTATGAGCCACAAGACTACTTAAACTTTTTCTGTCTTGGAACCAGAGAGGCTGCTGATGTAACAGTTAGCAAACATAGTTCTCGGAATCAACCTAAGAAAAATGCAAAGCCAAATGCCGCACAGGTATATATATATGTATGTATATATATATATATGTGTGTGTGTGTGTGTGTGTGTGTTGATAACTCTAGTTGAAATCTTGGCTTTAATTAATGACATCGTTTTCTCACTAAAAAAACGAAATAATCTAGGTGCAAGCTTTGAAGAGTCGAAGATTCATGATATATGTTCATTCCAAAGGAATGGTAGTGGACGATGAGTTTGTCTTAATTGGTTCTGCGAATATCAACCAGAGATCCTTGGAAGGAACTAGAGACACTGAAATCGCCATGGGAGGGTATCAACTACACCATTCATGGGCTAAGAAAGGCTCTCGTCCTCGTGGTCAGGTAATAAATCTTTCAAAGACTTTTCAATTTTTTTTTTTTTTTTCAATTAGAATTGTTTTTTTCAATTAGAATTTTTTTTTTCAATTAGAATTTGCATGCATGCTAATAAAGAATTCTTTCTTTGGCTTCGTGTAATTGGTCTTTGGATACATGATCTCTATAATATCTCTTATATTTTATCTCTTCTAAAACATGGTTTCGTTGCATATTCTCCAATTTCATGCAGATCTTTGGATACAGAATGTCGCTGTGGGCAGAACATCTAGGGTTTCTAGAGCAAGGTTTTGAGGAGCCAGAGAACATGGAATGCGTGAGACGAGTTAGGCATTTGAGTGAGCTCAACTGGAGACAGTATGCAGCTGAGGAAGTCACAGTGATGACAAGTCATCTTCTAAAGTATCCAGTTCAAGTCGATAGAACAGGCAAAGTAAGTTCTCTTCCTGGATGCAAGACATTCCCCGATGTCGGTGGAAAGATCATAGGGCACGTTTTATGGGCTGGAATGAAACCTCATCATCTGGAAGTTACCTTGTAGTGCCAACATCTGTTTTATATATATTTCTCCCTTTTCAAGAAACCTCTTGACTGTGATCTAGATCTGAATAAAAGTGTACCACAGTCGAATTGTGGTTTCTAAACTTGTGAGCTGTAAATTGTGTTATAGTCTTTCAGTTGATCGGTCAATTGTTTGTTTTGGATTATCTTAGTATGCCGTTCAAAAAAAAAAAAAAGGATTATCGTAGTATCTTACCATTAAAAAGAAAAAGAAAGTATATTTCAAATTGGGACAATAAAAAAATAAAAATTCAAAGTGGCATTCACTTACCTGTAGAAGAATATTTTGTAGAAAATAATTGACACACTATCATTTCCTTATATTAAATGAACAGTTGCTTTCATATTTCTGACGTAGTGAACAAGTAAATTCGATTGAAGTTTTTTAATATAAATTTCAGTTTAATGGTTAGACACGCTACTTAAGGTTTAGAGTGTAATTAGTGTCATTTTTTTTTGAACTTTTGATGTGTAATTAGTGTCATTTTATAAGATTTATTAGATTTTGATTCGCGTTTTTTAAAACACATGATTATTTTATGGTTCAACTGAAAGTCATAATTTTATATGAATTATATATTTTGATTGTTTATATAATTTATATTTAATTTTGTAAATATGATCTATTATAGTAGGCTTTTAGGCATATTAATTTTGTGAGTGCCCTATATAAATTATATTGTTAGTTATATTATATCATGTAATCGCCATGAAAAGCTTCGCCAAAATCATCATCATATCGCCACCGGAACCACTACTCTGGTAAGTCACAACCATTACTCCGCGAGTCAACTCGGTCATAATCCATCACTTATTGCTGCCTTGAACAAGCTATTTACAGATCAAAAGATTGTTAAAGTCTATAAAACATCTAACTGTTTGTAAGGTTTATGATTTTGAGAATGTGCTAATGTGTTGGTGTTGGTGCATTTTTCTAATATATATATATATATTCACATTTTTTTCTATCCACAATGTACATATTCACGTTTTCTCAATCCACGAAAACTTAATTCATAAATCTGTTTTTTGTGCTTTGTTATGTTTAATGTGTTGGTTTTGGTGCGTTGTTATCCACAACATATATTTTTCGTCCGTATATTTTATGCCAATATGAAAAAATAACAAGATGCATCTAAGTTGTTTGATAAAATGTGTGAGAATAATTCGTATATCCACAGACTTGTTCGCCCACACCTATCATATTCACAATTTATCTCATGTACATTTTTCTTGTCCAAGACTAATTTTTCCACGACTTCCACATCCGTATGTATAAATGTAAAATTATAAAAATAAATATATACGAAAATTGATGTTAAAATATGAAGAGTAAAATATTATACTTTATTATATTCAATTTATTTGTTTATATATTTTCAGTTTTCAAAACAAGTAAATAAAGAAACAAAACGTAAACTAATAATATAATATGGAAGCTTTATTGGTCCAGTGGTTTGACTAAGGATTCGTTAATACTTCCACATCATGAAGTCAAGGTTTCGAGTCGCAGAAAAGACAAATCATGTGAATTAATGGAAAAAAAACTTACAAGAAATCTGCAGCATAGAGCAAGGAAGCATAGAGCAAGGAGTACTGTCAAACATGGATTTGATAGAGCGGTTCAGGTGATGCAGTCACACATGAATCGCTCCCTAATCAATTTGTGCCTTAAATTGTAAAAAAATACCAAAAAGTGTCCTAAAAGTAATGCACTCTTTTTGTGTCTCTTTATACTTATTGCAAAACTCTATATGTTATTAGAACCTTTCTTCAGGCAATAATGAAGTTTACAAAGTGCTAAAAAAACAATAAGGATAAAGAAGCTCTGATTTTGAGCAGCAAAAATAGTAGTCTTTGCGCAAGGCGCAATTACATTTCATTAAGTTTTTTGGTAGTTAAACAAAAACAACTAAAAAGTTTTTAGAGAAATTGCATCCTATAGCTATCAAAAAATTATAATTTATTAGATAACTAAAAACTCTAACTTTCATCTACAATATATGTATTTTATGTAATAATACTATATTATCCCTAAATTCAACCTATCTAACCTCTTGAGAATTTTTTATTAAAATAAATATTAAATAAATGATTTAAATTGTGGCTACCATTGATGCACATCTCTTTCTCTTTTTCTTCCTCTTCTACTCTAATCTCTGTCTCTCTTCTTCATGCATACAAACATAAACCACTTCATCTCAAGGCGAGGAAAGGGCATGGATCCTGGGCTTGCGGAATTGAGTTTGGAGGAGAAGATGACACCGTAGAGAACGACGAGGTGACATCGCGATTTCTTTTTTGAGTTTCTTTAATGTCGCTGATCTTGATTTTTTCGTTGTTATTTAAATAGCTATGGTATGCTGTATTAATATGGTATGGTGAAGAGTAATTACTCTGGACAAGTGAAAGTGTGTATCCCCACGTCTGCAAAAAGAGGAAGATGTGAAGGAGATGAACTCGCCGACTATACTATATGTAATGAAAGAAAGTGATAGTATAGTACGGTTCTTATATTTCTGTACCATATGCAAGTACCAAACTAAATAGTATGGTACGGTTCTTGTATTTCTGTACCATTCGCAAGAAATGGAATCACTTACATCTCTACTTTTCACTGACATTGACGAACATATATACATGTTACTCTGTACATATCACCTACACATGGACGATCGGTATTTACTATCACCATTGATTGTTTGGCAAATTCATTATTTATCAATTTCTAATTTACAAGTCCGGATATTTTATGGCACAAATGTTAGAAATTACATTATGTCAGAATCAATGACGTTTACCTAATTTTCACTTCAGATTTTGTTATTCGGCAAATTCTCCCATTAAAACAAGAAAAAAAAAATTAGGCAAAAGAAAAAGTTGAAAATTTACAGAAGCGACATGTTGAGGATTTACTTTATTCTACATTTGCTATCTTTAGAGGATTTGCCTTCGTGTCTTGAAGACACAGACGCTGCAGCTGATGATGGCCTGTGGTTGCTCCTTGGTACCTGCAATGGTCAATACAACCCTACAATAAACTGATAACTAATGTTTACAGAAAAAGAAACTGGATTCTGATTATCGTTAACTGTTGCAATCACAACTGGTTCTGATAAATTCACCAAACATAATATTGCAACTACTCTCTCACCTTTTCTCGTTATCATTTTTGTATAATATTGCAATGTAATTTACTTATGAAGAAAAAAAGCTAAACGGATTTTATGTTCATTCCTGCTTTCTAGAATATTGTTAAATTTTTTCCTATCTAATATTATGAGTAGGAATCAAGTACCTGAGGACCAGTGATTAGTCGTGAAGCACCAACACTTGGTGGTGGTTGTGGAGTTGGGTTACTGCGTGGGCTCTGGTCCTCAAACTCTTGTTGTTGTAAAGCTATCGCCAGTTGTAGATCAGAGCTGCATAGTATCAACTGGTTACTTCATGACTGCTATCTTGTGTCAGCTTAATGGCGACACAGCGTTCATGACTGCTACGTTCATGACTGCGTTTTGCTCCGCAGCTGCAGGTGGAGAATCATCGAAAGATCTTGTTTTCGAAAGACATGGTGAAGGAACCCCTAAAGCAGCAGTGGCCACCGCAGCAAAATCAACAGAATCATCTCCAGGATTCTGATAGCCCTGAGACTCTACATTATGCGTCTCAAGTGCAACTAGCTCACCCACTAGAGCATTATATGACTTGCTTACAATTGCATTAACTGCTTCAACATCCTGCAAAGGGAACACAATGGAATCAAATCTTTTACTCGAGAGCAGAACTGGATCTGGGCACAGTCCATCAAAACATACGCTTCTAGATTATGAAAAAAAATTTCTAAAATTCTTAAGAATGTTTCAGGCCTCCAAAATCTCAGATCCGGCCCTGTTTGAGAGTAAAAATTGATAAGAAACCATCTTAATAGAAAGTGCTCTTGGCCACTGTTCCTGTCCATAACAAGCCATAGAAAGAATAATGTATCTATGTTTTGTATCTCAAGAAGTAAGAGAAAGAATAGATGACCCCACAACTCAAACATCCACACAGTGCACACACAAAAAAGCACAATAGAAAAGAAAGCAATGAATAAATGTAGATGATTCAGACAGGTAGAGGGAGCCATTCAGACAAACTATCCATCCATGATACAAGGAAATAATATCAAGTAAATCAAATATTGCACTTTCAGGTCTGAACTCAAAATCATCAATCCTGCCAGCCACCAAGTAAAGATTCATGTTTTTGACTTATGAATAAGACTCTCTACAATTTGTAACTAAGTAAGAACCTCACCTCCTGAATTTGATATTGACATCAATCCCAGTTGAAAGCCGTGGAAGAAGATCAATAGCATCAGCAATGTTCTGCTGCTGATTCTCAACATACCCTTCTTCCTTATTCTGCCATAGATGCAAAAAAAAAAAAAAAAAAAAAAACTGGAGAGTCATACCATAAGACAACACAAAGGACAAAGCTTTTGAGTTTAGAAAAGTTACATTGACTTTACAATTGGAATCAATCAACCTATCGACGACGAGAGAGAGCAATCTCTCTTAAGAAACCTCGTAACAGTCAGGAGGACTCAGCTTCAAGTTGTTCCTCAAGAGAAGAACGTTACAGATGGCTAATAGTGGGCAAGGTCCGTTCTCGTTCTGGAGGATGATTAGAGTGTTGCGTCCGAGAAACTGAATCGATTTCGTCTTGTATGTGACGACTTCTTCCTCCGTAGTGGTTTTGTTTACCACGTCTTGTTGAATCAGTTCTGGAGGAGGAGAAGAGGAAGCTGTCGCCATTGATGATGATCAAATTTCGAAAAAGTCAGATTACGATTGAAGAAGCTGAGATTAATTATTTAACATTTTACCAAAAAGCTGAGATTAATTTCGAAGAAATATTATTTTCTGATTCAAATCGACAGAGAGGGAGGGAGCTAGAGGTAGGAGTGGGTGTACTAAACCGATACGTACCAAACCGAAATTCGGTATGGTAATGCTACTGGTTAGCAATTTACTGAGGAAACCCGAAAATATGTGTTTCAGATGTTTGAGAAGAACACCTACGAACCAATTATTTTAATTTCGTCGCGATATTTAATTAAATGGTTTAATCATTTCGGTATCTTTAACGCGTATCTTCTCGGGGTAAGGTCATTTCCTAAAAAGCTATAATAATTAATCCTAATTAATTTATTTATAAAATCACTTGCCAGAGCGGATCATTCTTTATGTAGTTAGTCTACATTTGCGAGAGAATAAGTAATACATCACGTTGAATTGTAATTATAATCTTACACTAGTCTACCTTCACAAACTTGGACTACTTTTTCTCGCAGAAAAATGATATTGAAGATCCTGAATTAGCTAAAAATCTATATCCATGGATTATATGGTACATTTGGAAAGTACGGAATGATAAATTAATCGGAAAGATAGACATGGACCTATTGGAAACTGTCCGACATGCAGAATCAGAATGTCATGTTTGGTTGATGCAAATCGCAAATAGGAGGAACCATCTGAAGTACAACATCTACAACAAGCAATATCCGCGAAAAGATGCATAATAGATGAATCATAGAAACATGATGCACTCTTTAATGATTATGGATGGACATGGACGACCAGTGGCGGACCCAGGATGTTTTTTTACCTGGGTCAAAGACCAAACAAAATCGGTAAAAATTAAATAGGCAACTGCTTGGGGTTTCGAACCCAGAAATGGGGTATCAATCAGGGGGACTTTTACCATCTATGCTGCCGAACAATGTGTTACTAAAGTCTAAAGTTAAAGATTATATTTTTTAAGTGGTGTCAGCTGCCACCCCTATTAACCACGTGGGTCCGCCTCTATGGACGACATCCAGGAGAATAACACAGTTATTGGGAAGAAGGAACCAAAGACGAAGAATCTCACCGCTTTACACATAGTTTGAGGCTCTCTCATAGGCAATGGAATGCATACTACAGCTTTCATCGTGCCAAGCTTTTGGCCTAATTTTTCCACAAAATTAGAGGAGCTGTTGACGCTGAAGAGTAGATTTATGGAGTTCTCAATTGCTTATATCCCTTGTTCTGAAACTGTTTCTTCTGATTCATTAGGTAAGATAGCAAGACTCTTCATAGAAAATTGTATTACATTGGTTGTTCTGTTCCGTTCTGGTTTTCCAGACCACCTAAATTTGAGTAATAGAATAGCTGTTTGATAAAACAAAAAATCTTACACTAGTCTTTGAACATATGTGTTTTTATTATAATTCTCCACTAGTCTAGGAATACTTTTTACTATAGGAACTTATCTGGTTTTTCATTTACAAAAAAAAAAAACCTACTGGTTTTTGTTTAAAGTTTCAATATTGAAAATGCATGCTTTTTAAATAAATATTGTTAGGTAAAATAAAAAGGTATAATCAAAATGCTACATAAACTAAACAACATCTATTCTATTATTTATGAAGTGATTTTGCTTACTTGTCAACTTCTCCATAATATTAGGTGATTTTGCTTATTTGTCATTGATAATAGTTTATTTGTCATATTTTCCATAATTTTAGGTAATTTGCTTATTTGTTATGTTTTTAATAATTTAGTTTTTTGTCATATCCTCCGTAATTTAAGTTATTTATTTATTTTTCATGTTCTTAACTAGGGAACTTTGGTAATATATATATATATATATATATATATATATATATATATATATATATATATATGCATACATATATATATATATATATAATTTGGTTATTTGTCATATTTCCTTTTGTAAATGCAAAAGGACATTTTTATGTCACCAAATCATCTTATCAATCAAAAATATGAGTTAAAAAAATACAATTTTCTACAAATATAATTAAAAATCCAGCTTTTACTAGAAATATATAATTTATTATTTTGGTTTATAGAATTTTAGTTAATAGAAGTATGTTTTTAATTAGAGTGATTTGCATGAAAAATACTCAATAACTGCAAAATTTGCAACCATGGAAAAACACAAAAAAACATGTGTGTCAGTAGCTTTTGTCGGGAGTATTTTACCATATAACCCTTTCCTTAAGTAGGTAATCTAAATTATTATAGAGAACAAATATACAATATTATTTATATATATACACGTACATAATATCTTCATCTCCAACGTCGAGCTTGGTTCTCTATCACTGTGCCTTCTTCCGATCACCGGTGTTCTACAATCCGGTTTGTCATCTCATCTCGTCTGAATCTCCATCCCACAGCCGTGAGCGTAGTTTAGCCGCACCGGAGCGCTGCCGTGCATGCATCTTCCCTTCTCGCCGCCACCGTCTGAGCATGGGGTGAGGTTTAGACCAAGAAGATTGAATCGAGCTGGACGGCCTTCAGTAAGCGACCGATTCGTCCATCTCGGACTGGATCGACTGCCGCGTTCAAGCATGATGAATCAAATTGTTGGGTCTTTTTAGTTCAAGCGATGCAAGCTCACGACAGCTGAGGATCCATCTTTTATTGTTTTTGCAAAACTAGTCCCTACTCTCTTGCATATTTTTGCTTTTAACCTCTATCTTTACAATAATGCAAGTTTCACATTGTTTTTGGCCCAAAATTTATGATTGTATATTCCTAACCCACCTGTATGCAAAATGTAACAACTCCTAATGATTCCTAAATGTAATATTTAAACACTTAAAATGACTAAACAGATGCTTAATCATATACAAAAACACTATATACCTCTAACATTACGTACAACAATAATATTGTCAAAGATAAATACAAAAATAGTCATATAATAATAATATTTTCCAGCTAACAAAACTACTATCCAGTTTCTACAATGTTTGTCAAGTATAAATATAGAAATAGTCATACAATAATTATATTATCCAGTTAACATAACTATTATCCAGTACAAAAATGCATATCATCGGCTAAACTAAATATTAGCTATGATACAAATAACTGTTAGCTGGATAAAAAAGTTCAAGTATAGCTAATAATTTTATTAGATGTCATTTGAAATTATACAAATTGATTTTTTTTTCGAAAACATGCTCATATAGCTTGCTAACAGAGCTTAATTACACATCCTGTCTGATAAAAATTTTAACTGTTTAATACATTTGGTGTTCGTATGGCTTGCTAACAAAATATGTAACCGCTGACAAAATATGTAACTGTATATCGGGATTGATTCAAGAGGATGTTTAATAAATTTAAAACATTTGGGAATAAACTAACAAGAACCAGAACATCAAGGACCAGTCGTGCAAAAACATAAAAGGTCGCCATTGGAGAGATCAACCTTTCCCTTCGCCAAATCTGGAGCTCAATGACGACGGCAAGGATGAGCATGACAGCGAGGCTCAATTCTGAGTATGACGATATCGGTAGAGGAAGGCGGCTGAAGATCCTGTAACGGAGGACTACGCCGTGTGAATCTCGCAACGGTTTTGATCTCGACGCAAACAGAGGTGAAAGGTGAAGCACGACTGTGAAATTAAAAGTTCCTGATGTTGAAATCAGAACTGGAATCAGATGAACTATAGTGAGAGAAAATTGAATCCATCTCTATCTTGGGGTCAAATATATCTGAATCCATTATCTTCCTTTTTTGAAAAATTATTTTTGTCTTCTCACCGGTGAAAACCCGAGTACACAGATTTAGCGATTCAAAAACTTTTTCTAATGAAAAATGTAAGCAGGAGTTTTAATAGTAAGGAAAGAGAGTGTGTATATTGCTTAATTTTCTGAAAGAGGTGATATATCAAGGTATAATTTGAATAGATACAGGTCTTGTATAAATCAGGTAGGGGAAAAATGGCAATTAAAAAATAACAGCTCAGCATAAAAGTGTTTTTTCCATCCGTGCAAATTATGCACTTATGTTTGTATATGGAGTGCAAATACACTTTTAATTATTGTAAATTTTGTTAATAGTGTTACTATGAACTGAACTCTGATGAAGAGGAAATCCATATCAAATGCAACTATGAATTTGATGATTTGATGAGAGGGGTTTAATTTCACAGGATTCACTGGTAATTGGTAATTATGGTTAATTTTGTAAATTTATATTTTATGTTATTTTAAAGTATTAATAAAATTTTATTAGGTTATTATGATAATGATATTTTTTTATATATGTGGTTGATAGAATAAATAAAATATTTTGACGAAGCAAGGATAATGAAAAGAAAAGAAAAAGGAAAAACTAGGGAAAAGGTTTGTATGGTTTTTACACCAAAAAAATATAGGAAAATATGAAAAATATTTTAACAATACTAGTGATGATTGGTACGACTATTATTGTAGAAAATATTTTAACAATACAGTCGTACCAATTATAAAAATTAGTCTACTTTGAAACTAAACCAAAAATTTACTAGTATCTAATTGGATCCAAAGTTCTTCGATCATAAAGAACAAGAACCAAAAAGAAATGATTTGAATATATTCGGATCTGAAAAGAACCAATTTGAATAGATCTGATCCAAGAACCGGTTCATTCCCAATCTAAAAACATAAATAACCAAGACTATAACTCTATGTATTTTATTTTAATTTATGATTTAGTTGTAATATCTTTTTACAATTTTATTATTATTTTATAATATTTTCAAATAACATGAAAGTTTAAATGTCAAATGTAATTTTAATTTTTTTTTTTCGAAATTTTAGTTAAAATGACAGATTTTTGCTAAATTATGATGAGGTTTGGATACTTCAAATGTTTATCAAATCCTAAATATTCGAATTTACATGATATACTATGTATACGGAAATTATAGATATTTTATAGATATTTTAATTATAGATCTGACTCGATCCAGATACAAAAGAAACTGATCCTAATCCACACCAAAAAAAAAATCGAATACCCAGACCCGATGAAACTGACCTAAATCCAATCCGAAGATCTGAGTATCCAAACCTAAAAAGACCTAAAGAACCCCAAAGATAAGCTAAAAAAAAAATATACAAGTCAACAGTCAACTAATTGGACACATTCAAGTCAACTATTGAAGAAAAAAATGTTCTTAGATAAGTTTCACATAGCCTGTTTGCTAAGAAAATCCAAAGAAAACATTGTCTTCGTCTTCGCCATGTCCGGTACTTCGTTTCTTGACGTTTTTCGAAGAAAAAAGAAGAACTCTTCTGACTTCATCCCTACAGGTTTCCTAGGCAGTAAGTCTTCGTTTTTCCGTTTGTTGACTTCTCACATGTGACTCAAACACTTGTCTCTGCTAAATTCTCCAGTTTTCGAATTCGACATTGAAACCATTAGAGCTGCAACTGATAGCTTCTCACATGTGATTGGTCTTGGCGGATTTGGTTATGTCTACAAGGTTAGGTTCTGGTCATGATTTTTATAACTAATAAAAAAAAAACTCAAGTCTATTAGTGTAGTAACAGGTTCGGCTTTATATATAAACAAAATCAGGGTAGGCTTCAAAGCGGAGAAGAAATAGCAGTCAAGAGATTATTTGGAAGTTCCACTAGAAGTAAGATAGATTTTCGTAATGAAATCGAGATTTTGTCAAAGCTAAGGCACAAGAGTCTGATCCATCTTCTTGGTTTCTGCTCTAAACAAGACCAACGTTGCCTTGTTTATGAGTTCATGCCTAACTCAAGCCTCCAAAGTTATATATCTGGTTAGACAACATTGAACATTCTTTCCAAATCAAATAATGTCTAGTTTTCAAGCTCTAGTCATTACTTAATTATTGTGGTTATTTGCTTCAGATCCACACAGAGATTCTCATCAGCTAAGTTGGGAAATGTGTCGAAACATTGTCCAAGGCATAGCTCGCGGGCTACGTTACATTCATGAAGAATCCCAGCTATGGGTTGTTCACCGCGACATTAAACCTTCAAACATTTTATTGGATTTAGAATTTAAACCAAAGATCGCGGGGTTCGAATTGGCGAGGATGATGCAACAAGGTGAGAGTGAAGGAGAATCAACCGTAATTGCCGGTACCATGTAAGTGATGTTTCATTTACATACATAAGTGTTTATGTTTTAAAGAGCAAAGAGCGCTGGAGACTAATACACAACATTTTGTGATGGACTACAGAGGGTTTTTAGATCCAGAGTACATGAGAACTGGTCGTGTTTCTAACAAATCCGATGTTTATGCCTTTGGAGTTACCATCTTGATGATCATCAGCAGAAGAAGAGCTTTTAGTAGTGGGGACGAAGAATCACTAATTGAACATGTGAGTTTAAATTCAAGCAAAAGTATATGTAGTTGATATTTAGCGAGCCATAAATATTTTAGATTATATACAATAAATAACTGTATAATTTAGGAGTCATATATATATATATATATATATATATATATATTTGTACTTGAAGATCTAGGAACTAAGGCGAATGTCTCATTAGGTTTTCGTCCAAACCCGACTCTGGTTGAGTTCTTTAATGGTGTATTCTATTAGGTTATGAGATGTTGGAACAGAGGAGACGCCATCTATGTGGTCCATGAAGTGATGAGAGAACAAGAAAGAGAAAATTCGATAAGCGAAATCTTGAGATACATTCACATTGCTTTGCTATGTATCGATGAAAATGCAGAGACAAGGCCTACTATAGATAAAGTTCTCCATTGGTTTAGTTGTTGCTCTACTCCTTTACCTGAACCAACAATTGGTAATCGATTTCTTGTAGAGGCAGAAACAAATCTGTCTTTTTCGCCATCTCTATCTCCAGGACATAGCTCTGTTATGTCTCCTACATCTTCACGTTACGGAGATTGAACATGGTCGCACAAGATTACCTCTGCTTGAGTACTCTGTTTATTGGGTTGATGAGGGTTTATGTGAGAATGATTTATTGATTACTCTTATTATATAATAAAATACGCAAACACATTTGGGATTTAATATCTTGGTTTAAATCCTGTTAAACTCATCTATATTAGTTGACACTAAAAAATCTTCTAAAAACAACTTGATACATTTCACCAATTACTTCAAGCGTGATCCGCAATCATATGAATCGAAATTGAATGACTTCCCAAACATCCTTTATTTTTATGTAACTTTAGCTATTTGTTTTCATATTTTGTTGAAAAGTTTATACAAATAGATCTCGACAATATAGAATAATCAAATACATGTCTTAGAAAAACAAAATGCGATATAAAACTCGACTTAACAATAATCAAAGTTTCAAGAAATCTAATAGGAAAAATTTCATAAAAATAGCCCAACTAAATTTCGTTTGTTTTTTTAATACCCAAAATTTTTTGTTGTCCAATTTAATACCTTAACTAATTATTTCGCTCAATTTAATATACAAACTTTTAAAATTGTGTCCCTTTTAATAAATTAATACCCAGACTTTGTTTATATTAATTAAAAGAATCTTCAAAATCTTTAAAAAATATAAAAAAATATTTTATTGTAAGATTTAGGAAAAAATGTAAATAAATTATGGAGAAATTTTTTTAAAAAATTTAAATTTAATTTTGAAGAAAAAAATATTGTTTTTTTTTTAATTTCAGAAACAAACTAAATTTAATATTTAAAACTTGTGGATGATTTGATTAAAGGTTCATTAATGCTTCTATACCATGAGGCCTAGAGTTCAAACTCCAGAAACTACAAATTATGCATATTTTGGAGAAAAAAAATTACAAGAGATGTTCAGCATATGCAGAGTGTATCATCAAACATGAATCACATAGGACGCTTCGGATTAACACAATCAGATGTGTATTCTTAAAAATTTTATTAGAAAATTTAAGATTATAAACAATTTAGATACTTTAATTTCTCAACCAAAAAATAAAATTAGATTTTTCTGACATTTTTTTGTAAATTTTAGAGTTTTTTTTTAAAATTCATTTGAGATTTCTTAATATTTTTATTAAAATAAATAAAATTTAGGTATTAAAATAGGTACATTTTAAATGTTTATGTGATAAAATGAGCAAAATAGTTAGTTGGAGTACTAAATTGAGTAGTGAAAAAGTTTGGATTAAAAAAGTTTAATAAAATTTAGTTGGAATTATGGAATTTTCCAGGAAAAAATAAAGTAAATATAAGCTAAAAGGAATAATAAAAGTCAACGTCAACAGTCGAAGTCAATCACTACGAACAAAAGAACCTCCTCCTCCAGTAAGTTTCCCATAACTTGTCTGCTGAGGAGCAATCTTTTCCTCAGTTTTTTTCTTCTCCATGGCTGTTACCTGGTTACTCAATACCCTTTTTCAAAGAAGAAAGAAGAATTATACGGACTTCATAAGCAGGAAGTATTCCGTTTCTTCTCAATCTATCTTGCTCACATCTGACTCAAAAACCCCCCATAGATATTTCTTTTCACTTTGTCTATGCTAAATTGTGCAGTTTTCAAATACGACATCGACACCATTAGAGCTGCAACTGATGAGTTCTCAGATGGGACTGGTTGTGGCAGGGTTAGATATGGTTTACAACGTGTCTTTTATAAGTTAAAACTCGAGTTTTTTTCTGGAATGGGAGATCCAATTACAAAAAGACAAGCAGTCTGATACAACATTGCTTTTTTTTTCTTTTAGTTTCTGTTTGCGATTTTTTTGAGTTAATTTTATTTAATTAGATAGGGTATTGTAGGAATCTTGATTTAAATCGCTGCCGTTTCTTTGATTCTTTTTTGTTCTTTATCCGGAGAGATACTCCTTAGTAAACAAAACAGGTATGAAAGCTATAATTATAAACCACGATCCAATTTATGGAAGCATTGGTTTATACATTTCTCTTAGTATCGATTTTAGGGATCATTTTTTTCTCTATTTTTTCGGAAACCGCCTAAAATTTCAACTAAAAATGAAATTTTTTTTCATTATCTTCATTGACGTAATCAGCCTCCAACTATTTTGGAGGCTGATTACGTCAACTAGTCCCCGTGTTCTTCGAATGGATTTCTTAGTTGTTGAGAGGGTTGTCCAAAGGCAGTATATAGAGCATAACCAGTAAAACTTACAAGTAACCCATATATAAAGATGGCGATTAGAGTTGCTGTTTCCATTATTATAGAATTGAAAGACCACAATGGATCTATGCTAAGATCGTTTATTTACAAAGGAATGGTATACAAAGTCAACAGATCGTAATGAATACAAAATAAGATTTATAGCTACACAAACTGTTGAAGATAGTTCTAGATCTGGTCCAAGAAGCACTACTGTAGGGAAGTTAAACCATTGAACTCTGAATATGGTAAAGTAGCTCCTGGATGGGGAACGACCCCTTTGATGGGTGTTGCAATGGCGCTATTTGCGGTATTCCTATCTATTATTTTGGAGATTTATAATTCTTCTGTTCTATTGGATGAAATTTCAGTGAATTAGACTGAGAAGAATCTTGAAGTCCTTGCTTTTCGTTCAATACAAAAAAGTAAAGAAAGTATGTAGGTCTAAAATTTTTAGTCTATTCTCCTTTGGTAGTTCGACCGCGAATTTTTTTTCTGCATTGTATATTTCCAGAATATGAGTGTGTGACTTGTTAGAATTGACCCTATGGATAGTACAGAGAAGGGGGTCTGTCATCTTTATCAAGATGGTTTTACTTCGTCGGGAATTCATTCGAGTATCTGGAGCACGAAATAGATCAAATAGATCACAAAGTTTTCGAACTATGATTCATACTTAATACTAAGACCTCGTAGCCGGACTTCTTTCCGTTCTATCTTATAATTTTAATAAATCAAACTTTTTCTGCTTTTAAACTCTTATTTAGATCAAAGGACAAACACTTCTTTGTATTTTATGTTTCTAATCATTATAGCTTTTTTATTATTGAATAAGTGATGATCCAATGGTTCTCAGTCAGTGAACTTTGGACTTTGAAGGTTTCATTGAATTATCGTGGTTCTCATATGAATCTGAGGTTTCAATTAAAAAGTAGGGTCTTAACAAGAAAATTCCTATCAATAATAAAGAAAACAAGAAGAAAATTGCATTCCCATTCCATACAAATACCAAATAAAAAAGACAATAACGATAGGTAATATAGAAGATTCAAGAGGCCTGTAACGATCAACACAACATAAAGACGTATGAGCTGACTTGAGTTTTTGGCATTTAACCACAAAGAAGAGCTTTCGCATTTTGACTCTTTCATATCTTTAAATAATATTGAATGAGAGAGAAGTAACTTTATATTCCATATCCGTTTCAATCAGTATTTGGGTCTTTTTTTGTTTGAGTTGTACGAGATGAAATTCTCATATACAGTTCTTGGAGGGGGAGTAACCTTGGTTTACCCATCTCAATAAAGTTTATGATTGATTCGAAGAACGTCTTGAGATTCAAGCGATTGCAGACAATATAACTAGTAAATATGTTCCTCCGCATGTCAACATATTTTATTGTCTAGGAGGAATTACCCTTACTTGTTTTTTAGTACAAGTAGCTACGGGTTTTGCTATGAATTTTTATTACCGTCCAACTGTTACTGAGGCTTTTGCTTCTGTTCAATATATAATGACTGAAGCTAACTTTGGTGTTAATCCGATCAGTTCATCGATGGTCGGCAAGTATGATGGTCCTAATGATGATCCTGCACGTATTTCGTGTATACCTCACCAGTGGTTTTAAAAAACCTCGCGAATTAACTTGGGTTACTGGTGTGGTTGTGGGTGTATTGACCGCATCTTTTGGTGTAACAGGTTATTCTTGACCTTGAGATCAAATTGGCTATTGGGCAATCAAAATTGTAACAGGTGTACCTGACGCTATTCCGGTAATAGGATCGCCTCTTGTAGAATTATTACGTGGAAATGCTAGTGTTGGACAATCCACTTTGACTCGTTTTTATAGTTTACACACTTTTGTATTACCTCTTCTTACGGCCGTATTTATGTTAATGCATTCCTTAATGATACATAAGCAAGGGATTTCTGGTCCCTTATAAATAATATAGATTGTATATATTTTTTAATTACTCATTTATCTTATTACTTGGTGAAGGAACAATCGTATTTTATTGCTATAAATATGGATTATTAAAAAAATAAGACATGTATTTGGATATTTCCCTTCAACTTCACAATATTATATTATTTTTTGACATAAAAAGTTGAAGGGAATTCTATGAAGAAAAAATGGATTATGGGAGTGTGTGACTTGAACTATTGATCGGGCCGTGCAGAAATAGTGGGTTCCGTAAAATCCAAAAATCCAGTAGATGAAACATAATTAGGATTACGTTTTTAGCTATTTTTCAGTAAAATATAGCTAAAAACGAAAAAATTAATAGTATATAAATGCATTCATTTCCTCTGCATCGACTCGATTTCTGATACTATCGGAGTTATACATTCCATTAGTGGGTTAATGGATTTTCCGGCCCGACCGCAGATTTGGATCGAACACAAAATCACTGCTAACATGCGATATTATATTGTGAATAAAATAGTTACACTAATAATTTTATTGTAATTTCGTAAATTCAATGGAATGTTCACTCTGTGGAGAACGCGGGTTATCACCTAGTATTTGAGATAAAACAGAAGCACACATGCATTCACCATTTTTAGATCGTATTTTTTCTTTTCAAATTTCAGGGGTTTTTTTTAACAAACACCACACTGTTTTGTCTAAAAGGAGTTATAAACATGTTAGGATAGACGAAATGTATCCGGTAAATTTAGTTTAAAATGCTTTTTTCAAAATTTTAGAGTATTAATTTATTGACAGCTCAACCGCTAAGTACCCCCAACAATAGATAAGTTCCGACTGAAGCCGCAACGTACAGAATCGTTTTTAAATATTCGGCAAAGAACCGAACCGCTTGGCTCTTTGTCCCGAAAGGTAGTGTTGTTATCCGATAACGAACCGAAGAGAATTCGTCAACGCCACGTTTGTGTTTTAATAAGACGACACATGCCAACTCATGCAGTTAAGAAGCTGGACGTCACGTGGCACTCTCAGTCTCACCTCATCAAAGAGAACTTTGGACTTGTGTAAAGTCTACAAATAGAAGGAACCTTCGCTTTCCACTCGTATCGTAAGATTGTCTAGCCCAGCACGCAAACAACAAAAACAAAACCTAATTTTCGGGAAGAGAAAAAAAGCTAAACCGAAAGCGAAAGCAAGCTCGATTTTTTAAGGGCTTCAAGCTTTTGATATTGTGGGTCTTAGTGTTACGAACACGCAATAATAGCGTGAGACATTAATATAGTTTTTCTTTTATTAAGGATTATTATTTTTTCTTTCAGTCTTGTCTTTGCAGATTTCTGATATTGAAACTAAGCAGAGATGTGCAGTTTGGCGACAAATCTCTTATTCCCATCGACGATGAAACCAGCTTTTACAGAGAAACAGAACACTAGCTCACTCTTATTTACAAATAAAAGATCCAAGATCAAGAACAGATCTACTGTTCCTGTAAGAATCTTATACCCTATTCTTGGTAGTAAATTCATTTGATTTTTTAAATTATGAATCTTTCTAAATAACAGAATTCCAGTTCTCTTATTTTAGGTTATGTCCTCTGTTTTTATGATTATACGCCGTAGATTGCACCTTTTTGGATATTAATTTAATAAAGATGAAGCTTTCTGTGTGCTTGAATGAACAAGGTTGCAAGATTATTTGGACCGGCGATTTTTGAAGCCTCCAAATTGAAAGTATCATTCTTAGGAGTTGATGAGAAGAAGCACCCATCAAAGCTCCCAAGAACTTACACTCTTACTCACAGTGACATAACCGCTAAGTTAACTTTAGCTATTTCTCAATCCATCAATAATTCACAGGTAAGTCAACAAACTCCCCATTATGCACAACTATTTTAGGGTTCAGTGTTTTCGGAGACTGATGCTGTTTTTGTATGTGGATTAACCAGTTGCAGGGATGGGCTAATAGACTGTTCCGAGACGAAGTAGTGGCCGAGTGGAAGAAAGTGAAGGGTAAAATGTCCCTTCACGTTCATTGCCACATTAGCGGAGGCCACTTCCTTTTGGATCTCATAGCGAAGCTTCGGTACTACATATTTTGTAAGGAATTACCGGTGGTAAGTATGTGGCTTTGGTACTATATGATTTTGATATGTAACTTAATTATATTTTGACTTATTAATTTATAGGTACTGAAAGCTTTTGTTCATGGGGATGGGAACTTGTTGAATAACTACCCTGAGCTACAAGAATCTCCTGTTTGGGTTTATTTCCACTCAAACATCCCCGATTACAATAAGGTTGAATGTTGGGGGCCGCTTTGGGAGGCTACTGAGCACAGCCACGATGGAAATAGAACACGC
This sequence comes from Brassica carinata, assembly GCA_016771965.1. NCBI lineage: Eukaryota > Viridiplantae > Streptophyta > Magnoliopsida > Brassicales > Brassicaceae > Brassica > Brassica carinata. The sequence goes on along the minus strand of CM028687.1, from coordinate 45,682,336 downwards.
AAAAAATGTGAAACTCTCCCGGAGCTAGCATGTCCCGATGAGTGCAACTGTTGCTTTCCGTCGGTTAGCACGATCCCATGGTCTCATCGTCATTATCAACATGGCAGAGGGGATGAGAATGAAAATTTCGTGGGTGGCGAGTTGGGAATATCTATGCCTAACTCTGAGAGATTGAAGCGATAGATCTCGTGAATGTGTTTCTTTCTTTTTCTTTGGTGGTTAGGAAAGCTGGAAGGAAGATAGAAGTTATTTGTTTAGTGTTAGCAGTAAGTAAATGAATGTAAATGTTCAGAAATGTCAGTATTATGATCCTCTGTAGTATGTATTTACAAAGTGAATAAAGTACTAGAAGACGTGTTACAAAGTCAATTTAGTATTAGAAGACGTTACATATGTTAATGAATTTGTTTGTTGGCAGCAACAAGAGATAAATACATGTACATGCAATAAATTGGCATCAAGTCTTTACAGAAAATTTCGTTCACAATTCTGAGAGACGGAGAGGAACTATGGAGCTCGAACCCAGCTTCCAGAACACTCGAATTCTTGCTGTTAGTTATCAGCATTAGGAGACCGATTTTGGAGAGAGAAAAATCCCAGAGCGTCCTGTCTTTTTTTTTGGGTAAAACAAAGTGTCCTGTTATATCTCAACTCAACGTATATGTAACATCTCAGTTGTAATATGTGAAAATATTTAAGAAAATATTTAAGAGAATTGATTTGACTATTTATGTCATCAAAGTTGACTTACCTTTTCCAGAACACATCTAAAAAGAACTCTAAAGTTAAGCGTGCTTGAGCTGGAATGTGGAAGGATGGATGACCTATCGGGAAGTGATTCGCAATAGCGTGCGAGTAAAGCTAAAACACGGAGAAAGGTCATGTATTGATTGCAGGGTCAATAAATAAGATTTTTGGGCCTTGGAAAAATTAACGATCCACGGGACAAGAGAATAGGCGTGGGTGGCCTATTACCCGTGGATGGGTTGGAGCGTTACAAGTGGTATCAGAGCAGGTTAGCCGTCTCGGTTCTGATTCGAAAGGCGTTATGAGACCTGTCGTGGGGTGTAACGAGGATCTTGCGTTCTTTGAGAGGGGGTGAATTGTAACATCCTCAATTGTGATATGTGGAAATGCTTAAGAGAATTGATTTAACTATCTATGTCACCAAAGTTGACTTACCTTTTCTGGAGCATATCTAGAAAAAACTCCAGAGTTAAGCGTGCTTGAGCTGGAGTAGTGGAATGATGGGTGACCTATCAAAAAGTGATTCGCGATAGCGTGCGAGTGAGGCCAAAGCACAGAAAAAGATCGGATGGTGATTGCAGAGTCAGTAAACAATGATTGCGAGCCTTGGAAAAATTAACGGACCGGCCGTCGGATGAGATGGGGTCCACGGGCCGAGTGAACGGACGTAGGTGGCCCATTAGCCATGGACGGTCGGGGCGTTATATTGTTGAGATGCTGAATGCCTCGAGAGTAGATGATGTTTAGATCCGGAAGTGGCGTTTCAATAATATTTTGTGTCGTATTGTACTAAGTCGAGTCTCATCAAGTTCAGAAAGGAACTTATGGTTGCATATTTCCATTCTCTTTCAAGCTTAGTAGATGCGGTGCATTTACATGTAAAAGAGATTTTGAGTATCTGTATTTGGAGAGACGGCCGTTTTGTATACAGTTTGTAATCCCATGTTTTAGGAGATACTTTCGCACTGTTCTTCACAGAGTAAAAATGTCTAAGAAATTCCCGGAGCTTAACAAATAAGCAACATGATGACAATTAAACGTGCAGCACCTGCCTTTCCCAATGTTAATCCAGGGTTTCTGAAGGCCGGGTAGCTAACATCCGGACATTAATCTGGACTTTCTGTTTCCAAGCATAGGGTTAGAGATACATGTTTATACAACCTACCTTTTCTTTAGTGTTCCATTATGGGTCCTAATGTTTATACAACCTACCATCTCTTCGGTATAAATACATCATTTCAACTACATCTTGGCATTTTACCCAGATTCAAAAACCCGAATCGGAATTGATCCGAAATAACCTATTCAGGTCGGGTACATTGGATCTTGTTGTAGAAAATCTTCAGGTCTTAAATACGATCCGATCTGAACCCGAGATCCAGTGGAGTACCCAATTTTAACTGGTCGTAGGTCTAAGAAATGATGGTCTTGACTATTTCTATTGACCAAGTTACATTTTTCGATATGCGATGTTTGGAATTAGTAATTGATTAAAAATATCAACTAAAAGTGGAATAAAGATAATCAAACCTAACACTTGAAATCCGACATCCTATTGAATACCACCAGGTCATATTAAAGCACTGGTAATTATCCCACAAAATAACTAAATATGGATATTTATATGAAAATTAAATCTTGGTAATTCTCAAACCGACCCAAACCAAACCGACCCAAACCCAACAGAACCCAAACCAAACCAAACCGACAAATTCTAATCATTTTATTGTGTCCAAATATCTAAAATCCGAATCGATTCAAACCCAACAAGACCCAAATCAAACCCAAACCAACAAATTCTAATTACCCGATCATGTCCAAATATCTAAGACTCGAAAGATCCGGATTCGAAAAGATCCGACCAAAACTCGACTAAGGGACCCAAATATCCAGACTGGACAAAATTAAGTTTGAACGGTTGACGAGATTAAGATATGCTCAAAATTGATATCATATTATTGAGATAAGAGAAATTTTCTAGGATATCTCTAAAAGGTTTTGTCACAAATATAGCATTTAAGAATCAAAATAACTAAATATGGATATTTATATGAAAATTAAATCTTGGTAATTCTCAAACCGACCCAAACCAAACCGACAAATTCTAATCATTTTATTGTGTCCAAATATCTAAAATCGAATCGATTCAAACCCAACAAGACCCAAATCAAACCCAAACCAACAAATTCTAATTACCCGATCATGTCCAAATATCTAAAATCGAATCGATTCAAACCCAACAAGACCCAAATCAAACCCAAACCAACAAATTCTAATTACCCGATCATGTCCAAATATCTAAAATCGAATCGATTCAAACCCAACAAGACCCAAATCAAACCCAAACCAACAAATTCTAATTACCCGATCATGTCCAAATATCTAAAATCGAATCGATTCAAACCCAACAAGACCCAAATCAAACCCAAACCAACAAATTCTAATCATTTTATTGTGTCCAAATATCTAAAATCGAATCGATTCAAACCCAACAAGACCCAAATCAAACCCAAACCAACAAATTCTAATCATTTTATTGTGTCCAAATATCTAAAATCGAATCGATTCAAACCCAACAAGACCCAAATCAAACCCAAACCAACAAATTCTAATTACCCGATCATGTCCAAATATCTAAGACTCGAAAGATCCGATTGAAAAGATCCGACCAAAACTCGACTAAGGGACCCAAATATCCAGACTGGACAAAATTAAGTTTGAACGGTTGACGAGATTAAGATATGCTCAAAATTGATATCATATTATTGAGATAAGAGAAATTTTCTAGGATATCTCTAAAAAGGTTTTTGTCACAAATATAGCATTTAAGAATCAAAATAACTAAAATGTTTCATTAAAAAGACAAATATACACTTATATCTTTAGGGTTAAATAATCTAAACATTAGGTTTAGAGTTAAATGGAAGGTTTTGGGATTAGGGTTTTGAAAAATAGTTTCAAAAATCATTTTGAATTTCAAAAAGAAATTTTGGAAAAAAAATTTGAAAAAGAAAGAAATTCGCAAAAAAAAAATAAATTTATTAAAAAATTCAAATTTGAAAATATATAATTCGAAACTGTATAAAAGATTTTCTATTTTTTATTATTTTATTTATATATCTAGAGAATAAAAATCTTTTGCCTCGTAAATAAAACATTTTGGTCATTTTCTCTCTTGTGTTATATTTTTGTGACAAAAATAATAAAAAGATCTATTTATGAGAATTTCTCTGTTGATAACCTATCAGTGTGTATAATTGTCTAACCTCACTAATTAACCGCACTAATTTTATAATATCATTAACATCATACTAAAAATTAATTTAAATTTCTAAAACACGAAATTTAATATAGTCGTATGTGCTTAATCTCACCATAAAACAATCTTGTAAATGAGGCCCATTAAAACAAAGCCCAATATTTGGCTGAGATTGTCGCACGCACAAACTCAACGCGTATTTGCATAGAGAGTGGAGCCGAATCCCTAAAATTCTGGGTGCGGTCGCGGCGGATTTGGCAATGTCGTCCACAGCCATCGCTTCCGATCAAGAACCACCGTCGAAGAAGCCGACCAGAGAACCGACCTCAATTCTACAACTTCCAGATGACTTAGTATTGAGTTGCTTAGCCCGCGTGTCGAGATTGCACTATCCGATTCTGTCACTCGTCTCCAAGACCTTTCGATCACTCACTTCTTCACCGGAGCTTTACCATAATCGATTTCTCTTAAACCGAACAGAGAAATGTCTCTATGTGTGCTTACATTTCCCTACTGAGCCTAACCTTCGTTGGTTCACTCTCTGTCGGAAGCCGGACAAAACCCTAACCAATCAAATCTGTAATAAGAGGAAGAAGAAGAAGAAGGAGACGTCAAGTGGTAATGTTTTGGCTCAGGTTCAGATTCTCAACTCTCCTCCCGTGGAATGGTCGAATCTCGTAGCTGTTGGTCATAAGCTCTACGCCCTCAGTGATGCCCCTTGTTCATCCAACGTCTTCTTCCTCGACTGTCGAACTCACACTTGGGCCGAAACTCCAAGCTTGCGGCTTGCTCACACCAGTCCAGAAATGGATGGGATGATGTATTTATCAGAAAGCAACGAGAATCCAGATTCTTTGAACTGTGTTCAAGTGTTTGACGTAAAGACACAAACTTGGAAACCCGTGCCTCCTGAGAAGAGGATATTCAGAGCCGGAGATTTCCAAGGACATGGTTACAAGAACCTTGATGGGGGCCGTCTGGTAGGTGGGTTTTGGTTGTTAAAAATATCAACTAAAAGTGGAATAAAGATAATCAAACCTAACACTTGAAATCCGACATCCTATTGAATACCACCAGGTCATATTAAAGCACTGGTAATTATCCCACAAAATAACTAAATATGGATATTTATATGAAAATTAAATCTTGGTAATTCTCAAACCGACCCAAACCAAACCGACCCAAACCAAACCAAACCGACCCAAACCAAACCAAACCGACAAATTCTAATCATTTTATTGTGTCCAAATATCTAAAATCCGAATCGATTCAAACCCAACAAGACCCAAATCAAACCCAAACCAACAAATTCTAATTACCCGATCATGTCCAAATATCTAAGACTCGAAAGATCCGGATTCGAAAAGATCCGACCAAAACTCGACTAAGGGACCCAAATATCCAGACTGGACAAAATTAAGTTTGAACGGTTGACGAGATTAAGATATGCTCAAAATTGATATCATATTATTGAGATAAGAGAAATTTTCTAGGATATCTCTAAAAAGGTTTTTGTCACAAATATAGCATTTAAGAATCAAAATAACTAAAATGTTTCATTAAAAAGACAAATATACACTTATATCTTTAGGGTTAAATAATCTAAACATTAGGTTTAGAGTTAAATGGAAGGTTTTGGGATTAGGGTTTTGAAAAATAGTTTCAAAAATCATTTTGAATTTCAAAAAGAAATTTTGGAAAAAAAATTTGAAAAAGAAAGAAATTCGCAAAAAAAAAATAAATTTATTAAAAAATTCAAATTTGAAAATATATAATTCGAAACTGTATAAAAGATTTTCTATTTTTTATTATTTTATTTATATATCTAGAGAATAAAAATCTTTTGCCTAAATAAATAAAACATTTTGGTCATTTTCTCTTGTGTTATATTTTTGTGACAAAATAATAAAAGATCTATTTATGAGAATTTCTCTGTTGATAACCTATCAGTGTGTATAATTGTCTAACCTCACTAATTAACCGCACTAATTTTATAATATCATTAACATCATACTAAAAATTAATTTAAATTTCTAAAACACGAAATTTAATATAGTCGTATGTGCTTAATCTCACCATAAAACAATCTTGTAAATGAGGCCCATTAAAACAAAGCCCAATATTTGGCTGAGATTGTCGCACGCACAAACTCAACGCGTATTTGCATAGAGTGGAGCCGAATCCCTAAAATTCTGGGTGCGGTCGCGGCGGATTTGGCAATGTCGTCCACAGCCATCGCTTCCGATCAAGAACCACCGTCGAAGAAGCCGACCAGAGAACCGACCTCAATTCTACAACTTCCAGATGACTTAGTATTGAGTTGCTTAGCCCGCGTGTCGAGATTGCACTATCCGATTCTGTCACTCGTCTCCAAGACCTTTCGATCACTCACTTCTTCACCGGAGCTTTACCATAATCGATTTCTCTTAAACCGAACAGAGAAATGTCTCTATGTGTGCTTACATTTCCCTACTGAGCCTAACCTTCGTTGGTTCACTCTCTGTCGGAAGCCGGACAAAACCCTAACCAATCAAATCTGTAATAAGAGGAAGAAGAAGAAGAAGGAGACGTCAAGTGGTAATGTTTTGGCTCAGGTTCAGATTCTCAACTCTCCTCCCGTGGAATGGTCGAATCTCGTAGCTGTTGGTCATAAGCTCTACGCCCTCAGTGATGCCCCTTGTTCATCCAACGTCTTCTTCCTCGACTGTCGAACTCACACTTGGGCCGAAACTCCAAGCTTGCGGCTTGCTCACACCAGTCCAGAAATGGATGGGATGATGTATTTATCAGAAAGCAACGAGAATCCAGATTCTTTGAACTGTGTTCAAGTGTTTGACGTAAAGACACAAACTTGGAAACCCGTGCCTCCTGAGAAGAGGATATTCAGAGCCGGAGATTTCCAAGGACATGGTTACAAGAACCTTGATGGGGGGCCGTCTGGTAGGTGGGTTTTGGTTGTAAAGGTAAAGGATGTTACAGGGGATCTGGTAGGGTCTGGTATTTTTTGTTGGATAGAGGAAAGATTCTATCGTTATGGATCCGATGGAGAGTTTCGTTGGTCTAACAGCCAAACAGATGGTTGGAAGAAAGTGGAAGGTTTGAAAGGACTGCCTAAGTTTGCCCGTTATAGCAATGTTAATTTGGTTAATTGTGGTGGTAAGTTGGTGGTGTTTTGGGATAAATATGTGCCTGCACGTGGTGGGTATAAGGAGAAGATGATTTGGTGTGCTGAGATCTCGCTGGAAATGTGTGGAAGTAAAGAGGTTTGGGGAAAGGTCGAGTGGTTCGATGCTGTGCTTACGGTACCCAAGTCTTGCAAATTCGTGTGTGCTAATGCTGCTAATGTATGATTAACTACTCATGAGAACAGGTATGAAGGAGAATGAATCAGGTTGTGTTTTGTTAGTATGTCCTGTTTGTTGTAGATGATTAAAAAGTTTATATTGTAACTGTCTCTTTGATATGTGATTATGTTGAGTGCTTTTAACTTTTACTTTTGTGTCTTTAAAAACACTTTTTGTTTGTGTTGTTTGTTGCATAGAAGGCTACGTACCATGCGAATAATACTAGTGTCATTTTCTTCACTCGGCTACTTGAAGTTTTCAAAAGTTGTTTTCTAGCGAATTCCCTCTTAACTAAATCAAGATATACAATTACTGTTTGTTTCTCATTTGTCTAATGATCAAGTTGCAGAAGAAAACGTGGTTTGATTAAGCTTATCATCATGTATTGTTTGTGTAAAAATCGTTTAAATATTGTGGTCTTTATATATATATATACACGTTATTACAAATATTGTGATAAACTCTCATACATATCATACAACAAAACTAACTATACTACACTTAGTAGAGAGCCTAGTTCTATAATTTGTAACCAGATCTCGAGTTACTACTCAGTTCTTCTGACATTTCATGAGGAAAACGATGGAAAAAATCCAAACTATAAACAGAGGAGGAGACCTAAAGACACTGCAAAACTATGGAAGGTGTGGTTAGGATGACCCAACTAACATATTCTCAAGAGATCACCGGATTGTTGTTCTACCAAAGGACAACGCCCCTATCCTGCTCTCCCTGCTCTGAAAATTGAGAAACAGAGAATGGTGCATGTGTGTGTGTTATGCATTGTAGCGATTAAGAATCAGGAGTATAGCACCTTAAGGTTCTTTCTTTACCTGAGACTTAGGGGAAGGGAACACATTCCAGAATCTTAACGTTTCATCTCCAGCTCCTGTCACAATGGTCTGCAATAACCAAGATTATTCACTATGTTCATGCAAGTGGAGATATTATAACGTTCGTCTAACCTGTCCATCAGGCGAAACCGCAAGATACAGAACACGAAACGTGTGACCCGTGAGAGTTGCTAACTGTAAGAGATCAAAAAGACATGTTCAATTGTCTAAAAATCAGCAAGAAAGAGAGACCAAACTCTTACTTTAGACATGGATGGGTATTTCCAAACGATGATTTGGTTTTGCGAATATCCATGCGTGCTCACAAGCTCGTTCACGTTCTTAGACCAAGCCAGATTACACACCTGGCTGTTAGTGTCAACGCAGCTTAAACGAGTGTTTGTCGTCGTGTTCCAGAAACGGATACATCTATCAGCAGTGCCACCACCTGAAGCAAGAAGCCCATGAAGATGCGGAGACCACGCGATGGCTTTAACCGCTGCTGTGTGTTCGCAGTATCTCAAAACCGGTTGTGTTGAATGTTGGTTCCATACGAGTAGCTGCAACATCCTAGAATCACTAACCATGTTCCAAAGAGGAAACAGACCCAATTATGTATTTACCTTATTGTCGTTTCCCCCTGATGCTAGCTCAAGATTGTCATAAGACCATTTCAGTCCACAGACTTCGGATCTGTGACCTGTTAGCTTACCGACATGGTCTTCTTGAGACCGTATGTCTCTCTGAAGTATTTTCTTGTCTCTGCTACCGGAAGATAAAACAGACGAGCTCCATGCCAGGGCTCCTACTCTTAGTCGGTGTCCTCCCATCGTTCTGATTCTCCTGCAGCGCAACGCATCCCAAATCTAGTGAAAAAAAGAAAAGCAGTAAGAGTAAGTTGTCCATAAAACGATTTCTTTTAAAAAAACAGTTCGTATGTTCAATATACCTCTACAGTTCCACTACTAGTTCCAATAGCCAAATGTGTTCCACGTAGTGCCCAAATGACTGAGCAAACGCTTTCGTCGCCTCCGAGATCGCATAACTTAGTTACCTGCAAGACATCTCATTGTCAAAAACACTAGAACACTCTTTGAGTCAGGAAGAAGCAAAAGAAAGAAACTTACCTTGCTGCTACAAGCATTCCACAAATAAACGCAGTTCCCTAATCCAACTGCAAGTACATTTTGCGCCGACCAATCCACGAGATTTAAGTAAAAATCATCTTGCAGGGCCGGCGCATCCAATACCTAACAACAACATCCACATGACAAACACAATATCAGAAATAATATACATTTGTACTCACCTGACTTTATAAAGAGTAGACATAAGGCATTCTTCAAAAACAGTTCACTAAACACTAGCAAAGACTTAACAAACACAAGTTTCACACATACATGCACTCAAAGAGATGAAACAGTGGAAACACAGTCAAAGCTACACAAATCCATCCAAGTCAACAAAAATACACATTAGTAACCCAAATCTCAATCCACAAACCCTAAAGGCTAAAGCCTAGAACTTTAAAACCCTAACACTCTCACCTTATAAGCCGACTTAAGAATATTCCTCGGCGGCTTAACCGGACTACGGCTAACACTAGGACCATTATCACACCCAAACGGCGGAAACGAGTTCACTGGCCGCTGCGTCTCCGTCTTGTACCGGAAAATATTCCCCGACGGAGAGAACCCAGTAACGACATCTCTCTTCTCCGGCGTCTCCGGCCCAAAAAGCGCTGTTCGCAGCATACCAGCGTAAGAGCCAGGCCCATCTTCTTTCTTGGGGGACGGTTCGAGGCCGAAAAGGGCGAAATTAGAACCGGATCTACTCGGAATAAACCGGTCGGAGTAGATGGGTTTGGAGGGAGAGTGATAATGGTTGGAATGGATTAAACGGTTGATTCGTTGGGTCTCGAGTGAGACCGTTGGTCGGTTCATTGACGGTGGGAGGTTTAAATGAGACGAAGAAGAAGAGGACGGGTGAGTGAGTCCTGGAGGATCTTCTTCTTCCTCTACGGTTGGTTTCATTCTCTTGCTGCTTCTTTCCTCCATGATTCCAGATTTGCCACAATCTTTTCTGTTTTCTTTTTCTTCGCTTTCTGTTTTTTTTTTCTTTCCCGGGAAAATCTTGGGGGAAACAGAAAACGACGTCAAGGGAAAAATGGTGCGAAAACAAGGGTATGATCAGGTGTGGTAGGGTTTATAGTTTGTACAGTGCATCCTTTGTGTTTTAGACCGTTTAATTGGGCCTCAAACTCTTCCCCGATATGTGTTTCTGCCCAATAAGTACTGTAATTCCTCGTTTAGGGCATTTTCTTTTGGCAAAAATCACTTTGAGATTAAAGCTTAACTGTTGTGAATAAAGAGAGTTGTGTATAAATCTTATTCTCCTTATTCCATTCGACCAGAGGTCTATATATATACATGAGATAAATTCTAGTTCTAATGGTAATAGGAAATAGTACATATATATTCCTTATACAATATGTAAAAGGATAAACATTAACATATAGATAAATATGGAAATATCTCAATCTTCTAAGGCATTAGAGATTGGGTCTGCTGGATGGATGAACGGGCTTTGATGACTTGGGCTTGTTCATGGGTCGATCACCAAGTGATCCTTAACACTCCCCTTGATCGACACATCCAGGCTCAAGGTTCATTCATGCTTTGATGTTGCCTCATTAAAACCTCTCTTGAAAAACCCAAAACCCAATTTGGTAAAAGGGAAACCAAGGACAGGAAAAAGAGTACAACACATGAACTCCCCCTGATGACTACATCTTCGAAGATCCTTCTGGTGCACTCCATTCTTGTAGATGATCTTCTTGCTTGTTGATGTAGCCATAGTTCCTTTGTCGGATTGTAACATGTCTCCCATATCTTCGGAACTCCATTGAGACATGGTCAAGCGTGTAGCCTACAGCTGATCACTCGTGAACTGGTCTCTATAGCTGGTCACTCCATGTGATGGTCGGACGGCTAATGACTTGTACTCGGATAGATTTTCAATCCTTGATCAAACTGTACTGCAGTTTCTTTCATGTCCCACGGACATATGTATATATATAGGTCATATGGCTTAGCCATCTTGTTGACACTTTAATATATACTTGCTCATCAAACTATGGATCTATTTAGCTTTAACTAAATATGTTTTCTGGTTACACTCTTGTACCATTGTGGATTTCTTTTATCCATTGATAAATATAAGGGTTCCAAAGCTTTCCTTTATAATCCCACACAATAATCTTTGCTTAAAACAAAGTGATCCAAAGCTTTCCTTTGATGACTTCCCATGACCTTCTTTATTACATATCAAAAACCACGTGCATATGCATGAGGGTCAGGTTATGGACTTAGTCCATTCATGCCTGCATCTCGCCAATCAATGGTCGAGGTATTCATTGCTCAATGTTGCTGTAACAACATGGCTTATACGTGGTGATTATATAAGTGAGGTTTGCATACAACCTATGCTTCCTTTAGAACCTTATTTCTATCACTTATACTTCAGATTATCTATACTGATAGTTAGTACCTTAAGTCCATTCCATGACCTAAGCTCATATCCTTTTGCCATATGAATATTTGAGCTGAAAACTAAGTCGGACATGGTCATGGTCGGCAAGGACTTAATGGCGTGGACCAGATGACTTTCTTTGCCTTCCCTTGTGGTCATCTTCCACCTCATTATATGGTTTAGGGCGTGGTTATCACTTATAAACACGCTTATGGTTTGCTGCAATTTTATTGCGGTCATAACACATATAAATATGGTCTGTTTATCCAATGGTCGAACCATTCAAACTTTCTATGGATTTGTCCAGTATATACACAAGGATTTTCCTTCATAATTTATGGACTGGTTGTTCTTGATAGAACTTATTTACTAAGTATAACTTAGTCCTTTATATACAGTTGTTTCTAATACAGTCCATGAACATTTCGGGAGCGACATTGTTTTATGAGAATTCCTTTTCTCATCCTTTAAGATCTCTTGGATCATAAGTTATATAGGTAACTCTATATCCTTTATCTAGTGAATATCATAGTGCTTACTACTTCATTATTTCTTTCCGACCTTATCCAATTTCGGATTGTAGTAGCATCCACCACATAGGAATTTATTTCTTTGTAACATGTTCCTTAGTCTTTTGGATAACCTTGTGTATTAAACCATTCATTGAATGCTTTAGGTATGGACATGGGCGACCCTTTGCCTATCCGGTTATGTCCTACATCTCACGGTATCACAAGACTCTTATGTCCTTGGTCGGATGGCGTTTCCATATTATATATGTCCCATAGCCCATCTCCTTTATTTAACCTTAAAACCTCCGTTCCTTTATGATTTTATGAGTACTCTAGCGTGGGTTAATGATCCTCTCTTTACTCAAGTGCTTTCTTTCTCATGAGCTTTATGTATATATACATCATTGGTGTTAACACTCTTATGTTGTTCCATTATGTTCCGGACATGATCTTGATCAATTTGAGATTCTTATCAAGGACCTTTGTTTACCTTTATAGCTTGGCGTCCCAAGACTATATGGTTTGGTACCTTAGATGTTTAGGCTGCGACCTTTTCTCAATGTTTGTTCGGTTTCCTTAGTGAACCGGATCCTTTATTATGAGCACCTTTTCTCTTTCTATCGAGGTTCCTTTTCTTATGGAACATACTGCGTCTATCCTTTAGACTTTATAGCACTTGATTATGTCTCTACCAGGACATTTATTTCGTGGTGCTAAGCTGGAATGACTTAGTCATTGGGTCAATCTGTCGGCTATCATCTAATATGATTTTTCTTAGTATGGGCGTCCATGATTTATAATCTATGGTCCGAGGATCTTGCCAAGACAGGGATGGTTCATACCAATCCGTTTCATATATTATTTACCAGCTTATAGCTTTCTCCATTTAATGTTGGATGAGCGGATATACAATCCGTGTCCTTTAACCATAATCTAATCACCCATGTTAGGTTCATGGTTCCTTTGGATTCGTGGGAGAAAGACATTTTCCTTATCCAACATATATTCCCATTCTATCTCATTTCCTTATGAGGTTCCATCCTAGACGGCACATATATTTGTGGTGGTCTATATATATAATCTCTTAGGATGGTGTGCGGATTATGACCCTTTATCATACTTTAGATGGGAATATCTATGCTTTACTTTAATGGTCTGATGCATCATTCCTTTCATACATGTAAATACTTTGATGTCTCGAAGCATATAGACTTTTAGTCTTTGAGATTAATATGTCCTTAATCAAATATCTTTGTGACCTCTGTATGGAGAGTCAGAGAACTAGAAGTTCATATATCTGATTGTCTTTAAAGGACAATATGTCTGAGCTTTTATACTTGGCCGCTAGATTATGGTGTGTTCATGTATCATAGGGTTATCCTCTCCCCTCATGAACATCTTGTGATCTGCGGATGCTCATGACTTTTCTCATGACTTTTATAGTCTAAACCTCATAGGTTATGGCTCTATAGGCCAAGTTATCACGTTTTGGCTATCATGTTCATGGTTTTATAGTATGGTCATGTGCCACCGGAGTGTCTATTCTCCCCTCATGAACATGCTATAAAATCGTTTGTCCCTTACACAAAGATAATATGCCATTTCGTGATGCTTTGTGACAATCAAACCTTATGAATTTCCCTTGTGTTCATGTTTCACAATGTGAGATTTATGGGATAATTCTTTTGTGCCTTTAAACTTTGCATCAAGTTTATTTTTCGATCAGAATGACTAATTATGTCGTACCATTAAGTATAATTTAGGTGGTCAACCTTTCAGGTTACCTTAAAACCACTTGTTCCTTTTCATACTGATCCCTTGCATAGTCAGATCAATATGGAGAGTAAAATCTTGACCCCTTTGGCGATTTTCCTTAAAAAAAATCTGTAGGATTTTTCTTCCCTTAATCCATGAAAAATCTGTAGGATTTTTCTTCCCTTAGTCCATGGAAACCATTTTTCTCTTGAGTTGATCATACTGATCCCAATACTCAATAGGACTTATATATGTGGGTAAAAAATCTTTGGTCAAGAAACTGATCCCAATTTTTACTTGTCATAAAAAATAAATTTCCATCAAGCAAATAAAAACCTTTTATTAATGCTTTGTAAATGACAAGTTAAAATGAAAACAACACCAAATCATAAAATAAAATTCAGAACATCGAAATCCCTTTATTCGATGAATAAATCAAGATCACTATCCATTGAGTCCACTCAGTTCTTCCTCCTCGGCTTCATCGGCTTGGAAATATCGATCAAATTCTTGTCTCAGCCTGTGTATGTACATGATCTCATCAAATTCCTTGATGTTCTTTGCTCTTATCTGCTCCTTCTTCTCAACCGCCAATAGGATGTTGAGTAAGTCGAAGTAAGTGGTGCACATACTGGCGTGATATGATAACCTCACATCCTGCGGATGGATCGTTTCACGAGTCTTAACGAGCTTGTTCTCGTTGGTTATCAATTCACCACACAGATTAAGAGTACAAGAGATTCTCACAAGGTCGAATGATAGTCTCCCACGGACTCATAATCCTAGAACCTGAGCTCACGCCATTCTCTTTCAGCTTCATGTACTACTGATTCGAGTATTTGTTATTCAATGAATACCGAGATCATGAGGATCCTTAATGTACTTGTACATCGTTCTCGATTCCTCACGAGATGATTCTTCATGGTTCGAGGGCCCATTGCCTCTCACGCAATGGTATCATTGTTGAATTTGACACACTCCCATAGTCCCCAGACTTTAATGTGCCGAAGTGTTCATGGTCCATACAACATAGTTGTCTCCGGAGAGATTTAGGACAACGTATTCGAGTTGTCGATCTCGACATCTGAATCATATTAAACAATGATCAGTTAGTTTCTCATGCCATATGGCTATGTAAGGAAACTTAGGCTCCCACGGCCATATAGACAATAAATGTCGTTTGATTATAAAGCCATTATAGAATCAAGGCTCCCATGGCCACTCATCAATATGAGATTTCAAGTAAGTGATTTAAACAATCTAGAACTAAATAATAGATTTATAAATCAAACTATATGACCAGGATGCTTGAATCAATCAATAAAAATCTCAATAATTATTCAGATCAAGCAAAATAATTTACTAAGTCGACCAGGATCGAGCAATCAACACAAAATATCAAACATGTAAAATCGGGTGATATTTGGTTTTAGAATCGCATGGGGTCGAGGTCGAACCAGGTTCAGGGTTGAACCAGGGTCGGGGTCGAGCCAGGGTAAGGGTAAGCCTGGGTTTGAGGATAAACCCGGGTCAGGGTCGAAGGTTAAACCTCAATAAGCCTGTGTAAGGGTCAGGCCCGGTTAGGGCGAGGGTTAACCCCGAGTTTGGTTTAAACATAAAACCTTTTGAATTTAAAATTTAAAACTCTTTTAGGGTTTTCGAAAATTTGGTTTAATTTCAGGACTAGCATATTGCAATTTAACAAAATCTAGCAATTTCAGAAATTTAACAATTTCACATAGTCTCAATATGGAAAAAAAATAAAATACCATATTTCCAAATTTTAATCAGTTCGAAATTTTAATATGAAACTAGAACCTCAGATTTGACAAATTTCTATTTTTAATCAATCAGCAAAACAATATGGAAATTGTGCTAAAAAAAATAGAAAATCGGATTAAAAAAAGGAAAATTTCGATTTTAATCAACTTGGTCAAATTTTAAACTTCCAATTCGATTTAAACAGTTCCAAATTACTCAATTAACAATTCTAAAAATCAAATCAAGCAATCAGGAAAGTAAAAAAACGAAATCAAGTTTAAATAAATTAGGGTTCTTGAAGAATTCGATCAAAATTTATGTTTTTAAGGGGTTTGATCGATTTCTTTTTGGTTTCAGGTTTGGGGTTTGATTGAGTTTTCTCAAATCAATTGTTTTTCGAGATTCAGAAGCAAATATTGCTTTGATTTTAATTGGTTTCCCAATCTCTAATCGAACTTATGGTTAATGAGCTCCGATTTACTCATGGAAGGGATTGGACTTATTAAAACTAGGGTTTTTATGGGGTTTTGCAAAGTTTTAGAAGTCATATCCTTTAATCAATCAATCTCAAATTCGATTATGGTTCTCTGTAGAGTTTCAGATTTTATTTACCTTAACTTTGAAGAATCTGAACTGGACCACCGAGATAGAGAAGAGATGGAATTGAATTTGTCCTAGTTCCTTCTTGCAGGTACAAGTTGGCTTCAAAGAATAGGGGCTAGAGGTCGTCGAGATCGTATGGAGTCGAGGTCGTTGGATTCCTCTCTTCAGGGCTTTGATTCGGTGGAGTCGTTCGTCTACTGGTTCCTTGTGGTTGAGGAGAACGAGTAGATTGAAGGTGGCGGCGAACTAGGTTTTAGAGATTTTTAGGTTAGCTCGAGTTTTGGAGGCTCGTCGATAGCGTGTTGTGAATAAAGAGAGTTGTGTAAATCTTATTCTCCTTATTCCATTCGACCAAAGGTCTATATATATATACATGAGATAAATCCTAGTCCTAATGGTAATAGGAAATAGTACATATATATTCCTTATACAATATGTAAAAGGATAAACATTAACATATATATAAATATGGAAATATCCCAATCTTCTAAGGCATTAGAGATTGGCTGCTGGATGGATAAGCGAGCTTTGATGACTTGGGGCATTAAGTAGATTCGATCACCAAGTGATCCTAACATTAACCATCATAAAAACAATTGGATTATGTAAGATTTTGTCTCTAGCACGTTCATTCTAGATAATAATTCTTTTTTTTTTTTGTAAAAAGATAACAATTCTTTGACCACTAATTTCAAAACATTTGGGTAAAATTTGATTCAAAATATTTATAAATCAAATTGAACATCGTGAATTCTCTCATGACATATCATGTTAAATTATACTATGAATTTTGAACTCAAAATCAATTGATAATAAATTGGTTTATACATATCATATCCATTTAATTTTCGATGTCGGAATTTATCTATGATGCTATATACTACTACAAAATTTATATTTATGCTATTGTTATAATAAATTGTGCAAAGATCAACTGAAATTGTCATTTTTATGTTAAAAATGATTTTTGATGGCAAATAGCCGTCAAAGCTAGGGCTGGTATTATCCGAGATCCGGATTCGATCCGAGATCCGATCCGGATCCCCTCCGAAAACGGATCCGGATAGTAAAATAACGGATCCGTCGAATCCGGATCCGGATATCTGGATTTTTAGGTCCGGATATCCAGATCCGGATCCGTTTTTTTAATATATTAAATATAGAGTTTTATTAATAATTATAGTTTATTTATTAATATTTATACATAAAACTAGTCTTATAATATTATATTTTAATTTTCATAATATTCTATTCATAAATTTTTTAAAAATATATAATTTATGTAATATTTTTAGTTTTTTTTGTATTTTAAAAAATATTTTTATTATTTTTAAATTATTTTGACGGATCCGGATCCAAATCAGAATACTCGCGGATATCATAATATCTAGACGGATATCCGAATCCCGGATATCCGGAAGGCAGGGATCCGAATCTGGATACTGAAATCACAGATCCGACAGATACAGATCTGGATCCGGATACCCCGAATATCTCGGATATCCGGATCCGTCCCAGGTCTAGTCAAAGCATGTTACCCATAAACTGTGTATTCTCATTTCTCACAAAAGATTAAGAACTACCTTACTTCTCATTATACATGTACCCACTTTTCATAATCTTTCCTCCTATTAATGCAAATCATAATCAAGTATCATTGTCTTAGGCCGGCCTTGACTATCACACTATATTTGATATTACAGTTTCATATGGATTATTAAGAAATATATTTTCCATGCAAGTTATATGACACAGACACACCTATTACAAAATATATACAAAAAAAATCTCAAATGCAGGTAATTTGTCGTGCCATTTTTTCTATTTTATTTTCTAGTGAGAGCGAAATTCCTCAAAGAAGTAATCACATGGTGTTCTTTCTCTGATTTCACCTCACATTTACTTACAACACACAATACAAGTCAACGAGAGCTACATGGAAACATCTGAGGACTATAGAAAACAGCACACAAACACAACTCTTTTGCTTAATTTCTCCACCTTCATCTATTAGTGTATCAATTTTACATAAATTTCACCTGAAAATGAAACCTTGGCCCATAGGGTTTAAGCATTGCCTCCTTCTGGTAATGTGATCAAACGAGTACTTGAATCATAGACCATCGCCGTTCCACAGCTACACAAGACAACCAATTTTAAGAATCAAAATATTTCAAAAAGCATTTCATTGGTTGACTGATTTAGAGTCTAAAGATAAGGAGCTTGCTTACCCGGAGCATTTAACATTGTTGGTGGAACTGTCATTGGAGATGGATAGTATTGTTCCAAAGAAGGATGTATTCTCTGTTCCACAGTTTGGACAAGGGCCCTGTTAAAGATACATTCCAAGAACATTTCATGAGTATTATTAATAATTTTCTTTTACAAGTTCAAGAACTGATCTGAGAAGATCAAGGGATATTACCTTCAAGATCAAGGAGTCTCTTATGATCAGCTTGGTGAGTGATAGCGCCAGATACACAATTGCAGGCACCGCAGCGAACCATGTGAAAATGAAACTGAATGGTTCCGGAAGCTGCAAGATCAAAGAATGTATGAAACTTTACTGAGTCGTATATCCTTCAAACTATATAAGAAGAGCCAAAATAGGTTTTACCTCGAGCAAGTACGTGATTTCAAAGCCCGTAAGGTCATCAAGGAAGAAGAATCTAGAGAAGCAACGATTAAAAAAAATATCAGCAATGTTTCAATGATGTGATCTTCAAATTTGAGAGAGGAACAGAAGGTATACTTACAGTCCGAGAGCAACAACGGTTGCTGGTACATTCAACAAGAACATTTTAAAATAATCTACGGCGAGATCACTGTAAACCTGCATAATCAGGGACCCAAAAAGTATGAAACTTATGTTATGTTCTACAAAAGGCATGGAACTTATGTTATGTTCTATACAATGCCTTATGTTATGTTAAGTTCTACAATGTCTTCAGATTTAAGAATATAAATGAAGTAGATTGTTTTTACCTTTTTACTACGAAGACTGCATCTTGGACCCTCACACACAATCTCACTTCCATCCATCTACAGAACCAGAAAGCAATGATATAACGGATCCAACATACACATACGTAACAAGATGGATTAAATTAAAGATACACAAACCTTTAGTTTCATTTTAAGCTTGTCGTATTCTTCATCACTCATGATTGGATTGCCAGACACATAAGCCATTGACGCTTCAAGGAATCTTTGTTCATCAGAACCTAATATACATTAAAATAGACCGCAAATCAAGAACTATTCGGCGAATGGAGGAAGAAGAAACTAGAAAAAGCATCTAGTTTGCATTACTTAGCATGACAACACTGCTTCCTTCCCACATCAACTCTTCTTTAAGGTTATCAAACTCTTCGTTAGACATAACAGCCTTGCCTTCGTAATAGAATGACTGCAGAGAACAATCCTCTCAGACTAAGAAAAACTTCTCTATTATATTTATGTAACCATTAAAAAAGAAAATAAATATTTATTTCTTGTGTGTTACTTGCATCGCTTGGAGAAACTCTTGTTCCATTTCACCGATTGATCTCTTCTCGTTCTTGTTGATGCTACAATAAGGTAAGATCTTGCTATCAACTTCTTCCCCACCCACCTGACCTGAAAGACAAGAATGTTTAAAAGGTTGATTAGAACGTAAAAACAAAACAAAACCCACAAACAGTAAAGTTCTAAACGACAACTTGTCTCAACTAAAACTAAGATTGTTTTGTTTCACTAGTCAAAAATCAATTAAAAAAAAAAAAACTTTCACAGCAAAGTTGTTCGCAAACGAAAGCCTATCGTAACATGCACACTGTAAAAGGGTAACCTTCGAGAATTTAACTAATATGTCCAAAAAGATTGAAACTTTATTAAGAGGCAAACTAATCAAAGACCTGACTGATCGGTAGTGGCTTTGACGGGAAGTAAGAAAAGTCTTCGTCTGAGAGAAACCGATCGTCCATGGCTGAAGTGAGCACACTGGGTCT
This sequence comes from Brassica carinata, assembly GCA_016771965.1. NCBI lineage: Eukaryota > Viridiplantae > Streptophyta > Magnoliopsida > Brassicales > Brassicaceae > Brassica > Brassica carinata. The sequence continues at coordinate 45,662,002 of CM028687.1, read as the reverse complement.
TCGAGGGAGGAGAAGGAGAAGAACACGTGGTGGGTTTGCGAGAAACTGGGGAGTGAAATCGAGGGATTGTCAGAGTAAACGCCATCTTGCTGCACATGTTCTCTTTCTTCCGGGAGAGAGGAGATCGAGATTGTTCTTTCTTGTGATTTCCGGGGAAAGGAAGAAAAAAAAAAGTTGGGAAGCTTCGGATCTGTGGTTGAGAATCGAGATTGTGATGGGAAGTGTTCTGATTTTTCGTAACGTTTGTGTGATAATTGGAGGGAGAATGAGAAGGAGATAAGGAAAGATAGATCGGGTGGCGATTAAGAGTTCCACGTCACCAATGAATATCTAGTTATTCTGATTACTAATGGATTGCGTTTGAAATAAGTAGAAGGAAGATAAAAAAAAAAATCTCAAGGAATGAAGGAAGAGAAATTTCTGCATGATATAGAATGGATTAGTTGATAAAAGAAAAATCATAAACTATATTAAAAGGAATAAATGAAGCAATCTTAGTGAAGCCACATCAGATAGGAAATTCGTCCAATCAAAACATATCCTTTGTCCATGTCGTTAAATGGTAGATCGACAGTTTGTTTCCACGTCGGAACGGTTTGGCTAGAACCGGCCTCGAGTGGTTTCAAAAATTATCATGGCCATGTAGAGCCCGACAATTCCAATTCATCTTCAACTTCTCGATGCTCACGAAATCGACCCTTCCACTGTGTCTTCCATCTCTGTAACCCCTTTTAATCAATGATCCTTTTAATACCCTCTGGCTGGTTTCGTTCCACCTTCGTTCATCCTCCTCTATATAAATGGCTTCGTCTAAACCTAAATAATATCAAAATAGAAACCTAGCAGTAAGAGCAACTGAAACCACTAATCGTAGTAGAGCTCCTTACGATCGATGGCGGTGTGCATTGACTTCCTAAAGTACTGATTTCTGTTCTTTAAAATTCAATTCCACTGTTCTTAACGATTCAGTCCCTCGATTAGTTGTTGGTGAGTTGTGGTGTGGTGTGGTGTTAGTGTGATTGTACCTCCGAGCAATAAATATTTTAAACAATGGAAGAACTACAATCATGGCGTGGAATTGGAAGAGGATCTTTTGGAGGAAGCTTAAGGTATCAAGGGCTGCCACTCGGCTAATAGATGGCCGCTGTACTTGGAAAGTAAGCGTTATCTCTCCTCTCTTGAGTTTTAGTTTATCTCATACTCTTGGTTTCTCTATCCGATTCTGGACGATTCACAAAATCTCTCGAGTTCATCATATAGACTCAACACCGAAGATCGCCTCTAATTTGATGTTGCTTTGTTTTAATCGTGATGATGGTCCTTATTTGTAATGGAGTGCGTGTTTCGTCTCGGTTAATACATGACTCGAGCTTATTAGAATTTTCTTTGTTATTTGTGCTTTGTGATCTCGGGTTCAATCGCTACCCATTTGCTTACATGTTGGCTTGTCTTTGGTTATATCTGACAATGCTTGCTGATTCTGTCATCGCCACGCCTACTCCAAGGACCCATCCAACGGCGTGGAGCTTCAAGGTAACCAAAGAAGATTCTGTTTTCTAAAATCTCAATGAAGAATTAATGCTGAAAGTTTGGTTCTTTTTTTTTTTGCGTTTCAGGAGAAGAGAAACCGGACCAGGGTTCAGGGATAGGAGATAGCATTCTACTGATCGTAGCTCACATCCAAATAATTTTCTTTGTTATTTGTGCTTTGTGATCTCGGGTTCATCCGGATCAATCTAAAGACGAGGCGGACTGGAAACATGTGAGATTTTCCTTACTCATTCTTTCAAATCTGGGAAGCATATTCACTAAAAGTCTAAAACCATACTAACACCGTGAGTGCGTGATCGAGTTTTGATGTATTGTTATCTTTTAGCTGAGCTCTGTCATATCTTACAATAGTTCTTTTTGGTATTTCTTCTGTGTGATTTCAGCTCCAGACGCTCATGACTTGCTTGAGTTCAAGCTTCAAGACACTGCCACAGTTAGCCAAACCACCAAGGTGTTCAGGTTTCTGCTTCTTCTTTCTGTGATTTTCGACATGTATTAATTAATCTGGTATGTATTATTAAACTCTCATTGGTGTTAGTTCAAGTTTTTCAGAGCTTGAAATTACCAAGGCTTGCAAACATATTCAACTAGCATGCCAGAGGCGAAGCTGGTGAAGACACGGCTCCTAATCAGCCAGCAATCAGAAAAGTAATTGGAGGTACATGACAAGTACATGGTCTATGTCACTAAGTGTACCGAGAACCAAGCCATCTTTCACAAATCCTTGGGAGAGGCATTTAAGGTATTCAGACATAGAGCAGTTGGAAACTCTTAAGTGTTGAATCGCCGCAACATTTTCGCGACATAATTACTATCCTCGAAATTGGACATGTGAGGAGCTGAGTGATCAAGCTACTAAGAAGGTGAACAATTTTTCTTATATAAGTGATGCAAAGGATGGTTTTGCAGAGTTTTACAGGAAGAAGCTGGCACGTAGGGTCTTACTGAACTGCAGTAATTGTTATGGCTGAGATCGAGATTTAGCCGGTGTGAAGCAAGAGCATTATTGCATCTTACAATATAACAGCTTATGTTTTGCGGTGAATACACAACCTCTGTTAAGAGGGATACATATTTCATGCCAGAATGTGCATAGGCCTAGGTGAGATTGAAAGAGAGTTTTTATAAAGTAGATAACTTAAGTGGGAGAGGGGAAACAGATGAGCAGAAAGGAAAAGTAATTTATAAAAAAAACCATTGCTATGTATAACAAAACCATTTGTTCAGTGAATCAAGTTAAGAAGTTTTTTTTATTGACTTGGTTCAACATAAATATTTTTATTTGCGATGAAAGTGACGACGATTAAGGCTTATTTGGATCATGGGTGTTATTCATGTTTTCCTTTTCCCGTTTATCATCATAATTTTATAGTACTTTACAAAATACACTAAAGTTCTAAAGTATTTCCGGATCTTAGTTTTAGGTTTCTGAATTTCTCTTTAAAAATAGGGAAATATATTTTTTTAGACAAAAAAAATGGTAACTATGTTCGTTCCGTTAAACTAATTTATATTTTGTACCATTTTTGTCTTTAATGCTCTTTAATATTTTTGAAATTAAATTAAATAAATAGTTTTACAAACTAAAAAAATTAAAATTACGAGTTTAAAAAAATTAAAATTACGAAACAATTTAAAATTTAAATTGTAGTTACGAATTTAAAATTTAAATTTTGATTTATTAATTATAATTACGGATTTAAAATTAAAATTTTAAGGACATTATCTCCATTTTGAAAATAATTAGTTTAATGAGACATAAAATATATGAGATTAGTTTAATGTGACATAGTTATCATTTTTTTATTAAAAACAATTTTCCATTTTTAAATTACGAGTAACTTAATTATTTTTTTATTTTTATTTTAATCATTTTCTGAAAGCCTCTTACTTAGGGATATTTACTATATAATGACCAAATATAACCTTTATTACATTCTTAATCCAACACTCTCTCCCGGTTTTCAATCTTCCACGCCGAATTGCAACCAGATTCCACAACGTCAGCAAAAATAAAACCAACGGTTGGATATGGAATAGAGTTGTTGTATCGCTTAGCTTCCGAGCAATCGCAGCCGTTGCTTACACTCACCCGTCTCTGGTTCCTTAATAATCCTCCCGGCGATCCTGGGAAGAGAGAAAAGAGATACAATCATTTTTTTGAACAAAATCACATAATGCAAGGAATATAATTCGAAAATTCAGATGCAAAATGGTGTTAGTAATAGGTTTAGTTTTGAACATGTATACACAAAGAAAACAGATACAAAGAAAAGTTTGAGACAATAATTTAGTCTAAAACTTTTTCGCTGGTCAACTTTTGTACATCTCTCTTTATAAGATGATGAAGTTGCAAAGTTTAGACCATATATAAAACTGGAAATAAAATAAAATAAAATCCGTATACCTTTTCTGGTTACTAATTTTATAAACAATATAAGAATTTTATTAATTTTCTTTAAAACCAATTACTTCAACCTTACCATATATGTTATTAGTAGCTTCAGAAGATCAACATGAGTCAAATTAAATCACGTAGAACAAATATGAAAACACTAGAAAATACATAAGACCAACCATTCAACAAGATAATATATATATATAAACACAATGTCTTTCATGCTCTATTGTTTTAGACATTTCCACGTTTATTAGTTTTAAATTATGTAAAAATATTAAAAATACATGTAAATATGATAGAAAAAAATTTATAAAACCCAATCCGCGCGTAGCGCGGACAAAGAATCTAGTATATATAATGGATTCTGAAGCCCACAATTGGCCAAGCTTCATTTATTTTTTCGAATTAAATGTTATATTAAACTCAAAAAATAAATGTCATTTTTTTACAATCAGTTTTTTTTTTGTCAAAGAATGCTGCATATCATGTAAAAAAAAGTTGATATGCAGCTTCAAGTAGAAATATTTTTTGAAGAATCAGACAATGATTTTATCACTAGGTTATGGCTGGTAGCCATGCTTGAAAGCCTTCAGTATGCCGACTGTCCTTGAGTGTGAATAGCCTCGTGCGAATATGTTTGTCAACACGTCGAAAAATGATTTCTCTGGGAGTTGGAGCTTCACCATGGCGACACTCAGAGCTGGACAAATAAACCGATTTCGAAAATCTGAACCGAACCTGATCTGATATAAATGAATCTGAACCGATCCGAAACTGACATCAATATCAAATGGATCTTGTTTTATGGTACTTCGGGTTATGAATTTTGTCTGAACTAAACCCGAACCTAAATGAATATCCGATAGAATCCGAAAAATTCAAAATCCCAAAAAAACTTGTATCACCATTATCATAATTCCTAATATGTATCCAAAATACACTAAGATCGATATTTGTGAACATCTAAAATAATTATCTATTACATTAATAACTGACTCAAATACTTAGTTTAATATATATTTTTGGCATTTGGTTAATATTAATGTTTTATATTTTGACAATTGCATTTAAAATTTCAATTACGAATAAGTTTGCTTCTAAAGTGTAAACAATTGTTTTTGTTAAGTCTAAATAGTGTTTCTTAGGTTTATAGAGATTTTAGATTTTAATTTTGATTTGTTTACGTTTCATTATATATGATTTTTCGTTCGTATAAAACTTTGGTTTGTCATGCTATATTTGATGATTTAACGTATAGTTCAAAGAAGAATCTCGTATGGTTGATAGACAAGTTTCCCAAAGTTATTTTGAAGGGAAATAATATGGTTTAAAGGAGCCACATAATCAAATATATTGAAATTATTGGATAAATATTTAGTTTAAACAAGTACAAATTAATATTTTTGAACAGATTACCCGAATTAATATCTGAAACCAAAACTATTTCGGGTTCACTCGGATTTCGGTCATGTAACTAAATTAGAACTGAACCCAACTAAACCCGAACCGAATCCAAACTAAACTTTTTGTAATATTCGAATGGAGTTGAAATTCTTGAACTCAAAAACTCAAAATCCGAATAAACCCGAACCGAAACCCGATTGGGACCACGATTGCCTAGTCCTAGCAACGACAGTTACACTATCTCCATATTGCGTAGATAGTCGACTGAAAAAGATATCGCTCGAGGAAAGTTGCGAAATCAAGGCGGAAAAGCAAGCAAAAAACCTCTTTGTTGCATTTGCATTTTTGAAAAGATGACAATGATGATCTATAGACTTCTTTTGAAATCTGTGAGAAATGCGTTTAACTTGTAATAAGTGGGATACTTATGTCGGATTTTTACAAAGACACATTCACAACCAACAAAAAGTTGGTCTAATGGATAAAACTTTTTAATCACACTTACAAGATGTCTAAGAGGTCGGATGTTTGATTTTTGTTGGAAGGAGTATACTTTTTAAAAGAATTAACTGAACATAGTTAGATTCGTCATAGGAAGGGGGAAGAGGGAAGATACACGAGCTTTCGAGTCCACAATTTCCTAGTTATTCAAAAAATCCTTTTTGATTGATATTCCAAATTGATAACAAATGACCGAGATAAAGTTTGTCCATTTCTTTTAGTTCTATTAATTCTACTAAATTTTTAGCATCAAATATTTTTTGAGAAGTTTCTTATGATGATCCTATTCTTTTATCACAATTCACAAATATAGTTCTTTAAGAGTTAAAATAACCAATATATTTCATTAAAAAGGTAGATAGATACTTATAACCTTAGGATTAAATATTTAAAACTTATAGTTTAAATTTGAAGGGTGTGGTTTGGAAGGAGTAAGGTTTAGGATTTTTTTTTAATCATTAAATAAATACTAAAAAGTTAAAATAAAAAATTCTAAAAAATAGTTTCCAAAAAATTCGAATTTGAAAAAAAAAACTGAAAAATATTTCGACTAATATTCCTGTGAAATTTTTACTTGATGTGTTGTTTTGCTCAAAAATGAAAATTGTTAATCAAAACCAAAGTTTGAAAGAATATAAAAAAAGGTAAATACGACCACTGCTTTTGAGTTTTGAGACTGTAGGTTGGTGTGGCATTCGCGCGTGCGTAGCATCAAGATATAGATGAAACGTGTGTTGTTATTTAGGTTGGTAATTTGGTACTTGGCGCTTATAATGCTAAATACCTAAACATAGATAGAGAAGATCCAACAAAACACTGCGTTTTGTTTTCACGTTTCGGTTATTCTGAAAAATGGGCGTGATTACTCCTATTGAGACTCTGTTGTTAAAGTCTCAACATCGTCTTCTTCAACCTCGAGATCATTCCTACCCTCTGGTTTTTCACAACACTCGAAGAGTTACAAATTTCCCGCGCAACAGCTTCTCACCTTTTTCTCTAGGTTTTTTCTTTCTCCTTTGTTTAAACATTTTTTTTGGTGCAAGTTTAAACATTATCTAAAAGCTGTTTTTGTTGAAAGTGGTAATTTTTAGATGTGTATAAGTCTTCAGTTCTTGTTTTTTGATGAGTTAAATTCTCGTGCAGGATCATCATCTGTAGATTTTCCATTACGCAGTGATCCGATTTCGCAAAGTAAGTACATATATTATAGGAACAATTCTGCATTTGTTTTCTTTTGGAGTGAAGCAATTTAATTTTTGAGTGCTTTTAATCCTGGCTTTTGCCTTGTTCTACAATCCAAAGATGATAGGTCGAGTTATCCTTGGCAGAGAAACGTCTCAGAATCTGACACAAACGAGGTAAAATAAAAGCAGAAAGATCCTGATCTTTTTTTTGCTTCCTTGGCAAGTTATAACAATTGTGTTTGGTTTTGATTTACTTTTTAAACAATGCTGCACTTGATGTAAACAAAGGTTTTTTTGATGAAAACAATTTAACATTCATTCATTAAAAAACAATTGTGTTTGGTTTTGATTTACTTTTTAAACAATGCTGCACTTGATGTAAACAAAGGTTTTTGATGAAAACAATTTAACATTCATTCATTAAAAAACAATTGTGTTTGGTTTTGATTTACTTTTTAAACAATGCTGCACTTGATGTAAACAAAGGTTTTTGATGAAAACAATTTAACATTCATTCATTAAAAAACAATTGTGTTTGGTTTTGATTTACTTTTTAAACAATGCTGCACTTGATGTAAACAAAGGTTTTTGATGAAAACAATTTAACATTCATTCATTAAAAAACAATTGTGTTTGGTTTTGATTTACTTTTTAAACAATGCTGCACTTGATGTAAACAAAGGTTTTTGATGAAAACAATTTAACATTCATTCATTAAAAAACAATTGTGTTTGGTTTCAGATCTATAATAAGAAAGTTTCTATAATGGAAACATTAAAGCAAGCCAACTCTTTTATTCCTCATGTGATTCTCTCAAGTACAATTTTAGCTCTTCTCCATCCACCTTCTTTCACATGGTTCAAGCCAAGGTTCGAATGATCAAACCTAATTACAACTTTATTAGACATTATAATCTCTAATTACTATTTATCCTTCTTTAGGTACTTTGTGCCTGGCCTAGGGTTCATGATGTTTGCTGTTGGAATCAACTCTAATGAACGAGACTTCCTTGAAGCCCTTAAAAGACCAGACGCTATTTTCGCTGGTTACATCGGACAATACTTGATAAAACCTCTTTTAGGTTACATGTTCGGTGTAATCGCTGTCTCTCTTTCAATCTACCTACTCCTATAGGTGCTGGGATCATGCTGGTCTCATGTGTTAGTGGAGCTCAGCTATCGAACTACACAACTTTCTTACAGACCACTGCGTCGAGTTTCATGAACCTCGTCCAGCAATTCACCGGGGATCCTAGCTCTGTTTCAGAGTCAAAAGTTCTAACACAGGCGTCGTTGCAGCATCATCATCTTCCTCTACATATTATGATGTTGTAATCAGATACAGAAGAGGGACATAGGAAACAATGATTTCATTAGCCATCTTCGTGCTGCGCTTTGCCGGAGAAGGATTTCTGTTGATGAAGACTTTGATGAAGTGGATACAGTTCCAGATTGTAGGGTTTTGATCATATTCTTAACCAGCACATACTCTCTTCTACCCTATTAAACATTCTTGAACACCAACGAAGAGAGTATCAAGTAGTTTATCCTATTTTTACGGTCTATCACCATCTGATTTGATCAGCAATAGCAAGGTTTATGATATATTTTTCACCAAGACGAGGCAAAAGGTGGCAGGCTGCTTTGAAGGAAATAACTCAGATGCCTGGCTACACATTGACAGATAAGTATGTTGATCCATGGTTTCTAAATGTAGAAGTCTTTAGTTCGATTCCATAGAATAAGACAGCTTTAACCATTTCCAACATACTTCTTTATCTCCAAGAGAAAATATAGAGATAGGTTAGAGATGCTCTTAGTGGTTCCTGGTTAGAGTTTGTATGAAGCTTTTCGATGATCTACTATTCGTATCTTTCCCTTATACTTATCTCGTCTACTTTATTCTTAAAATCTTGTAGGTCCGAGTGTGATCTCATAGATGAGATTGTCAGAGATGCTTTGTCGGTTGTCTACTCCAGTTACAAGGTCACCATGGTTGGGAGGGATATGCAGATAAAGGAAATTTTGTCACTGCTTTGCGTTGAGTCTCCAGATGTTCGCAGCATAGGCATATGGGGTACAGTTGGTATAGGAAAAACAGCAATTGTTGAAGACATCTTTCGCATAATTTCTGTCCAATATGAGACTTGTGTCTTCCTTAAGGACCTTCATAAAGAAGTAGAGGTAAAAGGGCAGAATGCTGTGAGGGAGGACTTTTTGTGTAAACTTTTAGAGGTAGAACCAGATGTCTTACGTACTTCCAAGATTAAAACAAGTTTCTTGAAGAGTAGGCTTCAGCGTAAAAGGGTCCTCGTTATTCTCGACGATGTGAATGACTTGAGAGATGTTCAAACTTTTTTGGACAACCTTATCTATTTTGGTCCAGGAAGCAGAATAATCATAACCTCTAGAAACAGACATGTTTTTGTACTTGGCAAAATCAATCATGTCTATGAGGTCAAGCCATTAGATATTTCGACGTCTCTACAACTTCTCGATCGTGGAACACTTCAGAATGTTTTGTCACCTGAGGTTTACAGTAAACTGTCACTTGAGCTGATCAAATTTTCAAATGGAAATCCACAGGTTCTTCAGTTCTTGTTTTTGATGAGTTAAATTCTCGTGCAGGATCATCATCTGTAGATTTTCCATTACGCAGTGATCCGATTTCGCAAAGTAAGTACATATATTATAGGAACAATTCTGCATTTGTTTTCTTTTGGAGTGAAGCAATTTAATTTTTGAGTGCTTTTAATCCTGGCTTTTGCCTTGTTCTACAATCCAAAGATGATAGGTCGAGTTATCCTTGGCAGAGAAACGTCTCAGAATCTGACACAAACGAGGTAAAATAAAAGCAGAAAGATCCTGATCTTTTTTTTGCTTCCTTGGCAAGTTATAACAATTGTGTTTGGTTTTGATTTACTTTTTAAACAATGCTGCACTTGATGTAAACAAAGGTTTTTTTGATGAAAACAATTTAACATTCATTCATTAAAAAAAACAATTGTGTTTGGTTTCAGATCTATAATAAGAAAGTTTCTATAATGGAAACATTAAAGCAAGCCAACTCTTTTATTCCTCATGTGATTCTCTCAAGTACAATTTTAGCTCTTCTCCATCCACCTTCTTTCACATGGTTCAAGCCAAGGTTCGAATGATCAAACCTAATTACAACTTTATTAGACATTATAATCTCTAATTACTATTTATCCTTCTTTAGGTACTTTGTGCCTGGCCTAGGGTTCATGATGTTTGCTGTTGGAATCAACTCTAATGAACGAGACTTCCTTGAAGCCCTTAAAAGACCAGACGCTATTTTCGCTGGTTACATCGGACAATACTTGATAAAACCTCTTTTAGGTTACATGTTCGGTGTAATCGCTGTCTCTCTTTTCAATCTACCTACTCCTATAGGTGCTGGGATCATGCTGGTCTCATGTGTTAGTGGAGCTCAGCTATCGAACTACACAACTTTCTTGACAGATCCTTCACTCGCGCCGCTTAGTATTGTCATGACATCGATCTCAACCGCTACGGCGGCCCTCGTTACACCCATGCTTTCTCTCTTACTCATTGGTAAAAAGCTTCCCGTTGACGTGATTGGGATGATCTCTAGCATTCTACAAGTCGTGGTTACACCTATTGCCGCAGGGCTACTTCTAAACCGGTAAGAACATTACATATGGGTTGGATCAATAGCCTTAGTTGCTTTTCTAAAACCAAATGTCATATTGATGAATTTAGATAGGATCAGTTTATCCTGATTAAATACACTAAATGTACTTAATGGCTACTGAAAAACTGAAGTTACTTGAGAAATGCAACCGCAGGTTATTGCCAAGGTTGTCTAATGCAATCAAACCATTTCTCCCGGCGTTAACACTAATTGATATGGCTTGTTGCATCGGGGCACCCCTCGCTTTGAACATAGATTCAATCTTGTCTCCGTTTGGCGCAACCATTTTATTCCTCGTCATCATGTTTCATCTTTTGGCTTTCATCGCTGGTTACTTTTTTACTGGTTTCTTCTTCTGCAAGGCGCCTGATGTAAAAGCCCTACAAAGAACATTATCCTATGAAACAGGAATGCAAAGTAGTCTTCTCGCTCTGGCCCTCGCCACAAAGTTCTTTCAAGATCCTCTCGTTGGAGTGCCTCCAGCAATCTCCGTGAGTTCGAAAACGACCTCGTTTTCCCATATATATTTGCTTTTAGTTCGTAACAATTTTTTTTTTCATTCTAAAATGGAGACAATTTGTTCATTTTTTGTAGACGGTGGTAATGTCTCTGATGGGTGTCTCGCTTGTTACAATATGGAAAAACAGAAAGGAGTAGTGACATGAACCCATTTTAGGGTAAAAGTAAACCAAAACTAAGCCGATAAACCAGAGAACAATACGAATGTATGAATTATGTTTATGCATAAGACTTGTGGTATAAAGTTGAGACTTTCATAGGACAAATGTATTAAGAATAATTGTGTTCATGCGAAAATGGATACTGAACTCTAGAGTAACTGATAGTTAATTAAGCTTTTTAAGCATTCTACATCCAAATCTTTTTATTGAGTATCCGGGCGTTTAATGTTTGTTCTGGTTCAAGCTAGAAAATATAACAACTTCTTGGTCCCATTATCTTTGTATATTTGTTAAATTAATTACATTTGTTCATATCGTGTGATACTATTGGAAAAAAATCTTGCATTACAATATTTGAAGTAATTACACACCAGATATTTTTCATTCATGCATGTATTTTCTATTGCGCAATGTGCATAAACATATTGTCTAATTTCCCTTTGAGTTGGATTATAGCATGAATTCTTCTGTATTGTGAGCATCTTCCTTCTGCAATATTTTGTGGCATTGAAATCATTCTTTAGGTCTTTAGGCTTCATAAATCCCTTCTTTCGTTGCTTCATCATTAAAAGATAACATTCTTTAGTTATATTTGCTGCTTACAGAGATTCTCTGTTTAGTTTTACCAATGAAAATGAAAGTTAAAGTTTTCTTCTTCACCCTTTCTCCTTGGGACAACATCTCAAGCTCTACACTTAAGCAAACTTTTGAATTTATGGCTGCTTCTATTTTATACACAGTAATAGCTACAAGGCATAGCGGATCCAGGAAGGATTTTTACCTGCGTCAAGATTTATACTTAAAAGGAAAAAATAAATAAAAGGTGTCAGCTGTGGTCTTTGAACTAAGGTTTAGGGGTGTCAAGAGGGAAACTTCACCAACAGAGCTACTGAATTTACATGAATTTTTTGAACAAAACAGAAAATTTAGAGATTTAACGGGTGCCAGGTGACACCACATCTCCCTACATGGATCCGCCGCATAACCGTTTTGGCACTATCAACTTGGTTTTGTGATTTAGCTTTAGGATGACACAGAGAAAAGAAAACAGCAAGACGTTTGGTTCTGCAAAGTAAAAACAATATGATGAATTAATCAATCATGAATGATAGGGTCCGTAGGGATGTATAAGCCACTCATCAAATTTGCAAGTCTCATGATTCTTCCAATTGAAAGTTTACATAATTAAACAAAATGATAAAAGAGGGTGTCTAATCAGAATGGTTATGAATCATGGGGGAAATGATCTAAGCATAATCTATTAAAAAATATATTCGTGGTTTTGCTCAAACGAAGTATGCTATGTCTATATGTCTGACTAGACTAATTATTTTTGTATATTATAAATATTTTGTGATTTGCCTCATTTATCTTGGCAGTAGGAGAGTATCGTTTGATTGCATCTAGGAATGTCAACTGGACGCATTTTCCATGGACGGTCCATGTCCAAATCGATATGGACTAATACATACACGCTCAAATCTGTCTAAAATAATTCTTGTCCAAATGAACTATGCCCAAATATGTCCAAAGCTCAATGAACAAAACCAGATAGACATAGACCGTCCAAATATTAAAAATATATAGGATTAGTAAGTTAATATTTGGGGAAAAATCAAATCTTAAAAATCAAAGCACGCCGCTTCTCTTCTTCTCTGCTTGCTCTCTCGCAAGTCGCAACCAAATCATCATCCGTGCTTCTCCGTGCCACGATCCGAGGCGAATCTCTATTTCTCCTCCTTTTCATGATTTCATTTTACAAATCTCTATTTTTCTTTTCCATTTTCTCTATGAAATGATTCGTTTCTTATTTTAGTTTGATGGGTTTGCGATTCTAGGTTCACAGATTTGTTCCTTTCCATTACGATTAACATAATCAACCGCTCGCTACTTTAGTTTCTATTCACCGAAGCACATAATAGTTCTTGAAAGGTATGACCTTTATTGAGGTTTTGTTCTTTGAGAATGCATGTAAGCTTTGTTTCAGTGATCTGCTTCTGATGGGTTTGCTCATTTACTTATTTAGTTGAGATTGTGGCGTCAGATACTAATTGGATCCATTGGTTTCTTCTGGCTTTGGAATATTGTTATCACATCTTAGATCCATTGACAAGCAAGTCTAAAATCGATCACCTCCGGAAGAAGATAAAAAAGCTGTATGGAGTTTATAAGAGGGATCCTAAGAGCACTGCTGCAAGTACTTTAGAAACAACACTGGTGAACAGTATACCAACTGGATATGGGGTAAGTACTGCAAGTACTTACTGTTTTTATGTTTATACTGCAAGTACTTACTGTTTTTATGTTTATAATGCAGGGGTTTTATGCACACTTTTCTCAAAATGCGGGAGCAGGAAAATCAGCTTTAGATGTGTACTTGGCTGAACCGATCTTAGATATGGCTGCCTTTCAGACTATAAATGTCTTGAGATATTGGAGAAACATGCAACACGGTTTAAAGAGCTGGTTCGCATGGCGTGTGATGTTCTTCCAATTCCCGTTATAACTCTTTCTTCTGAGTCGTCTTTCAGTGTAGGAAGCCGTGTTCTTAGTAAGTATAGGAGCCGTCTTCTTCCGTCCAATGTACAAGCTCTCATTTGTACAAGAAATTGGCTGCGTGGGTTTGAAGTGTCGAGTAAGTGTTCTGATTTTCTACTGATTTATACCGAAATGTTTGTAGATATGTCTCTTACCTCTCTTTACTTGGCTGCTGTGATTTTTATAAAAATATTTTTATACTGACTTGTGTGGATTGACTTGTTCACTTGTTTATGTTTCTGAATATCTCATTTGTTTGTGGTGATTTTGATTACATGGTTCTCTGTTCATGTTAGGTGATTCTGAAGAAGAAGAAGAAGAAGAAGAAGAAGAAGCATGAAGAGAATGAAGCATGAAGTTGATTTTAAATTTAAGTATCTTTTGTAAAATATGAAGTTTAACTCTAAACTTAAATATCCTTTTGTAAAATATAGAGTTTAAATCTAAGTATTTTATATATGAAATTTAGAATCTGTACATTTTTTAAACTGAAAATTAAACTTTTTACATTAAGTGGACGTCTGGACTTCATGGACAGTCCAACTGGTCATGGTCCTATTTGGACACGATCTATTTGGACACGATCTATTTGGACATGCTGTTATTTGGACACAAAGACCAAAAACGCCCAGAAAAAAACCCATCTAGACACGTCCAGTTCCATCCGGACCACCCAATTGACATCCCTAATTGCATCACTGCATGCATTTTTTCCTTTCTTTACAACCAATAAGGATACAAACTGGAATTGACCAAAAAAGGATACAAACCGGAAAAAGAGTAATTTTTTCAGACCAAAGTAAACCACACCGTAAGCAACAATCACTTAACCTTGATTATAGCTTAAAAAATTTCAATTTTAAACGTCCATACATACCCTTACTTTCAATGATCCGCCCGATGACAAATCGGTAGCGTCGAATTAACGTCGGTCGTACAGATCCAACGGCAAAAAGCCGATTCAAAAACACGCCAACACTGACGTAAAAAAATGAAACCCAAGACCGACATAACCCGGGTCTCGCACCCAAATTATATAAACATTTCATTTTTCTGATCAACCACCTTTGTTGCGTGTTTCATCTCAGTAATCTCTCACCTAAATCAAAGCGATTTGTTCTGATCAATTGAACAGAACAAAAAACAAAAATTCCTCAGAATCTAAACCAAAAATTCATCTTTTTATTTTTAATTTTAAGATCAGAAAACCCAGTGTTCATCTGCCGTTTCTGGTAAATTGTCCTTGTGATCTTTGTTTGGTTTAATTATATTTTTGTTCTTCAAGGGATCTGAGCCCTAGGTGTAGAAATGTTTAAATCGAATTTGATTAAATCGATTTTTTTGGTAAACGGATCTTTGTAACATCCCGAGTTGTGATATGTGGAAAGGTTTAAGAGAATTGATTTGGCTACCTATGTCACCAAAGTTGACTTACCTTTTCCGGAGCACATCCTGAAAGAACTCCAGAGTTAAGCGTGCTTGAGCTGGAGTAGTGGAAGGATGGGTGACCTATCGGGAAGTGATTCACGATAGTGTGCGAGTGAGGCCAAAGCACGGGGAAAGGTCATGTGGTGATTGCAGGGTCAGTAAACGATGATTTGAACTTTCGAAAATTTAACGACCGACCGTCGGATGGGATGGGGCTCACGGACCGAGAAAACGGGTGTGGGTGGCCAATTAGCCGTGGGCGGGTCGGGGCGTTACAATCTTATCTTTGATATTCTGAATCAAACAACCTTAAAAAAACATTCTTCTGTTCATGTCAGACAATAATATTTATTTTGTTCTTTGGTTTAGTGAAGGTGTTAAATAGCTGGGGAAGGAGAAAGGCAAACAACAACAATGAGCTCTGAGCAAAACAACAGCACAAGCTTCCCACCAACAGAGCCAAAACTCTGCGACAACGGATGCGGTTTCTTCGGGTCACCCTCCAACATGAACCTCTGTTCGAAATGTTACAGAAGCCTCCGTGCCGAGGAAGATCAAACCGCTGTAGCAAAAGCAGCTGTCAAGAACTCATTATTAAAGGTTCCGTTTTGATATAGCTTAGAAGAGATTGAACATTTGATGATCAGGCGTCAGGTTAGTGCTTTCACATGACATACGAAAAATGCGCATATATATATATATATATGGAAATGGTCTCAATCAGGTTGATGTGGTGTGTCGAGTCATCAGATAACACCTGTGAATTGCGTTGGAGAAGTACAGTTCTTGGAAAAATATTCTCAGATCAAGTCCAATGAAGTCGCGTTGACGGAGATCTTGAATTGGACGTTCGAGATAATTTGAATTCAAAATTGCAAACATGTTGGTCTTTGTATTATATGGCACAAACAATGTTGGCGCAGAGAGAAAGTCCAAATCAAAGTCGTGGTAAATGAAGGTATTTTACCTGATATTATGATAGTGGTGAAACTAAAATAATAGTAAGCGTTATCCGTGAGTTGACAGCATTCTCAACCATTGGTGTTTTGGCCAAAATCTCTTCGGCCATTGCGATAGCCTTTCATGCCCTTAGCAGGATCAATTAAAACCAACTCAATTCCAAAAGCTAAGAGATTAACTATTCTCTCCACACTCATTGAAGTTGGCATTGTCATAATAATAAGCTCGTAGCTCTTGGCAGCTGCCGTGGATGCTAACCCAAATGTAGTGGTGGTTTGAAAGAATTAGGTATTGAGTTGACCTCTCCTGGTTTTAGAAGACCCTTTTATCTGCATCATGCTAAAATCTATCTTGCACAAAAATGAACAAATTAAAAAGTTTTCGCAAAAGCAAACTCACAGAAATAAAAACACAGCAGAGTGTTTGGACAAAAAGCAGAAAACCTGTTTTTGACACCGGATCAAGGTTCCATCATCTCAAACTTAGCAGCAACACGACCAACACATCCTTTAGCCACATTTTTTCAGATACACCAATGGAGTGTATTCCCAATCAACTGCAGAAAGTAAGTAGAATCATTCATACATGAACATGGAACCAAAGTCTCACTTCGGTCTCATCTTTAGCAATTCGAGAAAACGTTAAGATCAAAGGGCATGATACATTAAAACCATAAACAGCAGCTCAAATACTCTCCCCCATAACATACTTTCTGCACAAGTTGCACCAGAGGAGAAGACGTTGCCATTTCCAAACAACTTTTGTACCTATAAGTCACCACCATAAATATTTAAAATTAGATAAGTATTTGAGAAATGTCATTTTTAAATTAGATTGAATAATTTATGAAATATCATTTTTATTTTTACTTAGTACTGAGAGTGTAAAAACTTAAAATATATAAATTATTGATCAATTATAATTTGTACTAAATAAAATTTATAAACAAAAAATATTTTTCCCTTAAAATATACAAATCAAAATATAGATACTTTAAATCTAATAAGAAAACAGTAGAAGTGTCATAACAGAGTAGTAAGTAAGACTGTATTATGTCCGCGGGACAACAGTTCTATTCTCATCAAACATAACTTTTTAAAAAATTGCTTATAAAACGGCGTCGTTTTATCTAACGTAACGGTTGACTAAAGCGATGTTAGTCAAGGTAAATTTTTATGCTACGGATTATTGAAGTTTAGGTCAAAAAATTAAATAAATTCCTAGTACAAGTATGGTTTTGCACTTATGATTTGTTTGGACATAAAAAAGTACGACGCGAAATGTTGAGGTCGAAAAAGACCATTTTCCCATCAGAGTAGGGGGGGTCATATTATGTTCCATGGTAGTGACAGGTGGTTTTAGACAACAAAGCCAGCTTTAAAGTTTAGAGAAAAATGTGGACGTTTGATATCAACACCATGCCGTGTCATGTAACAGGTACAAAAGAAGGAATTTCGGGGATGACAAATTTGAGACGGTAATATAAATCGTTCAAAGATGTATATGTTTGCTAATTTTTATGTGAGAAAAATAGAAAATTGACGGACGTGGATTTTGTGAATGACCGATATTGAGTTGGATTGTGCAGGTTCTCGTCCAGACTAAATCTAAGATTTTAGGGACTTAAAACATTTATTAAATATTCTATATAAAATATTTTTCATAATTTAAAGATTTTTGTTTATGTAAAATTCTTCCAAAAATTTTATGGCCGATGCCAATATTTCATCTGGCTGTCCCCAAATTTGGCCTTGTTCTTGTCAACTGCCGAGGAAATCCCCCGTTGCCAAGACTATCATCTTCTGCATTAAAGTCCTGCACTGATTTTTGCTCTTGACAGTTTTGAAAATATCATTCTCATGTTAGAAAGTTGTACCCTCTGTATTTTCCAGATGAGACATCTAGGAGAGTTGTGGATATATAATTTACAGAGCCACCCCTGCGTCCAAGCAGAAGTAGCATGGAACCATATTTTTTTCAAAAATGTGTATGTAGTGCTATTACCCTGTAACCTAACAAGGGTTCAAATCTTCCCACCAACCCTCTCTTCCGGCCATTTTTTTTTTCATTTTGGGCTTTTGGCTTTTAGAATTCTAAGACCATCTTATATTTAAGCGTCTTGATAGTAAAACGCAGCTGCACGTCCTACCGTCAAGAGGCACTTTCACAATAGTCGAAGGCTTACAAATATGGAAGAATACATTTCCACCCTGAAGTTATTTTTTTGGTGCAAGTCCATCTTTTATATATAATTGTGCAATTCATTCCTTTTCCATTAACCATGGTTTTTTTCATTGGGTTTTCCTGGTGAAATTTTTAACGTGACAGCATTTTACGCGCATAATAGACATCAACGGGAAGTATTATAAAGATTGTGATGTCAATTATAGAAAGTAATAGATTTACTTGTTCACCAAAGTTTCTTTGTAGTTGGTCTCTAAGCTAAACCCTCATATTGTATCCAGGAGCGAATGCAGAGATCTTTTTGACTGGGTGCACATTTAATTTAAAAATAAAAAATACTATGTAGAGGATCGAACCTGGAAAAGTTGTGGGTGCACTAGAGTATTAAAACAACTTTATCTAATAGAATTATATTGATTTTGCCTGCAATTCTTTTAATATCAATATTTGTATGGGTGCCTTGCATCCCTAACTCATAGTGTGGCTGCGCCCCTGATTGTATCCCTATATAAGGAATTCATTATTCATGGAATAAGATACATCGATTTCTCTCTTCTATTTTTTACCTATAAAAATATACAAATTGGTTAATGTCATGTATCGTACGATTGACCTAATTTTGGAGCAGAAGTGATTGTATGTTTGTGAACAGATATCTTACAAATTTTCTTGCTTTTTAGCTTGAAGACACATCTGTCATAAATTTATTCACCATAATTGTGCATTTTTCTGATAGGTGATGGTGACAAAATGTTTTTTTTTTACGAAACAATTCTCTGTATTCCTTCAGACTATCTTGCTACAATGGCAGCCAATGCACAAGAAACGATTCCATATTTTTGTGCGGGTCCTAAGGTGGGTTTGGCTTTGCATATTATGTTCATATAGATATAGTGACGTTTAAATTTAAATTGCATAAAGTGCGGTTTGCATTTCATAAAATAGTGCTGTTGATAGAGTTGCCGAGAAGTTGAAGCTTCCTTTCTTCGGGGTCAACAATTTTTAGCAAACAGTGTATATTCCTGCTTTGCAACCAAACTAATGTTTACGTAATATAACGTATAATATGTACCACATTTTAAATGAATATATATAAAAATTAAAACTATTAGTGCATTAATCTATGATGATAGATATCTACATTGATTTTTTAAAAAAATTTGTCGATACATAAAAAAAATTTATTAGCGTGACAAGTATATGATATTTAATAAGAGTAAACATGAATAGTGAAAACTAATATTATTTTAATTTGTAGACAACAAAATATTTTTGAGTGTTCATCAAAATTTAACTTGGTTTTAATATTTACACATTAGAAACAAGAAATTCTATAATTACAAAAATATGAAACAATAAAAAAATCAAACTGTATCAACACATCAAACATAATATATTCACATCCAACACGTCATACTTATACAAAGATTAAGATGTGTTAGCATTAAAAAACATAACAAAAAGATATGATAATAGTTACAATAGTACAAGTTAGAAAATATGTTTGACATCAAAATAAAAACTTATACACATCAAATATATAAAAAATTAAAACTAACAAAATATAATCTTTATTGCTGGAGTAACAACAAGAAAGCACTACGACAGTTTAACATCGTCTTCACGACTCTATAACAGAGATATATGCGGAAGCTCAAACCATCAACGAGCCGCCATGTCAATGACATATATAACAACTGTAACCTTTGCTTCTATTTCATGTAAGTCAAGAAATTCATAACCGTCCTTTGAGATGACATTACCAGCTCGGCCTTAAAATGCAACAACAACACACATCAATGTTTCTTGCATTATGCATTCTGTATCGAATATTTGCCACAAGTTTTAACAAAAAATAATATATGGATTGATTGCTATTTTTGATGTTTCAAAACCAAATTAGTCGTCCAAGTAAACATTCTAAAAACTACTAGAGTGAAAATGTACGAATAACACAATAGACTGGTGTAGACAAGACTAATTGATTATAACACACTGCGAACCAAATAAACATACAAAAATGGTTACAATTTTTTTTTATATCTTCGCCAAAAACAATACATCACATCCTGCGCATCATTCGGACCAACCCTGGTATTTTACAATCAAATTGGAAAGAAAAAGATAACGCATTAGTGTCATTCAATGTTAGTCATTTGATATTAGTCAAGCGTCATATATATAATCTAAAATAATTTTGAAAATAAGCACAAAAACATAACTAACAAAAACGAAAAATATGTCATAAATAATAAAAGATTCTTAAAGCATACACGATTTTTAGATATTAATGATACTAGAAGCTTTCCGGCGCTACGCGCTGGATCGTATGCTTTTAAGTGTTTTACTTTATTTTTTTATTTTATGTGAATTTTTAATTGACTTTTGTATTTAGTTATTAAAACTCTTATTTTTACATAGTTTTGATCTAATATTTTATGTTTTTATGTGTTGTTTTGTTGAAAATTTTCCCTTTTTAGATTAGTAATGAGATTTTGTTATTTTCAAATAGGGTTATATTTTATGAAACAAAATGGATAATATGAATAAGAAAATATAAATTATGAATGTTGGGATTGCTTTTGTCATATTTGTCATTGAATTCTACTTATTTATGGTGTGGTGTAGCACCTTTTTATATTCATTTTTATTTTAATATCTCTTTATAGCTTTAAAAATATCTATAAATTTAGTTGAAATATTTATATGAAAAATATGATACTATAATAATATTTTTAGTTTTTATTTATAGATTCAGAAATAAACTCATTCTTTTACTTAAAACGGACTATTAAAATCTACAAATTACTCATGTACAATTTGTAGTACATAATTTATTTTATTGTGACATAAATTTCAAACATTGGTTTACTTAATTTTGATCAATAACTTTTATTTATTATAAATTTATTTACAATATTTTCAAAATCAAATTTATATTCGACTTGGATATAAAATATTAGTTTTAAATTTTGAATGTAGAGTATTTAATTGTTGATTAGTTTGTTGGATTTTGTATTATAGATAATTGATGTCCATATATATTAATAATACAATGTTGCGGAACTTATAACTTTTATGTGCACTTATCTAATTATAACATTTGGTAATGAAAATTCCACAGGGACTGTTCAGACTGAATCGTCAAACTTAAAGAGACACAAACCCATATACAGTATTTCTTTCTCTTTACAAATACTTATTTATTACTCTTCTTACATTATAGATGTCTGGTTCAACTCCTTAATTTGTCGTAGTGCAGATTAAATATGAAGCTCCTGATTACCCATTGGCTATTTTAAGAAACATGCTCTTGGAGAAAGACAATCCATGTGATAGGTCAGCTGTAATTCAGAAACCATAATTTGTTATTAGTATATCTTGTAATATCAGTGAATAAAATTTAATTGTTGTTGTAAACAAAATGTTTAAGGGAACTGACAAAACTCATTAATCCTCTAGATGCTGAGAGAAGTTCAATGGAATCTGCAATCGGCAAAAGCACTGATGTCTATAATTCCATTACATCTACGTCTGTATTAAGAGGTTGAGGCTGCCATGGAGATGAGGGCCACTTTCAAAAATTTGTATTTACTATAAGAGGGAGAGCTAAGGTGCTTTTTCAGTGACTAAAATTGACAGCAATGACAAAATCCCTTACTATGTTACATAGAAGTTAATATGGTTTGGTGCATTGGTTCCTTCATCTATATACAAAGAGTCTATGCTATACGTTTTTCAACTAATCGAGAAGCAGAATCTTGTTTCCTCTCCACATCCACATATGAGTCGCCAACATAAACCAAAAGCTATGTCAGATATGCAGATCAAGAAACAAAATAGCAAATCAAAAATCTTGTAAGCAGTAGAACTATATGAAACTTAAGAAAAACTTGTATGACAAACTATATAAAACTTATGAGAATCTTCATTGATAGCAGATTTCTGATATACCTAATACGAGAAACCAAAGCCAGAACACGATACACGAAGAGCGAGACCTCAGAGGATAGACTAAAAAGCGAGATAGAGTAGACATCCAAACTTTTAAATCTCGAAACACTTGCTTGAGGGCCAGCTGTGTGCTGACATCTATAAAAGAAGGCATCAATATCACAAAAACCTATACATTTCAAGGCATATAAAGGGTCCACGGGTACCATAAAGCAGAATGTTCACATGAACCTTCTTATAAGCTTTGATCCTAAGGTCTCTCACTTCTTTCAAGGCTTTTATTTTCTTCTGCAAAGACCAGACCACAGTCACATAATTTACAGAAAGTGATTATTATATAATTATTAAATATGATATTTACTCATACAACTTCACCTGGATATCAGCGATAGCATGAAGCTGGAAGAAAGAATTGCTGAGAAGATTCTTAGTATCACCATCTTCACCCTGCAACTGATTTAGAAGCATGTTATAGCTCAAATGGAAGACCCTTAAGAAAAGAAGAAACAAAACAGTCTAGGTCGATTAGTAGGTTAATCATTTTATACCTTACGGATATAATATAGACTATCAGATACTAATGTACCTGTTCAGAAAATCATCACTTCCTTTGAGCATTGATCTAGCAACAATGGGTTCCACCTTCTCATTATCGCGGGGCACTGGTTTTAAATGCCCGGGATTAAAGGACTACACGAAAAAATTGAGAGTCTTTTCATCTACAATTTTGATAGAATAAGCAAAACATGTTTGCCTCAATCCTTTTCCACTTTTGAAGCATTCCGCAAGCACAATTTTAATTTGAGCTGAGAATAAGCTACTGAGCCAAACAATCCAATCAACAATCAGACATAAAGAGTTACATAAAGAGGATAAAAGTGTTTGTGAATGTAATTGCTTACATTTTCTTCGATGATGATGACAGAGCTTTTAAAATTCTTTCTTGAGAAGGGGACGACTCTTCATAGATGTACATGCTTCTGTAGCACAAAGCTCCTTGAAAGTGTTTCATGATCATATGGTGAGATCTGACGCTAAGCCGAGGGAAATCACATAGAAATGCAAGCTGGAACACATCAAGTACGTTTTAGTGTTACGCAAACCATGCTGCACAAAAAAAAGTATTACGCAAACCATGTTCTAAAAAAGCCATTCACAGATCCGTTTCAGCTGAGGAACCACGTAAGTGTAAGACAGAAGCAGCAACATAATAATAAAAGTCAGGTTTAATGTTTATTGAGAGAATGTTAGAAGAGGTAAGAGTGAAGCAATTTATTTACTAATAAGAGAAACAGAAACGAATAAAATCTCGCACAACATCATGAGGGACGCCACCGATTGAGACTGTATGCCACTTGCCATGTCTTTTGGCTTGCTTTTGATATTACAGTCGATCCTTGTTAATTTTGAAAACCTTAACAGAGACAACTTTAGTCTGTATTCGGTTAATTAATGATCCGAACTACACAACAATCACACAAGTTTTATAAGGAGAGAGAGAGCTTTACAATAATATTTGCATGATCATAGACGATCCTCTGGTGGCTGTCAAAACACCGCAGCTATCTGTCAAAACACCGCAGCTATGCTCGAATCCTGGAGCTATATCGATGTCGTATCTTATCTTGTTCCCATCAGATGTTGATGGAAGAAGAACTGCAGATTTGTTGTTGTTGAAGATTGACACGGCTTGTCACCATTTCTTTGTTTGGTGGGCCATTTTGGAATCTTCATCTTTCCCTACCCGAAGAAAATAAAAAAACTTTGGTTTTTGTCTCTTACCATGAATTTTTGAAGATGAAGAGAGCAATAGGAAGTTGAAGAGGTATTGAAGAGGGTTTAGCTGAAATTAAGATAAGAGTAAAGAAATGATTGAATGTTTGAGAGTGAATCATTATATAACTCCAAAGAAACAGAGATTTGCAGAAATCAATTGGTGATGGAGAAGTGGAAGAGACTAAACACTGGCGAAAGAGAATTGGATTGATGGGCTGCCAAAAAATATTAAATTGTTCCATGAATAGGTCAGTGTAAATTTGTTGCTGATGGACTGCCAAAAAATATTAAATTGTTCCATGAACAGGTCAGTGTAAATTTGTTGTTGACTAAAGGAGTGACGTGGTGCAGAAAGCCAATCTCTGATTGACCTGAATTTCTAATTCGACGTGGATAGGTCGAGAGAGCTCCCTCAATCCCTTTTATATATTGGGATATGAATTTAAAACACACAAAATTTTCAGAATTGAAGTTATATAATTGAACTTAAGTTTTTTTGGGATGTTAACGGATTCTCAATTATATTACCTGATATAAATCAGAATTTGAACTCAATTCAATTTGTTTTTGGGTATTAAATGGTTTCCAATCTCTTGAATAAGATTTCTTCAAAACTTGTACTTGTCAAAGTTGTTAACTTGTTATTAATATGTTTACATCAAAAATTATGTTCAGACAGTTTTAGGACGTGAAGAAGAAGAATTAACATCTCATCTAGGTCTTCTAGGAAAATAAACCCGTAAAGCTCAAGGTTCTTAGCTTTATGGTTGTGGGTTCGTGGCTCATAGGTGGTGGGTCTTTCATCTTTTTCTCTATTAGAGGATACAAAAAAAAAAATACAAAAACTGTTCAAATAAAATATATTCATTTACATAGGGAGGACCGTCTCACCATTTTATTTTGAAACAAAAATTAATAAGTTTGTCTAAACCGACAGAGAAACCTTTTCTAAAGCAAAACAAGAGAGATATTATTTTTTTTTGTAAAAGAAACTATTCAGTACTGAACCATTTATAATAGTTATCTTTATTTTGCTAATTATTCAGTAGCTCCATGTTATAGGACATTTGCCATCGGCATTGCATTCTTTATCGGTTTTCTTACAAGGACGAAGTGGATCAACCACACAGCACCAACACTCATCTTTTCCACAACGGTCACGAACACACTTTTCAAAAAAGAAGTTGCTTGAACTCTTTATTTCACCCACATCCAACTGCCTGCCTACACATTTGAAACCACACAAATTTGCCAAACATTGACGATAAAAAAAAGTTAAAGAGACAATTGTTATAGATATAAAAAGAAATCTATCCATACATCGACCTATAGCAAAGAGGGAGACCATGAGTATGCGTACGAAAGTTGTCTTTGAAATCATTTTTGTTTGTCTTAGATGATTTGTATTTATCTATTTAATTTTCTTATTTTAATACAACATGTGATTGGTTCATCGTCAGTTTGCCATATATATAGATTTTTTTTTTTTTTGGTCAAAACCATATATATAGATATAGTGTTAGACTGGATCCGAATATCTTCTTGCATTTATTGATTATTTTAAAGAGGTCCACTATATTATAATCAAATAAGAAAGAAAAAGGTAACATATCTAGTGTCATTCAATGTTAGTCATTTGAGATTAGTCAAGCGTCGTCTATATTCTTTTTGAAAATAAACATTAAAAAATAACTAACGAAAAAGAAAAAAATATGCCATAATTAATAATGCAAGATTCTTAACGCATACAAGATTTTCAAATATTAATGATATATGGATTTAAAACACACATAATTTTTCAGAATCTAAGTTATAGAATCCAACTAAAGTTTTTTGGGATTTTAGCTGGTTCTCAATTTTACTACTTGCACTAGATCAGAAAACTAAACTCAATCCAATTTGTTTTGGGTATTAATTATTAAACTAGATTTTGATAAAATTTTGTTTTTGTAAAAAATGAATCTAATTATATATATAATTTTATTGATTGTATTTGCTTTAAAGCATGGGATTGCTTATCTTTTAACACTGTTTATTATGAAAAAAAATATAAGAGTATTCTAAATTATGATTCAAAAGTAAATGGTGAATTGTATGTGAGGATTAAAATGATTGGGAGTATGTTAATCAATATAGGCATTATTGTAGAAAATAATATGTTTAGTTTGTTTAGATTTGGAACGAAATTTTTTGAATGCGTGTATATATCTCATTAATCATAAACACGACTTCATAGAATTTTCAAAATTAAAATATTATTTATTTTTAGTTTGCAAAGCAAGCATAGTATCTGTTTTCTATTTTCAAAACTTAAATCATAAAAGAGATTTCATGTGAAATACAGTTAGAGTATGTACTCCTAATAATATTTATTATTATGCATTGATTACCCGATTATTAAGAAAAAATAAAAATTTTGGAACAAAACTTGCATTTATCTTAAAAGGGTTTGAACTCCATTAATACAGTCACATATAACAAAATATATATATCTAAAACAAATAATACAGTCACCACATAGACTCCACGGTTGATATATGTAAATACATAAATCAATATATATTACAGAATCACCGTATGATGTATGTTTATAAAGAAATCAATAAAACTTAGTTCATTAGCTATGTAAATTTTAAATTAGACTATGCCAATTGTTGATCATATATATGCTTTAGGATTTAGCAGGCTAAATATATGGACCCGTGGTTTTCTATTCAGATACTAAATATATATACATGTTTATATATAAATCAGTTTTATTTGGAATAAGGAAAATATAATTTAATGATGATGATAAGGTTTTAGATTGCTATAGAATATTTAATATAGAAATGAAAGATATACATAAGTTGGCGACAATTAAGTAACACTAGATTTTGACCCGCGATTCGAAAGCGCGGGTTTTTCTTTGGATTGAAAACAAAGTTTGTGAATTAATATTTTGAAAATATTATACATTATTATGTTACAAAGTCATATTATATCGAAAAAAGAATTTATTTAAAATTATATGATTAATGAATTAGTTTATGTATGATTTGTATGTACACTTTTATGTAACGCTCTCTTACGCATGAACATTTTACCAGATATGTAAAACCAAATTGAAATCGACCTGGAGATATAGGTGCGGTTTGGGTATGGTCCAGGGCAAAGTACATATCTGATTTTTTTGGACCCGCAGGTCTCTTTTCGAGTCAATATCCTATCCAAGACCTGATCGAGTACCCAAGTATTTGAAATCTTTTGTGTATATTAGGTATATTTGAGTATTTTGGATATATTTTTTTTTTTGGTTTTTTTTAAAGTTTTGTGTTCATGTTTTCGATCTTAGTTTCGGATTTCGAGTAATTGTTTTTACACTATATTGGGTATTCAGATCAGAAATTGGGTATTTTTGGTCCATCGGATCAGATTTCAGATAATATTTTGGGTTTCTCAGTATTTCAATTTTTTTTATTATTTGTTTGGGTTTTTGAGTATTTTTTTGTGGTTCAGTATTTTTGGGGTCTCAAGGTACTTCCAGTCTTTTTGGGGTCCTAAATACCTAAATCATCCAGACCTATATGTACCCAAAAGTTATAGATATTTTACAGGCATTTGAATTATGGATCCTAACCAACCTTGATCTGGAAAAAAACAACCCAAACCTAAACAAAAAAATTTAAATACCTAGTTATGTCCACATGTTTATGACCCAAAATGATCAGATCCCTACGCGATCTGAAGCCCCAATCCTCAGACCTACACTCTCTCGTGCATTTTATAGGAGTTATATTTGCTGGGCTAATGAGACTTAAAATTTATTTAAAATATTTTTGGCTAATTTAATAGTATAAATTTGTAAGGTTTTTTATAGTTTTAAATTTATCTTAAATAATAAATTTTATTATAAATACTTTTTATAAGCAATAATTTTAATTAAAATACATAATTTTTAACATATGGCTTGATTTATTAAATTTGATTTTGTAAATATTTGTAAATTTGTAATTTATAATGTAAGATAACATGGTATAATATAACATAAGATATATTCTAACTTTTAAATGAGGTTATTGGATTTAAATAAGATTAAAAAGTCAATGAAGTTATTGGACTGAAATAGCAAATCGACAGTATACTATTTTTGTTTGTAATATTTTGTAACAATATATGCTATATCTTCGTTTTAAAGATATAGTATAGAAGATTATTTAATTTTTGATTTTTAAAAAAAATTAAATGCTTTTAGAAATAAGGTATATTCTTAGCAAATGTACTTAGAATCTTTTTTATAATTTAAAATAGAAGTATAAAAGAATGTATTGCTATATAGTTGGTGGATCAAACGATTGATATAGTTTATTTATATTGGGTAAAATGAGCCATGTATTAATTATGAGATTA
Source organism: Brassica carinata (assembly GCA_016771965.1). NCBI lineage: Eukaryota > Viridiplantae > Streptophyta > Magnoliopsida > Brassicales > Brassicaceae > Brassica > Brassica carinata. Next base: position 45,633,377 of record CM028687.1, on the reverse strand, counting down.
ATGAGACATGTTTAGAGAAGAGTATAATAAAGTATATGTTGTATATCATTTTCGTGTAGCAAATGATATGGTCTAATAAAGAAAAGTATATTTGTCGTATAACTTTGTTAGTGGACAAAATAATGTGGCCTGTTAAATAAAAGTATTGACTAAATGGTTGTTATAGAAATATTAGGTAATATATTGTTAGGCAAAATTTATGGTAAGACCAAATAAATAATTAGTTAAATGAAAGGATCCAAAACAATTTGAATAGGTAGATTTTTCAAAACTCATTCCCTTTTAATAGTATAGATACTGGTTATGTTTTTCTAATTTACATTTAATAAAATTATTTTAAAATTAAATGACAGTGGCATTGGTCGGTAATTATTGAGGAAAATTCAGAGTTAGGTACAAAATGTACTTTTCTTTAAATAGTGTAGATGGTTCCCAATCTTGAATAATATTTCCAATATAACTTGTACAGTTGTACTTGTCAAAGTTGTTAACTTGTTAGTAATAAGCTTACATCAAAAATGCTGCTTTAATCATTTGTAGGTCATGAGAATACACAAAAAATTTCAAAGAAAATATATTTATTTACATAGGGATGACAGTCTCACCATTTTATTCCAAAAACCAAAAATCGATACCAACAATAAGTTTGTCTAAACCAACAGAGAAACCTCAAACCAACAGAGAAACCTCTTCCAAAGCAAAACAAGAGACTAAATGTCGATATCATCTAGTGAAATCTCCTCTTCTTCATTCATTTGTTTCATTTTCTGCAGATAACATAAATACATTCTTAGTCAATAATCTGGAGACAAAAGAAGAGAGCTTTTGGGTGGATAAAAATCCAAAGAGAACAAAGATTACACACCGCGAGGAAAGTGTGGGGGTCAAGGAAGCTGGAGGAGCCTAAAATAATTTCTCTGTCAAGCTTCTCTGTAAGCTTGTGGCAAGCCCTTAACTGCACCAAACCAAAATTGTATCACTAACTAAAATTTTGGTTAACCAATTGATGATTTTTAGTCCGGTTTAATACTATTAACAGTACCTCGGATCTCGTTGCTCCTCCTACTATGAAGACAAAAATTCTCTGTCCCTTTTTCTTGATACAGCTCGATGCTCGTCCTAGAACTGAGTCACTGAAATATAAAGTGTGATTCAAGTCAATGTTGATTACACCGTATCATCAACAAAGTGGTCGTATGCAAAGCCAAAAGAAACATTGGACTCTAACCCTCAAATTTTTTGAAAGAAAAATTATAGACGCCCAAATTTTTTTTTTTTTTTTTTAATTATGGAAAGCTTTACTAAATCGTCATCTGTTACCAAAATCTCAGTGCCGGCTAAATAACACCCTTATTATCTTTGTATGAATATGGCAAACTTTTGTTCTGTCAAGCAGTTTATAGAGTTTCAAGGTTTGATATCAACTGGTAATAGATTCAAGCTCTCCGAATACTAAGTGGAAAAAAAGGAATGGAGTTACCTGAAATATCCATCGTCAGAAAGATGGCGTCTTGCCCAACTTGGTGTTCGTCTTGAATGAGGCAACACCGGACTGGCTGATGGAGACTGAGAGCTAGAATAGAAGGTTGGTCTTGGTTCATTCATACAAGGGTAATCTTGTTTTGGCAAATGGCCTTTGTTAAGTTTCTCAACGAGTTCCTGAAAACACAATACCCACACACCAAAGTATATTACCGCTTCTGTCTGAATACAATGCATAAAGTGTAAGAAATCTAAAGAAGACCTCGACGATTGGATAAAAACGAGATAGCATCCATGTTTGAGTTTCACCAACACGATCTCTTCGAGCAGCTCGCTTTGTCTGAGTCATAGATTAGAAGATCTTAGTCTTATTGTCTTAACTATAAGCTCAAATTATAGTCTATAATAAAAACAAGACTGAGGAAGATCACGCACCTTAAGGACATCAAACTTGAGAGGGAAAGATCCAGTTGTGCTACTTTTACACTCTGTATGTACCGGTCCAAGTAATCTCAAACTGTTCACAGCTACTACATCATCCCCCGTCAATTTTGCCAGCTGAAAGATTTAACACATGTATAAAAACTCAAAATAATAAATTAATCACCAAGTTTCAAGCCTTTTCGAGAGAAAATATTGTTTATTACTACCTCCATCATCTTTCGTCCCTTTTCACCTGCAAACTTCTTAGGGTATATTTCCGCAAAAATCATCATTAACCGTAGCTTGCTTTCTTGGTTTATATCCTGTAAATATTAAATTAATTTCAGCACTACAATCTTCTCATTTCTGAAATGAAATGAAAACGCAGAGCATCTCACATTGTTTGTGCTCAAGAATTTGATTACGTCTTTTCTTCCAGCATCCCCAAAAACAAGGTCCTGCTCTAACTGCCCGAGTTCTCTTAGACCTTGCTCCATTATAGTCCTGTTAATTGTTCTAGCAATCTGCAGTGACATTAATTAACCATATTTATTTTATAATGAATACTTAATCTAACTTTTTTTTTTCTAACTTTCTTGCATGGTTTAGGTTATAAGCTTTATACTGACATCTACATGAAGAGAGAGCTTGTCCATTTGCTCACTGTACTGAGGCAAAGCGTGAATCATCTTCTGCAAGTCTTTTGATGAAAGGTCACCAAAGTCTCTGAATACAAGAATGTCAATAAAATTAATCAGAAAAGTTCTAATGGTTCACTTTAAACGAGACAAAAAAAAGTTCAAACCGGTAACTACTTTGAACTCTGTTTCAGTTGCGCGGCTTTGTTCTTAGTCACGAAGTTTGTCATTTTCTCATGCAATCTTTCACTTGCCTGAACACAAATATAGCATTTTTTTATTTAAAAAAAAAAACTCACATAATCGCAATGTTAAATCTTAAAGAAAATGAAATAGAAGAAGAGGTGAGATATACATCTGCAATGTGAACATCACGAAGCTCCACCCAAATGGGGTCTTCTTCATCTAAAAGAACCTCTTTCTTCTCAGTATTATCCCCAGTTTTACTAGGAACCTATACACTAAGATATAAAAGGCAAAATTACCATATGCTGTAGTGATGAGCTATAACAAAATTTTATCAGATTTGAACGCAAAACCATAATGTCACCTCGTGTGTGTATTTATTTCCTTCCATTTTAAGCAGATCGTGGCACATCGCATCATATGTCCATTCATGAATGAGAGGTGCGATCTAAGAATCACAAAACGTTATTCTATATAGTAACAATATGAAATTTCAAGCAGAAGTGAAAGGTAATAGTCAGGGAAGATCCATACCTGGTCTATGGACCGATCCAGGATAAGTAGTTCACATGTTTCAGTCTGAGGAAAATCTTCGATTGTCTGTTTGTATTTTGTTAGACAATTCCAAACACTAGCAGCAAGCTTTGTAGGAATCAACTCTCGGTAAGTTGTCATTGTTGTGGCATCAAGACCTTTAGCTCCACGGTAGCGCACAACGGGGTATTCCTGCACACAAGAAGAGTTTATAGATATAAGTTTTCATCGCAAATCAATGTACAATATTTGGGTTGTGCCTCGTACCTTTAGTGAGGCCAAAACTGTAGCAAGGCGTTTAGCTACCACATTCAAACAAGCATCTGCTCTCTGATGGTTTTCCTCGTCGCTATAAAGGTCTTCTAGAGCATTTTCGTTATTTGTAATGAACCCCTGCAAAGAAATAGTACATAGGAGGAGTTATTGAACATATTTCAATACAAAAGCAAAATGGAAATGTAGTTAAAACACGTTCATTTTCTTATAGGCATATGTCAACTCTAAGTTGTTATAGAGCTGTATGTGAGTTTGGCCTCAAGAAAAGAAACCAATAAGTTGATAGGTCAAGCATGAAACTCATTATTAGATATCAACATTGTAAAACTTATACAAATCTGGAGTAATAGACAGAAATAAACCAAAATTTCAAACATAGAAGATACCTGGCTGTCCATGCTAATGTACTCCAAGTTCATCTGCATGTCAGGGAAATAAAAATTTACATATTATCTTTACTATTTTGTGAGACTGCATTTACGTAAGGAAAATGAAAAAAAAAGTGTTGGTTATGTGCATTTGGTCTGAATGGATGTGTCTGGATGGATACCACTCCGTAGATGCCATTATGTGGATACGTTTCCGTGGATTATATTCCGTGGATATCTTGTGGTGGATGCCTTGTGCATATAGATGCAGTTGAGCTAAGATAGAAATCTGTTTGTTTGGACCTTAGTGTGGTTGAAACCCGTTAGTAATTAGGTTTAGGGAGACACTATAAATATTGTCTAAACCTAATTTTTTGCCTTCTAATATTCATTTCATACAGATCTGAGATTAGAGAGAAAGAGAGGCAAGAACCAAGAAAAAGCTTGGAGATTGAAGGAGTATCCACAAGGAGAAGTAAAGAGGGATTTTGTCAAAAATCTAAGGTTGTTCGTCTTCCAGAGATTAAGTCTTTAGCTTATTGTCGTGTTGTCTCTAGGTGAATAGAGAAACACTGAGGTTGTTGTGTAAGAAGCTCTTGTAAACACTTGATACTAGTGAATCATTGAGAGTGTCTTTCTCTCCCAAGATATACCGCAAGGAAACTGGGTTAAAAATCTTGTGTCTTTAACAAACTCAAACAACAACAAGAAGTGTGTTAGGGTTAATTAGTCAAGTGGGATAAACCGGTTAATTGGTTAAAGAAATTCTCAACAAGTGGTATCAGAGCGCCAGATTCAGCAGAGGAGGTTAAAGTTTCAGTTTCTGATCTGCTATTGGTGTTTAGCTGCACAGGTTCAGGGGTTCTCGTTCTGTTCAGCATTTGGAGTTGTTTGAAGAAGTTAAGGGTAATTGTTCTGGGTGTTCAGCTTTAGCAAAGAATAGTCTTGAGTCATGGAACCAGCTCAAGGTAAATTTAAGATGGAAAAGTTTGACGGTCAAGGAGACTTTGGATTATGGAAGTTTAAAATGCTTATGCAGCTTGAGCTTTAGGGCTAGGAGTTCTCCGGTTGATCTGCTGAAAAAGGAGAAGGATAAGAGAGAAAATAACTTAATATGCTCTTCTCTTAGCAACATGATCTTACGGAAGGTTACGAAGGAAATAACAGCTCTAGGAGTTTGGAAGGCTCTGGAAAGGGTTATCATACGAACTCCTTACCTAACTGAATTTATTTGAAGCAAAGGTTTGCCAGTTTTAAGATGGAAGAGCACAAAAGCATAGAGGAGAATCTTGATGTGTTTCTGAAACTGGTAGACGATTTGGAAAGTTTGAACATCAATGTGAGTGATGAGGATCAAGCCTTTCAGGTCCTGTCTAGTCTCCCAAGGCAGTTCGACTCACTAGTTCACACACTCAAATATAGTAATGGGAAGGAAACATTGACTCTGAATGAAGTAACCAGTTCTGCTTATGCCAAGGAAGTTGAGCTAAAGGAAAAGAGGCTCATTGGAAAGGCTAAGTCAAATGCAGAAGATTTGGTTGTGGCCAGAGTTAGACCTGAGAAGAAGGGCTCTGGTCAGTCTAGTGGAAGATCCAAGAGCAGGGATTCAAGGTCCAAATATAGGCAAAAGAATCAACATAAACCTAGAGAGTATTGGATATGTGGGAAAGAAGGACACTTCAAGAAAGATTGTCCGGAAAGAAAGAATGGGAGAGCAGCTGATTCTGCAAATGTTGCTCAAGAAAATGAGTTTCCTATGATCTTGATAGCAAGTGAACAAGACCCTAGGAGTGAGTGGGTCATGGATTCTGGATGTACATTCCACATTACACCAGATAGAGATGCTTTATTTGACTTCAAAGAGATTGATGGTGGAAAGGTATTAATGGGAAATAATACTTTCAGTGAAGTCAAAGGTATGGGCAAGCGGAAGATCATAAACTCAGAAGAAGCTACGGTGATCTTGATTGAGGTGAGATACATGCCAACCATGAGCAGGAATCACATCTCTTATGACCAGTTAGAAAAGAGCGGTTGCAAGTATGAAGGAGAAGACTTCATAGTTACTTTCTACAAGAATGCTCAAAAGGTGATTTCTGGAAAATATCAAGATGGGCTATATTATTTGCAAGGATCAGTGTTGAAGGGAGAAGTATATGTAGTCAGAGCTGAAGTGAACTTGACAAACAGATGGCACTCAAGGTTGGGACACATGAGTCTTAAAAACATGAATCTTCTGGTCAAAGGAGGTTATCTAGACTCAAAGGAGGTCCACACATTAGATTTATGTGAAGAGTGTGCTTGGAAAGTCCCAGCAAAGCTTTCCAGAGGACAAACACACTATAAAAGGTACTCTCGAATACATTCACAATGATCTATGGGGCTCAGTTTTAAACGAGCCAACTCTGTCGGGATGTAGATACTTTCTTTCATTCATTGATGATTACTAAAGAAAGGTTTGGATCAGATTCTTAAGGAGTAAATATGAGGTGTTTGAGAATTTTTCAGAGTGGAAGGTACTTGTGGAAAATCAAACAAAGAAGAAGAGAAAGTATCCAAGGACAGATAATGGATTGGAGTTCTGCAACAGTCTGATGGATAAGCTATGTCAAGACTCAGGGATTAATCAACATAGGACTTGCGTTTATACTCTGCAGCAGAATGGAGTGGCTGAGAGGATGAACAGGACAATAGCAGATAAGATCAGGTGTATGTTGGCAGAAATAGGAATGGAAAAGATATTCTGGGCTGAGGCAGCGTCGACTGCGGTTTATCTGATAAACAGGTCTCCTAATGCATATTTGAGGTTTCAGATTCCAGAAGAAGTGTGGTCAGGATCAAAGGTTGATTACAACCATCTCAAGCGGTTTGGTTGTGTTGCTTATGTACACAGAACAGAGGACAAGTTAAGTCAAGAGCTGTTAAAGGGTTCTTCACGGGTTACCGACAGGGTACTAAAGGTTATATGGTGTGGTTACCGGATGAGGGAAGATGTACTATCAGCAGGAATGTAGTCTTTGATGAGGAGAAGCTGTATAAAGATCATGATCAAATGGAAGCGACTAACTCTAAGAAGAAGAAGAAAGTCACTTTTAGCACTGATCCGATTCAAGGACCAACTCCAAGTGGTTCAGTTCAAGAGTCTACTGGTCAAGGTGGAGAAGCTTCAGGAAGTGGTGAATCTATTGGTCAAGGTGGAGATACTTCGGGAAGTTCTCAATTAGAAACTAAATCAGAGGAGGAAGAGGAATCTGTGGAAGAAGACGAGGAAATGCACTTTAGGATGGTTCAGCTAAGGTGCAAAAGATTCATACTTCCCTAAATCCTGCGGATATGTTGACAAAGAGTTTACCAAGCAACAACTTTGAGAGGTGTCTGGTGACACTCAATGTTACCAACTAAGTTGAGACAGCGGAAGTGCGAGATGGTTTGTCGGTTTATCACCTCGCAACAGCAAGAAGTTCAGATGGTCAAGTCTAGGAAATCGACAAAAGGTTCAGATGGTCAAGTCTGAAAAGAAAGTCAAGGCAGTTCGGTTTTAGAGCTGAGGGTCATCAGTAAAGGTGACAAGTCTATTTATTTCTGGTGGTAAAGGTGGAAGGGTTGCAGGAATGATTCACTAGTTGAGACTATGACGGAAGTCTCAGGTTCATCTTACGATAAGGTAAATCGACATCGAGATGGTATTTCTTTTACGGATTTTGCAAGCATAAGTGACCAAATTCTCAAGGTGGAGATTTGTTGGTTATGTGCATTTGGTCTGAATGGATGTGTCTGGATGGATGCCATTCCGTGGATGCCATTCCGTGGATTCCACTCTGTGGATGCCTTGTGCATATAGGTGCAGTTATACTAAGAGAGAAATCTGTTTGTTTGGGACTTAGTGTGGTTGAAGCCCATTAGTAATTAGGTTTAGGGAGACACTATAAATACTCTCTAAACCTAATTTCTTGCCTCCTAACATTTATTTCACACATATCTGAAATTAGAGAGAAAAAGAAGCAAGAGAAAGCTTGGAGATTGAAGGAGTATCACAAGGAGAAGTAAAGAGGGATTTGGTCAAGAATCTAAGGTTGTTCTTCTTCCAGAGAGATTGTGGGTTTCTTCTCCTCTACACACAGGATCAATAAGCTTAAGTCTTCAGCTTATTGTAGTGTTGTCTCTAGCTGAATAGAGAAACACTAAGGTTGTTGTATAATAAGCTCTTGTAAACATTTGATACTAGTGAATCATTGAGTGTGCTGTCCTCTCCCAGATATACCGCAGATGTACCGCAAGGGAATTGGATTAAAAATCTTGTGTCTTTAACAAATTCAAACAACAACAAGAAGTGTGCTAAAGTTAATTAATCAAGTGAGATAAACCTGTTGATTGGTTAAAGAAATTCTCAGCAAAAAGATAAAGAGTGGCATATAGAAGCAACCTCTTTCAGTGCGCCAATTCGTTTCATCGCTCTCGTGTCTTTCCTGATGAGAGTAACTAAGCTTCTCGAAACAGGAGAACTGAAGAAAACGAAAGCCCTAAACCAAAAATAAACATCAAAGAAAACAATTAATCATTTCGGACAAGGGCAGTTCCATAGGTGAAATAGGAAGGGATAGTTTCACATACTTCTTGTAAAGTGGTGATTGTCCCGTCATATCTGACAAAAACGCATTAACACTGGAAAAAAAAACCGACAGCTTCAGAAACTCTAATTTCATTTCCTAGAAACTGATGTCAATAGTCTCAAAAGGAAGAGTTTATTTACTTTGCTTCTGTTGGTTGAACAAAGTATATGGCTTCCATGGAAGTCATAGGCTGTCTCTGTTTAGTTATGATCTCAACCACTAGAAATGAAACAAATAAACATCACAAAATATTCCCACAGAAAAGATAAAGAAAAAAAAATATGAACAAGAAAATATTCTTACAAGAAATGCCTTGTTGTGTGAATTCAGACATTTTGCAGGCAGATGACAATATCTTCACAGTGAGCTTATCCACAACAAGTACCTAAAATGTACATGTCAGGGAATCAATATAAAAGGTCAAGAAATGTATGTGTACAGAAATCACCTTCCAAGTTGATTTCGAGCTCTCTGGCCTAAGCATTTCAGACAGTAATCCTGAAATAAAAAGTGACAAATCTACATTAGAAACTTGGAAAAAATATTTGATCGAAGCTTTGTAGAATTACCATATAAAATGTGATTCATTAAGATCATTACGTTGACCTAATTCGAAACGTATAAGACGCACACGATTTCTCTCTAATTAATCAAAACGAAACACTAGAAACAAAGCTTGCCAGAAACACGATTTGAAAACAGATAACTGGTAAGAGAAGCTCACTCTCTCGTGTGATTTGCCTGAAGGTCTTGTAATCTCCTCCATTTGAGGACGATCCAGAATCGGAGAATGACATGGCGTGTGAAATTGAGTCGTCAAAAACGGGTTTTGTTAGACGGAAAAGAAGGAAATTCCTGTCGCATGGAACCGGGATGGGAGATCCCGTAACAGATTCCCGAAGAAAAGATGAAAACGTTTGCAATGTTGAGAATGGTGGATCGGAGATGAAGAGAGAATCTAGGGTTTGCTTGGTGACAAAGACAAACGTGAAAAGGAAATTTAGAAACGTCGGTTTTCAAAGTTTGAACGAGTTTTCTCTGACGTTTGTGAAAGTCAAAATAACCCTCAAATTTATCAGACCTTTCCAAATAAACCATCATCTTTTTGTTTTTTGCCGATAAGAAACCATCGTCTAAAAGTAAAAAATCTTCGTCCTGCTAATGAAGAGGACACGTCATACAAATTGCATGTCGTTTCATTTTATAAATAACTTCACACCAAATGATTCAAGAGCATATTACACTTAGACATACTTTTTCAATTATCAATTAGATTTTGACCCGCGCTTTGAAAACGCGAGATTATATTTGTTGACAAATTTACTGATATATAATTGTTTGTTAAATAATGTGTTTAGCCATGACCATTCTCAGTTCCGTTTGACTCTGATATGTTATTATTGTATTTTTATTTCGTTTTAGTTGTGAATTTTTTTGGTTTTGCAGTTTAATATATATAAACAATTTCGATTATATATGATTTGATTAAGAGTTGCAAAAATTTATAGTGTTATAATACTTTTAACACTTCTCAAAATTGAACACAATAGAGAAACCTTGTTATACCATGGATCATAAAGGATATTTCTGGATCTTATGGATCGGAAAGTTGAGTATTAATCTCTTATTTTTCCTCTTTAGCCAAATAAGGAGCATAGATATTTTATATTATGTTTTGATCAAATGAGAGTTTCTCTACTGTTTATTTAACAATTAGATATAAGAGCATGAGAAAGCAAATATAATTATAATTTAGATTTAAATAGATATATATTATATTAGAACTGAATATTAAAATATAATTAATATGCCAATTTAGAATTATTTTTTTATTTATTCATTGTTTTACCCAGCAAATTTGAAATGATTAAAACCACTATTTTTAATATTTTCAGTATTGGAATTAACGGAGGGTAAGCGATGTGAAATTTAATTTAATTAAACTTTGTTTATGCTTCAAATACTTATATTTTTTTATTTATTTTTTTCATATAAACAATTGTTAAAATTTACAACTCATTTTAAGCTTAGTTATGTTTTTAAAATCATTGAGTTTCAATTTCTCTGGCATTCGTCTTTAAAGGAGTATAAAATGTAGAAAGCGGTTCTTTACATTTTCTACATCAAGCGATACTATATTCTTTTGGGTAACTAAATTTACGGCTATATAATTTTGGTTTGACAGAGTACCAAAGTTATTTCATCAGGCTGACCGAAGAAATCAATTCTTTTAGCTAAATTGTTGAGCGGGAAAGGTTAAAAATGTTTGATCAAATTGCAACAGAAGTAAGTAAAATGAAATTGGTAAACATTGTCTTTGATTGAAACTGATTGTTTAAACGGGTTATCTTTTAAGTATACTAAACTATTTTATAATAAAAATGAATTGAGTAAAAATACCAAAAAGACAAACATAATGTTTGGTTTTCAAACCAGCCCATGAGAACAGATTACAAACCAAATAAATTCAAAGAAAAAATATTTTTAAGAAAACCATAACCCAAGGTTATGTAAATCATATAACCCAAGCCATCAATCTGTAAATGGAGAAACAACACCTCAGCTCAAAGACCTACTCTTGTGTTTTCTTTCTTCCTTCTTATTCATAAATAAATAAAGCTTCTTCTCTGGATAAGAAGATTCACCTGCTGCTACTTACACCCCATTGGCCTCTCAATTTGTTGACCTTCCACAAATTTACTTATTCGATATTTACGTTCACGAAAATATCAGTCTGTAAAAACGCAGATGCATGTACCTGTTATACACCACCACCAATGAAGATTAATGTAAACATGCAAAACTTATAAAATTACAAACGTTGTAAGTTCAAAAGCATTTTACTTGCTGTTTTCTTCTATTAATAAACACAAAAACACTTAATGTCCGGTATGAAAATCATTTTATTTCACCACTCATGAAACAGCTGAACTAAATCATATTCAACCCAATGAAATAATGAAGAGGCATGAATCCAGAGGATTTCCGTAACGGTGACGGTGTACACATATCAACTGTAAATCATCCCTTGTTTAGGTTTAGTCCAGAGAGGCTGCTACAAACCTTAAAATAAGCTGAAACATAGATGCATATTCAAAACAAAACCACAGAAGCTGACTAAGTTCAAACATAGAAGAACTGTAAACAGAGGAAAAAGTACCTTTCATATTTGCTGAAGAGGTGTTCAAGATCGCGTTCCCTTGTTCAAGAGGAAAGGTGGCCAACATAGAGACGCGCACCGCCGTATCGATCATTGATGCTGTATCGATCATCGTAGCGAGGCATCTTCAAGTCTACAGACACAAAGAAATGATTTTATCTCTCTCATTCATTATGTATCAAAAAAGTATCAAACCCATCACACACACACACACACACACAGTAAAGAACCAAACAAAAGAAACCATAATGCCAATCGAAGTTAAGAATCAAAGGTATCACCTTTTGACGTATACAAAGCTGAAACCAGATAAAAAGAAAACTTCTTTCGATTCAAATTCGTATTGGAATCAATGACCAATAGATTTCCATGATATGATTCGAAATCAAGATAACAAAGCAAGGAAACAATGCGGAAGATAGACTCTAATAAGAACCCTAATTCGATAGTAAGAAAGATTCCCAGCAAAGCTCATACCTCGTGACCATATACTTCGCCGCCGTGCTCCGCGAAGCTTTAACCTAACTTTTCACTTCTCTCACACCTCATATTTAACTTAACCCATATATGATTCACACATATTTATATAGAAATCACCGACTATCATATCAAAACAATGCATTGAAGACGACGTAGTTGGGGAAGCGAATCAATGTGATTAATCACGAAGCCCTAACGCAGGCCATTTTAGATAGTGAGAAGAATCGCAAATGGCATCGGGTTGCCGTCACAGGAAGAGGAGAGACGACCTTCTTCGTTTTTTTTACTGCGGCTGTATTAGGGTTAGAGGCACTTTCTTTTCATCGAGCCAGAAAACTAACCAAGTCCAAAGCCAAATCCCACGCCAAACTATCAAAGCCCATTATGCATAGATTAAATAAAAACGCAGAACTTTGGTTACTTGGACATGTGTCGCGTTCTCAGCCTCCAAGTTTATAACATGGAATCCCATGTGGCATGCCTAAGAAGAGAGGAAAGTGTACTTTATATATATAGATTGCTATGTGATGGAGACTGGCTAAAACCGTATTCTTCTACGGGATTATTACAACATGGACAACACAACTTGAAAGATACGGATTGCAAATATTAATACGTTTGTTTTGTACCAATAAAAAAATTAATATTTTAAATTTATTAAATATAAGTCTGTTTTATCGTCTTTTTATATTTTTTGAATATTAACAAATACTGGTTAATATTCTATCTGTTTTTAATTTGTTATGAGGTTAGTAAACGGGAAGTCCACTAACATGGATACAAATGACAAATACTTACCATTAAACAATAAGGTCCGAGGTAAAAACTGCTCTCGGTTCTTTTGTTAATTACTATAACCATTATATTGATAGATATAATATTTTGTATTGTCTATTATTCATATTTTAGGATATTATTTTTAATTTAACATTAATAAATTGTATTTTCCACACTGCTGAATTTGTTGTACGATTCTGCCATAGTGAGTTATCTTTTATTTCTCTACTGCTGATTCTTTGGTTAGGAGATGATATATCAACTGGTCTGCCACCTTTACCGAATTTTCTGCCTAAACATAAATTATTATACATTCAATTATCTGTATCGTTTAGACTAACACCATCATAAACTCTTGTTAGAAAATCTGCACAAAACTTTCCGTCAAATTTGTACCTTTTGGGACTTGTACCATGGTTATCTTTTGTACGTTTCTCTGTAATTTAGTCAATAGATTAAGCAAATCAACACAATAAATTACAATAAAATCATATCTTCTAAATATTTCTGTTATATCTTACTTTTGCAGCTTGCCATACTGCTAGAAGCTACATATGGGTTTCTTACTCTTTGAGCTAGTAAAACTACTATGAGGTACGTTTGTTACATCCTTTAAGACTCTGCCAAAAATAGATTTCAAAGGTAGACTGTTTGGTTGAGGGTGTTTCAATTATTGAGTTAGGAGTGTGTGAGACATATCTCGAGTATGGGATGGTATCATTCTGGCTCTCGGTAATTGAACATGAGCTGCATTGATATGAAATGTCAAGCGCGGGTCATCACAAACAACAATTATAATTTCAAACTGAAAGGGTTGAACCTTAACTTTCGGAAGTATTCAAATTTTTAGTTACCATGTCGTTAGGGGGGAGAACAGTAAGATAGAACCAAATGTTCCTGTTTTATTCTGACTTGACAGGCTGAATTGTGTATCGCCTTGCACACTGCTGCTTGTTGGGTTTCTTACTATTTGCCATATTGTATTCTTAAGCATCCTGAGGCACATAGCTGTAAAGCAACAATTGAAAGAGTTGCGTTATAATATGTCATATGAATAGGTAATAGCAAGTTAAGAATTTATATAAAACTAACGTTTGGTTGGTCACTCACAACCAGCATCTGTGTTTAGCCTGTTCTTCTTAGTAGGAGGAAATTGTTGTCCACACTCATTGTCTGCAATAAATTAGGGTCTTGCTCACAGATAGACAATAGAATTTACGAACTGAGATCAAAACTATTATAATATAAGAATTAGAGGTAAAACGATTTGTACATAAGTTAAACTATCCCCTATATATTAATAGAGAAACATTTGAAAAGATTTAACCTCAATTTTTTAATAATTAAAAAAAATTTCAATGCTTATGTGTCAATCAATTAGTTAGTTAATTGAACAAAAGAGGTTCAATTCAATTAATATGTCTCGCTAGATACATTAAAGCATTAACTATATAATATATTGTGCTAGAAAACATTATATTAACCCAAAATATTAAAAGCAAGTATACCAACCTTACATAAAAGCTACGAGATTACCTAATATGATTACATATTTATGACAATTAATGATTATAGATAATAAAGATTTGATAATAATTTGTGTATCATTTTTCATTTTTGTTTAATTTTATATTATTAAAAGAAATTAAATAATCATATTAACCATATAATAAAAAATCAGATTTTTTATTACATGTTATATTTTGAATTTTTAAAACAGCTATAAATTACTTTGAAAATTTTGTGATCAGTGTCTTAACTGTTTTTATTATAACAAGATACAAATGATCATAAAATCGTATTAATATGAATTTTTATGTAATATACATTCACATTAAATAATATATATATATATCAATTTTAATACCATTTATATGTACCATTTAAAAATACATAAATATGTTAATTTTGGAATTTGCATTGAAAAGGTATTGAGACCTTAATATTTAATTTTCAAATTTTCATCGAAAAAATATCACATCAAAAATTCTGAGATCAATTGTTTAAATTTTTTGTTACATAGAATATACAAATGTTAATAAAACCATATGAGTAGGAAGTCTCAATAATAAATGTTTATATTCAAATATACTATATATTTCTGTTAACATCTTTGAACTTTAATTATATACCATATAAAATAAACAAAATGATTATTTTGATTTATTTACCATAAAAATATTGTAAATAAGCAAGATGTATTGTTTTGATTTATGTGATTACTCTAATCTCCTATATATTAATTGAGAAACAATTGATTACTCTAGCAAATGTAAGATTTTATTAATTAATATTTTTCAAAAATCTTACAAGAGATCGATACAACAAAGATCTATTTATAAGCTATTGAAATCACCTAACGAGACATGTAGTGCGTATAAAATTTGTTTTCCTAACCCTAACCCCCTTTCTATTCATCACAACACCAAAATGGAATATTTGGAAGTGTCAATTGACAATTTGGAATGATAATATTTTTTTAAGTTCAGTCTATTGTTTTCCTCAAATTGACATAGAATAGTTTTTAGTGATTAACTAAATGGGTCACGTGCATAGTACAATGTGTTTTAGTTTAAAAATTATTGCATACCCAAAACTAATATGAACCATCATCATTTTCGCTTAAATTTTTGTTACAATAAAAATATAGGGTTGGGCAAAAAATCTAAATCTAAAAAACGAACCAAGTCTGATCCAAAAAATAGTACTGAACTTTAACCAAAACTGGTTAGATATCCGAATGGGTTCAAAACTTTGGTATCTAAAGAACCGGAACTGAACCCAATCCGAACATAAATGTTCCTGGTATTCGAATATATCTTAACCAGATTTATAAACTTAAATTAAATATCTAATAATATATTAAATTAAACCAGATAAAAAATCACTATAATATATTTGTTTTAAATTATTTGTTTTAATAAATAACGATAAACAAATAATATATTAAATTAAACCAGATTTATCGTTATATTTTTTTAATTATTTTGAAAATAGTGATAAATTAGCAGCTAAATCACTAACATTATCTATTAAGATTAATAATTGAACATAAAATATGACTAAATCTGAAATATTTAATAATTAATTAAATATTATGTTTTTATACGATAAAGTTATTTATTAAAACTATTGACTCAACCTAAATCATGGAATATGACAAATAAACTTATAAAATAATAAACATGAAAATAAGAAAAATAACTTAAAATCATAAGAAACATGACAATTAAGCAAAACTAAACTTACCACCTAAAATTATGTAAAAATATAATAAATATATAAAATTACCAATTAAAATTATTAAAAACATAAAAAATAAATAGATAACCTAAATTATGGAGAACATGATATGTAATCAAAACTAAAATTATTAAATACATAACAAATAAGAAAATCACCTTAAATTATGGAAAATATGACAAATAAGCAATAGTTAATGACAAATAAGTAAAAAACCTAAAATCATGGAGAAGATGACAATAAGCAAATTCACTTCATAAATAATAGCATATATTATATTGAGTACTACTGAGTTTTACTAGTTATTCTGAGTTATACTAGCTATACTGAAACATACTGCATAATATTGAGAGTTAGTTATACCGAATTCAACTGAGTTATACTGATTATACTATGTAATACTGAGTACTATTGAGCTAGTTATACCGAATTCAACTGAGTTATACTGATTATACTATGTAATACTGAGTACTATTGAGCTAGTTATACCGAATTCAACTGAGTTATACTGATTATACTATGTAATACTGAGTACTATTGAGCTAGTTATACCGAGTTCGACTGAGTTAGTAATACCGAGTTATACTGAATTCAAATCTGAAGATGAAACAAATAAAAAAAAACATGAAAAAGATCCTTGAAAGGAAGAACAAGAAGATGAAACAACCAGTTTTAATAAATAACGATAATATATTAAATAACTCAAATCTGAAGATGAAACAAATAAAAAAACATGAAAAAGATCCTTGAAAGGAAGAACAAGAAGAACCCTAAATCATAGAAAACCCAGAAATATCTTTAACAACCCTAGATCTCCAAAAAAACAGAACAATAAAACCCCTAAAATCAAAGAAAGCCCAAAATTCGCTTTAACAATCTAAATCGCTAAATCTAGAACAAGAAGAAACCTAAATCAAAAACCCAGAACAAGAAAATTACAAGTCAAAAACTCATATGTTCTTCAGCTATAAATTCAGATTGAGCCGCCGCAGTTTCATCATAGATCCATGCAGATTCGCTGTTCTGTTTACGCCATCTTCTTCACCAAACAATTTGAACCACATAGATCTAGCTAGAATCATAGATGCATTGATGTCATATATGTTTTCATGGTGAAGAAATAAGGAGAAGAATCTTCACTATTTGATTTGATATGGAAGAAGAAAGAAGATTAAATGAGAGAGAGAGAGAGAGAGAGAGAGAGAGAGAGAGAGAGAGAGAGAGAGAGAGAGAGAGAGAGAGAGAGGACTTAGATCTGTATACTAGGTTAAAAGACACATATGTAATTTCTCTAATTTTTGAATTAAAAATATTTGAACTTTAAGAATATATATATAGAAATTAACTAATTACAGTAATAATATAATAATATATTATCTAATAAACTGTTGATTATGTATTCTACCATTATTAGATACTAGTAAAACACTTTGTATTTGCTTCCTAAACTAGTTAGACAATGAATAGGTATTCTAAGTCAAGTATGAAATAAAATAAAATATAATTTCAATATTTACTTTGAAAACTAAAAACATACAAATATTCTTAATTTTCTGCATAAAATTTTCATTAAGGGTTCATTTTCATTAAAACCAACTGGGTTAATATTAATTACCTCACAATAAAGTTATCAATTACAAAACAATAAAGCCCACAACATTAAGGGTCACTTAGTAATTTGTTTTTTTTTTCTGATAATTAGTTAATTTCTATATTTATATTCTACCATTATTAGATAATAGTAAAACACTTAGTCATTTGTTGATATTTCTTGATAGCCCCAATATCTAGATTCCTTGGAAATTTAAAAGTTATTTGGTCGTCGGCTATTCATCCGAACTTAGATCTGTATACTAGGTTAAAAGACACATATGTAATTTCTCTAATTTTTGAATTAAAAATATTTGAACTTTAAGAATATATATATAGAAATTAACTAATTACAGTAATAATATAATAATATATTATCTAATAAACTGTTGATTATGTATTCTACCATTATTAGATAATAGTAAAACACTTTGTATTTGCTTCCTAAACTAGTTAGACAATGAATAGGTATTCTAAGTCAAGTATGAAATAAAATAAAATATAATTTCAATATATACTTTGAAAACTAAAAACATACAAATATTCTTAATTTTCTGCATAAAATTTTCATTAAGGGTTCATTTTCATTAAAACCAACTGGGTTAATATTAATTACCTCACAATAAAGTTATCAATTACATCACAATAAATCCCACAACATTAAGGGTCACTTAGTAATTTGTTTTTTTTCTGATAATTAGTTAATTTCTATATTTATATTCTACCATATTAGATAATAGTAAAACACTTAGTCATTTGTTGATATTTCTTGATAGCCTCCAATATCTAGATTCCTTGGAAATTTAAAAGTTATTTGGTCGTCGGCTATTCATCCGAACATATTCAATTGTGTAACTGAGGCTATTTTTGTTAGATAAAAAGTCATTCAGAATAAAAAAGCAACATCAGTTAGTGAGAAATAAAAAAATATCTATAATTTCACAAACATTTACATATATGGGGGTTTTGGATTTAAAGTGCACTACACTGGAATTATTTTAAGAATGTATTATTTAAATTCAACTTAATTACTTAAATTTATCATGGTTTTGTACAGACCATTTTACTAACAACAAAACTGCAAACATAAGTCAACTAGTCTTTACTGCTTCACCAATATGAAAATAATGTACAGAATGCAACATAAATTTTAGTAAATTTAAAGGAAAATGATAATTATTGGATAGCAAAATGTAATTATTTCAAATTTCTAGTGAGTTTGAACAACATCAACCTATATATAGGTGCATCCAAAAAGTAGCCAAATTTTATTGGTATTATAAAATCACAAAATCGAAGAAGCAACAACAACAGAAAATCATAAGACAATTTCATCAAAAAAATATAATAGTAATGAATCATGTTGCTTGTTAAAGAAAAAAATTTCAAATTAGTAGTAGGGCATTTTGTAGACGTATGGTGGTGGTGGAGAATTGTAGTCTACCTTCGGAGAAGGAGAGTAGTATGGTGGAGGTGGTGGAGAGCTGTAGACGTATGGTGGTGGTGGAGACTTGTAGTCCACCTTCGGGGTAGGGGAGTAGTATGGTGGAAGTGGTGGTGAGCTGTAGATGTAAGGCGGCGGTGGAGATTTGTAGTCCACTTTTGGGGAAGGAGAGTAGTATGGTGGAGGAAGTGGGGAGCTGTAGACGTATGGCGGTGGTGGAGACTTGTATTCGACCTTTGGGGAAGGAGAGTAGTATGGTAGAGGTGGTGGTGAGCTGTAGACATATGGTGGGGGTGGAGGCTTGTAGTCTACTTTCGGGGAAGGAGAGTAGTATGGTGGAGGTGGTGGAGAGCTATAGGTGTATGGCGGTGGTGGAGACTTGTCGTCAATTTTTGGGGAAGGAGAGTAGTATGGTGGAGGGGGTGGGGAGCGGTAGATGTATGGAGGTGGTGGAGACTTGTAGTCTACCTTCGGAGAAGGAGAGTAATATGGCGGAGGTGGTGGGGAGCTGTACACATATGGCGGTGGTGGAGATTTGTATTCGACCTTTGGAGAAGGAGAGTAGTATGGTGGAGGTGGTGGTGAGCTATAGACATATGGTGGTGGTGGAGGCTTATAGTCCACCCTAGGGGAAGGAGAGTAGTATGGTGGAGGTGGTGGAGAGATGTAGATGTATGGTGGTGGTGGAGATTTATAGTTTACCTTTGGAGAAAGAGAATAGTATGGTGGAGGTGGCTGGGAGCTGTAAACATATGGTGGTGGTGGAGACTTGTAGTCTACCGGAGAAGGAGAGTAGTATGGTGGAGGTGGTGGAGAACTGTAGATGTATGGAGGTGGTGGAGACTTGTCGTCAATTTTGGGGAAGGAGAGTAGTATGGTGGAGGGTGGGGAGCGGTAGATGTATGGAGGTGGTGGAGACTTGTAGTCTACCTTGGAGAAGGAGAGTAGTATGGTGGAGGTGGTGGGGAGCTGTACACATATGGTGGTGGAGATTTGTAGTCCACTTTTGGGGAAGGAGAGTAGTATGGTGGAGGTGGTGGTGAGCTATAGACATATGGTGGTGGTGGAGGCTTATAGTCCACCTCGGGGAAGGAGAGTAGTATGGTGGAGGTGGTGGAGAGATGTAGATGTATGGTGGTGGTGGAGATTTATAGTTTACCTTTGGAGAAAGAGAATAGTATGGTGGAGGTGGCTGGGAGCTGTAAACATATGGTGGTGGTGGAGACTTGTAGTCTACCTTCGGGGAAGGAGAATAGTATGGTGGAGGTGGTGGAGAACTGTAGATGTATGGAGGTGGTGGAGACTTGTATTCGACCTTTGGGGAAGGAGAGTAGTATGGTGGAGGTGGTGGTGAACTGTAGACGTATGGCGGTGGTGGGGACTTATAGTCCACCTCGGGGAAGGAGAGTAGTATGGTGGAGGTGGTGGGGAGTTGTAGATGTATGGCGGTGGTGGAGATTTATAGTTTACCTTTGGAGAAGGAGAGTAGTATGGTGGAGGTGGTGGAAAGCTGTAGACGTATGGGGGTGGTGGAGACTTGTAGTCCACCTTGAGTGGAGAGTAATATGGTGGGGGTGGGGGAGGTGTAGACATATGGCGGTGGAGATTTGTAGTCCACTTTTGGGGAAGGAGTAGTATGGTGGAGGAGGTGGGGAGCTGTAGACATATGGTGGTGGTGGAGACTTGTATTCGACCTTTGGGGAAGGAGAGTAGTATGGTGGAGGTGGTGGTGAGCTGTAGACATATGGTGGGGATGGAGACTTGTAGTCTATCTTGGGGAAGGAGAGTAGTATGGTGGAGGGGGTGGGGAGCCGTAGACGTATGGAGGTGGTGGAGACTTGTAGTCTACCTTCGGAGAAGGAGAGTAATATGGTGGATGTGGTGGGGAGCTGTACACATATGGCGGTGGTGGAGATTTGTATTCGACCTTTGGAGAAGGAGAGTAGTATGGTGGAGGTGGTGGTGAGCTATAGACATATGGTGGTGGTGGAGGCTTATAGTCCACCCTAGGGGAAGGAGAGTAGTATGGTGGAGGTGGTGGAGAGATGTAGATGTATGGTGGTGGTGGAGATTTATAGTTTACCTTTGGAGAAAGAGAATAGTATGGTGGAGGTGGCTGGGAGCTGTAAACATATGGTGGTGGTGGAGACTTGTAGTCTACCTTCGGGGAAGGAGAATAGTATGGTGGAGGTGGTGGAGAACTGTAGATGTATGGAGGTGGTGGAGACTTGTATTCGACCTTTGGGGAAGGAGAGTAGTATGGTGGAGGTGGTGGTGAACTGTAGACGTATGGCGGTGGTGGGGACTTATAGTCCACCTCGGGAAGGAGAGTATGGTGGAGGTGGTGGGGAGTTGTAGATGTATGGCGGTGGTGGAGATTTATAGTTTACCTTTGGAGAAGGAGAGTAGTATGGTGGAGGTGGTGGAAAGCTGTAGACGTATGGGGGTGGTGGAGACTTGTAGTCCACCTTCGGGGTAGGAGAGTAATATGGTGGGGGTGGGGGGGAGGTGTAGACATATGGCGGCGGTGGAGATTTGTAGTCCACTTTTGGGGAAGGAGAGTAGTATGGTGGAGGAGGTGGGGAGCTGTAGACATATGGCGGTGGTGGAGACTTGTATTCGACCTTTGGGGAAGGAGAGTAGTATGGTGGAGGTGGTGGTGAGCTGTAGACATATGGTGGGGATGGAGACTTGTAGTCTACTTTCGGGGAAGGAGAGTAGTATGGTGGAGGGGGTGGGGAGCCGTAGACGTATGGAGGTGGTGGAGACTTGTACTCTACCTTCGGAGAAGGAGAGTAATATGGTGGATGTGGTGGGGAGCTGTACACGTATGGAGGTGGTGGAGATTTGTATTCAATTTTGGGGGAAGGGGAGTAGTATGGTGGAGGTGGTGGAGAGATGTAGATGTATGGCGGTGGTGGAGACTTGTAGTCTATCTTGGGGAAGGAGTAGTATGGTGGAGGTGTTGGGGAGCTGTAGACATATGGCGGTGGTGGAGACTTGTAGTCAATCTTGGGGGAAGGAGAGTAGTATGGTGGAGGTGATGGTGAGCTGTAGACGATGGCGGTGGTGAAGATTTGTAATCAATTTTCGGGAAGGAGAGTAGTATGGTGGAGGAGGTGGGGAGCTGTAGACATATGGCGGTGGTGGAGACTTGTATTCGACCTTTGGGGAAGGAGTAGTATGGTGGAGGTGGTGGTGAGCTGTAGACATATGGTGGGGATGGAGACTTGTAGTCAATCTTGGGGAAGGAGTAGTATGGTGGAGGGGTGGGGAGCCGTAGGCGTATGGAGGTGGTGGAGACTTGTAGTCAATCTTGGGGAAGGAGAGTAATATGGTGGATGTGGTGGGGAGCTGTACACGTATGGAGGTGGTGGAGATTTGTATTCAATTTTGGGGGAAGGGGAGTAGTATGGTGGAGGTGGTGGAGACGTGTAAACATATGGCGGTGGTGGAGACTTGTAGTCTATCTTCGGGGAAGGAGAGTAGTATGGTGGAGGTGTTGGGGAGCTGTAGACATATGGCGGTGGTGGAGACTTGTAGTCAATCTTGGGGGAAGGAGAGTAGTATGGTGGAGGTGATGGTGAGCTGTAGACGTATGGCGGTGGTGAAGATTTGTAATCAATTTTCGGGGAAGGAGAGTAGTATGACGGAGGTGGTGGAGAACTGTAGATATATGGTTTTGGATGTGGTGTATATTTGGGGCCTTGTCTTCTATATTTTGGTTGAGGAGATGGTGATGCCGAGTAATATGGGGAATTCTTTTTGGGTGGATTTGGTGATTTTGGATTATGGACTGGGGAATATTTCTGTGTTGTTGGAGGAGATGCGTATGGGTAAGCTGCTGCAACGATGGCGCTAAAGACCACAACATAAACCATACAGTGCCCTAATCCCATTGTATATGGGGATCTCATTCTACCCATAGCTGCTCTTTATAGTTTCTTTTCTTGGTTATGATATAGTTCAAACATGGAGTCTCTTTATATATAGTCGCTTTTCGTGTGAAGTTTTATATATTATCCCCCCCCCCCCCCTCCAACTTGGGTTCGTGTGTTGCACTTCCTAGCAATTTATACGACGTTCTTAAGTTGTTTATTTTAAGATAGTGATTTGTTGGGCATAACAAATGTTCCAGATTCTTTGGCAACTTCCTATAATTTTAAGAATTTCTTTGCTTGTTTTTGTTTTATATCCAAAACTTGTAAAAGAACAAAGTTTTAAATTGATGATTACTTTAGCCACGACAAAAAAAAAATTGTTTATGACATTAATGTGGTAGGGAAGATTATTTCATTGTTGCCAATACTTTTACCATAAAACTTTTAGAATTTTTGTGAATGATATGTAAGCCAAACTATAAATATAAAATTTTGAAGTCGTGGGAACATCGTCGGCTGAAACAATATTTTCTGTTTATATATTTTTGACGAGTATGTGCCATGTCTGAGTTGTATTCAGTGTACTGCTTGGTTGCTTTTATTTCATTAGCAATCTCCATTTGGATTCCTCATTAGGCGTTTGTCTACTAATAACAGTTTTAAATAGATCATATACACACAGATATGTAAAAGAAAATGCAAATGCATGTTGTTTTCCTAAATGAGGTGATCGATAAAAACTGTTCTTATTAATTGTTTACATCCTAACAGTAGGGCTGGGCATTTTATCCGTTAAATTTGATTCGATTCGTTATTCGTTGTTATTCGATCCGAAAATTCGGATATCCGTAAGCTGCTGCAACGATGGCGCTAAAGACCACAACATAAACCATACAGTGCCCTAATCCCATTGTATATGGGGATCTCATTCTACCCATAGCTGCTCTTTATAGTTTCTTTTCTTGGTTATGATATAGTTCAAACATGGAGTCTCTTTATATATAGTCGCTTTTCGTGTGAAGTTTTATATATTATCCCCTCCAACTTGGGTTCGTGTGTTGCACTTCCTAGCAATTTATACGACGTTCTTAAGTTGTTTATTTTAAGATAGTGATTTGTTGGGCATAACAAATGTTCCAGATTCTTTGGCAACTTCCTATAATTTTAAGAATTTCTTTGCTTGTTTTTTGTTTTATATCCAAAAACTTGTAAAAAGAACAAAGTTTTAAATTGATGATTACTTTAGCCACGACAAAAAAAAAAATTGTTTATGACATTAATGTGGTAGGGAAGATTATTTCATTGTTGCCAATACTTTTTACCATAAAACTTTTAGAATTTTTTGTGAATGATATGTAAGCCAAACTATAAATATAAAATTTTGAAGTCGTGGGAACATCGTCGGCTGAAACAATATTTTCTGTTTATATATTTTTTTGACGAGTATGTGCCATGTCTGAGTTGTATTCAGTGTACTGCTTGGTTGCTTTTATTTCATTAGCAATCTCCATTTGGATTCCTCATTAGGCGTTTGTCTACTAATAACAGTTTTAAATAGATCATATACACACAGATATGTAAAAGAAAATGCAAATGCATGTTGTTTTCCTAAATGAGGTGATCGATAAAAACTGTTCTTATTAATTGTTTACATCCTAACAGTAGGGCTGGGCATTTTATCCGTTAAATTTGATTCGATTCGTTATTCGTTGTTATTCGATCCGAAAATTCCGGATATCCGTAAGCTTTCGAAGCAAAGCAAATACTAAAATTCAATATCCGTTAAAATCGAAGCAAATCACAAATATTAAAATTTTGGGAAGCGAATATCCGATCCGATCCGTCAATATATAAATACATGTATATTTTGATTATATTTAAAGTTTTAAATGTATAAAATTATATAATTATTATTCTAACATATGATTTGATAGATTATATTCACATTATTACTTATATAAAAGTATTACATAAAAAGAAGAGAAAACATTTATGACAATTATAATTTTTTTCTTATGTTTTGTGTTATTATAATTTTTAACTAAGTTTAAAAATTTACAAAATATGAAGATTCAATACTTCTTTTAATTTTTATCTTTTATATCATGCAAAAAAATATTTTTACAAAACAAATTTGTATCAAATTTTTAAGATTATTTGTATTAATCAAAACAAATGAGATATCCGTAAGTATCCGCAAATATCCGCAAATATCTATTTATTTTCCGGATATCCGTTTTTCCGAATATCCGTATTTTTCCGAAGCAAAGCAAATCGGAAAATTAGATATCCGTAGCATTCGAAGCAAATCACAAATACCTTAAAAAACCCGGATATCCGATCCGTGCCCAGGCCTACCTAACAGAATTCAAATTTTCGTATATCATTCATGTATGTTAGACACAATTTCATATTCTCTATGTGGACAAATAGACATATATATATATATCGATACATACAATTGAGCAACGTGCTTTCTTACATGATCTAGGGTTTATTCTATTATTTGTACTTTATTATTTTCAGATGAAAATTTTATTTATTTTAGACTAAATAATTATGTTTTTCTTGCAGTCTAAAGATGAATGAATAATGCTAGCGGCAAATGGTGTTGAATAGTTTTAGTAATTTACATTGAGAAAAATAAATACATGCATCATCCATCCCATAAAAACTCAATAGCGCGTCGTTTTGAAATTTCTACAACAATTTGGCACACAGGAAATCCATAGTACTCCTAGACGCAAAAAAGATGTAACATACCACATTACCATGTAATTATATTCTAATTTGAACGATGCCCTTGAAAATTTGTAATACATGTTAATTCATTCTTGTTCTAAAATGATCTTAAGATTTGTGCTTAGAAAATTAGGGGAGATTGAAGGCAGCCTCACATTCCATCAAAATCTCCAGCTCGCAAACTATTTTAAATAAAAATATATAAGAACGAGGAAGATATATCTATACTTGAAATCGAGTTTACCATACCCAATCCAGACAAACCACACAAACATGAAGATTTCATGAGTTCATCAATCTGACATGAACAAACACGTTTTCGCCATTTTGGAAGTTCCACAAAACTATATATGATGGAAGGTAGTTTAATGGGTACTGAACACAAACTTGAATTTTATCAGCCAGAAAAGCACTGCAAAGAAATCAACCTGTTAACAACAGTTTTATATGTAGCTTTACCATAAAGACCTCGTACTATTCAAATCTTACAGGAAGCAACCGATGTACTGTCACTATTCTTCTACCATAGACACAATAAGTTTGTCTTATGTTATTTTGAAATTGTATATATATAATTATATTTCATTAACTAATGTCGAAATAAATGTTGTTCTGAAGACTGTAAAAAATGTTAATTATTTTATTTCACAACATCCAATACTACAATTACAGTTTTAATTTTTAAAACAAATACAATCTATATATAAACAGAGAATTGGCAAAATATGACATACTGAACTTCCAATTGTCCCAACAGTTTTGGACTTTTATGCTATATTTGACATTTTCTACCTTTTTGTAGTGGAAAAAATAATTGTATAAGAGCATGTTTACTGGGGGTCTCTTAGATTGAATCTCTTAGCGTAATATAAGATACGATCTCTTAACTTTTAACTAAAAAAGCTAAGATATGTCTCTTAAGTTAGAGATATAAGAGACGTATCTTAAGTAAGAGATATAAGAGACGTCTCTTAAGTAAGAGATATAAGAGACGTCTCTTAGCTTTTTTAGTTAAAAGTTAAGAGACCGTATCTTAAATTACGCTAAGAGACCCAACCTAAGAGACCCAACCTAAGAGACTCCCTATAAACATGCTCTAAGTATTTAAAATTTCAAAAATATAAAAAGATGTAAACACATTTATTAAAATAGTTTTCATGTTTTTGAAATTTTAAATACTTATAAAACTATTTTATTTTAAGTTATTGTGGGATTATGATTTAAATTAGTATTAATACAAGTTTACTTGATTAATCTAATTTAACATTTATTAAAATACAAAATATTTGTTAATTTGATTTTAATTTAAAATATACTCAAAACTATAAAAAAAAATCTGTTTAAACCTAATTTTACTATTCTCATGACGTGGTCTCTCTTCTTCTTCTTCTCCTTCTTCTTCGGAGAATTCTACTTTTACCTCAATTTTGGTACAATTATCCAGGGGGATATTTTCAAAAATACATAAGTAAGAAGTTTATTAAAGATTCAAAAGACTTATTTACCTTTGCTTTATAGATATATATAAATATAAATAAATATTTAAATAAATAATAAAAATTAAAAAAATAAAACAAATTTCTTATAGTTTTTGAATTATATGTTTTCAATTTTAAAATTTTACAAAAACAAAATTCGAAATTTCTTTTTTTAAATTTTCTTTTTAAAATTCGAAAATTCTTTTAAAACTATTTTTCAAATTTTTATTTTATATTTTAAGTATTTATTTATTAAAATCCTAAACTCTACTGTCTGAAACTCCGCCTCTCAGATCTAAACTCTAAACCTAGATTAGTTAACTTTAGAATTATAATTGTCTATTTTATCTCTTTAAAACTCAATGTATAGTTAAGGTAAACATGAAAAGTAACATTTAGAATGTGGTAGTACAAGTAATTTCTCTTAGATCATAGTTAAACACTTTGTATTTGCTTTTTAAACTAGTTAGACAATCAGAGTAGGTATTCTAATTCAGCATATGATTAAAATAAAATATAATTTCAGTACTTATTTTGAAAAATAAAAACATAAAAAATACTCTTAGTTGGCTTTTCATATGTTTTGAAATTTTAAATACTTATAAATTATTTTTCAACTACAAAAAGGTAAAACGTGTCTAATATAGCTTTAAAGTCCAAAATTCTATTGAGACCATTGGAAATTCAGTGTATTCCATTGCCAATTCTCTCTATTTTATATATTATTATATATTAGATATGTACGTCAAAATTATCGACCCCTGTAATAAAATGAATTAAGAAATTTAATGATCATTATCAACCTAAAATATCTTATCATTTTGACAAATGACAAAAGATATATCATTTGCTGTAACTCTTTTTTCTGTTGGCCATTTATTGTAACTCATATCGCAATGAATACACAAACCTTTGACTTTGAGATACAATTTTGTTTTTTTTTGGCAACAAACGGCTATGTTATTACTCAAACTTGAGGTGGTATAGATAACCAAACCGGAATAAAAAACCAATAAAACAAAAAAGATCTATGAAATGAGTGAGTATTCTTAGCTAGCGAATCAGCAATATCATTTTGCACCCTTGGGATGTATCTGATATTGAAATCCGAGAAGCATATCTAGAGAGTTTGAATGACCTCCAGTTCAGTTGAGAAGTTTGAACAAGCTTATGGATCCATTATCATTGCAATCAGGTCCTTTGCAATCTGTCCTAAATCTCTAACAGGTCGAATGCTGGATGCGTTCCATTGCCCATCTTAGGCGCTTCCAGTTCTGAATGTAATGCTGAGTCATGTCTCCTTAAGTTCTGTGTTCCTATAAATTGGATCTTTCCCATTATATCCTTCCAAACTCATCCAGTTCCACTAAATTGAGCTGTAGAGGTCCATGAACCATCCACAGACAAATATCTCCCAAACTTAAGGTTTATGGTTCTTCAACAATTTGTGCCTGTGGAGGAGGAGGTATAATCTCCTTTACATTATACAAAGTCTGATATTCACTCTCTGCATATCTGACTAGCTCTATTTTCATTGTTTTTTGTCAACCTCATGTTTTATTAATTCCCAGGAATCAAGAGTACGAATGAATAAAAGCACACAAATATTACCAAAAGAAACACGTGGAAGCTTAACAAAAAAAATAGAACGAGTGTAAAGCCATGTTCTAAAACTCGGCCACTTCACCAATTATGCGGCCGAGGATACGGTGATCAGACATGGAACGTGGCGAGTTGAGGCTGTTCGGTGGCACTAGGCGGGGATCTAAGTTTTGTCCGCCTGAACCGTAGAAATACGTAACGCGGTGAGTAATCTGTGGTGGTTTCGAAAGTGTCTCGAAACGTGGAAACGTGTCTTTTCTTAAAAAAAAAAAAAATTGAAATAAAAACAACTTAGAAGCATCTATAAATATGAAAAATATATATATGCACATACAGGATTAATCAACCTATAAACTGCAAAATAAATTTCTCTATTTAATTTAACTAATAGAAAACCAAGTAATGAAAGATTATTGTTTTTCTTTGTAGATTTTGCAAACCTTTGATCAAAGAACAGAAAACAAACATGTTATCATGCGATAAACTTATTAAAATAACAAATATATCAATATTTTATTAACTAACTATATATATATATATATATATTATATTTGGAATTTTTTTTTAAAAAAAGATCGTGTTTCCAAAACACAATCACGTGTTTCTAAAATTCTAAAATGGAAATGCAAATTTCGTCGCATTTTCAGGATAAAATTTTTATGAATGTGTTTCCATTTTCCAGTGAATTTTTATGCTGTCCAAAAGATTTTGATTCTGAAACGTTTTTGAAACGGAAAACAGACCATCAACCAAATTAAGTTGTATTCATTTAAAAGATAAAATATAAGAATTAAACAAAATCATTAAAATCCTCATTAAAATATTTAAAACACTCCAAAATCTATTTTTTGGTAAAAAAACACTCCAAAATCTATTGCTTATGTTTTCAAATGAATTCTTTCGAAATCAATTAAAGTTTTAATCTAGTACCATCACTTTATATTTATATAAAAATCTCTCTCTTCTTTCTATGTTTCCTCTCTACTATCTTTCACAGAGAAACAGAGATAAGCTAGAAACTTTTGTTCTTTTGTTTTCTGATCTTTACTCTGTTTTTTTTTTGTTCAGCTAGTCCGATTATACTTTCTGATTTGCGGATTTGTTTTCAGTTTCAATCCGATTTGATGTGAAATCGATATAAGATAGAGCTTTTCTTCATGATTATATTTTAGGGTTTTTAGTGATAAATCCTCTCAACTAAAGATTTTTCGTAAAAAATCTCTCCAACTTTTTATCTTGTAATTTAACCCTTTAAATTCTAATCTGTTAGATTTTGTTACCCTCCGTCTATTGTTCCGTTATTTATAAACAGATACCGTTTACATATAATGCATAATTTCATTTTAGTAATAAATTCCCCCCAACTAAAGTATTTTCGTAAAAAAAATCCCCCAGCTTGTTATCTTGTAATTTAACCCCTCAAGTTCTATTCCGCTAGATTCGGGTACCCTCCGTCTATTGATCGTACGTTATTTATGGCCGTTTACCGTTAACATGTTTTCTTTTTTTTTAAATGAAACAGAACAGACAACAAAGCTCAAAATTCCAAATTGAAAATTAAATCATTGTTTGATATGATAATATAAAAAAGATTTATTGATATGACAGTATTAGTTTATTTCTTATTAATAACCTATCCTAAGTTTGTATTTTTTATTTTTATTTAAAATTTAAATTTATGATAATTTTAAAAATATTCTTAAACGATCGTAATTTTCATATCAGTATTATATACAAAATGACATGATAAATAATATTGTAATTTTTTGTGTGCATATTCATTTTCGATCGTTAAATAATATTATACACAAAATGATATTCAAATATGTAAGTGATATATGGTGTAGGGTATAAATTTTTGGTTTGTATTGAAAATGTGCATGATATTCAAATGATCTATTCTGAATATTAATACATAGATTTAGGAATATAATATTTGATATCATTTTTTTTTTTTGACGGCAAACGCTCCTTCTATTTCTCAAACTTGAGGTGGTTTGGGTAACCAGACCGGAATAAAACAACCAATAAAGTGTAACTTCCTATGGAAGGATCTAGCTGTTTTAGCTAAAAAGTCTGAAATCTGGTTACGCGAACAGGGAACATAAGAAATTCTGAACTCCGGGAAGCATATCTGTAGCGTCTCTATCCGCTCCAACTCTGTTGCAAAACTTGGCCAAGCATTAGGTTCCTTAATCATAGCAATCAAATCCTTGCAGTCCGTTCCGAAACTCTGGCATGTTGAATGTTGGAGCATATTTTCCATTGCCCATCGTAGCGCTTCTACTTCCGAATGCAAAGCTGATTCTCGCTTAGGGACATTACGAGTCCCCATAAGTTGAGTATTCCCACAACTATCCAACCAAACCCATCCACATCCACTGAACTGTGTTTGATCTTTCCATGACCCATCTGTCAAACAAATATTTCCCAAGCTTATGACTTGTGGTTCTTCAATATCTACCTCATGTATCGCTGATGGTACCATCTCATTTGCATTGAACCATGCCTGACATTCACTCTCAGCATATCTCACTAGTTCCAAAGGATCCCTATCCATCTCCATGAAAAGTTTGTCATTCCGAGCTTTCCAAATGAACCAGATTAACCAGGGATAAGGATCCCTATCTTGTTCAGGTTCAATTATACTGTTTTTCCGCCAGAACAGGTAGTCCATATTCGTGTAGATGCTCGAAACTGGAAAAATGCATGGACTTGTTGGAGTTTTTGATAATGACCAAACCTGCAGAGCTGGTGGGCATTCGAATATAGCATGAGTTATAGATTCTTCTGGTTCACCGCACCTTGGGCAATAGTTATCACATCTCATATTACGCCTTGCTAGATTCCTCGTTACAGCCATATGACCAGTTAAAACTTGCCATATAAGATGACAAATCTTTGTCAGCGCCTTTAATTTCCAAGCGAAGGCTTGGAGCTTGGCAATACTCGGCTCTAATAATTCCTTTTCATCCTCCTTCTGCAGGAGGTTTTGGGCAACCCAATATCCAGACTTAACCGTATATTGGCCATTCCTTGTGTAGCTCCATAGAGCGTGTCTCGCTATGAGTAGTACTTATAGCCAAACTTTTATGAGAGGTATATCATCGATTTACATATTGATCCAACAAACCATCATCCCATTCCTTCGATTCCTGATTGATAAGATCACTGACCCTCATATTAGGATGCATAACCGGTGCTACAGGTGTAGCTGGCCTAGAAGGTGTCATTGGAATCCATGGATCCTCCCACATCTTGACTTCATAACCAGAGTGTATCTTCTGTCTTATCCCCAGTAACAACAGCTTCCTTGCAGCAGAAATGCTAGTCCACACTTAGGATGGACTGTTTGCATTGTTTCTTCGCAGGGTGAGCTCAATCTATAATATCTTCCCTCAACACTCTGGCAACAAGCGAATCTGGGTATTGAACTAGCCTCCACAGTTGTTTTGCCAATAGTGCCAGATTAAATTCATGGATCATACGAAATCCAATCCCACCTTCCTCTCTCGGTAAACACAGTTTTTCCCATTTTGCCCAATGTATTCCTCTTTTTGGAGGATTCGAACTCCACCAAAATTGTGCAATGGCACTGGCGAGATTTTCAAAAATCTTCAAAGGTAGAAGGAAAGTGGACATAACATATGTTGGGAGAGCAAGCAAAATGGACTTGATCAGCACCTCATTCCCTCCTTTCGACAACCATCTACCTGTCCAACCTTTCACTCTATGCATCAACTTGTCCTTGAGAAAAGCAAAAAGCTTACATTTGGAACCACTAATATCCTCTGGGATACCCAAGTAGGTCCCCATCCCGCCTTTAGTCTGTATTCCAAGTGCATCTTTAATCTCTTGCATGTTAATTGCATTAATCCGCTTACCGAAGAGTAAAGAGGATTTATCAAAATTAATGCGTTGGCTCGATGCTTTGCTATATATCCTGACTACTTTCATTACTTCTTCACATTCACAGGGCTCCGTCTTGCAGAAGAAAAGGCTATCATCAGCAAAGAGAAGGTGGGATACCGATGGACACGCGCGTGTGACACGCATCCCCGTTATCTTTCCTAGATTCTCTGCATGATTAAGAAGGCTAACGAGCGCTTCCGTGCATAGAATAAAAATGAAAGGAGACAAAGGATCTCCTTGTCGTAGGCCTCTACTTGGCGTGATATTTCCTCTCGGCTGCCCATTCATTAGGACTTTATAATGTACCGATGTGATACATCTCATTATCCATGTTATCCAAACTTCTGAGAATCCCATCTTTCGCATAACTGCTTCGATAAACGACCATTCCATCCTATCATATGCTTTGCTCATGTCTGTTTTAATGGTCATTCTCTTACTTCGTCCGCTTGGCTTGGTTCTGAGAGCATGAAACATTTCGAAAGCAATCATAATATTATCGAATCTATCTTCCAAAGAACAAAGGCTGACTGGTTTCCGATATCAGGCCGGTAATACTTTCTTTAGTATTTGGCATAAGACCTTAGAGATAATCTTATAGCTTACGTTACACAAGCTGATGGGTCTAAACTGAGCCATTATGTTGGGCTTTATTGTCTTTGGGATGAGGCAAATGTTTGTCTCATTCAATCCATTTGGCATTGTCCCCTCAAACAGGAATTTATTGACCATAAGAGTCAAACTTCTTTTACTATTTCCCAAAATTTCTGATAAAAGAGTGCAGTCATCCCGCCGGTCCCTGAGTTTTTCCGGATGCATAGCAAAGAGTGCTAGTTTGACTTCCCATTCTGATACCGGAGCAATTAGACTGTCATTCATTGTCCCCGTGATCGTGGTAGGGATTTCAGATAGCGCCTCTTCTATTTCTTCTGGGTTAGAAGACTTAAAGATCTGTCTAATATATCATTATGTTCGTTAGTTTATATAGGTTTCATAATATATGTAATTCAATATTTATATTAAATTTAAAGTTGGCATTTGTAGGCCCGATATTTATTAGTCCGTTTGTAGGTCCACAAACAAAATACTTAAATACCAATTAATAAATTTTAGTAATTATTTATAAAAATGAAGATATTTTTGCAAAATTACGATTTTCATTAAGATATAAATCAGGAATAATTATGTTTTAATAGTATTGATACAAAGTATACAAAAAAAATAGTGCCACTTAAAAAACTCCATATTTATTTTGCAAACGCAAACGTTTGTACTAGAAATTGTAAAACTTGCAATAATCCAGAAATAACGACCGAATCATGAAAGCTTCCTCAAACGCTCTTCTTGTGTTTGGTCAGTAATTTCGTCGAATACTTCCTAGGCAACCACGCTACATCCTTACTGCGAAAACACGTGTAGCAACGCAGAGATCACTACCACCGCCACGTGGCACTCACGTGGATTTGTCTTAAGAGCTTCGTCCTCCAAGGCAGTCGTCAGACCGAAGAGACGAAGAACAATACTCCCAAGCCCTTCACAATTCATAATGATTCGATCCAATTTCCGTCGTCAAATCTCCAGTTTTACCGGAATTTATCGTCGGAATCTACACAGCGGTCTCGAGGATGCTGGTCCGATGGCATCTAGGCTCAAATCCCGTTCCGTGGTCCGGTTTAGCGGACCGGATACAATTAAGTTTCTTCAGGGTCTGTTGACCAACGAT
Organism: Brassica carinata; assembly: GCA_016771965.1. Taxonomy (NCBI): domain Eukaryota; kingdom Viridiplantae; phylum Streptophyta; class Magnoliopsida; order Brassicales; family Brassicaceae; genus Brassica; species Brassica carinata. The sequence continues at coordinate 45,598,828 of CM028687.1, read as the reverse complement.
GTACGGAGGTTCGGTGAATCTCCCGGCGAGAGAAGCTCGACGGTCCCTACTCCGAACATGCCTTCCGTTTCGACGCCGCCTATGTACGCGGCGCTGTTAACTCCTCAGGGGAGGTTCCTGTACGATTTCTTCTTGTATAGCTCTACTCGACCCGATGAAAAACTCGATCGGACAGGCTCCGGACCCGGGTCGGATCCGGGTCGTGATGGGTCTGTTGAGTTGTTTGCAGATGTTGATGTCTCTGTCCTCGATGAACTGCTGGAAACACTCAAAAAGTAAGCTTTTTAAAGTTTAATTAGGTCTTAGCAATGTCCTTGTAGGTTAGGATTCTGAGTTACTAGAAAAGCTCACATCTTTGTAGAAGAAGGATCCGGAACCGGTCGGATCACTGGTAAAAAAATTTTGGAATGCCTATGAATGACTAATTCTACATGATTCCATTCATAAAAAAAAGCATTCCAGTTACAAGTTACAGCTAATGTTTTCCTTTCACAATTTGAAGAATTAGGTCTAAGCAATGTCCCTGTAGATTATGTTTCTTGTAGAAGAAGGAACCGTTTTGTTGTTTAATTCTGAGTTGTGGTGTGTTTGGAATGTTGATAGATATCGTTTGAGGTCCAAAGTGGATATTGAAAACGTTGCAGAAGAGTTCTCGTGTTGGCAGCGTTACGGTAGGAACCTTTCTGGATCTTCTTCTGTGGGTTGGGGAGGTGGTGTAGACCGTGCTGGTGAATCTACAGCTAGTGGTAATAAGTATGGATGGCAATGGTACGAGGATCCAAGATTGCATTGTCTCGGTTACAGAAGCATCTTTCCTTCTGATGCGACACGTAAGTTTCTTGAACAAATCGAATCTTTAGTTCTTGAGCTTTGGAGCTGATGTTACTTTGTTTTGTTTTGCAGCGCCATTAGTTGAGGCAGATAAAGAAACAGATGAAAGCAATTACCTTTTGTGGAGATTAGAGCATGGAGTTGCTGAAGGGTCAGCTGAAATCCCCAAAGGTATCATCTTTGTCTTTTCTTTGTAACTTATTTATATTCATAATTTCGTTTTGTGGCGTTTACAGGTGAAGCAATCCCGCTTGAATATAATTTCGTTGGTCTTAATGCGATAAGCTTTGAGAAAGGATGTTATGTTGGTCAAGAGCTTATAGCTCGTACTCACCACCGAGGTGTCATCCGCAAACGCCTAGTCCCTTTAAGATTCATTGATAGCAATGGAAAAGGTAAAAACTTTAAAACGTTCTTAGAGTATTGTGATGAAGAATGAAGAAGATCCTAATGATGATTGTTAATGCAGAGGTGAACCAGAAAATAGCAGCTGGAGCTGAAGTGGTTGAATCAGGAAGCGGCAAGAAAATAGGGACAATTTCAACAGCTTTGGGTAGCCGAGGAATGGGAGTGATGAGGGTAGAAGAAGCCCTTAAAGCATCCATTGAATTGAGGGTAAGCGGGTCAGAGGACGTGAAGGTGGAGGCGATTAGACCGACGTGGTGGCCAGCTGAGTGGTTTCAGCAGAATCAATCATGAGTTGCCTCTGCGTAGTCACTACTTTTACAAAGTAAAATAAAACTTTTAACAGAATCTTATGGTTTTACATACTTTGCTGGCGAGAGAAGCTGTCTTTTAATGTTAGTGGCAGGCAACAAGCTAGTAGCTTTGTGTTGTATTCCAGTGTTTAACACATAATAAAGGTTGAAACTTTCCGGGTCACCGGGTAGTTTTGTACTAACTGCTACTAGTTTTGATGCACATTCGAATTTTGTAAGCAGACGACAGAGCTTTATATCAATGTCTCTCTGTAACTGTCAATGCCTTTCAAGTTGATTAACAGAAAAGTTAAAACTTCACGAGTTGTATGTAATATAAAACCGTTTTGTTTGTATGTAGAAATCATTTAAGTTTGGAGATTTATGTAGCAAGAAATAATGATGTTATAGAAAATTTAAGCCTCTCCTTGAACTGATTCAAAAGCATGAAATATATATCTGAAATTACGAATATTTTCTTTACAATACAGCGTGTGACCCACGTCGTGCAAATCAGTATACTAAACCCTAATGTCACTCTCCATTGTTCAAAACCATTGCTGGATTCTAAAGCAGAGTCCGACACAAGGGGCAAGTGTCTTTGCGTTGAAACCACTCCAAGAGACACCCATCGTGGAAGACATGGGAACATGTCATGCGTGTAGGAACACCATGTTTCGAACTCGAACCATCATCGAACACAAAATTGTCAAGACAGATCAAACACGACTCTGTTTCCATCTTAGGACTGGTCAAGTCATCCTTGTTCATCTTCCCTCGTTGAACCATCCTCGACAACACTTGTATTTCAATGGGGGTTGAGTAACGATTTTGACGATGGACAAACTAAAACCGTTACGACCAAAATCTAACTCAGTTGCACAATCAGACATATGTGGGGATAAGTAATCAGACAAACCAATGATGGCCAACAAGTGGATCCCGAAGAAGCTCCGTGCTACTAAACCCTAGTTGGGTTGCAGTCATTGAGATCTCTGGGCCTAACCAACGGCGTCTGATGAGTTGGCCTTGGATAAGGTCTCGGATGTAAGGGAGACCTAAATTACGGAGACTGATGTGGATGAGAACGCTTGGGAAAAGTTGAATGTCGTCATCAGATAATGTGTCCACAGTGATTATGACTGAGTTATCCGATGAATGAGGATGTAGATCGCATTGTTTGATGTGATAGTCGACATTGGGACGAATCATGTTTGGAAAATTCAGAAAGAGACACGGAGAGATCGAAAATAACCAGAGAATGAATTGCGAAGCTTCTTAGGGTTATGTAAATGAGATATAGGTGATGATTGTTTACCTAGATTTTAGATTTTGGTTTTTGATTTTTAGCTTTTAGTTTCTAGTTTTTGGATTTTAGTGTATAGTTTTTGGTTTTTGATTTTGTAGTAGTTTTTAGTTTTTTTTCAAAAATATGAATGGTGATTTTAGATTATGGTTTTTGGTTTTTGATATTTGGTTTTTGTTTAATTTTTAATTTTAGTTTTTCTGTATATTTTTCTTTTCTATTAAATTTTGATTAGTAATTTATTTAATTTTAGTAGTTGTCTATTATTTTTAAGAACTTGGCTTAACTTTACATAAAACTAGTTTTAATAATTAGTTTTATTTTATTGACAAGTTTTTTTAAAAAATGTTCTTATATACTAAGTATTATATTGGTTATAAAGTCTTATAGTTTATAGGCATGAAATAGTAAAATGATGAAAATTAATTTTTCTAAATAATACAAAATTTATTAAAAGTAATATTTACATATTATTTTAATAGTTAAATTTGAATTATTAAATTTATTTTATTGATAAGTTTAAAATTGTATATGAGTTATTGTGTAGTTCACTATAGTAAAGCAAAAAATTTTATGAAGATAAATTCATTATAAAAAGATTTATTTCATTATGTATATACTATTTTGACCAAGAAAGCGTTTATTAATTATTTTAAATTAACCAAATTTCAAATTTATTTTTTCTTGACAGCCTATGAATATAGTAGATTCACTGTTACAATAAAACACATATTTGAATCTTACAAAGCCTTATCTTTATAGTAATTAGTATTTTTATTTATTTTCTATATTAATGGGTAAATATAGAAAAGAAAAAAAAAACTGAAATCCATCGTGAATAGTGAAAAACCCATGAAAAGTTGTTTTTGGTTTTTGTGTTAAGAAAACAGTTAGTTGAAAAAACTAGTTTTCTTACATTTTAGGGAATCCATTCTTTGAAAATCTTGATTGGATGAAAAATAGATTTTGTAGAAACAAAAACCAAAAACTAATCCAAAAACTACAAACAATCAACCTCATAATATATATAAGTTTTAGAGAGAGGTGAGAGAATATTTCTCTCTTCTCTTTCTCCCCCGACGTTTTTTTCACTCGACGTCTCCTATTGCTTTCAGTTCTGGTGGTCGGCGGAGCCTAATCAGCCGTCGGTCGCCACCCCTCTTCCCCCTCTTTCTTGCTAGCCTCATAACCTGTTGATTAAGCGGTTCTTTCACCTCTTTTTTGCTTCAACATCTGTGGATTTCCACCGGATAGCGGCCGGATCTGGTAGATCTAAGCGGTAGCTGAGTGGGTGCTCGGTTTCTCTGGAGTGTTGGCGATGTCGTGTTTGGCCGTTCTTCTTCAGGAAGAATCAACTCGAGGTTAGATCTTGACTCGTTTTCGGTCAGATTTGGGTCAGATCCGCCGTGGAGGGTTCGCCGGAAACAAAGCGTCGCTGCCTTTGTTTCTCTGGTCAGTTGTTCTGCCTCCTCATATCTCCAGATCTGTCCTCTGTTGGTTGCTATTGTAGAACTTCCCCATCGAGATCTTCCGATCTGTGATGTTAAAGGCGAAGTGAGGCGTCGCCGGGGACTTCTTGAGTTTCGGATTCTGGTTGCAGCAAGCGTGGTGTCTGTGTTCGCCGCCTGTTGATTGGAGTTTTCCAACTCCTCTGTTCTTCCGCGTTTCAGAAGGAAGTTGACAGTCCTGTGCTTTGCCATATCTATGATCTGAAGCTGGAATCTTTTCAAAGCTTATCTCGTGTGAAGGGACTGGAGTCGAGTGCCTAAAATCTCCGCTTACTTCCGCTGGTGATGCTCCGTACTTTATATACTAGCTTCTCGTCTTTGGTTTAGGATCTTCAGAGCACGGCTTGTTCACTTCTGGAGTCGTACGGCGTCTGGAGTGGACTCTTCTGGGTGAAAGCCGGACCAGGAACTTGCCAAGCCTGCTTCGCCAATTAGCCCTTTCGGAGTCGCCTTCGGGATAGTTCTCGGAACCTGGAATTATTCTCCGGCTGTTTCTCTCTAATGTTTGTCGCTCTTGTCGCAGGTCCGGTGACGAGATAAAGCGTAGAACTACTGGAATTTAGATTGCTGCAATTAGTCTTTGTCTTGCCAAGCTTTAATCATAGTCTTTTCGGGTTTAGATTAAACTTTTATGTCTTCGAAAGTCTTTTTTATCTTTTTTGGGGGGTTTTCTTTGACCTCTGCTTTAACTAGCTATCTAAGATGCAGTAGATTTTGTTTCTGCAAGAACTGATTGTATCTTCCTTGTGTCATTATCTTGGTAATGAATATTCACAGACTTGTCAAAAAAAAAGTTTTAGGTCATTGGGAACTTTCCTTTTTGTGATTTAACGGTCATATAATCGACCACTTTCCTTTTTTTATTCCTGTTTTGTTAAGAGTTTCCTTTTTCTAGTCCTAAACTTCTTTAAAAATTAAAATTAATAATATTTTATTTGATGTTGTGAATAAAGAGAGTTGTGTAAATCTTATTCTTCTTATTCCATTCCACCAGAGGTCTATATATATACATGAGATAAATCATAGTCCTAATGGTAATAGGAAATAGTACATTTATATTCCTTATACAATATGTAAAAGGATAAACATTAACATATAGATAAATATGGAAATATCTCAATCTTCTAAGGCATTAGAGATTGGGCCTGCTGGATGGATGAACGGGCTTTGATGACTTGGGCTTGTTCATGGGTCGATCACCAAATGATCCTTAACACTTCCCCTTGATCGACACATCCAGGCTCAAGGTTCATTCATGCTTTGATGTTGCCTCATTAAAACCTCTCCTGAAAAACCCAAAACCCAATGTGGTAAAAGGGAAACCAAGTACAGGAAAAAGAGTACAACACATGAACTCCCCCTGATGACTACATCTTCGAAGATCCTTCTATTTGGTGCACTCCATTCTTGTAGATGATCTTCTTGCTTGTTGATGTAGCAATAGTTCTTTTGTCGGATTGTAACATGTCTCCCATATCTTCTGAAACTCCATTGAGACATGGTCAAGACGTGTAGCCCTTATAGCTAATCACTCCGTGAACTGGTCTCTCTATAGCTGGTCACTCCATGTGATGGTCGGACGGCTAATGACTTGTACTTGGATAGATTTTCAATCCTTGATCAAACTGTACCTGCAGTTTTTCTTATGTCCCACGGACATATGTATATAACTATATATATAGGTCATATGGCTTAGCCATACTGTTGACACTTTAATATATACTTGCTCATCAAAATATGGATCTATTTAGCTTTAACTAAATATGTTTTCTGGTTACACTCTTGTACCATTGTGAATTTCTTTTATCCATTGATAAATATAAGGGTTCCTTTATAATCCCACACAATAATCTTTGTTTAAAACAAAGTGATCCAAAGTTTTCCTTTGATGGCTTCCCATGACCTTCTTTATTTTAGATCAAACCACGTGCATATGCATGAGGGTCAGGTTATGGACTTAGTCCATTCATGCCTGCATCTCGCCAATCAATGGTCGAGGTATTCATTGCTCAATGTTGTTGTAACAACATGGCTTATACGTGGTGATTATATAAGTGAGGTTTGCATACAACCTATGCTTCCTTTAGAACCTTATTTCTATCACTTATACTTCAGATTATCTATACTGATAGTTAGTACCTTAAGTCCATTCCATGACCTAAGCTCATATCCTTTTGCCATATGAATATTTGAGCTGAAAACTAAGTCGGACATGGTCATGGTCGGCAAGGACTTAATGGCATGGACCAGATGACTTTCTTTGCCTTCCCTTGTGGTCATCTTCCACCTCATTATATGGTTTAGGACGTGGTTATCACTTATAAACACGCCTATGGTTTGCTGCAATTTTATTGCAGTCATAACACATATAAATATGGTCTGTTTATCCAATGGTTTGAACCATTCAAACTTTCTATGGATTTGTCCAGTATATACACAAGGATTTTCCTTCATAATTTATGGACTGGTTGTTCTTGATAGAACTTATTTACTAAGTATAACTTAGTCCTTTATATACAACTGTTTAATACAGTCCATGAACAGCTCGGGAACGACACTGTTTTATGAGAATTCCTTTTCTCATCCTTTAAGATCTCTTGGATCATAAGTTATATAGGTACCTCTATATCCTTTATCCAGTGAATATCATAGTGCTTACTACTTCATTATTTCTTTCCAGACCTTATCCAATTTCGGATTGTAATAGCATCCACCACATAGGAATTTATTTCCTTGTAACATGTTCCTTAGTCTTTTTGGATAACCTTGTGTATTAAGCCATTCATTGAATGCTTTAGGTATGGACATGGACGACCCTTTGCCTATCCGGTTATGTCCTACATCTCACGGTATCCAAGACTCTTATGTCACTAGTCAGATGGCGTTTCCCTATTATATATGTCCCATACGCCCATCTCCTTTATTTAACCTTAAAAACCTCACGTTCCCTTTATGATTTTATGAGTACTCTAACGTGGGTTAATGATCCTCTCTTTACTCAAGTGCTTTCTTTCTCATGAGCTTTATGTATATATACATCATTGGTGTTAACACTCTTATGTTGTTCCATTATGTTCCAGACATGATCTTGATCAATTTGAGATTCTTATCAAGGACCTTTGTTTACCTTTATAGCTTGGCGTCCCAAGACTATATGGTTTGGTACCTTAGATGTTTAGCTGCGCAGCCTTTTCTCAATGTATGTTCTGGTTTCCTTAGTGAACTCGGATCCTTTATTATGAGCACCTTTTCTCTTTCTATCTGAGGTTCCTTTTCTTATGGAACATACTCGTCTATCCTTTAGACTTTATAGCACTTGATTATGTCTCTACCAGGACATTTATTTCGTGGTGCTAAGCTGGAATGACTTAGTCATTGGGTCTAATCTGTCCGCTATCATCTAATATGATTTTTCTTAGTATGGACGCCCATGATTTATAATCTATGGTCCGAGGATCTTGCCAAGACAGGGATGGTTCATACCAATCCGTTTCATATATTATTTACCAGCTTATAGCTTTCTCCATTTAATGTTGGATAGACGGATATACAATCCGTGTCCTTTAACCATAATCTAATCACCCATGTTAGGTTCATGGTTCCTTTGGATTCGTGGGAGAAAGACATTTTCCTTATCCAACATATATTCCCATTCTATCTCATTTCCTTATGAGGTTCCATCCTAGACGGCACATATATTTGTGGTGGTCTATATATATAATCTCTTAGGATGGTGTCTGGATTATGACCCTTTATCATACTTTAGATGGGAATATCTATGCTTTACTTTAATGGTCTGATGCATCATTCCTTTCATACATGTAAATACTTTGATGTCTCCGAGCATATAGACTTTTAGTCTTTGAGATTAATATGTCCTTAATCAAATATCTTTGTGACCTTTGTATGGAGAGTCAGAGAACTAGAAGTTCATATATCTGATTGTCTTTAAAGGACAATATGTCTGAGCTTTTATACTTGGCCGCTAGATTATGGTGTGTTCATGTATCATAGGGTTATCCTCTCCCCTCATGAACATACTGTGATCTCATGGATGCTCATGACTTTTCTCATGACTTTTATAGTCTAAACCTCATAGGTTATGGCTCTATAGGCCAAGTTATCACGTTTTGGCTATCATGTTCATGGTTTTATAGTATGGTCATGTGCCACACGGAGTGTCTATTCTCCCCCTCATGAACATGCTATAAAATCGTTTGTCCCTTACACAAAGATAATATGCCATTTCGTGATGCTTTGTGACAATCAAACCTTATGAATTTCCCTTGTGTACATGTTTCACAATGTGAGATTTATGGGATAATTCTTTTGTGCCTTTAAACTTTGCATCAAGTTTATTTTTCGATCGAATGACTAATTGCCGTACCATTAAGTATAATTTCGTGGTCAACCTTTCAGGTTACCTTAAAACCACTTGTTTCTTATCATACTGATCCCTTGCATAGTCTAGATCAATATGGAGAGTAAAATCTTGACCCTTTGGCGATTTTCCTTAAAAAATCTGTAGGATTTTTCTTCCTTAATCCATGAAAAATCTGTAGGATTTTTCTTCCCTAGTCCATGGAAACCATTTTTCTCTTGAGTTGATCATACTGATCCCAATACTCAATAGGACTTATATATGTGGGTAAAAATCTTTGGTCAAGAAACTGATCCCAATTTTACTTGTCATAAAATAAATTTCCATCAAGCAAATAAAACCTTTTATTAATGCTTTGTAAATGACAAGTTAAAATGAAAACAACACCAAATCATAAAATAAATTTCAGAACATCGAAATCCCTTTATTCGATGAATAAATCAAGATCACTATCCACGGAGTCCACTCGATTCTTCCTCCTCAGCTTCATCAGCTTAGGAAATATCGATCAAATTCTTGTCTCAGCCTGTGTATGTACATGATCTCATCAAATTCCTTGATGTTCTTTGCTCTTATATGCTCCTTCTTCTCAACCGCCAATAGGATGTTGAGTAAGTCGAAGTAAGTGGTGCACATACTGGCGTGATATGATAACCTCACATCTTGCGGATGGATCGTTTCACGAGTCTTAACGAGCTTGTCCTCGTTGGTTATCAATTCACCACACAGATTAAGAGTATAAGAGATTCTCATAAGGTCAGAATGATAGTCTCCCACGGACTCATAATCCTGGAACCTGAGCTCACGCCATTCTCTTTCAGCCTCATGTACTACTGATTCTGAGTATTTGTTATTCAATGAATACCAGAGATCATGAGGATCCTTAATGTACTTGTACATCATTCTCAGTTCCTCACAGAGATGATTCTTCATGATTCGAGGGCCCATTGCCTCTCACACGCAATGGTATCATTGTTGAATTTGACACACTCCCACAGTCCCTAGACTTTAATGTGCCGAAGTGTTCATGGTCCATACAACATAGTTGTCTCAGGAGATTTAGGACATTGTATTCCGAGTTGTTTGATCTCGACATCTGAATCATATTAAACAATGATCAGTTAGTTTCTCATGCCATATGGCTATGTAAGGAAACTTAGGCTCACACGGTCATATAGACAATAAATGTCGTTTGATTATAAAGCCATTATAGAATCAAGGCTCCCATGACCACTCATCAATATGAGATTTCAAGCAAGTGATTTAAACAATCTAGAACTAAATAATAGATTTATAAATCAAACTATATGACCAGGATGCTTGAATCAATCAATAAAAATCTCAATAATTATTCAGATCAAGCAAAATAATTTACTAAGTCGACCAGGATGCGAGCAATCAACACAAAATATCAAACATGTAAAATCGGGTGATATTTGGTTTTAGGTCGCATGGGGTCGAGGGTCTAACCAGGTTCAGGGTTGAACCAGGGTCGGGTCGAGCCAGGGTAAGGGTAAGCCTGGGTTTGAGGATAAACCCGGGTCAGGGTCGAAGGTTAAACCTCAATAAGCCCGTGTAAGGGTCAGGCCCGGTTAGGGCGAGGGTTAACCCCGGGTTTGCTTTAAACATAAAACCTTTTGATTTTAAAATTTAAAACTCTTTTAGGGTTTTCGAAAATTTGGTTTAATTTCAGGACTAGCATATTGCAATTTAACAAAATCTAGCAATTTCAGAAATTTAACAATTTCACATAGTCTCAATATGGAAAAAAATAAAATACCATATTTCCAAATTTTAATCAGTTCGAAATTTTAATATGAAACTAAAACTTCAGATTTGACAAATTTCTATTTTTAATCAATCAGCAAAACAATATGGAAATTGTGCTAAAAAAATAGAAAATCGGATTAAAAAAAAGGAAAATTTCGATTTTAATCAACTTTGTCAAATTTTAAACTTCCAATTCGATTTAAACAGTTCCAAATTACTCAATTAACAATTCTAAAAATCAAATCAAGCAATCAGGAAAGTAAAAACGAAATCAAGTTTAAATAAATTAGGTTCTTGAAGAATTGATCAAGATTTATGTTTTAAGGGGTTTGATCGATTTCTTTTTGGTTTCAGGTTTGGGGTTTGATTGAGTTTTCTCAAATCAATTGTTTTTCGAGATTCAGAAGCAAATATTGCTTTGATTTTAATTGGTTTCCCAATCTCTAATCGAACTTATGGTTAATGAGCTCCGATTTACTCATTGAAGGGATTGGACTTATTAAAACTAGGGTTTTTATGGGGTTTTGCAAAGTTTTAGAAGTCATATCCTTTAATCAATCAATCTCAAATTCGATTATGATTCTCTGTAGAGTTTCAGATTTTATTTACCTTAACTTTGAAGAATCTGAACTGGACCACCGAGATAGAGAAGAGATGGAATTGAATTTGTCCTAGTTCCTTGAGCAGGTACAAGTTGACAGCGCTTCAAAGAATAGGGGCTAGAGGTTGCGTCCGAGATCGTATGGAGTCGAGGTCGGCGGCGTTGGATTCTTCTCTTCAAGGGCTTTGATTCGGTAGGTCGTTCGTCTACTGGTTCCTTGTGGTTGAGGAGAACGAGTAGATTGAAGGTGGCGGCCGAACTAGGGTTTTAGAGATTTTTAGGTTAGCTCGAGTTTTGGAGGCTCGTGCTGATAAAGTGTTGTGAATAAAGAGAGTTGTGTAAATCTTATTCTTCTTATTCCATTCGACCAGAAGTCTATATATATATACATGAGATAAATCTTAGTCCTAATGGTAATAGGAAATAGTACATAAATATTCCTTATATCATATGTAAAAGGATAAACATTAACATATAGATAAATATGGAAATATCTCAATCTTTTAAGACATTAGAGATTGGGCCTGCTGGATGGATGAACGGACTTTGATGACTTGGGATTGTTCATGGGTCGATCAGCAAGTGATCCTTAACATTTGAAAAATATTACCTAAATTTTCCTTGACAGGATGTGTCCTATTTACAATCAAATAAATTAATTTATATCTATACGTGTAAACCATTGGACGTTGCCTTGATGTCGTAATTGTTCTTCGGATGTACATTTGTTTTGGTTGGCAGTGCTTAAGCAATCCTCCTTTCTTAGCTAACTGATGTACACAACGTGCTCGACTAAGTGACTAACTGTGTGAGGACAGAAAATGCTCCTCCTTTCATAAATATTTTAAAACTGGTATTTAAAAAAAATATATTTAAAAACTGCTAAAGGCATTTCTAAGGTTCCCTCATTCGATCTAACTGATTGTTAACAAGCATGAGCCTAATTGATTTGGGAGTCAACATCAGGGATAGATAGTTTCTTCTAAGACCTTTGGGAGGAATGCAGATTGGACCACCCGCCAAAAGGTTCTTCATAAGTTTAGTACTAAAAATCTTTAAATGTATACGAAAGAGTTATAAGAGAATAACAAATAATTATAAAATACGTTTTTCTATGCTTTAGTCAAATGAATCTAATCTCTATTTGTAGAGGATAATTATTATCTTGCACAACTAGAAGAAAGAAGCAAAACAAGTTGAATGAGCTGATGCAGTCATACAGAGTGAAAGTCACATGCTTGCATTTGGGATTTGTTTATTTTTGTTTCGCGCTTAGTTTTTTTTTTTTTTTTTTTTGATAACTCTGGTATCTGGACAGCCACATTCCCAACTATCCTCTCGAAAGGGGTCCAGCGCCCCAACGGAAGGGATGTTAAATCCGTTGTGACCAAGACTCTGTTGATAAGCATGAAATAGCTTGGAGTGCAAGCTACCTAAATCCATTGTGTTAGAGTTTATCTAAAAGAATAGGAAATAGAGTTGTCTTAATCCTAATGAGTTTTAGGATAATTATATGGCTATATAAGAGATGCAAGGGTGTTTGCATAATCTCATGAGTTTGAGAGCTTTAGTTTTTTTGAGTTGTTTTTCTAAAGCATTGTGTGAGATTAATAAAAGTGTTCTTTGAGATTTGAGATTCTTTGATTCAATAATTGGTATCAGAGCTTTCTATTGAGTCGAAGAATATCATGGGAGAAATTGTTACAGCAAAGAGCAACATAAAGAGCAGCGGTACGTCCATCCAGTGTCCGTTACTCAATGACACAAATTATACGGTATGGACAATGAGAATGGAAGCAGCGTTGAGAGTCCATAAGGTCTGGGAGGCCATTGATCCAGGAGAAGTAAAAGGTGAAAAGAATGATGTCGCAAGAGCACTTTTATTCCAATCAATTCCGGAAGCTTTGATATTACAAGTTGGAAATCTTGCAACATCAAAGGAGATTTGGGAGGCGATAAGTACACGACATATGGGAGCTGACCGTGTGCGTAAAGCTCGCTTGCAGACCTTAATAGCAGACTTTAGTAGACTGAAGATGAAGGATACCGAATCCATTGATAGCTTTGTTGGGAAGATCCGCGAACTAACAACAAAGTCTGCCGCACTGGGACAAATTATCGAGGAGCCAAAAGTAATTGAGAAATTTTTACAGAGCTTGCCAAGGAAGAAATACATACATATTGTCGCAGCATTAGAACAAGTTCTTGATCTTGATAAAACGAGTTTTGAGGACATTATAGGACGTCTAAAAGCCTATGAAGAAAGGATTGCTGAAGATGAGACCGAGAAACAAGAAGATCAGGAACAGAGTAAGCTCATGTATGCTACAGCAGACTCACCGGTGCAGACATACGACTCCTCGAGAGGCAGAGGCAGAGGAGGCCGATATGGGTATCGAGGAAGAGGTCGCGGACGCCAAGGTTATCAGCAGAATGGAGGATACCAAAGGAACGGAGGATATCAGCAGAATGGTGGCTATTATCAAGAGAGAGACGCGTCCAAAGTCATGTGCTTCATATGTGACAAGATAGGACACTTCGCCATGAACTGTCCTGATCGACTTCTTAAGCTACAAGAAACAAACGAAAGCGATGCTGCGACCACACATGAAGCCGATGAGTTGATGATGAATGAGCTTGTATTCCTTAATGAACGCAATGTCATACCTTGCAAGCTTGATAACTCCCCCAGTATTGATAATCTATGGTATCTAGACAACGGAGCAAGCAACCATATGACGGGGAACTTGGAGTTTTTCAACAAGATTGATAAAAGAGTAACCGGGAAGGTGAGATTTGGTGATGATTCTCGGATAGACATAAAAGGAAAAGGGTCGATCACCTTCATAACTAAGAACGGTGAACGTAAGGAGCTTTCGGATTGCTACTTTATTCCTGAGCTTAGGAGTAATATTCTAAGCCTTGGGCAGGCTACTGAGTCGGGCTGTGAGGTAAAGATGAAACACGACTATCTGTTCTTATATGATCGAGATGGAAAGCTTTTGGTAAAAGCAAAGAGAGCGCTGAATCGGCTCTACAAAGTGGCTATGGAGGTAGAAAATACTAGATGTTTACAGCTGATACACCTCAAAGAATCGTCGAAGTGGCACGCACGTCTAGGGCATATAGGTTTGAGTAACCTAAAGAAGATGGTGGATAAGAACTTGGTCACAGGAATGCCAAGATTTAGAGTCGAAAAGGAGACATGTGAAGCTTGTTTACGTGGAAAGCAAATACGAGAAACGTTTCCACAAGCAAGCAGTTTTCGTGCATCAAGAGTATTGGAGCTAATACACGGGGATTTGTGTGGTCCTATTGCGCCACTGACTGCCGGAAGAAATAGATACGTCTTTGTATTGATAGATGATCATTCAAGGTATATGTGGACCATCCTCATGAAGGAGAAGAATGAAGCTTTCACAAAATTTAAGAGTTTCAGAAGCTTGGTTGAACAGGAGACGCAAGAAAAAATCAAAACGTTCCGAACAGATAGGGGGGGAGAGTTCACATCACAAGAGTTCAAAGAATACTGCGAAAGCTCAGGGATCATTCGTCACTTAACGGCTCCGTATTCACCTCAGCAGAACGGGGTTGTGGAGAGAAGAAACAGAACGCTGCTTGAGATGACACGAAGTATTCTAAAAGCTATGGATGTTCCTAATTTATTATGGGGAGAGGCAGTGAGGCATGCAACTTATCTTATCAATCGCGTTCCTACATGAACCTTGGTGCTACAGACTCCATACGAAAGCTTAAAGGGAAAAAAAACCTTGCATTAAACACATAAGAGTATTTGGGTGCGTGGGGCATGTGAAAGTAGATACACCACACTTGAGGAAGTTGGATGACAGATCAAGACCATTGGTCCACCTTGGTATTGAACCCGGTTCAAAAGCTTATAGGTTACTAGACCCGTCGACTCGCAGAATAATAGTAAGTCGTGATGTTATCTTTTGCGAGGAACAGAGTTGGAAGTGGCGTAAAACAGAGAAAGAGTCACACACTGAGATGGGTGTGATAGACTTCGGTCATGGAGAGGACAGGGACGATGGCACAAGCAGTGTTGAGAGTATTAAAGAAGATGAAACCGAAAATGAAGAGAAGAACCAAGACGAGGCACCAGAGACACTTAGACGATCTACTCGTGTTGTCAAAAGGCCAAGTTACCTCGATGACTACGAGTTATTATGTGAAGAAGACGAACAATATGACATGTTATGCGAGGTCGAGTTTGAAAATCTTCTTATGCTTATTAACGAGGAACCTTGGAGTTATGAAGAAGCAAAAGAGAAGAAAGTGTGGAGAGATGCTTGTAAGGAAGAGATCAAGTCGATAGAGAAGAACAATACCTGGACTTTAGTTGATCTTCCTTCTACTTGTAAGGCAATTGGGTTAAAGTGGGTCTTCAAGGTGAAGAAGAATGCAGACGGTAGCATCAACAAGTACAAAGCAAGACTTGTAGCTAAAGGATACATTGAAGCAACTTCTTATGCTTATTAACGAGGAACCTGGAGTTATGAAGAAGCAAAAGAGAAGAAAGTGGAGAGATGCTTGTAAGGAAGAGATCAAGTCGATAGAGAAGAACAATACCTGGACTTTAGTTGATCTTCCTTCTACTTGTAAGGCAATTGGGTTAAAGTGGGTCTTCAAGGTGAAGAAGAATGCAGACGGTAGCATCAACAAGTACAAAGCAAGACTTGTAGCTAAAGGATACATTCAGAAGCAACTTCTTATGCTTATTAACGAGGAACCTTGGAGTTATGAAGAAGCAAAAGAGAAGAAAGTGTGGAGAGATGCTTGTAAGGAAGAGATCAAGTCGATAGAGAAGAACAATACCTGACTTTAGTTGATCTTCCTTCTACTTGTAAGGCAATTGGGTTAAAGTGGGTCTTCAAGGTGAAGAAGAATGCAGACGGTAGCATCAACAAGTACAAAGCAAGACTTGTAGCTAAAGGATACATTCAGAAGCATGGAGTAGACTATGACGAGGTCTTTGCACCTGTTGCCCGAATTGAAACCGTCAGGTTGATCATAGGAATGGCGGCTTCACATCATTGGGAGTTACATCACTTAGATGTAAAGACCGCGGTTTTATACGGAGAACTGAAAGAAGAGGTTTATGTTAAACAACCTGAAGGTTTCGTCATAAAGGGCAGTGAAGATAAAGTCTACAAATTGAGTAAAGCTCTCTATGGCTTGAAACAAGCTCCTCGGGCGTGGAATGAGAAGCTTCATACAGTCTTGCACGAACTGAAGTTTGATAGATGCCTCAAAGAGCCATCTTTATATCGAAAACAACAGCAAGAACATCTTTTGGTAGTGGCTGTTTATGTTGATGATTTGCTTGTAACAGGGTCCAACTTGGAGATGATTCACAAGTTTAAACAGGACATGGCTGCCAAGTTTGAGATGTCCGACCTTGGAAGATTAAGTTACTATCTTGGGATAGAGGTGATCCAACGAGAAGGAAGCATAATCCTGAGTTAAGAAAGGTATGCAACTAAGATCGTGGAGGAAGCAGGCATGAAGGGATGCAATGCTGTGCATATACCCATGGATGCAGGAGTCAAATTGAGTAAAGCTGAGAATGAAGAAGGGGTCGACGAGAGAGAGTACCGAAGGAATATTGGGTGTCTCCGTTACTTGATACATACAAGACCTGATCTCGCGTGTAGCGTAGGAATCTTGAGCAGATACATGCATGACCCTAAGGTATCACACAATGCGGCTTTAAAACAGGTACTTCGTTACTTGCGAGGGACATTGAGTTATGGTCTTGTGTTTGAGGCAAAGTCGCGGGAAAGTTTGGTTGGATATAGTGATGCTAGCTACAATGTTGATCCAGACGATGGGAAGAGTACAACTGGTCACATTTTTTATCTTGGTGGTAATCCCATTACATGGTGTTCTCAGAAACAAGAGATTGTTGCCTTATCGTCACGTGAAGCCGAGTTTATGGCTGCTACAGAAACAGCAAAACAAGCGATTTGGTTGCAAGATCTTCTTAATGAGATACATGGACGACCGGGCAAGAAAGTGGTGATAAGAATTGACAACAAATCTGCAATAGCTTTGTCAAAAAATCCAGTATTCCATGGGCGCAGCAAACATATTCACACAAGGTTCCATTTCATCCGAGAATGCGTTGAGAAAGACCTTGTGAACATCGAACATGTTGCTGGAGTAAAACAAAAGGCTGATATACTAACTAAAGCTCTAGGAAGAGTTAAGTTTGTAGAGATGAGAAGTCTCATTGGAGTTCAAGATTTGAAGAATGGAGATTTCAAGCTTAAGGGGGAAAATGTTGATAAGCATGAAATAGCTTGGAGTGCAAGCTACCTAAATCCATTGTGTTAGAGTTTATCTAAAAGAATAGGAAATAGAGTTGTGTTAATCCTAATGAATTTTAGGATAATTATATGGCTATATAAAAGATGCAAGGGTGTTTGCATAATCTCATGAGTTTGAGAGCTTTAGTTTTTTTGAGTTGTTTTTCTAAAGAATTGTGTGAGATTAATAAAAGTGTTCTTTGAGATTTGAGATTCTTTGATTCAATAGACTCGAACCCGAGTGGCGGGCAGTACAGCTGTACCTCCTTTACCACTTTCGCGCTTAGTTTTAAGTTTTAACGATCACTTTCCTTTTTATGATAACGATCAGATTCCTTTTTTCTGTCAGTTCTGTTTAAAAGTTCCCTTTTTCTTGTTGTTGTATTTTCGGTCGAACGACATTTATGCACTTTATTGTAAGTTCAAGTGGAAGGAAGATATATATTTAATTTCCTTTTTTATTAAAATTGGGTTTCTTTCCTAGTTCGTTTTGGGTGTTCTGACCATTATCTGTACGTATTATGAATCTATGATCAAAATTAAGATTTAATTTGGTTTGGTTTCTTTTTAAGTTTTTATCAAATTTTATTTGGTATGAAAATAAAATAAAATATTCGATAACTTTTTTTCTCTTTTAAAAAGAGGCTGCACGAACTAGCAGTGTTAGGAAAAAAAAGAGGCTGCACGATTCTGTTTTGTTCATAAAATATAGTTACAAAAACGATATTTGAACATTAACTTTAAGTATCAGCTTTTTTGAAGCAGCCTTTTCTTCTGTTGCGGCCAACCACAAAGCACATAGCAAATTCTTTAACGTCGATTTGACCGTCACCGTCGATGTCGAGATCTTTGAACAGCTCATCAATTTGTTCCGAGGTTATTGAAGGAGAGAAAGCACGGATGCCCTCGGAGAATTCGTCCAGTGAAATCTTCCCATCTTTGTTCTTGTCCAGCCTTTTGAAAACCTCAACGTAATACATTGTTGTTTAGAATGAAATTATGAATGATTATATAAAAATGTTTGAAAAAAGTTGTGTGAAGAGATCTATATTTATAGAGAAACTTGTACAAAGATTTGTAACTTTCTAATTTCCTTTTCACAAATTTTCCTTTTCTTCCTTCAATGCAAGAAACAAAATTTCCTTTTTTCTTGAAATTAAATTAGAAGGTTTCTGAAAATGGTGCGTTGAAGATTAAGCGTGGCTCAGAAGTGCACTGTTATGGAAGGAATTAAGATATGAAATCTATATTTTCTCTTAGGTTGAAACAAATCACACTGAAAAAACTAAAATCAAATCATCTCTTGGCATAAAGGACTTGATCATCTGAGTCAAAAGGGAATGGATCTTCAAAGAATAACTTAACGACAACAACAGTCACTTAAGTTTTTTTTTAAGCATATGATGAGGCGTAGATGGTTTTTTAACAAAAATAATGTTTAGGAATAGATAATGATATTGTCCTTCTCATGGGTGGGTGGGAGCTGTTATGAAGATAGGAAGTTTGCGACGAAACCAAGAGTGGTAGCTAAGATTTTGTATATGGGTTGTTTGCAGGAAGCTTAAAACGTTAACTAGAGACATGACTACAAGTTGGACAAGTCTCGTATCTTTTCCGTAAACATGTCGCATTGGTTCATGAATGTGAGAGAGGAGCCCCCGATCAAACCAAGCATGGCGAGTGCTAGAATCGTTAACATAAAGAACAATCTAGAAGCGTGATGAGGAATGATCGATGCCAATCATATATAGTATCAGTAATTTGATCTATTTTCATCCCTTTGTTTATATTTGTGTTGTAATCAATCATTAATTTATTAAAATAATTCAGTAAAACAATCCAATGTTAAAAAATAAAATTATGTGACAGATCTTTTGGGGGAATCATCTTATATATTAAAACCGAGCGGGTCAAAATCTAGTTAATTTATTAAAATAATTCAGTAGAAAAATCAAAAGTTTTAAAAAAAAATTATGTGACAGATCTTTCAGGGGAATTATCCAAGGAATAACGGAAATCGCCTGTGAAATTTGATGAGTCATGATGACCATTTAGATGATAATGACTGCTGTAGTCACGGCACAATCACGGCGTTAACGTTGACGGGCGGTTGATAACTATATATCTTTAAGCGCTGTTATCATCTCGCCGTTAAATATTCCATATCGAAAAATTAGAAGGGAAAGGAAAAAAAAAACTAAATACATAAAAATCAATAATTTTGATCGATTCGGATGTGGAGAATCTCGGATCGGCGATGAAAGGCGTCTCGTCGGCGCCTGGAGATTACGTCTACTTCAAATCTCAGGTTCCTCTTCACAAGATTCCCGTAAGCTCCTTCTTTTCTTCTTCCTCCTCCTCCTCCTCTCTTTGACTCCTGTTGAAAGTTCGATCTTTTTTTCGCATTACCTAGGTTAATCTCGAGCTCTTGCTGTAACAAATACGTTGATTTTCGGTTAATTTCTTATGGGTTTTGTTGGTATGACGCTAATCTTGGGAGAATTCTTCATTTGAGTAGTTCAATCGTTTCTCGTCATCATACATATATGGGTTTATGCAGCTGAAATTTCATTTGATTTGGGTATGAATTCAAAATATGAATTTTGATTGAACCATTTTGATTAGGTTTATGAATGCATTTGACTCTTCTTTCTGGCTTTACTTTGTTATAATATAATCACATTTTGGTTTACTGTCTACGAGTGGGAACTTGTTAGTTTTTAGTTTAGTTATAGCTTCTCTGGGGTTGTCTTTGATTTGATCTATGTGTAGCCTGAGATGATCCTGTTGTGAGATTCTTGTTTCACTTGATCTAATGGCTATATAAACGTGTCATTATGTGTAGTTTGGTTGCTTCTAGAGTCCTAGTTTTGAAAGTCACATTATTTGGGTTTGAATTCACATTATCTTAGCCTTATGTGCATCTTCACTGCAGATTGGAGCGAAGCAATGGCGTTACTATGACTATGGTCCAAAGACTGTTCCTCCACTCATCTGTATTCCCGGCATCGCAGGAACTGCAGATGTTTACTATAAACAGATCATGGCATTGTCTATGAAGGTATCTCAATACGACGTTTTACGCTTATCTGCTAACTGAGATGCTTATATGTTGCTGTCTTTTTTGGTGACTTGACATTTTTTATATATTATCGCCTAAAATTTTGAACTTGTTTGCTTGAATGTTGTTATATCTGCAATTCCCAGGGTTATCGGGTGATTTCAGTTGACATTCCACGGGTTTGGAGTTATCATGAGTGGATTCAAGCATTTGAGAAATTCCTTGACACCATTGATGTTCATCACGTAAGATCTCTTTGAGTTACAAATCACCATCTGTGACTCTAAAATTTTATTCATTTTACTGGTGCGGAAAGATTTAGCAATGCAAGTGATTTTACTTGACCATTGTTACACAGGTCCATCTCTACGGCACTTCCCTTGGAGGGTTCTTAGCACAACTCTTTGCTCATCACCGTCCAAGACGGGTTAAATCATTGGTTCTGTCAAATACATATTTGGATACTCGCAATTTTGCTGCTGCAATGCCATGGGCTCCTTTGTATGTCTCTCTTATAGAATTTTTCCTTTTTCCTTTTTCTTGCTTGTGCTTAAGGTATCTGTACTGACTCTCTACCCTGTTTGTGATGCAATGTGCAGTGTTAGCTGGACTCCTTCTTTTTTGCTGAAACGATACGTCTTAACAGGAATACGTGATGGACCTCACGAACCCTTTATCGCTGACTCTGTCGACTTTGCTGTCTCTCAGGTTATTCCCCTGCTTTATGTCTCTTTAAGAAAAGGTTTTGGAGATGAACTTACCATCCGGTTCCTTTGTTTTGGTTCTGCTTTTAGGTTGAGACATTGTCAAAAGATGATTTGGCTTCCCGTTTAACTTTAACAGTAGAGGCTGCTTCTGTGGGATCTCTACCACACTCTGATTCATTCATCACTATAATGGATGTAGGTTTTCACCAGCTCTATCTTAAACGCAAGGTAGTTTTTTTTTTTATCACCTAACGATGTTTCCTTTCCCTATAAATCAGACAAATGATTACTGCGCAATTCCATAACATCTGAAAGATGAACTTACAGAGATATCCCGAAGCAAGGAGAGCTTACTTAAAGACCGGAGGAGACTTCCCTTCCTATCACGGCCTGATGAAGTCAATTTGCATCTACAGGTAACATCTTATGCATTTGATTTGCTTGGTAGAGAAACATCATGTTGTTGTTGCACTAAAACATTATATTCATATGTGTAGCTGCACCTAAGGCGGGTGGGAGTAGAACCACGGCCTGAAGTGGTTAAGTCCATTTCGAAAGACGGTACAGATGGCACAGACAGTAATAGCCAGAGCAAGAAGAAAACTGACGAGGACAAGGAAGACCGTCAAGGCTTTGGAAGCTCATCTTCAGATCAATCACCGACATTTCCAGAAAGTTCTGGAAGCTCAAATGATCCACCTTTGCCGACAGACTCTATCCAGTTGCTGAGTTCGTCAATGGAGAAACTCGTAGTAATGCAACTGATGACTGGTGAAGTTTATCAGTCATGTGTGGTTTTCACGTTGTGTTACTGTACATTGGTTTTGGTCCAGGGTGGTTTCATCTCCAGACAGTCGGTTTAGTGTTTCTTTGTTATTTTATTACCCCTCGTCTGCTGTTAAAATCTTTGTTTGTTTTCCTTTTAAGCTTGGGTCTCTTTCGATTTCTCTTGTATGTTGTGTAAGTTAACAGACGAAGCAAGAGTTATGTGTTTCTTTGTATGTTTTCAAGTGATTACACTTCTGAGAGAAAACTTTGGTTGGGTGGGATTAAACCAGTGTGGCTTTCTAGTATTTCCCAGTTTTGCTCTCTTTTTATTTTTCTACAGCTCCACTTTTGGTCTGATTTAAGACTAAGACATTTATTTGCTACCAGTCTACCACAGAGTGAACGGTGACGGGCAGTTGAAAACTTTATGTCGGAAACTATCTGGCTAAAATGTTTTAAATATTTTATTATTTGAATAGGTGATTTTAAGAGATTTTTGTAATTTTAGTGTGTTTTGTTGTAGTTCTTGGTTATAATATAAAAATTTAAAATTTATTTGAAACTGGATTTAAAATATTTCATATAAATGTATAATATAAATAAAATAAATCAATAATTTTGATCGATTCGGATGTGGAGAATCTCGGATCGGCGATGAAAGGCGTCTCGTCGGCGCCTGGAGATTACGTCTACTTCAAATCTCAGGTTCCTCTTCACAAGATTCCCGTAAGCTCCTTCTTTTCTTCTTCCTCCTCCTCCTCTCTTTGACTCCTGTTGAAAGTTCGATCTTTTTCGCATTACCTAGGTTAATCTCGAGCTCTTGCTGTAACAAATACGTTGATTTTCGGTTAATTTCTTATGGGTTTTGTTGGTATGACGCTAATCTTGGGAGAATTCTTCATTTGAGTAGTTCAATCGTTTCTCGTCATCATACATATATGGGTTTATGCAGCTGAAATTTCATTTGATTTGGGTATGAATTCAAAATATGAATTTTGATTGAACCATTTTGATTAGGTTTATGAATGCATTTGACTCTTCTTTCTGGCTTTACTTTGTTATAATATAATCACATTTTGGTTTACTGTCTACGAGTGGGAACTTGTTAGTTTTTAGTTTAGTTATAGCTTCTCTGGGGTTGTCTTTGATTTGATCTATGTGTAGCCTGAGATGATCCTGTTGTGAGATTCTTGTTTCACTTGATCTAATGGCTATATAAACGTGTCATTATGTGTAGTTTGGTTGCTTCTAGAGTCCTAGTTTTGAAAGTCACATTATTTGGGTTTGAATTCACATTATCTTAGCCTTATGTGCATCTTCACTGCAGATTGGAGCGAAGCAATGGCGTTACTATGACTATGGTCCAAAGACTGTTCCTCCACTCATCTGTATTCCCGGCATCGCAGGAACTGCAGATGTTTACTATAAACAGATCATGGCATTGTCTATGAAGGTATCTCAATCTGACGTTTTACGCTTATCTGCTAACTGAGATGCTTATATGTTGCTGTCTTTTTGGTGACTTGACATTTTTATATATTATCGCCTAAAATTTTGAACTTGTTTGCTTGAATGTTGTTATATCTGCAATTCCCAGGGTTATCGGGTGATTTCAGTTGACATTCCACGGGTTTGGAGTTATCATGAGTGGATTCAAGCATTTGAGAAATTCCTTGACACCATTGATGTTCATCACGTAAGATCTCTTTGAGTTACAAATCACCATCTGTGACTCTAAAATTTTATTCATTTTACTGGTGCGGAAAGATTTAGCAATGCAAGTGATTTTACTTGACCATTGTTACACAGGTCCATCTCTACGGCACTTCCCTTGGAGGGTTCTTAGCACAACTCTTTGCTCATCACCGTCCAAGACGGGTTAAATCATTGGTTCTGTCAAATACATATTTGGATACTCGCAATTTTGCTGCTGCAATGCCATGGGCTCCTTTGTATGTCTCTCTTATAGAATTTTTCCTTTTTCCTTTTTCTTGCTTGTGCTTAAGGTATCTGTACTGACTCTCTACCCTGTTTGTGATGCAATGTGCAGTGTTAGCTGGACTCCTTCTTTTGCTGAAACGATCGTCTTAACAGGAATACGTGATGGACCTCACGAACCCTTTATCGCTGACTCTGTCGACTTTGCTGTCTCTCAGGTTATTCCCCTGCTTTATGTCTCTTTAAGAAAAGGTTTTTGGAGATGAACTTACCATCCCGGTTCCTTTGTTTTGGTTCTGCTTTTAGGTTGAGACATTGTCAAAAGATGATTTGGCTTCCCGTTTAACTTTAACAGTAGAGGCTGCTTCTGTGGGATCTCTACCACACTCTGATTCATTCATCACTATAATGGATGTAGGTTTTCACCAGCTCTATCTTAAACGCAAGGTAGTTTTTTTTTTTATCACCTAACGATGTTTCCTTTCCCTATAAATCAGACAAATGATTACTGCGCAATTCCGCAACATCTGAAAGATGAACTTACAGAGAGATATCCCGAAGCAAGGAGAGCTTACTTAAAGACCGGAGGAGACTTCCCCTTCCTATCACGGCCTGATGAAGTCAATTTGCATCTACAGGTAACATCTTATGCATTTGATTTGCTTGGTAGAGAAACATCATGTTGTTGTTGCACTAAAACATTATATTCATATGTGTAGCTGCACCTAAGGCGGGTGGGAGTAGAACCACGGCCTGAAGTGGTTAAGTCCATTTCGAAAGACGGTACAGATGGCACAGACAGTAATAGCCAGAGCAAGAAGAAAACTGACGAGGACAAGGAAGACCGTCAAGGCTTTGGAAGCTCATCTTCAGATCAATCACCGACATTTCCAGAAAGTTCTGGAAGCTCAAATGATCCACCTTTGCCGACAGACTCTATCCAGTTGCTGAGTTCGTCAATGGAGAAACTCGTAGTAATGCAACTGATGACTGGTGAAGTTTATCAGTCATGTGTGGTTTTCACGTTGTGTTACTGTACATTGGTTTTGGTCCAGGGTGGTTTCATCTCCAGACAGTCGGTTTAGTGTTTCTTTGTTATTTTATTACCCCTCGTCTGCTGTTAAAATCTTTGTTTGTTTTCCTTTTAAGCTTGGGTCTCTTTCGATTTCTCTTGTATGTTGTGTAAGTTAACAGACGAAGCAAGAGTTATGTGTTTCTTTGTATGTTTTCAAGTGATTACACTTCTGAGAGAAAACTTTGGTTGGGTGGGATTAAACCAGTGTGGCTTTCTAGTATTTCCCAGTTTTGCTCTCTTTTTTATTTTTTCTACAGCTCCACTTTTTGGTCTGATTTAAGACTAAGACATTTATTTGCTACCAGTCTACCACAGAGTGAACGGTGACGGGCAGTTGAAAACTTTATGTCGGAAACTATCTGGCTAAAAATGTTTTAAATATTTTATTATTTGAATAGGTGATTTTAAGAGATTTTTTGTAATTTTAGTGTGTTTTGTTGTAGTTCTTGGTTATAATATAAAAATTTAAAATTTATTTGAAACTGGATTTAAAATATTTTAGTTACAATTATAATACTTTTAATTCAACTAAAACCGTATAAATTCATAAAAAATACTATTTCCAAAAAAAAAAGCCAGAAGAGCACCTTTCGAGATGTTTTTGTTTTAGGTTCTGTTCGTTTCTTAGTCGCATCATCAACGATGAGTGATCGATAATTATCAAAGGACACGTCAGCAACACTTTAAAATCGAAGATGTAGTTATTCTGTTTATGCGGAGAAAAATGGCCGCCAACGACAGTTATGGAAGCCGCTGTTTTTTACGGCGACCACTAAAGTAGATTAATTAACAGGAGCGACAGCCACTGGCGACCAATATTGCATAATCGTCTCAATTTTTTTCTCAGTTCTTTACTGTTTTTCGATCGCTCCCCTTTGTCGCTGCGTTTACAAAACGAACATGGCCTTATTATATTTTTATATAGAACTTAAGGAAGAAACTGTGAACATTTCGAAACATAGGGGTTTTTTAAGATATAGTTATGTTTTTATTGTGTTCAAAAAAAAAAAGTTATGTTTTTATTCAAACTTCTTTTGTTTCTTTAGTTCGACTTGGGGAATAACAGTCTGAACTCTGAACTGAACTCCTCGGCAAAATCTAGACAAACCGAATTGTATTAGAAGAAAAAAAATCAATTCGGGGTCGGGTACGGGTTTGATTTCGACCCCCTCTCCGTCGAAATTGAATATTCCGGCGATGTTTTCTCGATTCCTCCACAGAATCCAAAGTTCAAAAACCCCAATCACGTCTCTCAGCTCAATCAAACGTTTCACCTCACTAAACCCTAAACCCCCAATCCGAGTCGCCGTCTTCTGGGACCTAGACAACAAACCACCCGCCTCTCACCCTCCCTACGACGCCGCCGTAAAGCTCCGAACCGCCGCGTCATCCTTCGGCTCCGTGAAACTAATGGTAGCCTACGCGAACCGCCACGCCTTCAGCTACGTCCCCGCACAAATCCGAGAAGAGAGAAAAGACCGGAAAATCCTCAACCAACTGGAGAAAACCGGTTTAGCTAAACCGGCCGAGCCGTACTTCTGTGGCGTCTGCGACCGGAGATTCTACGCGAACGAGAAGCTCATCGCTCATTTCCGCCAGATCCACGAGACGGAGAACCAGAAGCGCGCGAGGCAGATCGAGTCGGCGAGAGGGCATCGGAGGGTGAGGCTCGTGGCGAAGTACTCGATGAAGATGGAGAAGTATAGACGAGCTGCGAGGGATGTTTTGACTCCTAGAGAAGGTTACGGGTTAGCCGATGAGCTGAAGCGAGGCGGGTTTTGGGTGAGGATGGTGAGCGATAAGCCTGAGGCGGCGGATAGAGCGTTGAAGGAGCATATGGTGGATGTGATGGATAAGAGGGAGGCTGAGTGTTTGGTTCTTGTGTCTGATGATTCTGGTTTCGCTGAGGTTTTGTGGGAAGCGAAGGAGAGGTGTTTGAGGACGGTTGTGATTGGGGATTTGAGTGAGGGGAAGTTGAAGAGAGTGGCTGATGTTGCGTATTCGTGGAAGGAGGTTGTGATGGGGAAGGCGAAGAAGGAGGTTCAGAAGGTTGTTGGGAAGTGGAGGGATAGAGATGTGTTGAAGAAGTTGGAGTGGAGTTATGATCCTGTTTTGGAGAAGGAGAGAGGCTATTCTTGTGGGGATTGGGATTATGGGTTTGATTCTGAGGAGGATGATGATGATGAAGTTGAGAATGGAACTGAGATGGGAGATGGTGGTGATTGGTGGGAGATGGATGATGAAGATGGTGTTGGATCTTCAAGACCATTGCACTGATTGCGCATAGGAAGATAAATCAGTAGAAGCTATGAAGAATCTTGTGAAGCTACTGGCGTATTACATGGTTGGCAGTAGCAAAAGAGAAGAAAGAAGAAAGCTAAGTGGCAGAGATTGAAATATTCTTCACCGTAGTAAGATTCAATTTTTTTTCATCCAACCATCATATGTTAAGTCAGGATAGAGAACAAGATACATTGCATAGATATGTTTTTTGGTCACAAAATAGATTGAATTACTACAGAGCAGTGTTTTGAAAACCGGACCGGCCGGTCGAACCGGTCGAACCGTGACTCGCTGAAGAAGCCGGTTCCGGTTCAGTTTAAAACCCGGATTTGAGAAAAACCGGTAAAACCGATTAAAACCCGGTAAAACCGGTGATCCGGGTCAACTTTAAAACCCGGTTCTAAAAAATTAACATATAAATAATGTTTTTTCAATTGCTTTTAAAATTTTATATTTCATAACTAGTGTTTAATTATCATTATTTAAACTATTTTTTTATTTTATTCAATTTTCTTAAAAAAAAAATATGAAAAATCTCTTTTTGGGTCTCATAACTATTCTGATTTTTCCATATTCATAAAGATTGAGATTTTACTTGTAAAAATAAATAAATATGGTAATTTTTAATTGTAAATCATTTAATTTTATCAATTTCAATTTACATAGTATTCATTTGTTCACTTTATATATAGCTAGATTTATGTTTACTGTTTATTTTTCATTTAATAAAAAATAGTAGAGAAACATGTTATATGTAGAAGTAATTTTTAGATCCATATAGTGTAAATTATGATTATTTACATTTAATTTTTAAGAAAATATAAAACCCGGTTCGACCGGTTGAACCGGTTCAACCAGTTCACCAGTAGTTGCACCGAGTCGGTATCCGGTCCGGTTTTCAAAACATTGCTACAGAGAGTGTATATGCATCAAAGTCCCAAGGTATATTATTTCTATTTTTTTTTTATTTTTGGTAATTAACGAGGTAGAAGAACTACACTATCTACACCATGTAAGCTATCCAAGTTTATATCAATGAAATTTGGACTTATATGAAACTAATATCACAGCATGCATGTTAAACAAATGCTCCTAGTTCTAGTTCAATCATTTTTGTTATTTTTTTTACCGAAATAGATGATTATATTTATTACAGAAAACATACATGATGCTCGAAAACTTCATAAATACAACGATCTTAGCTTCTACAGATAAAGATTAGGATCAGACAACCTCGGAACGGGCAAGGCAATGAGAGGGTTTTTGAGCTTCAAGACAATACCAAACTTGTCTTCCACATTAAACTCATGTCCTTCAGGAATCTTCCAATCGAATGAATGTAACAGCGTCGCAAGAGTGTACTGAACCATCCTCTCCGCGAGTGCTACACCTGCACAAATTCTCCGGCCAGATCCGAAAGGAAGAAAGCTATAGTCGGTTCCCTTGAAATCACAAGACTTCTTATCAAGAAACCTCTCGGGGCGAAACTCGTTCGGATTTTCCCACACGTTTGGATCTCGCTGAATAGACCAAACATTGATGAAGATCTTAGTGTCCTTAGGGACGGTGTAACCGCCGACCACAGCAGTTTCAGCTGGACGGTGAGGGACTAACAAAGGTACGGTGGGGTAAAGCCTAAGTGTTTCTTTCATAATTGCTACTATGTAAGGAAGTCTGGTGATGTGTGATTCTTCAACAATGTTATCTTTTCCTACAACTTCGTCTAGCTCTTGTTGCGCTCTCTTCATCGACTCTGGGTTCTTTATAAGCTCGGCCATCGCAAACTCTAGCGTATTTGTAGATGTATCCGTACCACCAATCACCAGATCCTTCGCATATACAATATACAGTATAACAAATACATGAATCAAAATCATTTTCATGAGAACATATTATGAAACAATTAAGGGCAAATCTCCGGAAAAAACTTAAAAAATGTTTTATGACCAAAAATACATAGAAAAAATATAAAAAGATAAATGATAATTATATTTTAATTGTATAGACATATAAAGTTAAAATAAATATTTTTCAAGAACTGAATTTTTATTTTCAAAAAGTATTCAATTTTTTTTTCTTGAAACTGTCCAAAATTAAATTTTAAATTTAGATTAGTTAATACTTGGAATATAGTTATCTTTTACCTCTTTAACAAAATTTAGTTTGCTTATTTTGAGTTTTGAAGACTAAAGACTATTTTTGTGATATATATATATTTTTAATGGTAAGTTAGTTCTTAACAATTAAGTACCGCGAGTACGGCTTTGACATGGTTCACCGTAATGGGAACCTCTGAGTTGGCTTCTTGGTCCTTTAGCTTCATCAACTGTTGTAAAAAGTCTTTGCACTCACCATCATCCTTACTTCCTAGCTTTGGCATCTTCTCAATGGCTCCATCGAATATGGCATCGAGCTCACGAGCACACACGCTCATCTGCTTCACGAGCCCCTGGAGATCGAATCTCGCTAGCCACGGGAAGAAATCTGAAACATTAGGCTCACCCAAAAGCCTAGTTATCTCAGAAACCACCACTTTAAAGTCTGTGCGAACACTTTCCATCTCCTCGGCTTTCACCGATCCTCCCCATAACATATTTATAGTTAGGTTCATCATCATCACGAACAACTGATCACCAACGTTCACCGCTAATTTTTCTTGACTTTTCTCGTATAAAAACCTCGTCCTCTCTCGGATCTCTTTGCGCCTTAGCTCGTAGATAGAATCCAACGTTTTGCGGTTAAGTAGTTTGAGAACACAAACTTTTCTAAGCATTCTCCACTCCGCACTGTATGGTAACCAAACGATGTCGAGACCACCATAGGTAAGGGTTCGAGCGGTGAGAGGGACGTCTCGGTTTGAGAAATTGATGTCTTGTTCTTTCAAGATCTCTCGAGCTAGGGACGGAGTGTTGACCACGACCGTTAGTTTTGAGCCAAGGTTGAGTTTGAAGATTGGACCGTATTCTTGAGCGAGGTCTCTGAAGTAGGTGTGAAGGTCTGGTTTAAGAAACGGGAGGTTTCCGACGATAGGTAGCCCTCGTGGTCCAGGGGGTAGAGGCGGTTGCGGCGAGCGTTTGAGAAGGAGCCAGAGAACTGTAAAGATAGTAGTGAGAACGAGAATTGCGTAAGGAGGAACATTCATTTTGTTGTCGGTGAAGAGATTTGAGATGGGAGACATGTTTTACAGCTGTTTGTAGAAATTTTGAGGTCGACAAATGTTGTTATATAGTGTTTTTCTAAACGGTTGCAAAACACATCATCATTTAATCTTCCCTTCCCATTAAATAATTAACAAAATATCATATAAAATAAAATAAAAGGAAATCCAAAAAAAAAAAAAATTGAGGACATCGGGGAAACCTATCTTGAGTGGAGGTGATAAGAAACTTGACGACAAAAAAATTATTTATTAATGAATATTTATTTCTTTAAAATAAAATAATAAATAATATTATAAAGATATAAAAGAGCTTTTAGAGAAAAACCATGGGAAACCCCATGAAAAATTATAAGTACATACTTTAATTATTTTTATTAATAAAAACTAAATTACTATGAAGAAACCATCAAAAATTTCAAATTAAATAAGTATGGCTACCGTCAAAAATTTCAAATTAAATAAGTATGGCTACTGTTGATTTGAGTCCAATGGCTATCTCGCTCAATTCAGTTCAGCTCACAGTGAGTTCGGATATTTCATGAGCTATCTAAGCTCAGTTCATTTATTATATGAGTTTTAATATGTAAACTCGAACTCAGATCATCTAATCATGAGTTAAATGAATTAACTCGTGATCAAATATAAAAAATTATAAAAATAATTATAAAACAAATTATAAAATATTTATTTTTCATAATATAATTTAGGATTAGTCAAAAACATAAAATAGTTTTAAATTAATCCGAAAATTTATTCCACATAAGAGTCTTGAGATGATTCATGTTCAAAATCTTCATCTATTCAAATCACAAAGATATATATTCTGCATGAGAGTCTTATGAATATTTTGTTTTTGATTTTAATTCTACAGATATATGATATAAGGATTGATATCAATATTCTTTTACATTTTTATATATTTATAACGGTTTTATATTTTAATTTCAGAAGATAAATACGATTAATATAGAAACTATCTTTTTTACATAAGAAAAAGAGATCAATATTCTTTTACATTTTTATATATCAGTATCTTTTAATTAAGGAAACCAAATAATTTGTCAAATTATATTCTCTTTTCAAAATAAAATTTAAAAATAAAAAAATATATAAAAAACGAATTAAAAAAATAATAATTAATGTTGTCAAAAAAAACAAACCCTAAACTCTAATCCTAAACCCTAAACCCTTAGGTAAATCCTAAACCTAAATTCTTGAAAAAACACTAAACATTTGGATAAATTCTAAACTATAAATCTT
The DNA here is from genome assembly GCA_016771965.1 of Brassica carinata. Taxonomy (NCBI): domain Eukaryota; kingdom Viridiplantae; phylum Streptophyta; class Magnoliopsida; order Brassicales; family Brassicaceae; genus Brassica; species Brassica carinata. The sequence goes on along the minus strand of CM028687.1, from coordinate 45,567,152 downwards.
AAACACTAAACACTAAACCTTAATTTTTTTTTAAATAATCTTTTTTGAGGACTATTGTCATTTTTATTTATTTAATGTTTTTATTTTAAAAATAACTTGTCAAATTATATTATGCTTTTAAAATAAAAAAGATTAAATAAATAAAAATAACAATAGTTCTCAAAAAAGATTATTTTTTTAAAAATATTTGTTTTTAAGATTTAGTGTTTAGTGTTTAAAATTTATAGTTTAGAATTTATCCAAATGTTTAGTGTTTTTTCAAGAGTTTAGGCTTATCCAAGGGTTTAGGATTTACCCAAGGGTTTAGGGTTTAGGATTAGAGTTTAGGGTTTAGTATTTTGTTGACAATATTAATTAATTTTTTTAATTCATTTTTATATATCTTTTTATTTTTAAATTTTGTTTTGAAAGATAATATAATTTGGTAAGTTATTTGGTTTCCTTAATTAAAAGATACTGGATCTAAAATGACAATTTTATAGTGGTTGGTGAACCTAAAGGTTCACCCTAGAGGGTGAACCCAAGAATAACTCTAAGAAAAATAGAAGTCATCTATATATGTATGTGTATATATATATTAAGTATAAAAACGACCAAACTCATGAGTTAACTCATGATCAGTAAAGATCACTCATATAATTCGTGATCTAATTTAAACTTAGTCATTAAATTCATTTATTAAATGAGCCTAAAAACTAAAAATCATGTTCATGAAAAACTGAGATGAGTTGAACCAACTCATGAATTATAACTCATTTTGGCACCCTTAGATTTAGAGGAGGCATAAGACTAAAGCGGGACTCTTAAGAATGAAATCAGCCATAGAACTACGTAACACAATTAATTACTACATACATAAGTGCTAATACTTTTCACTTTGCACTATTTATATATAATCATTCGGCAATACATCGTATGAAAAAGATGAGATGCAATCGTAGCTTTATAGAGAAGGAACAACAATATGATGGAATCACCACTGATGAGTTGTTTTCCATTTACAAAACAATAATATAGGCTTTCTATAAATAGAACAAATGGATGGTTTCTCTATTTAAATCATATACCTTATCCCGAACCCACTCCATCTCTTTGAATATTAAATCCTAAACTCTAATATAAGGAATAAGTGAACAAAAAAAAAAAAAAAACTATTCTATGTTATGCATATAGTGGCCGGCTGGCCGCCGATGTAATGAATGGTTGAAGAAAAAGACGATATAAATATAGTGGAGTGTATCAAATAATTTAGTACATATTAGTTCAAATAGAATATTAAAAATGTTTTTTTTTTACATCGAAAAGGCTATTATATTACTCAAACTTGAGGTGGTCTGGGTAACCAGACCGGAATAGAACAACCAATGAAATAAAGAGACATATGGAAAGATCTTGCAGTCTTAGCTAAGAAATCAGAAATCTGATTTTGCGCACGTGGGACATGAAATATCTTGAAATCTGGGAAGCATATTTTCAGGGTGTCTATCCTCTCTAATTCGGTTGCAAAGCTTGACTAAGTATGAGGGTCTTTGATCATTGCAATCAAATCCTTGCAGTCCGTTCCAAAGCTTTGGTATGTCGAATATTGAAGCATGTTCTCCATTGCCCATCTCAGTGCTCCGACCTCCGAATGTAAAGCAGTTTCTCTTATAATATGATTCCGAGTTTCCATAAGTTATGTCCTTCCCAAGCTATCTAACCAGATCCATCCACATCCACTGAACTGGGCATTAGGCATTCAAGATCAATCTAACATGCAGATAGAATATTAAAAATGGTTATTTTATCTCTGGACATCTAATGTTACTTTTAATGATCATATATATATGCTTTTCCATTACACAAGATAGTCATATTAACTAAATTATCAAACGGTCTAGAAATACTATACTATGTATATGTTCAGTTAGCAAATATTATATAACTCAACCTTAGCAGTCGCAACATTAAGATGCGATGGTGGTTATGGGGGGATAAGTGGGTGGATAGGAAATATGTAACAAAAGTTATGGATTTGGTTGTGGTCGTGGTGGCTACGATGATGATGGACGTGTGATGGATGTGATTATGAAGGATTTTATGGTGATTACAAAAGAGGTGATGGTTGCTACGAAGGAAGAGATAGTGGTTGAAGAAATGTAGACGAGCAAGTGGCAGTTGTGGTTACATCAGTGGCGGCGGTTACCGGAGCGGAGATAGTGATTACGAAGTAAATAATTGTCGTGGTTCCAGAGGAAACCGTGATCTTTAATATAGAAAGGTAATGGTCTTTTGTAGCATAGATTAATATGATTATGGTGATGGCTATGGTGATGGTACCATAATAAAAGCTGATGTGATAAATGTAGGTATGAAAAAAGCAATAGTAATTTTTTTTGAGAAAAAAATAATAGTTAGGAGAAACATTTACTGGGAAAAATAATAACTAAGGAAGTATATATAGTAATGTTAGAGACATAGAGTCATTTATGTTGTAGTAATATTGTTTGAACGCTATTAAGTACAATTTCCTATCTATATTTTATAATGTTTTTTTATCAAACTTAGTCTTTGTATTAAAAAACAAAAAATTACTTTGTGACCAAAAAACAAATAAGTGGTCCCAAATTTTGAAAACTTTTGAAACCAAACAAACCATATCTTCTTGGACCCAGTCATGAAACATGAAAGGAGAGTTTGTGTAGTAAGAATGATTGCTAGACGATAACATGATCTTGAGGAACTAAAAAATAATCGTAAAATAATATATTTTTGTCTACATAGGGAACTACTATTTTTATGCTACGTTAATTTTAGACTATTAGATTTATCCTCAATTTTCGGTGTTAGATGAAATGGAACTCAGATGCTCTAAAATCTTGCAGAATGATAGGGATTATACAAGGCATTCGAATAATTTTTTTCTTTCTTAATTTCAAAAGCTTTTTCTATTGTTCAAACAAATAGTAGCCTGGAAAAATAGACAAATTTAAAACAATTAACATAAGCAAATTTAAGAAAATATTTTCAGTTTTAGTTAAAGTTTATTTAGGTGAATATACAAATACAAGTCGATAATTGGGAAAGTATGCAGTTTTTGAAAGTAATTGCAGAATTTGTTATTTATTTGACATGTTCTGGCGAGTTAATCCTACACATACTGACGAAGCTACCCTAGGACTATAGTAAAAATATAAAACTACCGTGTGGATACTTTAAATCCAGGGTCTCCATTAAATTTTGGGGGCTGTAAACAAATTAATAAAGAATTCAAAAATTTGGGGTATTTTTTTTTTTACAGATTCGGAGATATATTTCTATGTAAAAGTTTCCAAAAATTTTGAAGGTTTGAAACAAATGTTTCAACAGGCTTGGCCCAGGATCAGCCCTGTTTAAACCCAATACCTAACTATAAGTTAGAGATAATGTAATTGTTTTATGATCTGTGGATTTTACCGAAACAATACAAAATACCAAATAGAAAAAATGGATGAAACACGATATTAATTTTGTAGGTTTTATCGGTCTAAAACTTATTAAAAATATATTTCAAATACTGTTTAGGTGATGATTGTTTGTGGGTTTTGCTTTCGTCTTAGGTTTTTATTTTTCTAAAAACTATTTTTAATCCAATCAACTTTTAGTTTTTAGTTTTTATTTTTGTAAAAACCATCTGATTTTCCAATCAAGATTTTAATAAATAGATTCCCTAAAATTTAGGAAAACTAATTTTTGAGAAACCGAATCAATTTATGAAGAAAAACCAAAAACCAACTTTTGTGAGTTTTTATAAAAAACGAATTTTGGTGATGATTGTTTGTTGGGAATATTGCTAAAACCAACCAAATATTGATTGCAACCCTAAAACTAGCCCCCATATTCAATCAATTGCAAACTCAACCTAAAGGGGTGTTAAAACTATTATTTAGCCCTTATGAACAAACAAAAAAGTAAGAATGTCATTTTACTGCTCTTCGTAAGTCTACACATAACAAAAATAGTCTACATATTCGTAGACGTCATACACAGTCTACTTTGTAGACTTATTCTGTAGTCTACATTGTTATTTGATCTAGTTAATTAATTTTAAAAATGTATAAAAATCATATTTGTGAAATTATCCATTAATCATCAATATAAAGGTTAATATGAAGTTTATAAACTAAAATTGTATATAAGTGAACAATTTAAAAGAATATATGTTGATTTGGTAATCATGTGAGACAATGTTTATGGTTTAGTAACAAAAGATCAAAACATATAAAATCTTTAAAGGTTGGATCCTTAGGGTTAGATTTAAATTGATATTTTTTATTGATTTAAATTAGCATATTATTATTGAGTAGTTTATATTTTGTAAATTTGATATTTGATACAATACAATTGAGACTCTTTTGATTATCAAACTAACATTTAGAGTTTGAGTTTTGTAGTTTATGGTTTCGTAGACTTACAAATCAGTCTACTTTAATGAGTGTAGACTGACTTTAAGGTATATTCTCATCGAATTGATCTAAACCGGATTTAACCAAGTAAATTCTAACCTAATCCAATTTAAACCAAGCCTTATCGGTGTAGACGGACAAAGAAGTCTACTTTCACCGATTTTAACCTAACCGGATTTAACCAATTTTAATTTTAACCAAACCAAACATTTTTTAACCTAACCAGAAAAGTTATCCAGCATGTAAATATGATTTCCTAAGCTTTTTGTATTAAGAAAACTCTAATCCAGCCGCAATCGATGGAGGCGATTTCCGGCGAACCCTAGCCACGCCGTTTCCGCCGTTCAACCTCGTCACCGTGTCACTGTCTGCTTCGTCGCTCCGTATCTTCTCTCTGGTAAGTAAATATCTCTGGTCTAAATTTTGTTGCAAAATTTTTCAAAAAACGTGAGCGGTGATTGGATTGATGATAAAATAGGTCCGGGATAATCCTTTATTCCATAGTCTGGGGCTAGAGTCATCGTTGATATCGACACATTTGAGATCGCCAAATGTTTGTGAGTGTCTGACAGCGTTTATGGCTATAAAGTAACCACCTTTACCTCGTTTTGTTGAAGATCTCAGGCGGCGACTTCTACTCTCGTTGGCCAATGAACGGTGTCTCTTCTTCTCTCGCCGTTTCATATCTCTGCCGCTTAAACTAGTCACCGTACGCTCCGCACTCCGAGATCTTCTCTCTTTCTCTCTGGTAAGTTAAATCTCTTCCATTTAGTGTCTGTCGGTGGTTCTTGGTATAAAGTAACCACCTTTACTTCTTTTTGTTTCAGATCTTAGCCGGCGACTTCTTCTCACGTTTGGCGGCGTTTCATATCTCCGGCGAACGAACGGTGATTCATCTCTGTTTCCGGTCAGTGTTAGGTTAACTAGTCGTGCAGACTTAATTTTTAAATTGATTACTAGTATAGACTTCTTTTTTGAATTGTGGATTACTACTTCATTTTTAAACTGTAGACTTCCTTTGTAGACTTGTCTTGCAGACTTCCTTTGTAGACTTTTCTTGTAGACTTCCTTTGTAAACTTGTCCTGTAGACTTCTTTATCTGTTTGCTGGTCTAGGTTTTATAATTTTTCTTTCTGTTTGCTGTGTTTATTTGCGGACCTTCTGCTAACAATTTTGTTGTTTATTTTTGCTCAGAATTCAAAATGGATGAGCTTGATTTCCCACCGAGGCAATATATTGAATGGCAGGAGCCAGTGCCGATTAAAAGCATTGGCTACTACAGTAGTGACACCAAGCCTTTGTATCTTCTACTCAATCAAGATGAATGGGAGGAGCTCAGGGATTCAAAACTGGGAGTGTTTATAAGGTTCCTCGAATTGGAATTTTCATGGACTTCAAGGCTGGTACACTATATGCTCTCATATCAGCTTGACTTGAAGAAGAAGTATGAGTTGTGCAGTCTTATAGGTGTTCAACCAGTTAGATTTTCTCTGAATGAATTAGAAGAGATCACTGGTCTGAACTGTGAGTATGTGAAAAATCTCGAGCATCCGTTGGTTGAAATAACTGATGAAATGAAAGTATTTTGGGAGCAGATGGGAGTGAATTTCAAGTGTGGGCCAAGTATTGACGAGTTAACTGAAGCGTGTAATAGGTGCAGAAAATGGTTTCGAGATGATCGAAAGCGCTTAGGTTATCTAGCCATCTACGCTGGCTTCATTTAGGCACAAAAAAACTCGACACTCACACGGGCTAGCCTGGATAGGTTAGTGATGGATCTAGAGGCTTTTGAAGATTATCAGTGGGGAAGAGTAGCATTTAAATTCTTGATGGATTCGGTGAAGAAGGCAGACCTTACAAAGACTTACTATATTGACGGCTTCGTTGAGGTTCTTAAAGTCTGGATCTACAACGCTCTCCCTGAATACACAGCTGGTTTCAGAGATCCTGTGCCAGGCAGACCGACTCCACCTCTGATTGCCTTCTTAGGTGGCAAAGGCCGGAAATATGCGAAGGAGAAGTTACATATACAGGTATGCTTAGATATATGTATATATTATTTGATGTACTATTTTGTTTTTAGAGTGGTGTCATACTAACCTTAAATGTTTTACTTTTTGCAGACTCGCCTTAACAACTGTTCTGTGAAGGATTATTCTGAGATGTTCCCTCTCTGGGATGATGAAGTGGAAGATACAAAGGCTGATAACATTGTGAAGGCATTTTTTTCTGGAGGATGGGTTTGGGACCAAACTCACTGACCTGTCGTTGTAACCAGACTGTGGACAAGTGTGAAGGTTGAGTACAAAAAGGTGAAGACAAGCAAGAAGGCAAGGTGCTCTTCTCCCACTGAGTCCAAGGAAAAATCACCATGCAAGAAGGCTAGTCCGTCCCCTGGCCTGAAAGTGGCATGACTTCTAATATTGTTGAAGGGTTAGCGAGATGTGAGAGGTTGTTGGACACACAAGATCGCATGGTCGATAGCCTTGCAAAAAAGATGGGAGATGTTGAGAAGATTGTGCGTGGAGGTGGGAAGGAAGACCGCACCAATGTTTGTTCATCTGGTGATGTACTTAAGGATGATAAGGAAGAAAAAGATGACGATGAAAAGGGTGAGGAAAGCAAAGCTGAGGAGAGCAGAGCTGAGGAAAGCAAAGCTGAGGAAGCCACTCCCAAAAAAGGCAGACCGAAAAGAGGGCAAGTTAAGAAAGGATCTCCCAAAGCTGTGGAAGCCTCTCCCAAACAAAGCAGACCGAAAAGAAGCCAAGATAAGGAAGCATCTCCCAAAGCAACTGTGGTTAGTAACAAAACAACTCCCAAACAGAAAAGAGGCAAAAAAACAGGGAAAAAGAAGTAACTTGTTTGCTTTTGGAATTATGGAATTTTTTCGGCTTGTTTTCGTTTCATGTTGGAACTTTTTTCAGTATCTTGTTTTCGGAACATATTGGAACCTTGGAATGTTTGCTAGTTTGGTTTTTAAAAAACTGTGTGTATTTGAATGTTTGAACCTTTTGTTTGTGCAAACTTGTTGTAATATATGCATTTTGTTAGTTTCACTTTGTAAATTCTGTTATTAATGTGTTCTTTCAAATGAAAATAAATACAGAGTGAGAATGGAGGCATAGAACAAAGTGTTGTTGTATTAGAGAAAGAACAAGCATTGATTATGGTTCAGTTAAAAAAACTGAAACAGCTCGGAAAGTTTAAAGATGCTTTCATCTTGGCACGTGCTAAGAGTGACATACTTCGTAGGATTGCTGCTACTCAGCAATCCCCTTTTCAAGGAAATAGCACTGTGAAGTCCATCATAGCTAACCAGCCGAAGCGAAGACAGGGATATTACTCATTTGCTCCTGTTGACTGCAAAAAGCTCTCTGTCCTTGTTGATTGGTTGCAACTCGACCCGTAAGTCATTCAATCTCACATAACTGGTATTTATATATAAGAACTGGTAGTGTTTGATGGTTTTTTGATTATTGACAGCAACTGGCCAAAGAAGGTGGCTGGTTCTTCGAGTAATTGGTACTACAGACTACTAACTCCTAAAATATGGCTTGAGAACACTGTATGTAAACTTCTCTCTGATGTACACTCCCTTTTGTAAATGCAGCTCATGGATGCTGAGATTAATCTCTTAAGACTCCGATACACGAAGCACCCAGAATGGTTTTGGTCGGACATAATTTTCCTGGTGGATACTGCGTTTACTCAAATGTGGTCAGCAAAGTACCAAGAGTTTTTGGACTCTCCTGCCAATCTTGACGGCTCAGGTAAACAACTCCCTACCGGGTCCTTAGACTACTACACAGGTGAGGAGCCAACTTATTTCAGATCTGACAAGACATAGATGCTAGAGATTGATGATATATATGTGCCATTATTTATCAAGAAGGATCGTTGTGAGCTTTCTGGATATCAATTCCAAGGAGACACATAGTGATTTGGGACAGTTTTGTTGATCACCCCGATGATGAGGAAATTGCTGGGGCTGTGAAGCCTATTGCGCACATGCTGCCGTACGTGCTGTATATTCTATCTCACGGTGAGGATAGAGAGTTGTACACGGTTGATTTCATACATTAGAGGGTCGCAGAAACCGGGACACCACAGAATGTACAAAGTGGTGATTGTGGAGTGTATTGCTTGAAGTATATAGAATGTCATGCACTTGGCTTGGCATTCCTATTTCACGACTTCTGTGATAAGAAAGTGAAACTAATGAGGACGAAGCTAGCGGCAGAGATATTTGACGAGACCAGCATAACTGGCACAGAAACACGGGATTTCAAGAATCTTCATGTCCATGAGTATGAGTAAGGTTTGCATTCCACTTTTGGGATAGAATTGGAGGAAAGTTTGAAGTTTTTTGGTAACTTTCCTCATCGGATATATCTAATAGGTTTTTGTACTAGCCTATTGTATTGTGCTGTGAGTAGCAGACTGATGTAGTAGGCTTTTGTACCAGAGTTGTGGCTGTAACAGACTTATGTAATTTGCATACATCAGACTTCTGTAAAAGTCTTCTGTAAAAGAAGACTAATACTTAAGTCTCCTGCTAGACTAAATGGCAGTATTACTCTTGTTTTTCGAAATATTCATCACAAATTCCACGAAAAATACACAGACTTACATAGACTAACTACGAAGTCTACGGTGAAAGAAAATTAAAACGCAAGTCTCCTCGGCCAAAAGCAGACATGTAATAAACCTGTCAAAAGATCTAAAAACTCAACATCCAAAGCAACGATACAACTTATAAATTCAACGCTGACTAAAGACCCACAAATCTAACATAAGTTCAACACATAAGACAACATCCAAAGCAACAATACAACTCATAAGTTCAACGCTGACTAAAGACCCACAAATCCAACATAAGTTCAACACATAAGACAACATCCAAAGCAACAATATAAGTCATAAGTTCAACACATAAGACATAAGACAAATCATAACACTAAAACTTTCATCCTGGAAATTAGGATGAGTGTGGCCCGGTTTCTTGCACTGGGAGCATTTATAATCCTTGTGCTGCTTCCGTGGTTTGTTTCCAATCATCTTATAAATTTCAAGCCAAGACTGCCACCTCGATTTCTTTTGCCTACCCAGACCACGCTTGACAGCAGGAGGAAGGCATTTATGCTTGTTCGAAGCTTCTTTGTCCTCACTGGGAGCTTCCAAATCTTCATCAGTAGGTGATGTGTCCTCACTTTCGGAAGCTTCCACATCCTCACTTTTGGGAGCTTCCACATCCTCACTTTTGGGATAGATATTTGCTGCGTATGCTGTATAAAGAAACTCCTTTGAATAGGATTGGCATACAAGAGTAGATACATGAATGTTTACATCCTTTGCAGCTGCAATGGCATGTGAACAAGGTATCTTCTCAATATCAAACACACCACATTGGCACCTTCGAAGTTCCAAGTCAACAATACAATCTCGGTGTCCTCCTTTCACAACAAATCGCCAACCATCAATCCGTTCCACTTTCATCATATCTGCATACTCTTCCCGAATAGCCAACAAGTTTTCAACTCGCCAACTATGTTGTGATGTGAGACTCAAAGCATCTTCTCTCCTTTTAAAGAACCACCTTCCAAGCTTCTCCCGTATTAATTCAAGAAGGAATGGGATGGGGGATCCTCTGGCTGGCTTAAGTGCAGAGTTGATAGATTATGCGATGTTGCTTGTCTTTATGTTGTATCTATCACCTTGAAAGTGCACTCGTGACCATAATGAGACGTCAGCATCCTCCAAATATTTTGCAAGGTCTGGGTTTATACTCCGTATCTCATCCATGTAGCGATCAAAATCAAAGAGCGTATGTGCATAAGCAGCACCTTTGACCAAGTACAACATGTGCTTTCCCTTGAACTTTTGGACTATGTTCTGTTGTAGATGATATTAGCAAATTCCTCTCTTTTCCCAAGGGAAAACCTTCTCACACGCCTTCTTAGTGGATTTGTGCCTGTCAGAAACTATCACCAAAGCATACTGATCTGAAACACATCTCCTCAATTGGGTAAAAAACCATTCCCACGAATCATCATTCTCCCCATCGACAATCACAAAAGCCAAAGGAAAAATCTGAAAGTTACCATCTTGGGCAGCAGTAACTAGCATAACTCCTTCATACTTTCCACTTAGATGATGAGTGCCATCCACCACAAGAATCCCTAAGATAGTTGAACCCAGCTATCGAAGCTCCAAAAGATAGGAATAGATATTGAAATAAGTTCTGACCATCTTTCTCAAGACATGTGATTGTTCCCAGATTCGATTGCTTGATCTGACGCAAATAAGAAGGCAGATTCTCACATCCATCTTCTGCTGTTCCTCTCACCAACTCTTGGGCACATAGCAAAGCTCGGTACGAAGTGGTGTAACCCAGGTTCAGCCCAAACATGTTCTTCATCGAATCTTCGATATGCTTCGGTGTAATCTCATCTATAATCCCAACAAACTCAATAAACTGTCTAGCAACATATTCGAAGTATAATGTTTCCGCTGAGCCATTCGATCCCTACTGAACATGTATGTGTTTTCAAATATTTTGTCACCCAAAATGTCTTTGGTCCATGTTTCACAGTCGCTCTAATCTTCCAACCACATTCTTCAACACGACACTTAGCCACGTACAGAGTTTTCGTTGTCCTGTAAGCTGTGAATGTAAATTTACGTTTCACAGCCACCAACTTCAGCTTTGCAACAAGCTCAGCCTTACTAGCAAAACTCTGACCGATATATATATCTTCATTAAAAGACATCTATCTTCCTCCAGCACCAGCGTACTCTGCTTGTTGTCCATCATAAAACCCTTGATCATCAGAATCCTCATCTTTTAGTTTCCCATAATCACTGTAGTTTACAGCATCATCAGCATCAACATCAACATCAGTAGTTGCTTGAGCATCATCAACAGTTTCTTGAGCATCATCAGCAACATTCCAATCTTCATCCAACCCTTCGTCAATATCTTCATCAGCATAAATACTATCACCACCATCAGATACATCAGCATCGTCATCACCTCCAGCTTTTACTTGACACTGACTTAATATACAAAGGCGTACAATGTGGGTTTTACATAACTCAATCAAGTTTCGTACTTGTCTATTACTCGTGACATGCATAGGAGGAGTATCCGGACCCATCTGCTCTAAAAGTATGTCTGGTAATGAGTAAGTCAGCTCCACCATCTTGGTTTTCTTGTCCAGATCATAATCTTCTTGTGCCATTTCAAGAAGTTCACCATATGTTCAACCATCATGCACAAGGAACACTCTCCCTTTTTTCCGATTATCAACCACAAACTCCCACAAAGAGCCTTTCACCACCCATTCTCCGTATACAAAAGGTAACTGGACCATTACCATTACCTGCAAAAAAATACTTTTTACAAAATTAGCAAACAATAATTTCATGTTTGATAAAATTAAAAACATAGACTTCCTAAGATGTCTACACATATTAGCTAACTACATACTCAAACCAAAAAATTGATAGTTTCATAATTATAAAAGATTATCTTTTAAAATAGTTGAGGACCATTAGTATTAACTAATACACACTTTCAACCAAAAATTCTTGAAAATACATTATGAATAATACAAAAATTCACTTTTTATAGATTTTCTTGTGTAGACTTTCGGCTATGTCTACAAAATAATAGACTTTCTTATCAATTTACGGATGTAGACTGTCATGTAGGTCTACTGTTTAGGTTAGTTTTTGCAATTGCCAAATTCACGGGTTATTATCTGTATATAAAAAAAGTTGTGATTTTATACATGTAGACTTTTTTTTTTCAGTCTACGTTTTCAAAATGTTAGTTTTTGCAATTGACCAGAATTTACCCCAGATTTGACTTTGAAAAGTAGATTTCATATACAGTACATTTTTATTTTATTTTTTGGAACATGTTAGTTTTTGCAATTGACCAAATTTGATTTTCTACATATAGACTGAGACGAACGTCTACATATGTGTAGACGTCATATGAAGTCTACGCAAAAATCGGATGGGTTAGTTTTACATTTGACCAAAATAAAATAATAGACTTCATATGCAGTCTACTTTTTTTTTCTTGAGTCTAGTAGACCGAATAAGAAGTCTACACTTTTTTTCCATAATGATCAACTTTTTAACATTTTAGTCAAATACATAACTAACCTATTCAACATAGTCAAAGTTAGGGTCAAATGCAAAACTGACCTTGCGTAGACTTCACTTGCAATCTACACTTTGTAGACTGTTCGAGAAATATACTTTGAAAAGTCAAAAGTTCGGTCAAATACAAAACTAACCTCTTTATGTAGACTTCTTGGTAAGTCTGCACTTTTTTGTTTTTGTTATTAAAGGAAAAGACGTAGACTTCCAGGAAAGTCTTCTTTTAAAAAAAATTATTGTGGTCAATTGCAAAACTAACTTGTGTGTTGATTTGTAGACTGCAAGGTAAGTCTACACTTACACGTAGACATACAAAACAGTTTACTTTCGCGACACAGATTTAAAAAATGAAGAAAACTATGTAAATAGTTACCTTTTGCGGTGTAAAACTCGTTTCCACCCTTTTCCACCGTCCAAACTCCAAATATGAGCAAAAAGAAGGAACTTTGACGACCCAACAAGAGAATACACTCGAATATTTGAAGTTGTGCTTATGAAAATGAAAGGTATGAGAGTTTTTAGATGAAAATGGAGAGGAAATGAAGATTTGTTTATTTAGAAACACAAAAAAGTGGTTGAAAATTAAATTGTAAAGGGGTGATGAGCTCAAAAATGGTTGTTAAGGTGGTTGAAAAATTGATGATAATGGCATTGTTGTAAATAAGAAGAAATGTTTAGGATATTATAGGTTTTTTGACATTTTCAAAATTATTAAAAAATTAATTAATAATGATAACTTTGTAAATAATTTAAAAACATGGGGATGGATGGGAACTTTCAATGGTGAACTGTAATGACAAAAAAAAGGTTGGTTTTGGAATTGAATTGAATTTGTAGGTTGGTTTTGAAAGAAGCCCTTGTTTGTTTGGTTTCTAGATTTTAGAATTTGGTTTCTAGATTTTTGTTTTTGGGTTTTAGAATTTAGATTTTGATTTTTGGTTTTTGATTTTCCAATAGATTTTATTTTTTGAAAAAACTTGAATGGTGATTATAGATTTTGGTTTTTATTTTTAAAATAATAAATGAAAAATGTTATTAATAATAAAATATTTATTCTAGAAATAACAAAATATAAATATTATAACTAAAAAACTCATAAGCTTCTCTTAAAATAAAAAACACCAAACACAGAATAATATAATTCTATGTTTAAACATAAACTTAAAAAATTAATTTTATGTTTAAAAATACATTTGTATATAGACATATATATATATATATAATTTATATTATAAACTTGTACATATAATATAAGCAGAGATTCGTGTATATATATATATATATTCATTAATGGTTAACTACAAAAAAACATTATTCTATGTGTATAATTTAACTATATATGCATTAATTTTATTTAAAATTTTAATTGTTGATAAATAATATTTACAAATTTAAATTAAAAATTAACAAATATTTCTAAACTTGGGTAAAATATAAGTCTACAATGTGGTATAGTAAACAATAATTGTTATATTCATACAAAATTCATGGTACAAAATTTTGATTAAAACATTAACAAATGTTTTACGTTTGTTTTGTGTCTTTTATAGAGTGATAAATGTAAGTCTTACATATTTATCTAAATTTATAAATATTTTTTAAATAAGAAAATATTTTTTGGTGTTTGCTCGTAACAAATTGTAACTTTGTAAGAAGAAACCAAGAAAAAATGGATTTTGGATTTTAGGAAGAAGAAAGTAAAAAAATCAAAAACTAGTTTCCCTAAAAAAATAGGAAATGTACTTTAGCAAAATCATGATTGGGTAAAAGATGAATTATGGAAAATCAAAAACCAAAACCTACTTTAGAAACTCAAAACAATCAATAACTTTGTATTTTTGTAGAAAGTACTACATTTAGTTAATAAATAACAAATAAATAAGATTTTTCATAAAGAGAAAATTATCATAAAAGTTTTTGTACATTAAATATCATTTAAACATAATGTGAAATAATTAGTTTTTGTATCATAATTAAATTTATATATTTTATAAATATATTAGCTAATTGTAAACAATTAATTATTAATTTCTATAAAGTAAAATTATTGAATAATGTATTTAATTATTAAACACACTAAAAATAACTAAAAATTATAAATAATAATAATATGTTTTATTAATACAATATATTGTATTAATATTGAAAAATAAAAAATAGCTATTCATGTTTTAAAAAATAAAAATAATTTATATACGAAATTTTATAATTAATTTCAAAATTTTAAGAATTTATTTTTTGTAAAATTATCAGATATTATATGATTATATTATAGAGAACGTAGCTTCCTATATATATATTCTTAGCTTTTTGTTAATATTAATATAACACGTATGAACATTGATTAAATGTATATGTCCAAAGTTAATGTATTTTTTAATAAATATTTTGTATTATGCATAACTAAATTTATTATTTATATTGTAGTAAATATATTAATTTCAAAAATTATCGAAAAATAATTGTAAATATAATTTTTACATATTTTTTAATAATTATTAGTTTTTTTTTTTCAAAAACATTTTTTCATCCAATAAAGATCTTATAACTAACAAACACACAGAAAATAATATTTATATAAGAAAAAATATTTCTATTGAAGTTAATCAAAATAGTTTATATAAGAAATTTTTCTAAGTAGTTTCAAAGTTTAAAATATTTTTATTTTTGTATACTTTTTTGATTAATATTTTACTATAGTATAAGTATTTTAATAAAATATAATAATTGAAAATAATTTCCTGTATTATTTTAAAATAATAATCACAGCAAAACAAAAAAAACCAAAATCAAAATATAATAATCAAAAACCTAAACCAAAAGATGAAAAAAGAAACAAAAACCTGACAAAAAAACAAAATCTAAAAACCAAAATCTAAAAATGAAAAAACTAAAACTAAAAACTACTAAAAAAATCATCATGTCTTTAAAGAAAATATCATTTTTATACAAAAATTCATAGTGGAAATATTATTACATGATTTATTAGGCAATCTCCGTTAATTAGAAGCAGTATTCTAAATTTATGCGATGTATTCTATGTATGAGGAATATGATATCTACTATTTTGTATATTCTTTGAATTTTGGTAGAATGCATCCTCTACGATTCTTTATTATTCTAAAGTTTTCATGAAAATGTAATCTATCAACAACAAAACGGAAGTTTTCATGAAAGTTTTCATGAAAATATACTATACGGAAGTTGATGAACAAATCACCGAGAATCTAGGGAAACAGTTGCCAAATATTTAAGAAACAAACTTAAAAAAATATAGGGATTTAACGAACTTCTACAAATCTTCTTTATTTCCTTTTCTACATCGAAATAGGGATTGTGTTCTGCTAGGGTATTATTTTAATCAGGTTTAGGGAAAATAGGGATTTCATCCGGGTCAGATCTATTTATTTAAGTCGGGTTTAGGGTATTGTTTTCGGGTAATGTGTTTAGGGTCTCAGCTTGGAGAAACAGGGATTTAATTTAATCATATATTATTTAATTCGGGTTTATGATGTCGTGTTTAGAGTATTATTTTAGTTAGGGTATTTCTGTTTCATATTTTGTTTCGGGTATAATTCATTTAGGGTATTCACAATTTTGAAACCTTCGTTTACAACTACTCATTTCAGTATATGTGCGCCAAAACCAGTACATTGATTCCGCAACGCAGTTGCAACCTCGTGAATATACAACTCTGGTACTCTTCTTTAGTAAAAGCTGTCCATACACGCATGGGACGTGTGTTTAAGGATTGTGCTGAGGTGAACTGCATGTGTGTTTAGTGTAGGAACTTTCACATTATCTCGGTATGTTTGAAGCTATTCTTCCCATAGATCCCACACGACAAGAATGGCAATAATAGCATCCTTGTTACTTTTCTTCACCAACAAGACAAAATAATGGCTACTATAAACATATATGAGAGATCTGCTGTAAAATGTATGCAAGAAGGAATGATTAAGGTTTTGAGAAACCTGAAAAGGTGTTGGAAAACCTTGTTCTTGCACAAGGAAAAAAAATCAGCATAAGAGTAAGAATAGCACTTCACTGCAGTTGACTGAATTTAAAGCACTAAGAGAAGGAAGTTCAACAAGAAAAAAAACCTCACGCCTGCAGCACTCTCTCGTATCCTTCATAGATATATTAATAGTATTAGGGCTTCTGCATCGTCTTGACGAAATCAAGCTGCTGCAGTTAAACACTCCCGATTTGAGCGTTTCGTTGTTCGGACTAATCTCCTTACCTCTCTTAGACAGGGCTGGGCACGAATACTCTTATTTACTTTATACCCTGATCCGTACTCGCCTCGTTTTTTTAAGTACTCGTCATTGCCAAGTCAAGTATCAAGTCGTTAAGTTTTGTTACTTGCAAGTATAAGGCAAGTAACAAATATCACAAAAAGTTAACGATTCGCCTTGATTACTCGTTACTTATTTTACGATTGAAAAATGATAACTAAACTATAAAAACCAAAGTCCTAAACTAACACTTCTTTGTTGTAAGAAGTAAACAATACTTTCATATCGAAATATATGTATTATATTCCTTTTTTCTTTTCTATATTAGGTGCAAATATTTTATTTGAAATAACTCTCGTATTTTTACCAAATCGAGTAAACAAAACGAAATTTCATAACCTTCTCTGATAGAATATTATCTATCAAGTAATTCTTAGAAACTTGGAAATATATCTAAATAATTTTTAAGTATTTATAAGTAGTAAGTAATCAAACAAGGGAAATTACTCGAAAGTAACATTTTTTGGACAAGTACTCGTTACTTATTTTTCGATTGAAAAATGATAACTAAACTATAAAAACCAAAGTCCTAAACTAACATTTCTTTGTTGTAAGAAGTAAACAATACTTTCATATCAAAATATATGTATTCTGTTCCTTTTTTCTTTTTTATATTAGGTGCAAATATTTTATTTGAAATAACTCTCATATTTTTATCAAATCGAGTAAATAAAACGAAATTTCATAACCTTCTCTGATAGAATAGTATCTATCAAGTAATCCTTAGAAACTTGAAAATATATCTAAATAATTCATAAGTATTTATAAGTAGTAAGTAATCGAATAAGGGACGTTACATGCATGCATGTTTTTTGGACAAGTACTTGAAATAACAAGTATTCGTTTCCGACAAGGCAAGTACAAGTCCAAAAATTCTTACTCGTTCAAGGCAAGACAAGTATCAAGTATACGTAAAAATGCAAGTACTCGCCTTGCGCCCACCCTACTCTCAGTAGAATGACCTTGGACTAGATCCCTGATTCAAATCTTACAATTATACACCATGCACTGTTCTGTAGGTGCTGCCGTCTTCTATGAGTAGCAAAGGACTCAAAACAAATGAATCCAAATGAATCTCAAGATTAATGCATTCTCTTGTTCAATCAAGTAGACTGGTGCCCAGTGCCAGCAGATACGACATGTAGTACCATAAAGAATATAGTTCTCTTTCACAGATCTCTTTTTACATAAATGCAGTCGCACTCTCTTGGAATTTCAGTAATTATTTTCGCATTCGAGAGTCAAGAGTCATGAACTCAGACTAGAAGGATCATTGTCTTATAAAATATCACCTTGTTCAATTGACCCATTAAATGTGAAAGTTGATAGACAGCTAACCTTATTTGCGTAAGTGATCGATCTCAGCCTTAGATAACGCTTTTCTCATCACATACATATTTCCAATTACTTTGGGTTTTTGAATTAAAATCTGGTTCAAACCAGATAAACAGCACAAAGCTTATCGTTTTTTTGTGCATGCTTTCAAATTGGATATATATGGTGTTTTCTTCTTGACATATTCTTCCACATGTATCAGACATATATCAATTATATTAAAATAGAAGTCATGACTTAATTCATATGTGATTTTTTAATTTGGACCACCCCTTAGAAAGTTGTTACAATTAATTGTATAATTATTTAAATTATTTGAATTATTCTAAGACAAACAAATCAAAATATTTACTCTGAAATTAAATCTGAATAAAATCTTTTCATATCTTCCACATGTTTCATTTTTTCATTAAAACAAACCTTTTAAATATTTAAGTAGTTTTGTTTTTATTAAAAATAAATGTATATTTCATATTTCACTTAAACAAAACTTTTAAATATTTAGTTAATGTCATGTTTATTTTAAAATTAATTTTATACCATTTTAACTAAAACATACTTTTAAAATATCTAACTAATTTTGTAATTATAACTAAAAACATGTACAGTTTTGTATTAATCTGCGATATTAATTTAATATAATACTTTTCGATAAATTTTTGATTTTTAACCAATAAAAATTTTCAGTTTAGAATTTTGTATCACATGATTTAAAATATGCTATCACTAAAAATTTAAAACAAATAAATTAAATTATTGCATGTGAACTATTCCCTCCATTTTATATTATTTGTCGTTTTAGATTTTATACACAGATTAAGAAAATATTTAATTTTGTATATTTTCAATATAAAAATATCATTCCCCATACATCTAACCATATTTCAACCAATAAAAAAATAATTTTCTCTACAACGACAAATTATTTGAAATGGAGAGAGTATAAAATTGTTGTGTTTTAAAATATTATATTAAATAATTAGTAATATGGTAATTATTACAATTAATCATATAAAACAAATAATTACAGTATGTGTGTAAAAACAAAATAATTAACCGCACGGTTGTGCCGGTCAAGATCTAGTTTATTTCCTTGAAAAAAGATATTTAAACTTTTAAGAAAATACCATATTCTTTTGTTTGACTTTGACTAGCATACATTTTAATTAATTGCTCTAATATTTTCTGTTATATATAGTTTTTACTTGTCACAAAACATTTTTAACTTTAGGACTTGAATCAAAATGACAGATAAGAGAAGAAAGCCTATCATGTGAGTTATCTCTCTATTTATTTCTCCATCTCTCTCAATAATCACCGATTAATAGAAAATTAAAAACAAAATCTAAGTTTCCTTTGACGTTACTGGTAGATCATTATCTTCTAATGAAGCTCATAATAATCTTACATTGTATTTGCATGATTTGAGGATCTAATTAGATTTTTTGTTTCTTCAGTCTTCAATTGACTCTAGAATTGAATGAATTTTATAAGTCTAGTTCATGACTCTGCAAAAGTACAGGATCTAGAAATATCATAAGATTCAAGGATTTTGTTATCTATCCACGATCTTATCTCTTAAGTGGAGCTAGTGACCCATGCATTATGTACATATTTTGATCTTCCAGTCTATAACAATTTATGGCTTTTAAAACGTAAAGATGATCTCCTTATTATATTATGATGATAGTATAGTTTTGTTTTTTTTTTTGTTAAATGCAGTTTGAATAAGTGTCGGTCCTAAGATATTTTGGGTCCATGAGACTAAAAATATTGGTCTTAAATATATGAAAAATTAAACTAAATTTTTTAAAATTATAACTAGTAATTACAGTATTCCTGAAACTTATAATAAATATATAAAATCTGAAAATTATCTTTCTAATTTATCTGATATAAAGAAGGAAAAATAATATCCAAACATTTATTATGTTATATGTTTGAAATAGGTCTTAAAATTCATTTTTTCCTGTTTTATGCAAACAACAAAAATAAAAAGGTAAACCAAAAAAACTATATAAATTGTAGGCCCCATTGCAGTGTTTCTTAGGAATGTGTTTAGTCCCGGGCCAAATTTGAATATGAATTATAACAATTCTGCAAAATAACCGGAAATAGGCGAATCGAATATGTAGGGGTTATAAGACATATTTGTCTTAGGGATGATTTTTCTTATGTCAGTCATTTATCTGGTTTTCCTGAAAGTGAAGAATCAAATATGATTTTTTTTATCTGATGCGTTTCAATGGAGTTTGTGGTCAATCTCTCTCTCTCTCTCTCTCTCTCTCTCTCTATATATATATATATATATATATATATATTGACGACGACTCTCTTAGATTATGACTTCCAGTTTGAGACATTTCTGTAATATAATGATAATTCTTGCATGTTTTGATTTTGTTGATCTAAATATCTATAGGTTCAACAGAGATGTCAACAACAACAATAGGCCTGAGAGAGAAAAGTTTTTCAGTTTGGCTGATTTTCCATTATGCCTCTTGGGAGTAATAATGTCACTTCTTTCGTTAAAAGATCAAATTCGTGCATCTACCGTCTGCAAGGCATGGCGTGAAGCCGCTAAATCTGTTACTGTTGTTCATAAGTATCAATGGTTTGTCTCCATTCCTACATGGGGAAACTCTATTGATCTTTTGGATCCGTTGCAGGGGAAGAAGTACACAATGAATCTGCCTGAGAAAGGTGTAACGGATGTTTCTTACTCAAAAGACGGCTGGTTGCTTATGCGCAGATCATGCTTTGTGCAATTCTTCTTCTTCAACCCCTACTCTCGGGAGCTTATAAGCTTGCCAGACTATGAATTGCCATATCAGGCAATTGCTTTCTCTTCCGCCCCTACATCTGAAACTTGTACTTTGGTCACGTTAAATCCTATTTCAGAATATATTGTGGCCATCAGCACTTGCTATCCTGGATCAGCTGAGTGGATAACTACAGAGTTCCATTGCTCTCTTCCTTTTGACCTCATCAATATCCATAGCAACCTTGTCTTTGCTAATGATCGCTTCTACTGCTTCACCTCGGGAGGTGTTTTATTTGAATTTGATCCAGCTTCTCGTACATTGAATCATCAAGCATGGGATGATGTTAGATTCCCGGAAATTCATAACAATGAACGGTCGTATCTTCCTAAGGAACTTTACTTGATGGAGCAGAAAGGAGAGCTAATTCTCATGTATACATATGGCATTGAGAAACCAATGGTGTATAAGTTAGTCTCTTCAAAATGGGAGGAGATGAGTAGTACCCTAGACGGCTTGACAATCTTTGCAAGTCTCTCGTGCTCGGAGACCAGAAAGGATGTTTTAGGGATGAAGAACAGCGTGTACTTCCCAAATTATGGCTTACGTAACAACAAGCAATGTGTATCCTACTCATATGACGATGCCAGGTACTATCCGGGTCAGCCGAAACGACTATGGTCTGTTGATAGTCTTTGGATCGACCCACCACCATTTCTAAGGTAACTTGAGTTCGCTTTGAGGGTTTGTTTATATTTTTATATATGCATTAATGTCACATCTGGCAAAACTTGTAACTTCAGTTTCAAACTTTGAGATTATGCTAAATTTATTATTATGGTTTAAACTTTCAGATTATTTTTGCATATGTTTGATTTGTTTTAACTTTTATTTTTTGTTGAATGGAGATCCACTAACAAAGTTGTCATCATCTAAATTCAAAGAAAATGAACACACAATTCTGAGATGTTTGTATATAATAATCTTTAGGGTTTAGGGTAGCATTTTAAAAAATAGTTGTGAATTAGGTACCACATAAGTTTTATTGGAGGTCAACTTCATTTTAGAACCAAAATCAGAATCAGAAGTTTTTAAAAATTCGAATCAATTGCTTCCAAAAGACATCTTAATTAATTGAAAACTTTTGTGTTCTGTTTTTGAAATATATTATTTTTGTAAGTGAATAATTTTTTATACTTCTTATTTTAAAAAGTCTGAAAATTAATTTGATTAGTTGAGTAATATTATTTGAAAAATTTGAGCCTGTCTATCATCATTTTCCAATAGATAATTTAATGTGTTTTTTTTTTCAAAAAATATATTCTTTCGTAAATAAATAGAAAAAAATATCTTTAGCACTTATTTTAAGACGTTTGAAAACTACTTTGATTAGTTGAGTAATATTATTTGAAAAATTTGAGCCTGTCTATCATCATTTTCCAATAGATAATTTAATGTGTTTTTTTTCAAAAATATATTCTTTCGTAAATAAATAGAAAAAATATCTTTAGCACTTATTTTAAGACGTTTGAAAACTACTTTGATTAGTTGAGTAATATTATTTGAAAAATTTGAGCCTGTCTATCATCATTTTCCAATAGATAATTTAATGTGTTTTTTTTTTCAAAAAATATATTCTTTCGTAAATAAATAGAAAAAAATATCTTTAGCACTTATTTTAAGACGTTTGAAAACTACTTTGATTAGTTGAGTAAATATTATTTCAAAAAAGCGAGCCTGTTTATCATTATTTTCCGAGAGAGAGTTTGATGTGGGTTTTTTCCCACAAATCGTTATTACAGGAACCCTTTGAAAGCTTGATGACGATAAGTGTGTATCCAGACAAAAATTACTAAGACAGTAGTCTGTTTCCTTTTTCAATAAGCTCTTCACCAGGCACTCATTGTCACTTTTGAAAATCACATTGGAGAAACCCAAAAATCGAGCACTATGGATTGCCACAGCATAGCCTTGCCTTCAGCTTTCAACACTGATCGAGCCACTCCTAAATTTGCTGAACCCAGTATCGTGCTACCCCATTAGAGTCACGTACTAACCAACCACCGTTGACTTGTCTTATAACCTGATCATAGGAAGCGTCAACATTACATTTGAAAAACCCATAAGGAGGACGTAGTCCAGACTTGCATTCGTTTTGTTTGGGTTTGAATAAATCGGATTCCATTCTGATCCAAACTAAGATTATTTGTAGCCTCCAACCATACCGTGACATCTGCTGAGACTCCACTCACAACTCTGGAAGATATGCATCGATTTTTCTTGAAGAAAAGGATATTTCTTACTTCCAGATTCTCCATAAAATCCAAAAGGGGAGAAGTCGATCATGCAAAGAGATACCAGGGACATTTTGAGAATTCAAAATAGCCCATAAATTAACTTCCACAAAATGAGAAGGAAAGGTAAGCTTTCGTACTGAAATTCCAGACAGTCTCCAAATTTCCATAGATTGGCTGCTGCAATTAAACACTAGTACTCGGATTCAATGGAGGTCTGCGTGGTCTCGACGCGTAGGCGCAGCTAATCCCCACTAGATACCTGATTCAAATCTTAGTATTATACACCATGCACTGTTCTGGCCTTCTGGATGTGCTGCTATCTTCTATCAGTAGCAAAGGACTTGAAACAGATGAATTCAAATGTATCCCAAGATCAAGGTTCAATCAAACAACATGTAGTACCATAAAGAAAATAGTGCTCTTTCACAGATCTCTTTTTACATAAATGCAGTCACTCTCTTGGTATTTCAATAATTATTTCCACATTCAAGAGTCAAGAGTCATGAACTCAGACAAGAAGGATCATTTTCTTATAAAATATCACCTAGTCCAATTGACCCATAAAAAGTGAAAGTTGATAGGATTTTCTAGACAGCTAACCTTATTTGCCTAAGTGATAGATCTCCCTTAGATAATGTTTTTGTCATCACACACATGTTTCCAAATATTTTTGGCTTTTTGAATTAAAATCTGGTTCAAACCAGATAAACCGCACAAAGCTTATCGTTGTTATGCATGCTTTCAGTTTGGATATATATGGTGTTTTCCTTGACGTATTCTTCCACCTGTTTCAGACATATATTTCTTTCCTTCAAAAAGATATTTTAACTTTAAAGAAAATACAATATTCTTTTGTTTGACTAGCATACAGTTTCAGATATTTAATTAATTGCTCTAATATTTTCTGTTATATATAGTTTTTACTTTTCAAAAAATATATTTAACTTTTGGACTTGAATCAAAATGACAGATAAGAGAAGATAGCATATCATGTGAATTATCTCTCTATCTCTCTCAATAATCACCGATTTAAAGAAAATTAAAAACAAATCTAAGGTTCCTTTGACGTTATTAGTAGATCATTATCTTCTAATGAAGCTTATAATAATCTCACATAGTATTTGCATGATTTGAGGATTTTATTAGATTTTTTTCGGTCGTTCAATTGACTCGAATTCTAGTTGACGACTCTGCCAACACTACAAGAAAACACGCGGATTTCCGACGGAGGTTCCGACGGAAGGAAAGGTCGTCGGAAATTTGTGACGGATTTCCGACCAATTTCCGACGAAACAGAAAATATTGCTGTCGTCGGAATTCCGTCGGAATATTCCGGGATTCAAAACGCGTGGTTCGTCGAATATTCCGGCGAATTCCGACGATATTCCGATGAAAAATATAACCGTTAGGGTCGTCGGTATTCCGTCGGAATATTCCGACGAAATTCCGACGAACCTTGTGACCGTTTTTTATAGCCGTTTGAGATTGGAAAATACCGACGGAATTCCGACGATCAACATTATGTCCGTCGGAATTCCGTCAAAAAGTCGTCGGAAAGCCGTAAGCAATTTCCTATAAAAGCAACCCCTCCTCATTCAACTCATTCCTCCTCATTCTCTCCTCATTCTCTTTAATCATAACAATTCCGTAATAATCATGTCTTGAGAGCTTATTTTCGTTCGTGGATGGATAAACCTCATTTGGATCCCAACACCAAATTGCTACGGATGAATACTTTCAAGGGATTGGAGAATTCATGAGGCTTGTTCAACAGCAACCGGATGCAAAAGTGGTATGTTAAGATGTCCCCGCTCTACTTGCAATAATAATAAGGTTATAAAAGAATTTGATGTTTGGACTCATTTGTATATGAAAGGGTTTTCACGTAATTATAAAGTTTGGTACCTTCATGGAGAAACTGGTTATGAATATGGTAGTACTAGCGAACCTCAGCCTGTTAGCGAACCTCAGCTGATATTAGGTTAGAAGAATCTAGAATGGATATAGATTATGGTGTAGATGCTTGGCGAGATGGTACATGATCATTATAGAGGGAAGAACCAAATCCGAATCTAGGAGATTTTTGACATGTTGGATGCAGAAAACAGCCTTTGTATCCAAATTGTAGAGATGGTCATTCAGTCTTATCATCTGCAACAAGATTAATGGGTATTAAGACGACTATAATTTGGTGAAGAATGTATGGATGCGACATCGATTTTGTCAAAGGTATTCTACGAGGATAATCTTGCACGGGTTCATACTACGAGGTTCAGAAACTTGTTGCGGTCTTCAACTACCGTCGAAGTGATAGATGTATGTATTGACAACCTGCATGATCTACTGGAAATAGGATGAGACACGAAATGTATGCAGATTTTGTGGTAAACCTCGTTATCGAGGCGAGGGAAGAGTTCGATCCCGTTCAAAAGAATGTGGTATTTGCCTTTGACGGAAAGATTGAAGAGGTTGTATCAGTGTGGCGCACAGCAAAAGCAATGAGGTGGCATGCGAGCATTCCACAAATGGTGAGATTAGACATCCTTCGGATCGAAGGCTTGGAAACATTTCCATCAACATATCCGAATTTGCGGAAGAGAAGAAATGTTTATCTTGTATTATCTACTGATGGTTTCAGCCCATTTGGAAAGCATGGAAGACAGTATTCTCTATGGCCGCTTATTGTGACACCGCATAACTTACCGCCGAGCTTGTGCATCGCGGCGAGAGTTTTGTTCCTCTCAATTCGTCCCGGGCCGATCATCCTAGAAGATCACTAGATGTGTTTCTTCAACCACTGATATATGAGTTGCAACAACTATGGGCACATGGTTTTGAGACATACGATGTTTCGTGCAAAGAAAACTTTCGGTCGAGGCGATACTTATGTGGACAATAAGTGACTTTCCAGCATATGGTATGTTATCTGGATGGACAACACATGGGATGCTATCATGTCCATATTGTCAAGATGACACAGATGCTTTCCAACTAAAGAACGGAAGGAAAACGTGTTGGTTTGACCGCCACGACGATTTCTACCACGATCATCCATACCGCAGAGTAAGACTTCGTTTAGGAAGAACAAGCGGTGTTTGATGGTCCACGAGGAAGTTAGTGGGAAAGATTTGTTGAAACAGTTTAGGGATTTTGGTGCGAAAGGACGGCAGATGTAGGTGGACATGAAAACATTCGAGTTAATGCGGTTGGAGAGCTACATAAGCGGCACAAAAGAGTATTTTCTGGATCTGCCATATTGGAAGAGTCATCTATTGCGGCATAATTTAGATGTCATGCATATTGAGAAGAACTTCTTCGACAATCGATGAACACAGTCCTTAACATCCAAGGTAAAACAAAGGATAATTTGAAGTCAAGGTTGGATTTAGTCGATATCCGTGATCGCTCAACTTCATGTTGATGAGAACGGTACGGCCCCTTTTCCCATTTATCGGTTGGATGGTGCGGGCAAAGAAGAGTTCTTTGATTGGATTACGATAAAGTAAAATTTCCGACGGATATGCATCAAATTTGGGGAACTGCGTCGATAGAAGCGAAGGAAAGTTCTTGGATTGAAGAGTCATGATTGTCATGTAATTATGCAACGCCTCCTTCCGTTTGCTTTTCAGCATTATTGCCAGCGTAATGTTCATGAAGCAATTGCGGTATCTTATATTTTATAATTTACTTTATTTTTATATTTAACAATTATGCTTATATAAACTTAATACTTATGAAAATTTTTGTCTTTTATCTATGTAGGATAAGTGTTTTCTTTGCGACTTGTGCAGCAGAGTATTGATGAAGAGGGTATTGATAATTTGAAGAGAAAAGCACCAGTCAGCATGTGCAACCTCGAGAAGATATTCCCTCCATCATTCTTTGATGTAATGGAACATCTTGCTATTCATCTCAAGAGAATTGGAACTTGGTGGTCTGTGCAGTACAGATGGATGTATATTTTTGGCGTTATATGTATCATCCAAGAAGATGGTCAAAAATCAAAGCAGGTGGAAGGATCGATAGTGGCACGGTGATCAATGAAGAAACGCAATCTTTGCTGAAAATTATTTTCCACCGAAGTGCATACAAAACACCAAGACCTGCTCGGCATGATGACGAGGGGAGAGAGCAACATATCATGTTACTGTCCCAAGCATGTTCACGGAAATAGGACGACTTAGTGGAAAATTCACGGCGGAGACTTACTGACATCGAAAGCACGCCATTTGCAAACATATTTGCTCACCAACCGTGAAGATGTTCTACAATATGAGGTAAAAATATTTATTCGTTTACATTGTTAGATTATAATATTCAATAAATTTATTTCATATTGATAATTTTTTGTATATAGTGTATATATGGCGGAGTTAGCATTATGACTCACAGGCATGCGACAGAAGATGAGCTTCAACAACTTAGAGATAACGGATTTGCTGCGTGGCTTCGTAGTTATGTAAGTCATATATCGTTTAATATAAACTAATTAACTTTTCACTCATATATATATGTTTAATTCTAATTTACGTGAATGATGGTTTGGCCGAGGTTTTGTGTTCGATGATTGGATACGCGAATTTGTGCAGGGACCAAACTATGTGGTCAAATCATATCCAAAATTTTGTATGCGAGGATATGCATTCACAAGGAAAGGTCATTCGAAGACAACATATGATGCTGGTGTTTCATCTTCTTCCGGTGACGATGTCTACTACGGCAACATAAAAGAAATATTGGAAATTCAATTTCCTGGAATGGTTGGCTTGCGTTGTGTAGTATTCTATTGTGATTGGTATGACACCACCCCAGATAGAGGAGTGAAGATTGATGCGTTTGGTGTTACATCGGTTCATTCGCGGCGGAAACTTCAATATTATGATCCCTTCATTCTTGGTTCGCAAGCTGATCAGGTATGATATCTATTCATAATATAATTAATTAATGTTATATATATTTTTTTTATGTACTAAAACTTGCATAATTATAATTGATATGTATAGGTGTGCTACATCAGTTACCCTCGGGTGACGTACAGAGACGATCCATGGGTCACTGTAACGCAAATCAACCCAAGAGGACGAGTCGATGGAACTGTTGATGATGATGAACCAATGCAACCAGAGTCTACCAGCAACGCCGTGCGCTTGAAGATTTGGCGAAGTTGAACTCGTTGAGAATTTATCCGAGTTTGGACTTGATGCGCTTGTACATTCGAGCCGAAGCTGAAGTTGGGGAGTTTGATGAAGACTCGAAGATTCGAGTAGTTTTTTTTTTTTTCTTGTCCGTCGAATTCCCTCACAAATTTCGGCGACATACCGAACGACATAAGGTTTCAATAAAGTTTAGAGAATGTCGGAGAAAAACCGGCGACATTCCGACGAACCATCAAGTTCGTTGAATGTCGCCGGTTTTTCCGACCAATTACCGACGACATATATTTCTAACAAAAATATCAAACATCAAAATCTATAAATTTAGATATTAGATCATAAAAAATAACACAAACACAGTGTTTAGTATAATATTAGATCATAACCGTTCAAATATAACAACTCATTAAAACATTTATGTATGCATATCATTGTTTTCATAACATCTCATCTTAACATTCATATATTTATACAATCATATTCATATAATCTTACACTACAAAAATGTTTTGTATAAAAATATGGTATGAAAACATTTTTTGTTAAATCTTTATGCAAATACTATATATATTATCAAATATTTGGATTTTGCATTTACAAATTGTAATCAACCCCTAAACACTAAATCGTCGAATTCGTCACAATATTCCGTCAATATTCAGTCGGAAATTTCGACGGACCCATGTTCCGTCGAATATCTAATTTACCCGGGAAAACCAAACCGCTTGAAATTTTTCGCAAACCGCTATTCGGTTTATATTAATGGATTCCGACGGAATAGTGACGAACCTAGTTCGTCGGAATCCTTAAATTAAGTACACAAACCCTTCTTCTTCTTTCTCTCCGCCGTTCTCTCTATCTCTCTCGTTTCTCTCCGCCGTTTGCTCTCTCCCTCACCGCCTCTCTCTCTCGTTTCTCTCTCTCTCTCACCGGCGAGCATCTCTCTCACCGCCCCTCTCTCTCACCGGCCCTCTCTCACCGCCCCTCTCTCACCGTGCCTCTCTCTCACCGGCCCTCTCTCACCGCCTCTCTCACCGCCGTTTGCTCTCTCCCTCACCGCCTCTCTCTCTCCTTTCCAAATCATGTAAGTTTCAACCTCCTCCTTGTTCTATCTCAATTTTCTAGGGTTTTGGAAGTTAGATCTATGATTTTAGGTTGATTTGGATAGTTTAGGATGAATAAGTTAGGATTATTGTTTGGGTTTTGTGTTTTGGTTGAAATTCAAAACGTTTTTGAAGTTTTAAAACGATTTTTGATTTTTAAAACGTTTTTATGAATTTTATAAACGTTTCCATGAATTTTAAAAACGTTTTGATGATTTTTAAAAACGTTTTTATGATTTTTAAAAACGTTTTTGATTTTTAAAAACGTTTTTATGATTTTTATAAACGTTTTTTGATTTTTAAAAACGTTTATATGATTTTATAAACGTTTTTTGATTTTTAAAAACGTTTTTATGATTTTTATAAACGTTTTTTGATTTTTAAAAACGTTTTTAGGATTTTTATAAACGTTTTTTGATTTTTAAAAACGTTTTTATGATTTTTATAAACGTTTTTTGATTTTTAAAAACGTTTTTATGATTTTTATAAACGTTTTTTGATTTTTAAAAACGTTTTTAGGATTTTTATAAACGTTTTTTGATTTTTAAAAACGTTTTTATGATTTTTATAAACGTTTTGATGATTTTTAAAAACGTTTTTATGAATTTTCAAACGTTTTTTGATTTTTATAAACATTTTTTTATTTTTAAAAACGTTACTATAAATTATGTATAATAAAACGTTTTTTTAAGGTCGGACGATGTCCCCGGCTACTCGTTCGTTGAGTTCGGGAGCAGTTCCGTGTATCCCGTGGATCGGTATCGCCCCAGAACAAAACTCCGACTTGCCTATATTCCCGCTCCAGCTCCGTTCCGTTCCACCTCCGCTCCAGCTCCGGCCGCTCCGGGCCGAGTCATGCCGCTTGAACTATTGGTTCAACAACCAGGTCGAGAGCATCTCCCGGTTCTCCAACAATACCCACGACGAGGACAAAGCACTTGGTTAGTATTTTTTTTATTTGTAGTACTATGTTTTTTTCCCATTAATTATCTTGCTAACTTGTATTTTTTTAAAAGGTTCACCAAGTCGAGGAATGGCATTAGCAGATGCATCAACCAGATGATGTATTCCATGCTCCATTATGGATATCCGAAGTGGAGTGTGATCCTCGTGACGAACGAGTTGTGGTTTCGTCGGTTCGCGGTATAGTAATTCTTCAATTTTTTTTAAAAGTATTTACATTTTTTTAAAAATATCTACTTATTAAATGTTATGTTTTTGTAGCAAGAGTTCAACTGGCATCCCGATCTTACGGAAACAGTCCGTAAGAAATTCAACGAGAAGGCCATGGACTCTTATACGAAGCAGATTAACGCGTGGAAGACAGTTTGGCAGAAGAACAAGAGGCCACGGTACCTCAACGGGACGGTGTGGGACCAGCTGATAGCTCATTGGGAGAAGGAGGAAACTGCCGAGACGTCTACTAGGAACTCCAAGAACCGGAGGAGCGATCGTATGGAAAGGTATGTATGTGCATAACCTCGGCCTGCTCCATGTCTACTAAGGAGGATGATCTTGTAAGTTTTTTTTTTAATTATTTTTCTTTATATTTATTTAAATAAATATTTATATATTCTTGTCTAATTAATATTGGTGGTTTTTCAGGTCGAAGCAAATGACGGTAATCCCGTTGATTGTCTCCAACTCATTAAGGCGGCTCACACTAACAAGAAGACGGGCCAGATTCAGGACGCCGTGATCAGAGAAGTCGTTGATTTGGTGCAAACTGAAATGGTTTCTCAATCTGATGACGGCGGCGATTCTACGGGAGCTTCAACAAACCTGTCCCAAATGCAAATAAATGAGATGGTCGAAAAGGTAATTTTCTAATTCAAAATTTTTTATTATAATGTCATTAGTAATTTTACTATTTACTAACTTTAAATATTTTGTAGGCGGTTCCTAAAAGGAAAGGAGGCCGTTTAGTTGGGTTGGCCCGCCGTGCTTCTTCATATCCGACATCTTCTTCAAGAAGTCTCGTATGCCGATCCCATGATCATCGAGGAGCTACATGACAAAGATGAACGGATTGGGGTATTGGAGGAGCAAAACTCCACTATCATTTCTGAGAATGCCACTATCCGTTCGGAGAATGCCACAATCCTTGCCGAGCTCGCAACTCAAAAGAAGTTCAACGAGGAGATAATGCAGAAGCTGAACCAGTTGATGGCTTCGACCTCGACTTCTTAGTTTTTCTTCGCATTTTAAAACTTTATGAATATTTTTATTTTTATTTCGGTTTGTAAACTTTCAATGTTTTTTTTCTATTTCGGTTTGTATGAATTTAAATTCTATAATATTATTAGTTTTAAATTTCAGATTTTATTTATTAATTAATTAATTTTAAAATTTAAAAATAATATATAAAAGCAATATTAATTTGTATAAAACCCTTAATTCGACGAACATAGAGCGTCGGTATATACCGACGGACAAAGTTCCTCGGTAAATACCGACGACGGTGTTCCTCGGTAAATACCGACGACGGTGTTCCTCGGTAAATACCGACGACGGTGTTCCTCGGTAAATACCGACGGATGTACGGTCGTCGGTATTTTCCGACGAACTAGGTCCGTCGATAATTACCGGCGCCCTTGTTCCTCGAATTATGGGTTTTCCGATGAACTCTTGTCTCCGTGGCGCATCGGTTTATCGTCGGAAGTTCGCCGGATGTCGCCGGTGTTCGTCAATTCACGAAATTCTTTGACGGAATTCGACGAAACTTTTTTCCGACGAAGCATACCGACGAACCGGTTCGTCGAATTGCCGGTATTGTCCGATTCCGACGAATTTCTGACGATTTCGGCCATCAGAATCCCCCTGTTTTCTTGTAGTGCAAGTACATGATCTTGAGATATCACAAGATTCAAGGATTTTGTGATCTATTAACTATATATCTCTTAAGTAGAGTTCGTGACCCATGAATTATGTACAGATTTGATCTTCAAGTTTGAAACAATTTATGGCTTTTAAAACGTAAAAACGATCTCTATATTAGATTATGATGATAATATAGTTTTTTTATCTCTTCTGTTAAATGCGGGATGAATCAATGTCGGTCCTAAGATATCTCGGGTCCAATACGAAACTAAAAATATAGGTCTTAGTTAAACTAAAAATTTAAAATTTAGAACTAATAATTACAGTATCCCTGAAACTTATAAATATAATCATTTCTGAAAATTATCTCTCTATTTTAACTGATATAAAGAAGGAAAAATAATAATCAAACATTTATTATGTTATATGTTTGAAATAGGTCTTAAAACTCATTTTTCTGTTTTATGCAAACAACAAAAATAAAAAGGGAAACCAAAAAAAACTATATAAACTGTAGGCCCCATTGCAATGTTTCTTAGGAATGTGTTCAGACCCTGACCTCGTTTGAATGTGAATTATAACAATTCTGCAAAATAACCGGAAATAAGAGATTCAGAATATGTAGGGATGTCTTAGTGATGATTTTTTTGCCAGTCATTTATCTGGTTTTCCTGAAACATATATATATATATCGCATTCGGTGAAGAACTGGGGTTAGGAGGTTCTGGGATTTTGCTGTTATTCAATCATTGATTTTAAAAGTTTTTTTCAAATCAAGTGTTATTCAATATGAGATTTATGTAAAGTTATTGAAACTCATTTGCAATCCCATGTTATTCAATTAGCAATAAAAACTATACCAAATCAAACTGTTAGCAATATTTAGTAAGAAAATGTTTTAGTAGAGATTTTAGAAGACTTCACGTCATTTTTAGTTAAAAAAAGTTCTTGCAGAATAACAGCTCCATCAATGTTATTTGAAGATAGTTTAAATTAAATAAATTTAAAAAATGATAAACAGATAATCAACACAGATTTGCATCAATCCCTATCTCTTTCCCTGAAACGCCGACTGAACAGTCGAGAGATGAAGAGGAGAACCAGTTAGTGAACATCCACAACATGAGAATCTTGATGAAGATGATGTTCTCTGCTGCGGACTCTCATCAGAGCATATTGGCTTCGTTATCAAGCCGTTTGTGTTCTCAAAGAATCTCTGAGTATGTGAATGTTCTGAAAGAATCTCTGAGTTGTAATCCATGTTGTCGATTAAGTTCTATGGATTCTTTGATAAACCTCTTGGAAAATATTTGGAAGATGACCTTTCCGATCTTTATCTTTATTAAATGCCATGGAACAAGAAGTTTAAAGTTTCTCCCATATGTGTACAGACTTCAAATTGTAAAACATGCAAGGAGCTGGTTAATGCTCACAACCTGGAGCCTCTGGACTGCAGAGTCGCATAAAAGGAATATAAGATCAACTCGTGAAGGAAAAACATGAATACGATGTGAACATCACTTCTGAAAATCTTGTTGATGATGCTTTTTGAATTTGTATTTGATGGAATCTTTCAACTTGAACAGGATGCTCTGCAACCTATTTTTGAGGAGAGTCTTCAAAATCAAGGGAGTTTGGATATTCTAGAACTGAATAGACTAAGACGGGCACTCAGGGTTGGTTCTAATGCTTGGGATCATCAGCTTTACTTGTTAAACTCAAATCAAAAAAGCAATGGGTCTCAAGCTAGTGTTGGCAATGGTTCTAGCCTTCTAGGTGTCCAGAGATACATAAACCTCCAAAGACTGCAGGAAAGTCCAGATGAAGGGAAAGGAAAATCTCACTCTGAAGAAGCTAATGGTGATAACATAGATCTAGATAAATGCTCTCCTCTGGCTCTTCTCTCTCGGGCATCAAATATTTTACACAAATGACATCTAAGATGATGCATCAAAGACAAAGATGTTTAATAGATGTAGAGATAACAATCTTGTCAGAGTTCTGTTTTGTATATTCAAGCTTACGTTATATATTATTATTTAGCTAGATAGAGAAGACATTTTTATCTTAAAAGAATAGACTAGAAGTTGTTACACACAAGTTGAAGCACATCCGTTTCCTAGTGGCAATTTAAGTAACTAGAAGATGCAAGAAACGTGGCTTGAGAAACGGATAATGTCTTTGTTTGTTTGTCTACAACAGAGAAAAAGATAGCCTAAAAAGAATTGATCATCTCTTGTACTTTAACAACACAAGTCTTTTTGTGGATTGTCATAAAGTTTTGGACCAAAGCTTTGTTTTGATTGTTTTTACCTTTGAGATAACTAAACCTTTTCACCAAGTTCCATTTAGAAAGTACGTATCCTGTGATGGCAAGACCAAGGGAAGCATGTATTGTATCAGCTCTGTTGACGTTTTTGAGAATTGGTTTGCTCAACACAAGAAGAAGCTTTACATCGTCGTTTTTTATAGAAGCTAAAACCTTATGTTTGAGGTTTCTGCCAACTGATGTTTGAGGTAGCTTCTTGTTCTTTACAGAAGCTAAAACGTGTTACTACTTTACAGAAGTAGAAAGAAAAGCTTCGTAGAAATATGATTTTCTGATACTGGTGGCCAAGTACCCTATTATCATTTCAAATCTCCTAAACAATTCTAAAATTTTCAAAAAATATCTTACTAAATAACCTATAACTTTTATTTTATTTTAACTTTTTTACTAAAATCACTCAGACAATTTTAAAATTCACCTAAATCCCGCCAAAATTACAAAATCCCAAAATCTCCTAAAACCCTTAATTCAATACACCTCCTAAATATGATTTTTTTTATCTGATGTGTTTCAATGGAGTTTGTGGTCAATCTTTACCTTTAAAATTATAACTTTCCAATATGAAACATTTAGGTCTATCTCTCTTCTCTTTTTATATTGACAACGAGTACTCTCTTAGATTATGACTTCCAGTTTGAGACATTTTTGTAATATAATAATAATCCTTGAATGTTTCAATTTTCTTGATCTAACTATCTATAAGTCCAAACAGAGATGTCAACAACAACAACAATACGCCTGAGAGAGAAAAGTTTTTTGAGTTTGGCTTGACAATCTTTGCAAGTCTCTGGTGCTCGGAGACCAGAATGGATGTTTTAGGGAGGAAGAACAGCGTGTACTTCCCAAAGTATGGCTTACGTAACAACATGCAATGTGTATCCTACTCATATGATGATGCCAGGTGCTATCCGGGCCAGCTCCCGAAACGACTATGCTCTGTTGAGTCTTTGGATCGACCCACCACAATTTCTAAGATAACTTGAATGTCTTTGAGGGTTTATTTATATTTTATATATGCATTAATCGTTGCATCTGACAAAACTTGTAGACTTGAGTTTCAAACTTTGAGAATGTGCGAAAATTATTATTATGGTTTAAACTTTCAGATTATTATTATTACTAGGTGACGATCCGCGCCTTACGCGGACTGAAGTACTTTATAAAAGTATATGTTATATATATACATGAATAAGCGTTTGGATTCCATTCGGGTTCGATTCAGATTTATTTGGTTTTTGGGTTTTTGGGGTCAAAGATTTCATCCTCATTCAGTATTTCTAAATTTCAATTCGGATTTGGTTCGCATCTTTGTGGGTTCGATTCAGGTTTTGATAACCCTTTTTAATTATTTTTAAAAAAATTAAAAATCGTCTTATACATTAAATTTCTCAAAATATATAAACAAAATAATGTTACATATATACTTGAATAACATATTTCATAATACCTAAACTTAGTATATATATATATATATATATTGATTTGGTTTGAATATTTGGATAAATAATGAATAGATATTTTAAGTTTTTGGTGTTTTGAGTATACTTTAATTTAGCTATTTTGGACATTTATTTTTGAATATTTGTATATATTTTTAAGTATTTAGGAAAAATTAAAAGTATCTTACATATCTTGGATGTTTTTAATATACATTAAATCTAAAAATAATTAATATATTTTGGTATATAAATCTATTTCAGATATATTTGGTTACCCAAAATATTTCAGTTTGGATTGGATTTGGTTTCGGTTCTCTAAATAATAAATTTTTTAACCTGTTTAGATATTTAATCAGTTTCGGTTTTGATTTAGTACTATTTTCAGATTGTGTTCTGTTCGTTTTTTTGGATATGGGGTTTTTTTCAGCCCTGCATACGTAAATGTATTTACATATAAAATACATTTATTTCCTACGAAGTATATATATATATATATATATATAAATAAGACACCGTAAAAAATTTGTAAAAAGGGTTTAATTAAGACACCATAATTTATTTCAAATTATATACCTAAATTTTGTGTACAGTCGGATATAAAATTTAAAATTCGGTAATATATCTAACATTAAATGTATTACAATATTTGAGAAAGATAAATATTGGTATTTCCATTTTTTAAGTTTCATTAAGTTTGATAATTAATTGTAGACACCAATTGCCATTATGCATATAAGACTATGTACATTGGTTGGATTGTTTCAACACCCTATTTTACACTTTTACTTTAACACCTCATCTTCTCTTTCTTCCACATATACATTTACTATTTATATTTCATAATAATTTTATTTTTATTTTTAAATCAACACCTTATCTATTTATTTTTATTTAATATTTCATATGATGATTTTGTCACTAAATAATAACAGTTAAAACATAACAATTTTTAAAAATAAAAATAAAATAATTAGGAAAAATAGTTAGAGTCAAAATT
This sequence comes from Brassica carinata, assembly GCA_016771965.1. Lineage (NCBI taxonomy): Eukaryota > Viridiplantae > Streptophyta > Magnoliopsida > Brassicales > Brassicaceae > Brassica > Brassica carinata. Next base: position 45,530,023 of record CM028687.1, on the reverse strand, counting down.
TTATGAAATAATTAATAAAAATATAACAGAATTTGGTTAAAAATGTTTTAAATTTATGTTAAAAGAAATTTTTGTGTATATGACCAAATCATATAAAACTAGTCTCTTTTTTATAGATCATCACAAATTATAAATCTTGATACAACGTAATAAAATAAATAAATTAATTTGTTGTGAAATAAATGACTTATAATAGAGAAGGTGAATATGAAAAATACAATTAAAATCAAGAACCAATAAAAAATCAGCACATATTGTTGTGGACCCCATCTTTTTAGCTTTCAACCTGTTGAATAAATTCAACACCAAACAATCCACGTATTGTTCTAATTTTTTTCAACAGGCTCATTGTGAGCATTCGACAGTTTAAATAAAAATTCAACATGTCCATTGTTAATGGTCTAAGGGAAGTAGAAAATTTAATACCATTTTATCAAGTAAGAATAATATATATGGATAATAAATGAAGATTGTAATAAAAAATACCCTAAGGGTATGATTGGCAGAGCATTAGCATAAGCATTATGCTCGTCATTATCCAATCAACATTTATCACAAAAGCATTTATAAGAGCATTTACAAGATGCTAATGCTCTCCAAATGCTCTTTACTCAATGCTCTCATATGGAGCTTTTGGTAGAGCATTTGCAGTTAGAATATATAAAAGTTTAAAAATAATTATATATAATTAATATATTTTATTTAATAACATAAAAAATTATGTTCATAATAAAAAAAAAATTTACATTTTAAAAAATAAAAGTTGTGATTAATTATTTTAACTTTTTAAAAAGAACAATATTTCACATTTGAAATATAATATAACTTATATAATTACACATATCATTCATTATTTTTAATAAATAAAATAAAATAATATATATCTGTATATTATATATTAGAAATTAAACATATCTATATTATTTATAAAAAATAAATTATATGTCATATATTAATTTTTCTGATAATATTATATGAATCATTTACTACTCTACCAATAGATAAATAATGATAATTTATATATAAATTATATATATAATTATTTTATTTTATTTAATAATATCAAAATTATTTTTATATCCAAAAATAAATTTCTATTTTAAAATAATATTTACATTTATTTTAAAAGAATAATATTTTATATTTAAAATTTAATTTTATAATTAAATAAGATTCATTATTTTTTAATAAAACATATATTATTAATATATATTATAATTTAATATATATTATTTTAAAATAAATATATTATATACTAACTTTTATGATAATTTTAAAATTGTATCACACGCTTCTACCAATCAGTTTATTAAAAATTTTAATGAGAGACATGCCCAAAGATATCGCTTCGCAAAGATATCGCTTCAAAGATATCGCTTCTACAAAGATAATCGCTATCGCTTCTTCATCTGCTGTACCAATCGAGGCATAAGTCATATATTTGCTTAAATGCCACCGTATACTTGAAAACTTATAATAAATACAAAGTTGTTTGAATATTATAAAAAGGAATAATAAACAATATTTGTGATCAACTATAAAGATGGTCGATGAAAAATGTACCAAAAGCATATAATACATTTACAAATAGTTCTTACACCATTGATATTATGTTCACATAATTTTTCGGTTAATATCTTACAGACTATACTTATATAATTTGAATAAATGTGGGTTTACGATATGTATGTCAATGCAAGCCTTTACTTTTAAATAACCAATTATTTAAATTAACGTCTTAAGATCGTATCAATAAAATAAGTATAGTCTGTAAACAATAAATTCTTTATTTCCTAATAATATACGCTTCTTCTAATTAAGTAGCGGTTTATATTATGTCCCTAACGAATCCCCTAATCGATTTTTGGACCAATGTTTTTTTCAATTGCATCTTTAAGCTGTCACGTAAGAGTAATTGGCATCCTAATTAAATGACAGCTAAGCAAGACTTTTTTCAATTATTACAAACTACATGTTACATCTTTTAAATGTTTCTATATTAATATATAAGGGATAGCTATTTGGTTATAAATCATTAGAAGACTTTAATATATTATTAAATCTTGCCTTGCTTTGTTTTCTTTCAAAAGAAAAAAAATCTTGTCTTGATACCAAATTTTTGCATATTAAATTTAATTTTCCATATTTTGATCAATCAGATTTGTGTATCAAGTCTATTTTATTCGATTTTTAACTATAAGATTGTTAATATTATTTATTTGTTTGATCTAAAAAGGAAAAAAACATTTATACCTAAATAAAAGTAAATCTCTTCGATGTTTCTTTGCTGATTTAGGAAAATTTATATTCTATACCTACCAATTTTGTTTTTCAATTTTGTTTGGTTCAATTAAAAACACAAAACCGGATATCTTCTTCTGTTTTTCAATTGAGTTATTCTTGGGTTCAACCCCTAGGGTGAACCTCTAGGTTCACCAACCAATAGAATTATGTTATTTCAAATTTGATATCTTTTAAAAAAGGAAACAAAATCTTGTTAAATTATATTATGTTTTTAAAAATAAAAATACAAAATAAATAAATAATAATAATCATGAATAAAACGAAAATAATTCTTTAAAAAACTATTTTAACACTAAACCCTAAACTCTAATTCTAAACCCTAAACCCTTGGGTAAATCATAAACACTAATCCTTAAAATCTAATCCTAAATCCTATACCCTTGGATAATCATAAACACTAAATTTTGAACACTAAAACACTAAACCCTAAACTCTAATCCTAAACCCTAAACCCTTGGGTAAATCATAAAAAGTAAACCCTAAACTCTAATCCTAAACCCTAACCCTCGGGTAAACCATAAAATAAAAATACAAAAAAATAAATAAAAAATAGAAATATTTACAAAAAACAAAAAAAATCTTTAAAAAAACACTAAACCCTAAACCCTAATCCTAAACCCTAAACCCTTGGGTAAACCATAAACTCTTTGGATAAATATTAAACATTAAATCCAAAATTAAATATTAAATGTTAAATCAAAAATATTCTGCAATTATTACTTTATTTATTTATATTTATCTTTTTATTTTAAAAACATAATATAATGTTACAATATTTTTTAAAAGATTTTTTCGTTTTTTATAAATATTATTATTTTTTTGTATTTTTATTTTAAAAATATAATATAACTTAACAAAATTTTGTTTCCCTTTTTAAAAGATATCAAATATGAAATAACACTATCCTATTGGTTGGTGAACCTATAGGTTCACCCTAGGGGGTGAATCCAAGAATAAGTCTTTTCAATTCTCGGTTATACAGAACTTCAGTGCCGTAACTACAATGGCTACCAAGGTTTTATGTTGAAATTTTTCATGAAAATTTAAGTATTATAACTGTTACTCAAGACTAACGGAAAAGAGTGTCATGTTTTGTTTGTTTGTCAACTTGTTCGGATGTATAAACTATCATCATAGTTTTCTTTGCCAACTTTTTATGGTTAAGTATTGTTTATCAATTTGTTATGCTAGAGTATTGTTTTTCAACTTTTATGTTCCAACGTCGATATTGTTTATCAATCGGCATATTCTTATGATCGACTAATGTTTATCATTCGCCATGTTTTTGTAGACTAAGCTCGAGTAAATCAATCGTAATTTATGTTTTCTTTTTATGCTCAACTATAGTTTATATGTTTGTAAGCGTATATCATATTTCGTATACATACATAAAAAACGGTATACACTTACACTTCCCCTAAATATTACATTCCCTAGCAATTGGATTTGGACAAACAAATTTTGCAATTGATTCATATGGTGACACGTAAGCAAAATTAATAATCTGATTAACTGATACATAAGCAAGGACGTTTTTTAATTACTACAAAATATATGTTACAACTTTTTAAATGATTCTCAATTAATATAATGGGGATTTTTTTTTTGCATGTGATTGATTTGATTTAACTTTTATTTTTTATTGAATGGAGATTCACTAATAATATTTTTGTCATCTAATTCCAAAGAAAATGAACACACAGATCAGAGATGTTTGTATTTCATAATCATTAGGGTTAAGGGTAGCATTTTTGAAAACAATAGCTGTGAATTAGGCACCACATAAGTTTTACTGGAGGTCAACTTTTCATTTTAGAACTAAAATCAGAATCAGAAGTTTTTAGAAACTCAAATAAAAAATGCTTCCAAAAGACCTCTTATTTTAATTGATAACTTTTGTTTCCCTTTTTGAAATATATTATTTCGTAAATAAATAAATAAATTTTTGTACCTTTTATTTTTAAAATTTTGAAAACTAATTTCATTAGTTGAGTAATATTATTTCAAACTTTTGAGATTTTTTATCATTATTTCCCAATATAGAGTTTTTTAAATGTCTAGTTAATTATAATATTACAAACGATGAGAATTATTACGTAGACGATTCAACAACCAAAAGTTTTCCCACCTTATGAGAATTCATGACTGATTGCAACACTCGGAATCGTTCTATGTGATCCATCTTTGATTGAATGAACTGCTCCATGCCGAAGATCTCTTATAACATTTTTCTCCATAGTCAGCATAATTTATATTTTTATCTAGGATTTAAATTCTAAAATTCCTGATGTAAAAGCATTAATGAACCATTAGTCAAACCACTAGACTAAATGGACTTCCACGCAATATAGAGTTTAATGTGAGTTTATTTGAAGAGTTATATAAACAAATGAATACGGTTACTTTTGTTGTCGATTTTGAATCATATGATTCTAGCTGTACTTTTTCAAGTTAATGCATTGAACTTATTAATATATATATATGCATATATATATATATATATGCCTATATATGCATATATATTATATATTTCAATTTATCTAATTTCTAAAGTTTCTGAAAAGTGACTTAACATAAGATTCTGGTTTTTGGCACCCGCATGATTACATGCATTTAGTCTAATACATTTTCCAACCAACAACTAATGAAGCTCTTTTTCAAAAAAAAAAAAAACTAATGAATTTCATACTTTTAAACAATGGTTGTTGATGGTAGGCCTGTGACTTATTATCAGGGACCCGGATTCGATCCAAGATTCGCTGCGGATCCGTTCCGAAAATAGGATATCCGGGACGCCCGAATCCGAACCCGGATAATACAATCAAGGATCCGTCAAAACCGAATCCGAATCCGGATATCTTAATTTTTAGGTCCGCATATCCGGATCCGGATCCTTATTTTAAAAATATATTATTTTTTAAATTTTATTAATAATTAAATTTGATATATTAATATTTATTCATAAAATTACTTTTATAATACTATATTATAATTTTTTAAATATGATATTCATACTTATATTTATAAATCTTGTATAAATATTTAATTTATGTATTTTTAGAATTTTAATATTTTTAAAATATTATTTTTTATTTTATTAATTATTTTTACGAATCTGAATCCGGATTCAGATATCCGCGGATAGTATGATAACTAGACGGATATCTGGAAGCCCCGAATCTAGATCCGGATACTAAATCCACGGATCCGGTGAATCAGAATCCGGATCCGGTGAATCAGAATCCGGATCCGGATACCCCAAATTTCCCGGATATCCGGATCCGTCCCACTCGTAGTTGATGGATCCAGTACTGGCTCTCAAATTTAGAAGACTGGAAGCAAAAGTCAAAAAAGGTTGTCTGTGAATTAAACTTGATATATGACAGCCCAAATATAAGTGTTTTGCAACTAGACTACAGAAAATTTTATGAAAATAGAGGCCAAAACTAATAATAAAATCAAAGGCTGAAATCCAATACTTCTTCAACTTTCTTTCAGGGTTGGCACTGGATGGATCTCAAAATCCACTCAGAAAATAGTGTTTATGTTCACAATAACGTGTCTATGAAGTACTCTATGAAAAGAAATCTATAGATTATTTTGAGTGTTTACGAAGTTACATAAGCACTAGCCACATAACATATACTATAAACATATTAATACTTAACATCAATATTACACTAAAGTAAATTGTTGGCTCCATAATTTCATATATGTTTTTCATTAAAACCCTCACAAAATATATTTATAAATATAATATGGGGAAATTTTACTTTTACACTTTGTTTGATACCACTTTTCAATTTTACCATCAATCAATAGACATTTTCATAAATACCACATTCATTAATGTGTGAAAGACTATAATACCCTTGATTTACCTTCAACTCTCCTCTCTCTCTCTCTCTCGATCTATCTATCTTCTCTCTCCGACTCTGGTCCTCCTCCTCACAATCTCTTTGTCAAGCTCGTCTCTTTCCTCTTCCATTAGTAAAAACTTATCAGCATTTCGTCGAACACTTGGTGTGCCCTTGAGATATCACTTCGGATCAAGACTTGGATGCTCTCATCTCCGTCTATGCATCTTCTTCTCGTCCCACCAACCCTCTCCTCGCTGATAGCGCTCTCACCACCGTCATCGCCAAGACCAATGGATCCTCCGGGGATTTCTTGTCTAATTCTCTCGGGAGGTGGCAGAATCGTAACGGTAGTGCTGAGCGTGGGTTGATCCAGGCCTTTAAAACCATCACCATGTTTGACATGTAAGTAAGATCCATTTTTGATTGATCGCATCTTTGCCAAGTGATCAAATTATCAATTAGGATAAGTAAATGAGGTTCCGCATTGAAAGTTTTGTCCCTTGTGTGGAGGGTTTGTATATGTTGCTAGATTCATGTTGTGTGTTTCATTGTTAGAGTACTTACATGCTTATTTACTCTGTTTGAGAGATCACGTGGTCAATTAACATAACTTGTTACCTTTTAAGCACTGAAAGTTCTTTCCTTTTATGTTGCCAGATTCATGTCTTGCTGTATGTGTTCATTGTGAGATTACTCTGTTTAAGAGATCACGTGGTCAATTATCATAACTAAAGGAGATTCCTTTTTCTAATGTGCATTGAAAGTTTTGTCCTTTGTGAATAATACGTGTAGTTGCTGTTTGTGCATGTGAAAGTGTTTGTTTATGTTTGCTAGATTCATGTCTTGAAGTGTGTGTTCATTGAGAGATTACTTACTGTTGATTGATTTTTGTTTTCACAGGCTAGGACTTGTTGGAACTATCAAGGTAACGTTCTTCGTCTCTTTCTGTTAAACTGGTTTGGTAAATTCATAGCATGAAGATGTGTTGCTAGAAAGCTAATGGAGTTTTTTGTTGTTGTTAATGATGATATGTAGGATCGGGCTAATGAGATATTTAAGAGGCTGGAGAATCAAAAGTCAACCAAAGGAAGAAACCAGGATGCACTTTTCGCAGCCTGCTTGTACATTTCCTATAGACAAGGACAAACCACGAACTATTAATAGTTTATGAAACTATTTATGAACCATTTATAAATTTTATAAGAGCTTATAAAACATTGTATCAACCATCTATAAAGTTTAGAAAACACACTTAGATATTTATATAACTATTTATAAAAAGTTTATAAAACTATTTAAAAAAGCTTATAAAACTATTTACAAGAACTTATAAACTATCTATAATTGTTTATAAATTAATATACAAGGTTTATAAATATATTTGTAATAGTTTATAAATCACCAAATTAACCAAGTTTCCACCATTTCTTTGCTTATTAAAGAACATCATTCTTTTACAGTTTCATTTTATAAGACCTTATAAAAGATATAACGATCATTGATAAGTAGTTTCTAAATCATTTATAAATATTTATAAAAATAATTTATAATTGTAAAATCATTTATAAGAATTTATAAAATCATCTTAAGGTGTTATAAATATTTATAAAATCATTTATACGTAGTTTAGAAATGATTTATAATAGTTTAGAAATTATTTATAATGGTGTACAAATAATTTATAAATATTTATAAAGTCACTATAAATGATTCTTTGTCTTTTATAAGGCTTTATATATTAAAAATATTATTTTAAAGGGTATATTAAGTTTTTCAAAGGTTCTATAAGGGTTTGTTAAAATTTTATAAGGTTTATATAACCATAATAAGAGTTAATATATAAGACTATATACACAAATAAAATAAGGAATTAATATAAATAAAATGTATATTTATAAAAATTAATAAAAATATTTATAAGGGTTTATGAAAATATTATAATATTAGTGTTATCGCCTATGCCAAGAACTACACCATTTTGTATGATAGTTTTGTATATAAATCATTTATAAGGGTTTGTAAAACCTTTTATGAACCAATAATAAAATTTATAAGAGTTTATAAAACCTTGTATGAAACATCTATAAAGTTAAAAAAAAAACATTTTTAAAATATTAATAACACTATTTATAAAGGTCTATAAAACTATTTATAAGGGTTTATAAAACCATGTACAATAACTTATAACCCATTTGTAAGAGTTTATAAATCTATTTACAAGGTTTATAAATCTATTTATAGGGGTTTAGATTAAAAGACTTTATTAATCTTCATAACACAATTTATAAGAGTTTATAAATCATTTGAAGAGTTTGTTAATCTATTTATAAGGGTTGATACAAAATATTAAAATATTTAATAATCTTCATAAAACAATTTATAAAATTTTATAAATCATTTAAAAGATTTTATTAATTATTTATAAAAGTTTATAAATTCGTACAAAAACTTATAAGAATATACCAAATATTTATAAGGTTTTATATAATCATTTAAATAAGGGATATTATAAGAGTTTTATAGGTTTATAAATCAACTAAAAGAATCTATAACCATTTAGAAAGCTTTATAAAACAATTTATAATGGTTTGTATAATAATTTATAAGGGTTTATAAAAGGTATGTAAATAATTTATAATGGTTTATAAAAGCAATTTATAGATCACATATAAGGATTTATAAACACTTTATAAGGTTCATAAATGTATTCATAATTATTTAATAAAACAATTTATAAGGCTTTCTAAATTTCTTATTAAAGTATAATTCATTTATAAGAGTTTATAAAAACAGTCAATAATGATATGTATAACAAACTTGAACTTAGTTTTCTAAAAGGCTTTATAAGGATTATAAATCATTTATAAATGTTTATAAATCATTTACGAAGATTTATAAATCTTCATAAATACTTATAAATTATTTATAAGGGTTTATAAATCATTTCTAAGAATATATATATGTGTATAAACTATTTATAAATCAGTTATAAGAATATATAAAATATGTATAAGGTCTTATAAAATATTTATAAGGATTTGTGGAAAAATTTTGTCTAAATTATTAACTCGTTTTTAAGGGATTATAATTCATTTATGAGAATATATTAAAACTTTTTTTAAGGGCCTATAAAACATTTATAAGAATATTTAAAATTTTTGAAAGAAAAAAAATATTTAAAATTATTTATAAGCGTTTATAAAATCAGTTACAAGCATTTGAAGAATTTCAAAAAGTAATTCATTCATGAAGGAAACAAATTAACAAGTAGTGATCATTTTAAATTGGGAAAATGTTGCAGGAACTATGGGAACCTTTAGTTAATTAAATTCATCTAACACTCTTTTTAATTATAAACACTTAAGATGATAAAGATAAGAGTGATGAAACACATTTTGTAATATATCTAAGAAACATTTAATCCAATCCTAAACCCAGTCGCCAAGACGGCCACGACCTGTTTGTTCCTGGTCGTAGCAGCTCTTATTTCAATTACTTTGGTCGTACAACTCAAGTTTGTCTTTATGTTTGAAGTCAGGCAGTTTTGGGCTCTTCTTGTTTCTCCTCTTGTCCCACCACTCATCTGGGTTCGCAAAGAAGAATTTCCACAAGTGAATCTCATCATGCTCAGGTTCTTCTGTATCATCTTCTCCTCTTCTCTGGTCTAACAATTCAAGGTGTCTAGTAACCCAAACCGGTGTAGTATCTGAGCTAAGCCAGAGAGCTTCATCTGTATGCTTATGCTTAAAATCAGGCAGCCTTGGGTTCTTCTTACTTCTCCTCCTGTCCCACCAATCGTCTGGATTCGCAAAAAAGGCTTTCCACAAGTCAATATCACCATTCTTGGACTCTTCTATACCATCTTCTCTCACCACTTCAAGAGACACTAAAACACACAGAAAGTTATCATCTTTCCTTGTAAAGGTACGAAACTCTTGAAAAGTTGACATTCAAATGTGGATGACAAGATCCTTCTAATCAATAAGAAGATGCGTAAGAGATAAAGACCTGTTTCTGAGTTTGGCTTTTGGGGTATCTCAGATTCTAAGACGTGACTTGGTGGAGCCATTACGTGATTCACCTCTAACACTTTAATCTGCAATAACTTAGCTTATAACATATATATGACTAAACATAGCTTTGGCTACACAACTAATAATATATACCATTCATCAGGAGAAGCTGGTGTATAGAGTTTGAGATAATGTTTATGGTCAAGAAGAAAGAGACACAAACCTAAGCTGCTGTTTTCATTGCTGGAGCTTTTGTCGTAAGAAACAAGGCGGCCTGAGATAGGTATGAAATCATTTGGCTTCAAATGAGCAATGCACTTCCGTGCCATCACGTCCCAAATACTAAGAGGTATCCTGTCATATAATCAAACTCTCTATCAGCCCTCAAACCAATCTATGTCACAAGACATGATTCACAGATTGGACTCAAGCATTGTGGCTAACAAAGATTTAACCTTTGAATCTCAAACTCAAGAACCCTATTCGTAAATTAAGCAGAACCAAACAAACCTGACCTAAAGCTCCGGTTTGGATCACGCGGGTCTTTCACTCTAAGCAAAGTAGAAACACAGAAACTATCGGGCTCCGTGTCTATGACTCGAATAGGTTGATCGACGAAACCCATAAGGCTCACGGAGTTGGATTGATTGAAGTCGAAGCTTGTGGAGAGTGGTTTCCTGAACATGCGCGCGTGGTGATTGCCGGAGAAATCGTCAGAGTCGCCGGAGCTGTCGAATCTCGCCGAACTTCGCTGGAGCCGTCGACGGACAAAGAAGAAGAGATGAGATCGAGGATATGTTTGATTAGTTAAGGATATGATAGTAATTTATCTTTAAAAATTTTAAAGGTATAGTTGATTAATGTATAAATGAAAAGTGGTATCATAAAAGTGGTATTAGTGGCAATTTCTCATATAATATTTTAAAATCACTAACAAACTTATTCTCATAGTTTAGGGTTTATTTATCTAAGAACTCACAATGAAATGTATATATTTTGGAAATAAAACAACTTTTAGAGTATATCTAAGAAACAGTTATTTCGCATTTAAAAGTTTGAATTAAATTGAAAAATTTGTAGGTTGGTAAAAAATGAGACATATTATGAAAATTGTGCATAATTAAAAATATATTGTATATGTTAGCTACAAAAATTTTGCACATTGGAACATAAAAATATATAAAGTATCTACACATTTGAATTTTTATTTAATATATTTTTGATAAAAAAAAATCTACAATGAATCAGTATAATGCTTTTACACAAACAAACCAATCAATATAATAAATGAAGACTTTTAAAAAAAAACTAATAATTAAATTTACTCTTTGAAAGTACATATTAAAATATGGGACAAGAAACCTTTGATGAGACGCCAAAATAAATATATTTTCTAAAATAAAAATTCAAACACAAAAATTGTAGTTTAAAAACCCAAAAATTAATCGAGAAGTTATCCCGTCTGAATGCACGAGTCAAAATCTAGATTCTTTCCTTTAAAAAAAAGATATTTTATCTTTAAAGAAAATACCATAATATTCTGTTTGACTAGCATACATATTCGGATATTTAATTAATTGCTCTAATATTTTCTATTATATACAGTTTTACTTGTCATAAAACATTAATTTTAACTTTTGGACTTAAATCAAAATGACAGATAAAAGAAGAAGCTTATCATGTGAGTTATCTCTCTATTTCTTTCTCTCTGTCAATAATCACATGTTAAAAGAAAATTTAAAACAGAATCTAAGCTTCCTTTGACGTTATTGGTAGATCATTATCTTTTAATGAACTCATAATAATCTCACATAGTTTTTTTTGAAACACTTTTTTTTTTGAAACACCACTGTCGTTCAATTGACTCTAGGATTGAATTTTATAAGTATAGTTTACGACTCTGCAAAAGTACGGGATCTAGAGATATAATAAGATTGGGGGATTTTGTGATCTATCACGATCTTATCTCCTAAGTGGAGTTTGTGACCCATGAATTATGGACATGTAGAGATTATTAGCTTTAGGTTTACTTAGGTTAGAAGCTATCTTTGACCTAGAAAGAACTGAAAACAATGACACAGTCAATTTAACGAGTTCCCGGCCCTCGGCACGGTACGTCTCGTGGGAGAACTCCTGCTCCCAAAATCCACTAGATCAAAGAGACACTAGATACACCAAATCAGTGTGCTAGATAGTTTGATTACAATAAGATCACCACAACTTAGCTGGAGAATACAATCAACCTCCCTAGATCAAATAGACTTAAGCCTAAGCTATTTATCCTTGTTGATGTCTCTTCTCCTTTGCTGTATTACTTGTTGCTCGATTTCTTCTGCCGTAATCAGGTACCTTTTACTTGCGCCTTAACCTAACCAGCATACGAACATCTCATATATATAATGTTACGTATGTGATCAGGTGTTGCTGCTGGAGTGGACCTTTGGTGGGCTTCTGATGGGGAGATCCAATGATGCGGCTGGCCCATTAGTGTCTCCTGCGAAACCCAAACTCAACAAATCTCCACCAGTTTGGTTTGAGCCCAAATCTGGCCCATTCGGCATTCCTTGTGTGCCGACAGCCCATCTCCTTTGTCTCTTTGTTCATTCGGGAAAGTGATGATTCAGTGTGACTCTCTCTTTCTCTTCTTGATTCTTCTCCGCCGACACGGACTCAGTCTCGTCGGACGAGATCATTGGTTGATTCGCCTCACAACCGTTGTTTCCCGAGTAGAGATCTTTGCCAGCTCCACCGTGATGGTGTTACCTCTTCTCCTCTTCATTCTTCCGTTAAAGTCTCTTCGCCAGAGAGGCGATTGACTTTTCCGTGAGCGACGGTTGCTCGCTTCGTCACCTTTTTCCTCTTAATCATCCTTAGGTACCTCTAATCTCTTCTCATCATAAGTGATTAGGGTCATATGCTTAAGGATATTAAGTGGGTCTTGTGATTGAATCGCTGACCCGTGGATTTTGTTTTTCCCTTTGCAAGTCTTCTCACGTGGGTCGTGCCTCTGCCTTTGACTCCGGCTGAGATCCTGACATGTCACTGAGCTCATACCGAGCTCTATCATCGCGCTCCACCTCCTTTTTAACCAAGTAAGTGACTTTGTTGAAAGAACAAAGCTCCTCCCTTGTGTGTGATTTACTTTGTCGATCTGACTCTGTTTGTCATTACAATGATGTGTTCTCCCTTGTAACAGGATGTTCTGGTTTCGATCCTGAAACCTTTCCTTGATCCGACATAAGTCCAGCTCCGTGAGCTATGTGCACACTGACACACCTTCTTCAGATAAGTCCTTAAGAAAAAATCCATTGTACTCTGCGACGTACTCGAGTTAGTCGCTGTCACTAATTCCTCTTCACTTTACTGTAGGTGTTGCATTCTCTGAGATGTCTTTGGCGATGACCCCTGTTTCCCGAAAGTTAGTGTGACCCATTTGATACCTTGAGTCCCCTGTTGTCTCAAACCCGTGACTGTTTGACGCTTCGGAGGTTTGATTCCTCGGACCTTAGCTTGACTCAGAATGTCCTTGAGTCTTTCATGTCACACAATACTTGTGACTGTTTGATGAACTCCTCCACCTGAAACGAGTACTCTTCTCGATTCTGCTTATGCTCCAGGTAAAATCTTCTTCCTTTGTCACGCCATTCTCAGTTATCTGTTGACTCCCACTTGTAATCACTAACATAAGTTTGTTACTTGTGATTTTCGAGGATGGAGTCAAGACACCTGAGTTACCTGGAGCGTAGTTCTGTCCAATCAGTGGACATTCAACAGCTCACAGCAAAGCTGGAACTTCTGACCAGGTACTGTCTTCGTGAGAAAGTCTGCTGGGTTTGCATTAGTATGAATCTTGTTTAGAATGATATCCCCTGATTCGACTAGGTCTCGAATGAAATTGAATTTGGTGGCTATGTGCTTAGTCTTCTCGTGATTGACTGGATTTCTTGCTAGGGCTAAGGCACTTTGAGAGTCACAGTAAAGCTTGATCCCCTGTTGTTTGAAACCTAGTTCAGCGCATGTCTCTTTTAGCCACATAGCTTCTTTAGCTGCTTCATTCATAGCCATGTACTCTGCTTCTGTAGTAGATAGGCCCACTACTGATTGTAAACATGACTTCCATGATATTGTATTTCCACCAAACTTGAATGCATAACCTGTAACTGATCGTCCTGTCCATGTCTGTTGCATAGTCTGAGTCTGAGTATCCTTCCACTAGGAGTGTAGAGTTCTTCTTGAATGTCAAATTCGAATCCACTGCTCCTTTTAAATATCTTAGAACCCACTGAACTGCTTTCCAATGTTCTCTTCCTGGTTTACACATGAATCGACAAACATAACCCACTGCAAATCCTAGGTCAGGTCTAGAGCCCACCATAGCATACATTAGACTCCCCACAGCACTAGCATAGGGAATTCTTTCCATCTGTGAAGCTTCAACTTTCCACTCATCATCTGTTAAGCTTCTTAATTTAAAATGTGATGTAGTAGGAGTAATAACAGGCTTAGCGTCCTGCATTCCAAACGTCCTTAGAACTTTCTCAATGTATTTGCTCTGAGATAAGACCAGGGTTCCTTTTACTCTGTCTCGAGTAATGTCCATGCCCAAGATTCTTGAGGCCTTTCCCATGTCCTTCATCTCAAATTCTCCACTCAGCTTTTCCTTAAGTTCTTTAATCACTCTCTTATTTCCTGAAGCAATCAGCATGTCATCGTCATATAAGAGTAGATAGATAGCCTTATCATTGTTCACGTCTCTCATGTAGACACACAGGTCCTTACTGCAACGTTCAAACAACTGATCCTTCATGAAGCTGTTGAACCGATGGTTCCATCTTCTTGGAGATTGCTTCAAGCCATACAGAGACTTCCTTAACAGGCACACTTTGTTCTCTGTCTCTGGCTTTATAAACCCTTCAGGTTGTTCCATTAGAATCCTTTCCTCTAAGCTCCCATGTAGAAAAGCAGTTTTAACATCCATCTGCTCTAGCTCAAGGTCTAGGTTCACCACAATACTAAGCATAAGTCTGATAGAGACGTGTTTCACAACTGAAAAAATATCTCATTGTAGTCAACCCCTTCTATCTGAGAATACCCTTTAGCAACTAGTCTACCTTTGTATCTCTCATCTTCAACTCCTGGAATACCCGGTTTAAGCTTGAACAGCCATCTGCATCCAACAGTCTTGGACTTAGGAGGTCTATCAATTAGATCCCACGTTCTGTTTTTCCTGTGAGATTCCATCTCCTCCTGAGCAACATTCTTCCACAACTTCTTCTGTGGGCTTCTCATTGCCTCAGCATAGGATTTAGGTTCCTGAACTTCCAAATCCTCGATGACATTGAGCGCATAAGCCACAAAATTCCCATCTTCATATCTTGATGGGGGCCTCACGTTCTGCCTTCTCTCCCTATCACGTGCCAGAACGTATGTGTCTAGAGTTTCTGTGTCGTCATCACTCTCATATGTGTCTTGGTTTTCAGAATCACCCTTCTCACTCTTATCTTCTTGAACATCTCCTTGGTCGCTTGAGTCGCTAGAGCTGTCTGATTCTTCTCCACCTTGATCAGAGGTGCCTTTGATAGGCAGAGAAGGTCCTCGGATCAAATCATCACTGAATGAGACCTTTTTCTTAGCTCTCTTATCACGACTAAGCTCCTTATTTGTGGTATCTCTTGTACTATCCATTTTCTTCGCAGCCGTGTGCTTGTACAGTTCATCCTCATTGAATACCACGTTTCTGCTAATTCTGCATCTCCCTTCATCTTCTATCCAAACTCGGTAACCTTTAGTACCCATAGGATACCCCACGAATACTCCTTTAATCGCTATGGGTCCTGTTTTTTCTTCGGTTACATGGACGAACGCCGTGCATCCAAACGTTCTGAGGTGTCCCAAATCAGGTTTGGAACCTGACCACACTTCTTCGGGCATTCTGAACTCCAATGTAGAATTAGGTGACCTGTTAATCAGATGGATAGCAGTAGATGCAGCTTCTGCCCAGAAGCTTTGATCTAGACCAGATTCGGCCAACATGCATCTCACTTTATCCATAATAGTTCTGTTCATTCTTTCTGAAACCCCATTCTGCTGTGGGGTATAAGTGCAGGTCCCGTGCCTCTTAATCTCTGCTTTCTTGCAATAATCATCGAATTGTCTATTACAGAACTCCAAACCATTATCAGTTCTTAGACATTTGATCTTCTTCTCTGTCTTAGTTTGAACTTCAGCCTTCCATTCTCTGAACTTAGAGAATACCTCATCTTTAGTCTTCAAGAAATAGATCCATACTTTCTTTGAGAAGTCATCAATAAAAGTTACAAAGTAATTATTTCCTGCAAGACTGTCTGGTGTAGAAAGAGAGCCCCAAAGGTCAGAGTGGACATACTCTAGAATCCCTTTAGTAACATGCTTAGCCTTAGGAAAACTTTGCTTGTGAGATTTCCCAATTATGCAGTGTTCACAGAAATCCAATGCCTTAACTTCCTTGTCAATGATGAATCCCCTTTTGACAAGTTCAGACATGTTCTTGAGGCTCATATGACCGAGGCGTGAATGCCAAACATTAGTCATATTTTTCTCAACTTTCGATAGATTAGCCTCTCCTCTAGATACTATTCCGTCAAGATAATATAATCCCTGATGATATTTCCCTGATATAACATGTTTATCATCCTTATAAAAATTGACCGTAAGATCCTTTCCCTCATACCTGCATCCTGATGTTTCCAACATTCCATAAGAGATTAAGTTTCTGCTCATACCAGGCATGTATCTGACTCCAGTTAAGATCACAGTCGAGCCATCTGGATTGATAATTCTGATCTTTCCAATTCCCTGTATGTCGCTTTGAGTATTGTTTGCCATTAATACCTTTCCACCTTTCAACTCTTCCAGGTCAAATAGGAAACTTTTGTCTGGAGTGATATGGAATGAGCAGCCTGAATCCATTACCCACTCGTCCTTGGCGTATTGTGTGCTTACGGTGAGAATCAAGGGCTCTTTAGACTCTGCTACTACATTAGCTGAATCTTGTGTTTTGAATTGCTTTTTATCAGGACACTCACGTTTCCAATGACCCTCTTTGCCACATGTAAAACATCCCTTTGTGTTTCTGTTGTTCCTAGGACGCGACTTAGATCGACCATTTCTGCTCTTGGACCTGCCCTTGTAGCTCTTACCCCCTCCTCTGCTAGACCTGTTATCTGATCTGCCTCTCTCGACCATCAGACCTTCTCCACCTGACCTGGTAAATTTACCACTCTCGATCAATTCTCTTTCTTTGGACTTGGCAGCCCCAGTAACCTCAGTTAAGCTCAGTGTTTCTCTCCCATACTTGAGAGTCTCCTTGAGTTGATCATACTTGTTAGGTAGAGAACTTAGCAGTAGGATGGCTTGAACTTCCTCTGATACTTCCACTTGTAGAGTGTTTAAATCTGCCACTAACTTTAGGAAGTCATCCACATTTTCATCAATAGATTTCGACTCAATCATCTTGTAAGTGTAGAACCTGAGCTGTAGATATATCCTGTTGGACAGAGAAGTTTCTGTGTACAAGTTGTTTAATGTACTCCACATTGCAGCAGCAGTCTCACAATGTTGAATTTTCCTTAAGACTTTGTTTCCAACATTCAGCACAATCAAGTCCTTAGCTTTCTCTGATTTTTCGAATTTTGCAGGGTCAATTTCAGATTTGGGTGCAACAATTCCAGCTAGCCCCTTTCCAGTGTCTTTCATGGCAGACGCTGGTTCATCCTTTGCGTCAGGATCATCCTTTAAAAGCTTCTCATCAGTGAGAATAGTTTTCAAACCGAGCACTCCAAAGTGAGCAAGCATCCTCACTTTCCATAGGGCGAAGTCACCATCGCCTTCGAACCTGTCGATCTCAATGCGCTCCTTTGACTTCACCATCGAGTAGGTACTGAATATAAGCCTCCTCTCTCTTTCTCCTAAGTAACCTTGACGTAAAACCAGAAGCTCTGATACCAATTGTAGAGATTATTAGCTTTAGGTTTACTTAGGTTAGAAGTTATCTTTGACCTAGAAAGAACTGAAAACAATGACACAGTCAATTTAACGAGTTCCCAGCCCTCGGCACGGTACGTCTCGTGGGAGAACTCCTGCTCCCAAAATCCACTAGATCAAAGAGACACTAGACACACCAAATCAGTGTGCTAGATAGTTTGATTACAATAAGATCACCACAACTTAGCTGGAGAATACAATCAACCTCCCTAGATCAAATAGACTTAAGCCTAAGCTATTTATCCTTGTTGATGTCTCTTCTCCTTTGCTGTATTACTTGTTGCTCGATTTCTTCTGCCGTAATCAGGTACCTTTTACTTGCGCCTTAACCTAACCAGCATACGAACATCTCATATATATAATGTTACGTATGTGATCAGGTGTTGCTGCTAGAGTGGACCTTTGGTGGGCTTTTGATGGGGAGATCCAATGATACGGCTGGCCCATTAGTGTCTCCTGCGAAACCCAAAATCAACAGGACAGATTTTGATCTTCCAATTTGAAATAATTTATAGCTTTTAAAAAAGTAAAAATGATCTTCATATTAGATTATAATAATATAGTTAGTTTTTGTCTCTTCTTTTTAATTGCGGTTTGAATCTGTGCTGGTCTTGAGATATTTCGAGTCCGATATGAAACTAAAAAATATATGTTATAAGTAAATAAAAAAGTTTAAAACTAAAATTTTAAAATTACAACTAATAAATACAGTATCCCTGAAACTTATAAATATATGAATTCTGAAAATTATCTTTCAGTTTTAACTGATATAAAGAAGTAAAAATAATATTCAAACATTTATTATGCTATAAGTTTAAAATTGGTTTTAAAACTCATTTTTCCTATTTTATGCAAACAAAAAAATATAAAAAAGGCAAACCGAAAAACTATATAAATTGTAGGCTCCATTGCATTGTTTTTAAGGAATGTGTTAAGGCCCGGGCCTAATTTGCATGTGAGTTATAATAATTCTGCAAAATAAAGGGATATAGGCGAATCAGAATATGTAGGGGTTACAAGACACATATGTCTTAGCGGATCGGTTTTTATCCGATCCGCTCCGGTTTTTCACAATTTTATGACTTCCAGTTTGAGACATTTTTTTAATATAATGATAGTTCTTTCATGTTTTAATTTTGTTGACCTAACTATCTATAAATAGGGGTGGGCACGGATCGGATATCATCATATTTTTTGGTATTTGCGATTTACTTCGTATCTTACGAATATCTGATTTTCTGATTTGTTTTGCTTCGGAGAAATACGGATATTCGGTTTTACGGATATTCGAAACTTTTTTAAATATTTGCGAATATTTGTGAATATTTACGGATATCTCATACACCATACTTTATACACGTAAATCTAACAAATCTATACATGTTTTTTTATATTCTTACATAATATTAAACCAAAAGCGAAAATTAGTGGAATTATATGTTCCATACTTTTTTATAATAAAATAATATTTTTTGATAAATCACATAATTTTAGAAAATTATAGTTTTTAGAAAGATTTTATATTCTTTCTTTAATTTAATACATTATATATTTTTTATAAATAACACAAATATATGTTGAAGTAAAAATTTATACATACTTAATTGTAGATATTCATTTATTTGTATAAAAACCGGAGCGGATCGGATATTAGCCTTTAAAATTTTTAGTATATGTGATTTGCTTCGTTAAAAACGGATATTGAATTTTAATATTTGCTTTGCTTCGAAGACTTACGGATATTCGGATTTTTCGGATCGAATCGAAACGAATAACGATCGAATCAAATTTAACGGATAAAATGCCCACCCCTATCTATAGGTCCAACAGAGATGTCAACTACAACAACAATAGGCCTGAGAAAGAAAAGTTTTTCAGTTTGGCTTTTTCCATCATGCCTCTTCGGAGTAATAATGTCACTTCTTTCGTTAAAAGATCAAATTCGTGCATCTATCGTCTGCAAGGCATGGCGTGAAGCCACTAAATCTGTTACGGTTGTTCATAAGTATCAATGGTTTGTCTCCATTCCTACATGGGGAAACTCTATTGATCTTTTGGATCCGTTGCAGGGGAAGAAGTACACAATGAATCTGCCTGAGAAAGGTGTTACTGATATTTCTTACTCAAAAGACGGCTGGTTACTAATGCGCAGATCATGCTTTGTGGAATTCTTCTTCTTCAACCCCTACTCTCGGGAGCTTATAAGCTTGCCAGGCAATGAATTTCCATATATGAAAATTGCTTTCTCTTCTGCCCCTACATAGGAAACTTGTATGTTGGTCACGTTAAACCCTATTTCAGAGTATATTGTAGCCATCAGCACTTGCTATCCTGGAGCAACTGAGTGGATAACTACAGGGTTCCATTGCTCTCTTCCTTTTGATCTCATCAATATCCATAGCAACCTTGTCTGTGCTAATGATCGCTTCTACTGCTTCACCTCGGGAGGTGTTTTATTTGAATTTGATTCTGCTTCTTGCACATTGAATCATCAAGCATGTGATGATGTTAGCCGAAATTCATAACAATGAACGGTCGTATCTTCCTAAGGAACTTTACTTGATGGAGCAGAAAGGAGAGCTAATTCTCATGTATACATATGACATTGAGAAACCAGTGGTGTATAAGTTAGTCTCTTCAGAATAGGAGGCGATGAGTAGTACCCTAGACGGCTTGACAATCTTTGCAAGTCTCTGGTGCTCGGAGACCACCAGAATGGATGTTTTAGGATGAAGAACAGCGTGTACTTCCCAAATTATGGCTTACGTAACAACAAGCAATGTGTATCCAAAAAAAAAAAAACAATGTGTATCCTACTCATATGATGATGCCAGGTACTATCCGGGTCAGCCATAACGACCATGGTCTGTTGATAGTCTTTGGATCGACCCACCACCATTTCTAAGGTAACTTGAGTGCTTTGAGGGTTTGTTAATATTTTTATATATGTATTAATCTCAAGATCTGGCAAAACTTGTAACTTGAGTTTCAAACTTTGAGATTGTGCTAAATTTATTGTTATGGTTTAAACGTTCAGATTATTTTGCTTGTGATTGATTTGATTTAACCTTTATTTTTTGTTGAATGGAGATCTACTAATCATATTGTCATCATCTAAACTCAAAAAAAAAAAATTCAAAGAAAATGAACACACAAATCTGAGATGTTTGTATTTCATAATATTTAGGGTTTAGGGTAGCAATTTCTAAAAATAGTTGTGAATTAGGTACCACATAAGATTTATTGGAGGTCAACTTCTCATTTTAGAACTAAAATCAGAATCAGAAGTTTTAGAAACTTGAATAAAAATGCTTGCAAAAGACCTCTTAACTTTATTCAAAGCTTTTGTTTCCATTTTGAAATATATTATTTTGTAAATAAATAGAGAAAATAATTTATTTTTGTTAATTCTAAACTTTTGAAAACTAATTTCATTATTTGTGCAATATTATTGAAAAATTTGAGCTTGTTTATTATTATTTCCCAGTATAGAGTTTTTAAAACGTCTAGCTAATTATATTATTACAAACAATGAGAATTATTACATTGACGATTGAACAACCGACAGTTCTACCATTGACTGCACCACTCTGAGTCGTCCTATAAGATCCATGTTCGGTACAAACTACACCATGCGAAGATATCTTGTAAACATTTTCTATAAATCGCATAATTTACATTTTCTAGGTTTTCAATTCCAAATTTCTTATTGTAAAAGCATCAATGAACCATTACTCAAATCATTGGATTAAAAGGATTTCCGAGCTAGAGTTTAATGTGGGTTTATTTAATAGAGTTGACTACAAATAAATAATACGGTGACTTTTGTTGTCGATTCTGAATCATATGATTCTAGTAGTACGTACTTTTTCAGATTTTTTGATTTTTTTGTATCGAGGTCGGCCGAGGCTTCGGTGGTTTCGACGGCGACCTCCGCCTTGATTTAATAATTCCGGTTGTTAGTCTAATTAATTTTCTGAACTCTTCTTAAACACGATCTCACCTGGTTGTAACAGCATTATCCTTTACTTGTTGTGTTCAAGGACAAGCGCTTAAGCATGAGAGCCTGGAGAAATATTTTGAGGCTAAAGTTCCTAGCTTGAAAGAGTTCTGTAGGGGAAAAGCTAAAGGTGATGCAAAGCTCACTACATCAATGCTGCTTGAATGTAATGCAGCTTCTTCAGAGGTGTGTAAGACCCATTGTTTACTTCAGATTTTATAATTTTTTTTTTTGTAAAAAGGCTTTCAAATTAAAACAAAGAACATACAAAGTATGGTTTAACAACCATAAAGTTTGAGAAAGTACGATGAGACACACTAAATCCGGTTTTGTGTGTAGGCATGAGTTTCTTCAAAACCATGGGGATTGAATCAGCACGGTGAAACCATCTATTGATCCTGCGATTTATTCACAACTATGTAAGACACTTGAGCTTACCGAAGAAGAGATTGAGAACTTGAACGCAGTTAGGAACCAGATGCGGGTAGCTATTGGCTCACTTCTCAAGGTGTGCGTGTGTGTTTTTGGCTGTTTCATGCTGAGCCCTCTTAGTTTATTCGTATCTTTCACCGTTTCTTAACTTTGTACGATTATGCATCAAGGAGGATGGCATTCTTGTTATCCCAACGATGCCATCTGTTACTCCAAAACTTGGTAGCAAAGAGATTACGTCCGAAGACTATCAGAACCGTGCTTCGAGTCTACTTTGCGTTGCTAGCATATCAGGCATGTTGTCAGGTAAATATCTCCCTCCTTTTCATATACTGAAAACAAATTAAGTGACTACGAAACTATGTGCAGAAAAGATATCTGAGACTTATATTTATTCATTTGATAATTCAGGTGACTGTGCCACTTGGGCAGCATGAGAAGTGCCCTGTTTCAGTATCATTCATTGCAAGGCATGGTGGCAATCGTTTTTGGTAGATATTTTGCAGAAAATGTATGCCTCGTTGCAAGAGAACTCCATCCTCATCGTTAATCCTAAATCATCATCCATAAACACTATTAGCCAAGAAGAGTCAGCTGAGATTGCAAAAGAGAAGGTTTCAGTTCTTTGTTCAATAGCTTATCTTTTGGTTTAAGTATAGGCAGTGTTTCTCAGGTATTTTGTCTGTCGTTATGTCATATGATTAAGGGAAATCAAGCATTCAAGAGAAACAATGGCAGAAAGCAATCGGGCTGTACTCTGAAGCTATAAAGTTAAATGACAACAATGGTTCCTATTACAGTAACAGAGCTGCTGCATACCTTGAACTTGGAAGGTAATGTATATCTTCTTCAGCTGCAAACTTGTTATTGGTGATATAGTCTTTATTCATAGCTTGACAATATCCTTATATGTGCAGCTTTCGTCAAGCTGAAGCTGATTATACCAAGGCTCTTACCCTAGACAAGAAGGTAAACTTTTCTTGTTGTTTCATCAGTCACTTGCCTTGACTATTGATCATCGTATTTTATAAACTCTCTCAGAACATCAAAGCCTATTTACGAAGAGGAACTGCAAGAGAAACTCTGAGTGCTCCGTCTGTGGGAATCTCACCACCAAGAAGTGCTCTCGCTGCAAATCCGTTCGATACAGGTAATCACCACCTCCTTCCTTCTCTTTGATTCCAAAGTAGGGTTTTGGATTTTATGGATATAGAATTAGGACTCGTTGTTATTACAGAACAGTCTTTTAAAATTTAAGAACCTCAATGAGGTTCTCCCAACGAACAATGAGAAAATTAATTAGAGTAATAAGAGTTCTAAACTTTTCAAATCACAAAATTAACTACTAATTTATTAACTAGAACCCATAAAGGTCTCTAACCAATAGACTTGCTCTAAGATTCTGGTTTTAGGCACCCGCATGATTACATGCATGCAGTCTAATACATTTACCAACTAACAACTAATGAATTTTCATACTTTTGAACAATGGTTGTTGATGGATCCAGTACCGGCCCTCAATTTTAAAAGACTGGAAGCAAAATTGAAAATGTTTGTCTTGTGAATTAAACTTGAGATATGACAGCCCAAATATAAGTGTTTTACAACTAGACTAAAGAAAAATTTATGAAAATAGGGCCAAAACTAATTCTAAATTCAAGGGCTGAAAATATAATGCTTCTTCATTTCTTTTCAGGATTGGCACTGGATGGATCTCAAAATCCACTCAGAAAATAGTGTTTATGTTTACAATAACGTGCCTACGAAGTAATCTATGAAATGAATTCTATAGATGATTTTGAGTGTCTACGAAGTTACGTAAGCACTAGCCACATAACATACTATAAACAAATTAATACTTAACATAAACTAAAATAAATTGCTGGCTCCATAATTTCATATATGTTTTATATTAAAGCCCTTACATAATATATTTGTAAATCTAGTATTTTAAAAACAATAGCAAACTTATTCTCATAGTTTAGGGTATATTTATCAAAGAACTCACAATGAAAAATATATATTTTGGAAATAAAAAAAAAATTAGAGTATATCTAACAGTTATTTCACATTTAAAATTTGGATAAAATTTAAAAAAATTTAGGTTGGTAAAAAAATGTAGATATATAATGAAAATTGTGCATAATGAAAATTATATTGTATATCTTAGCTACAAAATTTCTGCACATTGGAACATAAAAATATATAAAGTATCTACACATTTGAATTTTTATTTAATATATTTTGATAAATAAATAAAAAATCTACAATGAGCCAGTATATTGCTTTTACACAAACAAGAGACCAATCAATATTATAAAAGAAGAATATTTTTAAAAATAATAATTAAAATAATGGAACACAAAACCTTAGATGAGACGTTAATATATATTTTTCTAAAAGTAAAATTTAAACTAAAAATTGTAGTTTAAAAAAGCCAAAAATTAATTGAGAAGTTATCATGTGCTTTGAAAGTGCAGTTCAAAATATAGTTTCTTTCCTTTTATAAAAGATATTTTAACTTTAAAGAAAATACCATATTATTTTGTTTGACTAGCATACATTTTCAGATATTTAATTAATTGCTCTAATATTTTCTGTTATACTAGGTGATTTTCCCGTGCTCATGCACGGACATAAATATTTATAAAATAAATATATTATTATAATTGATTGATATTTACTTTTAGTTTTAAATTAATTTATAATTTGTACATATGATTTTAGATATTTTATATCTAATCAGCTTTGTTGTTTTTACAGTCGATTTAGTTATTATTTGGACATATTTGGATTCCATCTATTTCTTTGAATTTAATTATAATATTTTTTATTATAAATATAATCTTTTTAATTAATTTTTCTTATTTGCATTTGGGTTGATTGTTGTCTTAGATATGTAAGTATAATTTAGTAAGATTTTGTATAACTTAAGATATATTGTTCTTAGAATTGAAAAAATAAAAGAAGGTTTTGATTCCAAATTACATAAATTAATATAATGATAATATTCTAAAGTCCCATGCAAATATGTAAATTTTCCAAAAGAATTAAATTGTTACAGTGAGTTAATATTCTATTTTTTATTTATTAATATGTTAAAATAAATATATTATTAATTATATATTATTATAAAATAAATAAATAATATATTCTGATTTTAGTTAAATCTATTATTTTAGATATAAGTTGGATTAGTCAAGTCACTCATGTTGTAGTTATCTAATCAAAAGATGTTTATTGTTAAAATTTACTTTTAGTTTTTTTAATCTCTTAAAATAAAAAGTAAAATGTGATTGTTTTTGAAAAATTAAAAATATAAGTAAAATATAATTTATGTTGTTTTTCTGTATTTGTAAGATATTATAGTCAACTAAATATATGAAAAAATAAAAAAAACATTTCAATAATATTAATTATAAACTATTTTTTTGTCAGTTAAACATATATCAGTTTATGTTTGATTTTATGTAATAATCTAAGAAAATATACAGATAAACAAATTCTATTATTTTGAAAATATATATATTTGTATTGTGTAAAATTAGGTTTTAAAATAAAAATATTTCTTTTCTAATATCAAGATCATCTGTGTGAATGTTTTTATAAAACCATATTATATACCAATATTTTTTCATCTAAGAAGATATAGATCTGAGGAAAATATTTTATTACTTCAAAATTATATTTTATGTTAGTGAAAAATATATTTTAAAAGAAATATTACTATTTTGTGAGATTTCCTTTTTATGAAATCATATTATATATACATATATTTTCGTTTTTAAATTAGTTTTTAAACTTTATAAATGTTTCCTTTTTATTTTATATTGTTATTTGGATAATTTTAAAAAGGAAATAATATTGTTTTAATGTAATTTTTTTAATTCATTAAGGGTATCTTCAGAATCAACCATGAGAGAAGAACGCGAAGCCGACACGTAAGAACCTGACTCTCAAATAATATTATAGAGATATAGTTTTACTTGTCATAAAACATTTTTAACTTTTGCACTTGAATCAAAATGACAGATAAGAGAAGAAAGTCTATCATGTGAGTTATCTCTCTATTTCTTTCTCTATATCTCTCAATAATCACCGGTTAAAATAAAATTGAAAACATAATCTAAGGTTCCTTTGACGTTATTGGTAGATCATTATCTTCTAGTGAAGCTCATAATAATCTCACATAGTGTTTGCATGATTTGAGGATTTAATTAGATTTTTGTTTCTTTGGTCGTTCAATTGACTATAGAAGTGAATTTTATAAGTATAGTTCACGACTCTTCAAAAGTGCAGGATCTAGAGATATCATAAGATACAAGGATTTTGTGATCTATCCACGATCTTATCTCTTAAGTGGAGTTCGTGACCCATGAATTATGTGACAGATTTTGATCTTCCAGTTTGACAAAATTTATGGTTTTTAAAAAACGTAAAATGATCTCCATATTAGATTATGATGATTGTTAGTTTTTGTCTCTTCTGTTAATTGCGGTTTGAATCTGTGCCGGTCTTGAGATATTTCAGATCCAATATGAAACTAAAAATATAGGCCTAAATAAAAAATTTAAAACTAAAATTTTCAACTAATAATTACAGTATCCCTGAAACTTATAAATATATCAATTCTGAAAATTATATTTCTATTGTAGCTGATATAAAGAAGTAAAAATAATATTCAAGCATTTATTTTGCTATAAGTTTGAAATAGGTCTTAAACTTAGTTTTTCTTGTTTTAGGAAAAAGGGTAAACCAGAAAAACTATATAAATTGTTGGCTCCATTGCAATGTTTTCAAATGTGTTGAGGCACGGCCTGGTTTGAATGTGAATTATAACAATTCTGTAAAATAACCGGATATAGGCGAATCAGAATATGTAGGGGTTACAAGACACATATGTCTTAGCGGATCGGTTTTATCCGATCCGCCCGTTTTTCACAATTTTATGACTTCCAGTTTGAGACATTTTTTTAATATAATGATAGTTCTTTCATGTTTTAATTTTGTTGACCTAACTATCTATAAATAGGGGTGGGCACGGATCGGATATCATCATATTTTTTGGTATTTGCGATTTACTTCGTATCTTACGAATATCTGATTTTCTGATTTGTTTTGCTTCGGAGAAATACGGATATTCGGTTTTACGGATATTCGAAACTTTTTTAAATATTTGCGAATATTTGTGAATATTTACGGATATCTCATACACCATACTTTATACACGTAAATCTAACAAATCTATACATGTTTTTTTATATTCTTACATAATATTAAACCAAAAGCGAAAATTAGTGGAATTATATGTTCCATACTTTTTTATAATAAAATAATATTTTTTGATAAATCACATAATTTTAGAAAATTATAGTTTTTAGAAAGATTTTATATTCTTTCTTTAATTTAATACATTATATATTTTTTATAAATAACACAAATATATGTTGAAGTAAAAATTTATACATACTTAATTGTAGATATTCATTTATTTGTATAAAAACCGGAGCGGATCGGATATTAGCCTTTAAAATTTTTAGTATATGTGATTTGCTTCGTTAAAAACGGATATTGAATTTTAATATTTGCTTTGCTTCAAGACTTACGGATATTCGATTTTTGGATCGAATCGAAGCGAATAACGATCGAATCAAATTTAACGGATAAAATGCCCACCTATCTATAGGTCCAACAGAGATGTCAACTACAACAACAATAGGCCTGAGAAAGAAAAGTTTTTCAGTTTGGCTTTTTCCATCATGCCTCTTCGGAGTAATAATGTCACTTCTTTCGTTAAAAGATCAAATTCGTGCATCTATCGTCTGCAAGGCATGGCGTGAAGCCACTAAATCTGTTACGGTTGTTCATAAGTATCAATGGTTTGTCTCCATTCCTACATGGGAAACTCTATTGATCTTTTGGATCCGTTGCAGGGAAGAGGTACACAATGAATCTGCCTGAGAAAGGTGTTACTGATATTTCTTACTCAAAAGACGGCTGGTTGCTTATCGCAGATCATGCTTTGTGGAATTCTTCTTCTTCAACCCATACTCTCGGAGCTCATAAGCTTGCCAGGCAATGAATTTCCATATATGAAAATTGCTTTCTCTTCTGCCCCTACATCGGAAACTTGTACGTTGGTCACGTTAAACCCTATTTCAGAGTATATTGTAGCCATCAGCACTTGCTATCCTGGAGCAACTGAGTGGATAACTACAGGGTTCCATTGCTCTCTTCCTTTTGATCTCATCAATATCCATAGCAACCTTGTCTGTGCTAATGATCGCTTCTACTGCTTCACCTCGGGAGGTGTTTTATTTGAATTTGATTCTGCTTCTTGCACATTGAATCATCAAGCATGTGATGATGTTAGCCGAAATTCATAACAATGAACGGTCGTATCTTCCTAAGGAACTTTACTTGATGGAGCAGAAAGGAGAGCTAATTCTCATGTATACATATGACATTGAGAAACCAGTGGTGTATAAGTTAGTCTCTTCAGAATAGGAGGCGATGAGTAGTACCCTAGACGGCTTGACAATCTTTGCAAGTCTCTGGTGCTCGGAGACCACCAGAATGGATGTTTTAGGATGAAGAACAGCGTGTACTTCCCAAATTATGGCTTACGTAACAACAAGCAATGTGTATCCAAAAAAAAAAAAACAATGTGTATCCTACTCATATGATGATGCCAGGTACTATCCGGGTCAGCCATAACGACCATGGTCTGTTGATAGTCTTTGGATCGACCCACCACCATTTCTAAGGTAACTTGAGTGCGCTTTGAGGGTTTGTTAATATTTTTATATATGTATTAATCTCGCATCTGGCAAAACTTGTAACTTGAGTTTCAAACTTTGAGATTGTGCTAAATTTATTGTTATGGTTTAAACGTTCAGATTATTTTGCTTGTGATTGATTTGATTTAACCTTTATTTTTTGTTGAATGGAGATCTACTAATCATATTGTCATCATCTAAACTCAAAAAAAAAAAATTCAAAGAAAATGAACACACAAATCTGAGATGTTTGTATTTCATAATATTTAGGGTTTAGGGTAGCAATTTCTAAAAAATAGTTGTGAATTAGGTACCACATAAGATTTATTGGAGGTCAACTTCTCATTTTAGAACTAAAATCAGAATCAGAAGTTTTTAGAAACTTGAATAAAAAATGCTTGCAAAAGACCTCTTAACTTTATTCAAAGCTTTTGTTTCCATTTTTGAAATATATTATTTTGTAAATAAATAGAGAAAATAATTTATTTTTGTTAATTCTAAACTTTTTGAAAACTAATTTCATTATTTGTGCAATATTATTGAAAAATTTGAGCTTGTTTATTATTATTTCCCAGTATAGAGTTTTTAAAACGTCTAGCTAATTATATTATTACAAACAATGAGAATTATTACATTGACGATTGAACAACCGACAGTTCTACCATTGACTGCACCACTCTGAGTCGTCCTATAAGATCCATGTTCGGTACAAACTACACCATGCCGAAGATATCTTGTAAACATTTTCTCTATAAATCGCATAATTTACATTTTCTAGGTTTTCAATTCCAAATTTCTTATTGTAAAAGCATCAATGAACCATTACTCAAATCATTGGATTAAAAGGATTTCCGCGCTAGAGTTTAATGTGGGTTTATTTAATAGAGTTGACTACAAATAAATAATACGGTGACTTTTGTTGTCGATTCTGAATCATATGATTCTAGTAGTACGTACTTTTTCAGATTTTTTGATTTTTTTGTATCGAGGTCGGCCGAGGCTTCGGTGGTTTCGACGGCGACCTCCGCCTTGATTTAATAATTCCGGTTGTTAGTCTAATTAATTTTCTGAACTCTTCTTAAACACGATCTCACCTGGTTGTAACAGCATTATCCTTTACTTGTTGTGTTCAAGGACAAGCGCTTAAGCATGAGAGCCTGGAGAAATATTTTGAGGCTAAAGTTCCTAGCTTGAAAGAGTTCTGTAGGGGAAAAGCTAAAGGTGATGCAAAGCTCACTACATCAATGCTGCTTGCGAATGTAATGCAGCTTCTTCAGAGGTGTGTAAGACCCATTGTTTACTTCAGATTTTATAATTTTTTTTTTTGTAAAAAGGCTTTCAAATTAAAACAAAGAACATACAAAGTATGGTTTAACAACCATAAAGTTTGAGAAAGTGCGATGAGACACACTAAATCCGGTTTTGTGTGTAGGCATGAGTTTCTTCAAAACCATGGGGATTGAATCAGCACGGTGAAACCATCTATTGATCCTGCGATTTATTCACAACTATGTAAGACACTTGAGCTTACCGAAGAAGAGATTGAGAACTTGAGCAGTTAGGAACCAGATGCGGGTAGCTATTGGCTCACTTCTCAAGGTGTGCGTGTGTGTTTTGGCTGTTTCATGCTGAGCCCTCTTAGTTTATTCAGATCTTTCACCGTTTCTTAACTTTGTACGATTATGCATCAAGGAGGATGGCATTCTTGTTATCCCAACGATGCCATCTGTTACTCCAAAACTTGGTAGCAAAGAGATTACGTCCGAAGACTATCAGAACCGTGCTTGAGTCTACTTTGCGTTGCTAGCATATCAGGCATGTTGTCAGGTAAATATCTCCTCCTTTTCATATACTGAAAACAAATTAAGTGACTACGAAACTATGTGCAGAAAAGATATCTGAGACTTATATTTATTCATTTGATAATTCAGGTGACTGTGCCACTTGGGCAGCATGAGAAGTGCCCTGTTTCAGTATCATTCATTGCAAGGCATGGTGGCAATCGTTTTGGTAGATATTTTGCAGAAAATGTATGCCTCGTTGCAAGAGAACTCCATCCTCATCGTTAATCCTAAATCATCATCCATAAACACTATTAGCCAAGAAGAGTCAGCTGAGATTGCAAAGAGAAGGTTTCAGTTCTTTGTTCAATAGCTTATCTTTTGGTTTAAGTATAGGCAGTGTTTCTCAGGTATTTTGTCTGTCGTTATGTCATATGATTAAGGGAAATCAAGCATTCAAGAGAAACAATGGCAGAAAGCAATCGGGCTGTACTCTGAAGCTATAAAGTTAAATGACAACAATGGTTCCTATTACAGTAACAGAGCTGCTGCATACCTTGAACTTGGAAGGTAATGTATATCTTCTTCAGCTGCAAACTTGTTATTGGTGATATAGTCTTTATTCATAGCTTGACAATATCCTTATATGTGCAGCTTTCGTCAAGCTGAAGCTGATTATACCAAGGCTCTTACCCTAGACAAGAAGGTAAACTTTTCTTGTTGTTTCATCAGTCACTTGCCTTGACTATTGATCATCGTATTTTATAAACTCTCTCAGAACATCAAAGCCTATTTACGAAGAGGAACTGCAAGAGAAACTCTGAGTGCTCCGTCTGTGGGAATCTCACCACCAAGAAGTGCTCTCGCTGCAAATCCGTTCGATACAGGTAATCACCACCTCCTTCCTTCTCTTTGATTCCAAAGTAGGGTTTTTGGATTTTGCGGGATATAGAATTAGGACTCGTTGTTATTACAGAACAGTCTTTTAAAAAAAAAAATTTAAGAACCTCAATGAGGTTCTCCCAACGAACAATGAGAAAATTAATTAGAGTAATAAGAGTTCTAAACTTTTCAAATCACAAAATTAACTACTAATTTATTAACTAGAACCCATAAAGGTCTCTAACCAATAGACTTGCTCTAAGATTCTGGTTTTAGGCACCCGCATGATTACATGCATGCAGTCTAATACATTTACCAACTAACAACTAATGAATTTTCATACTTTTGAACAATGGTTGTTGATGGATCCAGTACCGGCCCTCAATTTTAAAAGACTGGAAGCAAAATTGAAAATGTTTGTCTTGTGAATTAAACTTGAGATATGACAGCCCAAATATAAGTGTTTTACAACTAGACTAAAGAAAAATTTATGAAAATAGGGCCAAAACTAATTCTAAATTCAAGGGCTGAAAATATAATGCTTCTTCATTTCTTTTCAGGATTGGCACTGGATGGATCTCAAAATCCACTCAGAAAATAGTGTTTATGTTTACAATAACGTGCCTACGAAGTAATCTATGAAATGAATTCTATAGATGATTTTGAGTGTCTACGAAGTTACGTAAGCACTAGCCACATAACATACTATAAACAAATTAATACTTAACATAAACTAAAATAAATTGCTGGCTCCATAATTTCATATATGTTTTATATTAAAGCCCTTACATAATATATTTGTAAATCTAGTATTTTAAAAACAATAGCAAACTTATTCTCATAGTTTAGGGTATATTTATCAAAGAACTCACAATGAAAAATATATATTTTGGAAATAAAAAAAAAATTAGAGTATATCTAACAGTTATTTCACATTTAAAATTTGGATAAAATTTAAAAAAATTTAGGTTGGTAAAAAAATGTAGATATATAATGAAAATTGTGCATAATGAAAATTATATTGTATATCTTAGCTACAAAATTTCTGCACATTGGAACATAAAAATATATAAAGTATCTACACATTTGAATTTTTATTTAATATATTTTGATAAATAAATAAAAAATCTACAATGAGCCAGTATATTGCTTTTACACAAACAAGAGACCAATCAATATTATAAAAGAAGAATATTTTTAAAAATAATAATTAAAATACGGAACACAAAACCTTAGATGAGACGTTAATATATATTTTTTCTAAAAGTAAAAATTTAAACTAAAAAATTGTAGTTTAAAAAAAGCCAAAAATTAATTGAGAAGTTATCATGTGCTTTGAAAGTGCAGTTCAAAATATAGTTTCTTTCCTTTTATAAAAGATATTTTAACTTTAAAGAAAATACCATATTATTTTGTTTGACTAGCATACATTTTCAGATATTTAATTAATTGCTCTAATATTTTCTGTTATACTAGGTGATTTTCCCGTGCTCATGCACGGACATAAATATTTATAAAATAAATATATTATTATAATTGATTGATATTTACTTTTAGTTTTAAATTAATTTATAATTTGTACATATGATTTTAGATATTTTATATCTAATCAGCTTTGTTGTTTTTACAGTCGATTTAGTTATTATTTGGACATATTTGGATTCCATCTATTTCTTTGAATTTAATTATAATATTTTTATTATAAATATAATCTTTTAATTAATTTTTCTTATTTGCATTTGGGTTGATTGTTGTCTTAGATATGTAAGTATAATTTAGTAAGATTTTGTATAACTTAAGATATATTGTTCTTAGAATTGAAAAAATAAAAGAAGGTTTTTGATTCCAAATTACATAAATTAATATAATGATAATATTCTAAAGTCCCATGCAAATATGTAAATTTTCCAAAAGAATTAAATTGTTACAGTGAGTTAATATTCTATTTTTTATTTATTAATATGTTAAAATAAATATATTATTAATTATATATTATTATAAAATAAATAAATAATATATTCTGATTTTAGTTAAATCTATTATTTTAGATATAAGTTGGATTAGTCAAGTCACTCATGTTGTAGTTATCTAATCAAAAGATGTTTATTGTTAAAATTTACTTTTAGTTTTTTTAATCTCTTAAAATAAAAAGTAAAATGTGATTGTTTTTGAAAAATTAAAAATATAAGTAAAATATAATTTATGTTGTTTTTCTGTATTTGTAAGATATTATAGTCAACTAAATATATGAAAAAATAAAAAAAACATTTCAATAATATTAATTATAAACTATTTTTTTGTCAGTTAAACATATATCAGTTTATGTTTGATTTTATGTAATAATCTAAGAAAATATACAGATAAACAAATTCTATTATTTTGAAAATATATATATTTGTATTGTGTAAAATTAGGTTTTAAAATAAAAATATTTCTTTTTCTAATATCAAGATCATCTGTGTGAATGTTTTTTATAAAACCATATTATATACCAATATTTTTTCATCTAAGAAGATATAGATACGAGGAAAATATTTTATTACTTCAAAATTATATTTTATGTTAGTGAAAAATATATTTTAAAAGAAATATTACTATTTTGTGAGATTTCCTTTTTATGAAATCATATTATATATACATATATTTTCGTTTTTAAATTAGTTTTTAAACTTTATAAATGTTTCCTTTTTATTTTATATTGTTATTTGGATAATTTTAAAAAGGAAATAATATTGTTTTAATGTAATTTTTTTAATTCATTAAGGGTATCTTCGTAATCAACCACCGTGAGAGTAAACGTGAGCGCGACACGTAAGAAACTGACTTCTCAAATAATATTATAGAGATATAGTTTTACTTGTCATAAAACATTTTTAACTTTTGCACTTGAATCAAAATGACAGATAAGAGAAGAAAGTCTATCATGTGAGTTATCTCTCTATTTCTTTCTCTATATCTCTCAATAATCACCGGTTAAAATAAAATTGAAAACATAATCTAAGGTTCCTTTGACGTTATTGGTAGATCATTATCTTCTAGTGAAGCTCATAATAATCTCACATAGTGTTTGCATGATTTGAGGATTTAATTAGATTTTTGTTTCTTTGGTCGTTCAATTGACTATAGAAGTGAATTTTATAAGTATAGTTCACGACTCTTCAAAAGTGCAGGATCTAGAGATATCATAAGATACAAGGATTTTGTGATCTAT
Source organism: Brassica carinata (assembly GCA_016771965.1). Taxonomy (NCBI): domain Eukaryota; kingdom Viridiplantae; phylum Streptophyta; class Magnoliopsida; order Brassicales; family Brassicaceae; genus Brassica; species Brassica carinata. The sequence goes on along the minus strand of CM028687.1, from coordinate 45,494,739 downwards.
CCACGATCTTATCTCTTAAGTGGAGTTCGTGACCCATGAATTATGTGACAGATTTTGATCTTCCAGTTTGACAAAATTTATGGTTTTTAAAAAACGTAAAATGATCTCCATATTAGATTATGATGATTGTTAGTTTTTGTCTCTTCTGTTAATTGCGGTTTGAATCTGTGCCGGTCTTGAGATATTTCAGATCCAATATGAAACTAAAAATATAGGCCTAAATAAAAAATTTAAAACTAAAATTTTCAACTAATAATTACAGTATCCCTGAAACTTATAAATATATCAATTCTGAAAATTATATTTCTATTGTAGCTGATATAAAGAAGTAAAAATAATATTCAAGCATTTATTTTGCTATAAGTTTGAAATAGGTCTTAAACTTAGTTTTTCTTGTTTTAGGAAAAAAGGGTAAACCAGAAAAACTATATAAATTGTTGGCTCCATTGCAATGTTTTCAAATGTGTTGAGGCACGGCCTGGTTTGAATGTGAATTATAACAATTCTGTAAAATAACCGGATATAGGCGAATCAGAATATGTAGGGGTTATAACTTATAAGACGTATATGTCTTACTGATTGTTTTTTTTTTTACGTCCGTCATTTATCTGGTTTTCCTGAAACATATATCGCATTCAGTGAAGAACTAAATATGATTTTTTTTTTTTAATCTGATGCGTTTCAATAGAGTTTTTGGTCAATCTTTTACCTTCAAAATTATAACTTTCCAGTATGAAACATTTAGGTCTCTATCTCTCTTACCCTCTTAGATAATGACTTCCAGTTTAAGACATTTTTGTAATATAATGATAATTCTTGCATGTTTTAATTTTGTTGATCTAACTATCTATAGGTCCAGCAGAGATGTCAACAACAACAACAATAGGCCTGTGAGAGAAAAGTTTTTCAGTTTGGCTGATTTTCCATCATGCCTCTTAGGAGTAATAATGTCACTTCTTTCGTTAAAAGATCAAATTCGTGCGTCTACCGTCTGCAAGGCATGGCGTGAAGCCGCTAAATCTGTTACTGTTGTTCATAAGTATCAATGGTTTGTCTCCATTCCTACATGGGGAAACTCTATTGATCTTTTGGATCCGTTGCAGGGGAAGAGGTACACAATGAATCTGCCTGAGAAAGGTGTAACGGATGTTTCTTACTCAAAAGACGGCTGGTTGCTTATGCGCAGATCATGCTTTGTGCAATTCCTCTTCTTCAACCCATACTCTCGGGAGCTCATAAGCTTGCCAGACTATGAATTGCCATATATGGAAATTGCTTTCTCTTCTGCCCCTACATCGGAAACTTGTACGTTGGTCACGTTAAACCCTATTTCAGAATATATTGTGGCCATCAGCACTTGCTATCCTGGAGCAACTGAGTGGATAACTACAGAGTTTCATTGCTCTCTTCCTTTTGATCTCAATATCCATAGCAACCTTGTCTGTGCTAATGATCACTTCTACTGCTTCACCTCGGGAGGTGTTTTATTTGACTTTGATCCAGCTTCTCGAACATTGAATCATCAAGCATGGGATAATGTTAGATTCCCCGAAATTCACAACAATCAATGGTCGTATCGGCCAAAGGAACTTTTCTTGATGGAGCACAAAGGAGAGTTAATTCTCATGTATACATATGGCAGTGAGACACCAGTGGTGTATAAGTTAGTCTCTTCAGAATGGGAGGAGATGAGTAGTACCCTAGACGGCTTGACAATCTTTGCAAGTCTCTGGTGCTCGGAGACCAGAATGGATGTTTTAGGGATGAAGAACAGCGTGTACTTCCCAAAGTATGGCTCACGTAACAACATGCAATGTGTATCTTACTCATATGATGATGCCAGGTACTATCCGGGTCAGCCGAAACGACTATGCTCTGTTGATAGTCTTTGGATCGACCCACCACCATTTCTAAGATAACTTGAGTGCGCTTGGAGGGTTTGTTTATATTTTTATATATGCATTAATCTCGCATCTGAAAAAACTTGTAACTTGAGTTTCAAACTTTGAGATTGTGCTAAATTTATTATTATGGTTCAAAATTTCAGATTATTTTGCATGTGATTGATTTGAACTTAAATTTTTGTTTTGTTGAATGGAGATGAACTAATAATGCTGTCATCATCTAAATTCAAAAAAATGAACACACAAATCTGAGATGTTTGTATTTCACAATCTTTAGGGTTTAGGTTAGCATTTTTCAAAACAATAGTTGTTAATTAGGTACCACATAAGTTTTATTGGAGGTCAACTTTTCATTTCAGAACTAAAATCAGAAGAAGAAGTTTACATAAACTCGAATAAAAAAAAAGGGAAAATTGTAAATATGGAACAAAAAAATTAGTAGATTGTCCATATGCCATAATATGAACTATAAGTTGTCCACTTACCATAATTTTTTCTGTAAACCCAAGTATACCCCTAATCTAATCCCTCAAACGATTTTTGTTAATTTAATTATTCAAAAAAAAGTAAAACGTAAAAATAAAAAAAAGAAATTACAAAATAAACAAAAGGGGCAATCGTTTAATCCCCAAAGCATTTTCCACGAACCCTAATTTCGCCTCCTCCTTTGGCGATAGAGAGAAAAGACGATTTGAAGTCATCGGCTCGTCAGAACTCGCCGTCGCCGGTGTTCCTTCTGGCCGCTAAGACTCCGCCGGTGTTCTTCTTGTTCTCAATCAAAATCTCAGAGACCTCGTCTCACTTTGCGTCTCGTTCTCAAGTAAGTCGCCGAACACCACTGAAGCTCGTACCTCGCTGACAACTGAACTCGTGCCTCACCGCTCTGGAATATACTCTCTCAGCTTTAGTTTCAAGCAAACCAATCGATTCTCGTCAGGTTTGTTTGTGATTTTTTTTTGCATGTATTTGTATCTCTTTCTTGAGTCTTTTTTAATCATTTTTTGACTGTCATAGATTTCTATTTTAGTTTCTGTGAATGATTTTAGGCTTCTATCTTATCAAAGTTTCATACTTTTTTGAGTTTTGGTTAAATTGTTTTAGTGGCAACCAATCTCTTGTAACTGTTGTTTTATCTCTTGACATTGAGGCAGAATGTGGGTTGATTGTGTTTTGACATCTAAAAAGCTTGTAAAGTATGTGGTTTCATTTCTGTATGTCTTAGGTGATTTTGTTTGATCGATTTTCACTAGTATGTCTGTATTTGGACGAAAATTACTTTAATTTCTTTGTTTTGTGATTAAAAGTAGCATGAATATTGACTGTTGTGATTGTATTTGTTTTGTTGTTTATTGGTCTCAGACACCTCGAGATTTTCATGTCTTTCTTTTTAAAACTTCAGTGTTTCTTTATCATAGTTTGTGATATATGTGTATCGATTTTAGTTGAGATAGTTTGTGTTAATGATTTAGTGTGTGTTTTCAGGACATGGATGCCATGATGTATTTGTTTCAGGAAAGAACCTCATTGCATCGATGGAAGCCAGACCGTGTAGCATTTATGAGCTGTTTGTTTAGTACTCAGCTCATCTCAGCCTACGGAAAGTTTGAGGGGAACAGGAGAGAGTACAAAGTCGACAACACTCTTCTCGAGTATGGAAGAGGTGAGCTTCCATATAATGGAAGTACACGTTCAGTCTGGAACGTTGACGTCGATCGTCTCTACGTCCCTCTTGTTGTTAACCAAAACCACTGGATCTCTATGTGCATTAATCTTGTGAACCGGACAGTTGATGTCTTTGATTGTGGGGGTAGGAAGAACACCAGGTCTGTGGAAGCATTCGCCGTCCTCATTCCACGAATTGTCAATGCTGTCCAGTCGCCAGATAAGAAGAAAGATTACAATGTCAAACAGTATACTGTTTCATATGTCCTGATGCGTGGCCTAAACATGAGTGGTAATGATTGTGGTGCTTATGCGTTGAAATTCATAGAGTGCCGCCTACTGGGCTTAGATTTCTCTTTGATAAATGACGAGAACATCCAAGAGGCCCGACACAAGATAGCGTATGATCTTTGGGAAGCTGCAAATGATGAGGTCTTGCAGTATCGAATGTCCAAGTTTAAACCTCCACAGCGTACTCTGGGGAAAACTGTCGAACTCAACTGAGTTCATTATTGTTGTCTTTGATCATTTTTCAGTTTACTATTTTAATTCATACACTACTGTTTTTGTTATGAAACTGATCTACTATTAGAGTTCATGATTATTGTTATGAAAATGAACTACTATATTATTTAGGGTATAGGGTTTGAACCCTATCTAATTTTTTGAGTTTATAATTAACTGTTTTATCATTGTTAAAAACTTAATATTTTTTCAATATTGATTTAGGGTATAAGGTTTATACCCTATCTATTTTTTCGTAACTAAAGCAAATAGGGGTTGAGTTCATAATTACTCTTTAAATAAGAAATGGTTGAAACCCTAAATTGTGAATTAAATAGGGTCAAATCATATACCCTAAAACAAATAGGGTTCAAACCCTATAACTTAAATCAAATAAAGAGTAAACAAATTACAAATTTGGAAAATAACTTATTGTACACGAAAATTATGGAAAATATAGATTTATAATATATTCTCAACAGATTTTGGAGAGATTTAAGGAAAATATACGTTTCGAACTTGGCAGAATATACATTATGTCCTCCGTAGAAAGTAGATAAAACTGTAGATTGGATAACCCAGCAGCGGTAGAATAGAGTATATTGGTAGAAAAAGAAAGCATTCTTCCGTAGATATGTTAGGTAATAATAGTTAATAAAATCTATCTTAATTCAGAAATATGGGAATTGTCAGCTGACTTATTCTACAATGGTAGAATTGTATTTATTGGCAGTTGAATTATTCTACGATGGAAGAATTGTATTTAATGGTAGATATGATTGTTCTACCAACTCTAGATATCTATGTTATTAACCGAATTTACAATCTACAGGCTGTAGATAGTAGATTATGTTTTCTGCCATCTGTAGATCAAAATATGAAATTTTGATATACTAATATTTAGTCTTTAAAAATATTTTTATATGATTATTTCTTGTTTAAGTACATTTTGAATATTTTTCCATATTTTCTGACTGTTAAAATAATTGATATGAATTTTTAAAGTTGTCTAGGGTATCTGAGTCCAAAACGGACCAAAAAGAGATTTATGGAAAATGGACAATGTAGTTGTTTTTCTGTTCCGTTTTAGCAAATTTTTCAATAAAAAATGCTTCCAAAAGACCTCTTAACTTAATTGCAAACTTTGGTTGCCGTATCTGAAATACATTATTTTGTAAATAAATTTTATATTTGTACTTTTATTTTAAAAAGTTTAAAAATAATTTCTTTAGTTGAGTAATATTATTTTTAAAAATGAGCTTGTTTATTATATACTACAAGAAAAAGAGTTATTTCTGACGGTCGAATCAGTTAAAAATCGGTCAGAGATAGCTACTTCCGACCAACTTCTGACGAAAATGACGGTCAGTTCTGACCATTAAAAAATTTTTGACGGAAAAATCCGTCAGAAAATATTTTTTAAAATAATAAAAAAGCAATTTTATATAATTAATATAAACGTTTTTATTATACACTAGGAAAAATCCGCGCTTCGCGCGAGATATGTTACGTTGTTCTCTAATATGTTTACGTGGTTGCACTTTTCAAACAGTCGGAAGGTTTCAGGAAGAGTCATCAAAATCTTCTGAAATTATTGAAAGTTAATAGAGCACTGTCCAGACTGGTCTCATAAGAAGAACCAGGGTACCTTCAATGGCATGACTTGCAGAGACGACGATGTTTCTTCAATTGATCTCAGCTCCAAGTCTCTCAACACAGATTCAGTCGTATGTTAGATTTTTGTGTTATTATGATTGTAAGAAATGAAATTGTGAATATACAGATACAAACTAACCTATTTATAATTGCAGATTCACCAACTTAAAGAAAATAGGATGCAATGAATGTGAAAGTAATGGAGCGATGGAGTTAATTTGGAGGTTAATGAGAATGATTTAATGCATATGAGATCTGTAACCTTACCATTTCAGAAGATTTGTTAGTTTATTTGTTTATGTTTATGTTTGTATTATGATTATATAATATTTTGTTTATTTTATATGGTCTATACTTTATTGATATTCTAGATGAAAAGTGAAGAAAAACAGTTAAACAGAAGATCATTCAAAAAAGTTTCTCAATTTCCATGCTTTTCTAGTTTCTTGTATTTTCTTAATTTAAACATACAAAGATAGTCTCTGTTTATTTTAATTAATTTAACTATACTTTTATTATCCTCTCATTATTTATATTTTCTAGTTGATGTTAATGTTCAATATTTTAGTATTGCAGATTTACTTTGCTTGTGTCTAACGCTTTGAATCTATTTTTGTTGTTTAACTCCTATATTTCACACATTTCAGAATACTTACTTATATTTTAATGGGTCTATATTTTAGAAAGAATTGTACATTAGTCTCATCCGTAATTAATGAATTCGAGAGATAAGATGAGTCTCAAAAACTTGAGACTTTTGAAATGGTCCGGAAAGGTTGCACTTTTCAAACAGTCGGAAGGTTTCACGAAGAGTCATCAAAATCTTCTGAAATTATTGAAAGTTAATAGAGCACTGTCCAATTTGATATAAAAATAGAGAGACGGAATTACAAAATAATAGAAGAAACATTTTTCCTTTATTTGGTGATTGAAATGAGACAAATGCGTCTCTAATGTGATTTTATATTGGTTTTTAAAATATTTCAACGTGTTTAATTTGTTTATATAAAATTATACTAAAAATATAATTTTATTTTATGTGAAAATTATATTTATAATTTTATTTTGATAAACTAAACCAACTCCAAACCAAAAATCAGATTAGACTTGTTTTCTTAATTTTTCTGAACCAAGCTAATTGATTGAATATAACATTTTAAAATAATTTAAATCAATTTATGATAGGATTAATAAGGGTAATAGGGATATAGCTTGTGAAAGATTTGATCATATCCTCTAATCTCATGTATTAAAATTTAAACATTTTTACTGTTTTGATAAATACCTCATTTATTTTAACATTTATTTAGAAAAAGTTATCGATTTGTACCTCCTTGCACTAATTAACTTTTATTTGTAACACATATAATAATTAAAGAGCATTATTTGTATCCTTATCAAAACTGAAGTTAAATTTTTTTTGATAATAACAACAAAAATCAGAAGAAATAACATGACAATTCAGTGCATAACTGTGACTTCTCTGTCTTTTGCCATTTAATAAATACTTTTCTATCTCCACGCTTCTGTTGCTCTCTCTCTCGATTTTCTGTATCTTAGAACTTCCAAGTACTCTCTAATGGTAAAACTAAAATCTTAACTCACCCATTCAGCTTTATACTTCCATACGTCTCACTCAAAAACAATGAAGATTATGTCTTTCTTTCTTTATAACAACTATTTTCTTCTTATCCTTTTTTTTTTCTTCAAGCATCACCATCTCAGTTTTTTGTATAGAGAAATATATCATCTTATAATATTTAAAAACACTTTTTTCCTGAAAAGAATCTACCTCCAGACTGGTCTCATAAGAAGAATCAGGGTACCTTCAATGGCATGACTTGCAGAGACGACGATGTTTCTTCAATTGATCTCAGTTCCAAGTCTCTCAACACGGATTCAGTCGTATGTTAGATTTTTGTGTTATTATGATTGTAAGAAATGAAATTGTTAATATACGAATACAAACTAACCTATTTATCATTGCAGATTCACCGACTTAAATAAAATAGGATGCAATGAATGGGAAAGTAATAGAGCGATGGAGTTAATTTGGAGGTTAATGAGAATGATTGAATGCATATGAGATCTGTAACGTTCCCGATTTTAGAAAGCAAGTAAGAAGCTACACGAAAAGACACCAAGGAGGTTTCCACCAGGGATTGGCCGGATTTTCAACCCCTGTAACCCAGCCAAAGATTCATACTCGGTGTTTTTGTGAAAATATGGAAGATGAAGATAGTCGTTCTGGGCTCTTCTAATCGCCACCTAACCAATGCTCTCAAGCCCAAATCTGATATTAGAAGGCCATGACCTATCAATATAATAAAGTTGGGTTTATAACAATTTTTGATATGAAAGCTCATCAACGAAAGAGCAAAATGATGGGTTTTGAAGATTGGGACAGGTGTCGCTATGTTAGGCTTCGAATTTGTGACGTGGCTTCCGACGTAGACACCCTAGGAGGGAAGTAAACCCAACTTTATATATATAGATATTGAAATTGGTTACCAATAGAATTAATTATTGGTTTAGAAGATGAAGATGAAGATGAAGCAAGTACGACACGACTGACTCGTCGCTCTTCAAATTCGTCACACTACTGATTCCTCGTTCTCCACATTCGCCACGCCACCGTTAGTCACTCCACCAATTTCGCAGATCTGGAAAAACAGAACATTAATAAATTTACAAACAGAACAAAACCTAAGTACAGATTTGAATCTCACCATTGGAGATCGATGCTTGCTATGTCTGTGATTTTTTTCAATAATGTATAAGAGAAAAAAAGGAATAGAATGAGAGGGAAGAAGATGACAGGAAAAAAAGAGAAGAAATACGAGTGGAGAGAAAGAAACACAAGTCAGTGAATATAGACCATTAGATTAGATTGATCAATGGTCCAAATTTGCAATCCACCCACTCTCTTTTTCAGCCAATAGGAAGTTAGAAAAGTTTATTATTATGTTTATTGTTATTTTCATTTTAATATTAATGTATCTTTAGACTATTAGATAGATTTAGTTTAGAATTAATTTCAGTTAATGTCGTGTTGTGAGTATAAAGGTTAAAGTTTAATTTTTTATTAAGTGTATAATTTTTATAAAAAGAGTGTATAATTTTGTAAAATAGTGTAAAATCTTTTTATATACTTTGATATTTTGTTTTACCAAAAATGGTTTAGAATTAAATATTTAGAAAATGTATAGGGAGTGATGGTTAAATATAAGATTTATTGTTTTAATGGGTTAGTGTTATATATGTTTATGATAAAGAGTTTGTAGTTTGAGAAATAGGATTTGAGTATAATGTTAAGGACTAAATGTCAATGTTAAGTTTAAATGTAATAGTTATAATGGTTTTGTAAGATTTAATGTTTTTTTTGTCAACTGTAAGATTTAATGTTTACATTTATGATTTGGGGGATATGGTTTAGGTTTATAATTGAGGGTTACAATTTAGAAATATAGTATTTTGGGTTTAAATTTATGATTTGAAGCTAAATTTTAAAAGTATTAAATTTTAACTTTAAATTTAAGATTTAAAATTAAATCTATAATATAATGGGACAGTGTCCTCATTCCCTAAGGAACACGTGTCCATTATATTCGTGGATCCTATCTCTTTTTTTTAAAAAAAAAAAACAAACGGATCTAACCACTGGACTGAAGAGTATTCTGTTGTGAGCTTTGAGATTAAACATATGGCCCAAATATCGGAAACAGGGGGCGTCAAGATTAGGATTCTCGCCGTGTTCTTCTCGATCCTTCGTCTGTGACTATTCCGTTTCCGGAGTCTCATCTGTTTTGGTCGATCATAAAGACTGCGCACGTCCTCTGACGACGAAAGGCTTCTTCATCCTGTCAGAAGCCTTCTATATATATAAATCCTCGAGGTAAGCTCTCCTTTGCCTTTAACTTTTCTTCCCATCGATATATATTTAAGAAAAACAAGATGACAAGAGTACTTTCATCGATACGTTTCAGAAGCTTCTCACTTGAATCCTATAAATATACGTCCACATATAACACAATTCCCATCTCTTAGAGCTACCAGAATCAAGAAACGAGAGAAAAAGAAGTACTCAGCAGCAGAAGAACATGGTAAAGTTTCTGGTTTTGCCTTTGAACTTCAAGTCGTAGTTGATTTTTTAGATCGGATTTTGGCCTGAGATTTTTATAAGGAGATTTGCTCTGAGCGAATAGATTTGCACTTGATCCATCTATGATATCCTTTAACTTCGGTTAGATCAGTTCTACTTTTTTTTCTTTTTTTGGATTTTTGCCCTAACTTGTATTACTTGACGAAAACAGACAAAGTATGTAAGAGACATAAGAGATCCGGAACACCTTACTCCTTGAAGCAACTAAGTGTTCTGTCTGAAGACTCCATCACTCGATGATAACCTTAATCGCGTCCTGTGAGTATTATTAGTCCTCTGTTTAATGATCGCACTGTGTAGTCCGAGTGATAGTGAGAAAAAAAAAGTATTTGTTTTGGATCCCAAAGTGTGAGGCTTTTTTTTCTGAGTACATGATCTTTAATGATTTGTGAGTTTGTGGGTTTTGGTTATGTGATCAATTCAGGATAACGTTACGGACGATCCATCATTGTAATATGGCAACTATAGTTGGTCTGTGTTTGAGAGCTAAGCTTAAAGAATGCTTGCCCTTCCACTATAAGGTCAACTATGCTTTTAAGTAAAAAGAAAAGTTCTTTCAATGGTCACTTGTCATATATATATGTGATTGTTTCTGTTTCCTTTTACTTATGTTCAGGTTGATGTCAGAGTCATTCCCGGTTCTCATGCCGATGAACATTCAGGTAAGGAAGTTAGGAGATGGCTTAATCACTTAATTTATTTGTGCTCTCTTTTAAAACCTTAACAACTGTATAGTTTGCAAGAGTATGGATGATATGTCAAGTGAAAAAAATTAACGAATGTAACGCTCATGGATTTGTGCTCTGTTATTGCATATGCTTCATTGATTTTATTTGGTTTGGATAATTGCCCATGTGCGCACTCTGCTTTGCTCTGTACTATTTATGAGTGTTGGGCTTTTGTGTTCTATGTTTGTTTTGCAATTGCTTTTTTCGTTTCTAAGTTTCTATATGTCTTTATATTGGCTGAACTCGATGTGTAAGGCTATAGTATTGTTTATTTCGATATTAAACAATCTATAGAGGTCAAAATATATAAAATGTAATTGACAGTTTGTTATTTCTTTTTCTATTTTTGAGCTTCTGATTCTTTGGAGCTGCTAGGTTGTTGTTATATACGTGAAAATATATGATAAATGTAAAAACTGTATGCAAGTTAATTGCCTAATTGTGCAAGTGTTGTCCTGACTCTTGAGAAAGAATAAACGTAGAAAGATGACTATTGATGACATACACAACATAATATTTTGCGGGAGAAGAATAACGGACCTGAATAGCAACAAAAAAACAATAACACCATATGTATGAATCCATTAATCGTAGGCCAGCCCAACATAAATTAACCAGTAACATACACACGTTATCTTTCAATTGCCAGCATAAGGAACTTCTGCAAGCCTGCAACACACCAAACACAGATCCCTGCGGGGTTAAAGATTCCTAGTTATGAAAATAATAAAGTTTCAAGGTTTTTGTCTAAGGTTTAGAATTTAAAAACATGTTTAGGGTTTAGGGTTTTAAACAAAACCAAAGAAACTTTCTTACCGCATTAACCCGTTAGAAATTTCTGACGGAAGGATCGGTCGAAAATTTCTGACGGACACAAAATCAGTCAAAAATTTATGACAGATTTATGACGGTTTATTATTTTTATATATTTCGGTAAGAAAACGGTCAGAAAACTATTAGAAATTTCTGACGAAAAAGTTTGGTCGGAAATTTCTGACGGATTTCTAACGAATTTTTACTTTTTTGATATTTCGTCGGAAAACGGTCAGAAATTTCTGACGGAAAATAATGCATTATTTTTCAATATAGAGGTTTTTTAAAACGTCTAGTAAATTATACTATTACAAAAGCTGAAAATTATTACATGGACCATTCAACAACCTACAATTCTAAAGTTGACGTTTCTGTCTTCGAAGTAATCTATGAAAAGAATTCTATAGATGAACTTGAATGAAAAATGTGTATGTTTATTGATAATGTGATTTTATAACTATGGAGATTTAAACGGTATCAAAAAACAAATGAGTACAAAGGTGTTTAGACTATCAGTTTGGTATTAAGAAATTAGGATCCCCCTTCTTATTCTTCATGGTTCTCTTTTTATAAGTGTTGATAGAGTGGAGCCTGACGGCATGTGATCACCAACAAGTATCAGGTGCTTTTATGATCGTATTTAATTCCTTGGTCTCCTTTACATTTCATTTGACCTTGTCAGCTAGGCATTGATTACTATGTTGCCTCCAACAATAGCTCCATGATATGCTCAAATTTATCCTAGGAACAACTCTATATATAATTTTAAAGGTCGGCTGCAGTAATTAGGGATCGAATCCATATGGACTATTATCACACAATAAACTAATGATTTTGATATCAAGCTAGGGAAGCAATAGAAATAAAATACAAACAGTAAATATATTGTTTTTAAGACAATAAGAAAAAGCACTAGATCCAGGGATATCAAACATGCAACTTGGAACTGCAATCAATGGAACGCTAAGGGATTTTATTACGAACAATCCTAGAACTCGAATTTAATTTTAAGTCAATCAGCTTGCTGTAGAAACTTTCAGATGCCTAAGTTCTAGAATACCAACCTTCGTTGTAGATTCAATGATTCAGACAAGCATTAGTTTCCAATTTGATATGTTCACTAAACTCCTAAACCAACTGTCATTGCGAATAAGTGTTTAGCTCAGCATGATTCAATTAAGGTAAATAGTCACACTGTCGTGTCTACCAATTATCCTAAGATTAAGTTTCTAGTTATTTACTCTAGAAACAGGCGTAAATATAAATCATGTGAATGACTAAAATCAGATTACTCTGGCAGTTCTATCAATTAATTAACAACCTCATAAATTCTAGAAAATTCCTAAATCCAACAGGTTGATTACCATACATGATCAATGAAAACATAATCAAAGACTGAATAAATAACATAGATATATTAAAGATATAAATACTAGAGTTCCAACTCAATCTCTGAATGAGTTCTAAATCTTCTCTCCAAAGCTCTCTAGAAATCACAATGGCTTAGAATAGAAATATATAAGTGAAAACACGGATTAGACATTTTTGTAACTAAGGGAGACTTCTGGGCCAAACTGAAATATCTTGAAACTTCTTAAAATCGAGTCGGCTTTTCTTGATTAGCACGGGTATCGACCGACTCCAAGAGTGGTGTCGATCGACACCATCTCCAGATTCCGACTTTGACTTCAACTTTTCAGATTCACTTTTGTTGATGCTCCAAATAGTTCCATAATTTCCAAAATGGTCCATAACGTACATGAACTTGTAAAAACTTTAAAACAAACTCAAACACGTGATATATACTCTAAAACCTAACTTATACCATGGTCAAAATCCATAAAAATTAAGGTATATCAACTCCCTGGTCTTATCCTTTGATTGCCCTCAACCAAAATAGAAGATTAATTTATGGAAGAGGTTTGAAAACCTAGAGTCTCACCTTTTCTTTAGAATATCACCCCACCTCTTATGATGTTGCAAGCCATATCAAATAATACCAACTTTAAAAGGTTCCATAACTTAATCTCTGCTTAGCAACCTGACTATCCAGCCCACAGTTCACCAAATACCATATAACATACCCCTTTACTCAACTCATTTAAGAGATAAATGTGCAGGTTCTTCTTGCGAATATCAATCACTTAATCTGGGAGATTGTTAGTGATTTTTTCTATGTGAAAACGTAAGTGAAATGAGAAGAGATACGATTGTATATATAGGTAGAGGAGAGAGGTATTCATTTAAATTTGAATGATTGTTCGTAAGTGGTTTCCGAGAATTTTGGCGACTACACTTGACTCAAGAAACGTGGAAATGCAAGACTCGTTCAAAATCTTTTTATTACGTAAAAACTTGTCTAAAAACGCTCACAAAAAATATTCAAAAAACATCTTGTAATGGTCTTAGGGCCACATTCTTCCACGTCCATGCTGAACCGGATCGGTCTTAACGCTGTGCCGGGCCGGCCGGACAGCACGCGTGAGGAACAATGAAAGAGTGGAGACATATATATACTAGTGATATTCTCTGCCTTTAGCAGATATGTGATGTTTTACATTCTCTTTCGTTAAAGTCAAAATGCTTATCTAGGCCCATTTCCTTATACTTTCACATAATCATATCTAACCCATAGACTTTATAATTGATCCAACACTAAAAACATATATGAGGTTCGAAAACTTAATAAATACAACGATCTTAGCTTTTATAGGTAAAGATTAGAATCAGACAACCTCGGAACGGGCAAGGCAACAAGAGGGTTTTTGAGCTTCAAGACAATACCAAACTTCTCTTCCAAATCCAACACATGGCCTTCCGGAATCTTCCAATCGAATGAATGTAACAGCGTCGCAAGAGTGTACAAAACCATCCTCTCGGCGAGTGCTACACCAGCGCAAATCCTACGGCCAGATCCAAAAGGAAGAAAGCTATAATCAGTTCCAGTGAAATCACAAGACTTATTATCAAGAAACCTCTCGGGACGAAACTCAGTTGGGGTTTCCCACAAGCTTGGATCTCTCTGAATACACCAAATATTGATGAAGACCTTAGTGTCCTTAGGGACGGTGTAACCGCCGACCACAGCAGTTTCAGCTGGACGGTGAGGGACTAACAAAGGAACGGTCGGGTGAAGTCTAAGTGTTTCTTTCATAATGGCTACAAGGTAAGGAAGTCTAGTGATGTGTGATTCTTCAACATTGTTTTCTTTTCCAACAACTTCGTCTAGCTCTTGTTGCGCTCTCTTCATCAACTCTGGGTTTTTTATAAGCTCGGCCATCGCAAACTCTATCGTGGTTGTTGTTGTATCAGTACCACCAATAACGATATCCTTAACATATACAAGTATATAACAAACACATGAATCAAAATAACTCTCGTGAACTAAGAAACATATATATGAAACTAAAACCATTATTTACCAGGAGTATGGCTTTGACATGGTTAGCCGTAATGGGAACCTCCGAGTCGACTTCTTGGTCCCTTAACTTCATCATATGTTGTAAAAAGTCTTTGCCCTCACCATCATCCATACTTCCTAGCTTTTGCATCTTCCCGATGGCTCCGTCGAATATGGCATCGAGCTCTTGGATACACACACGCATCCGCTTCACAAGCCCTTGGAGATCGAATCTTGCTAGCCAAGGAAAGAAATCTGAAACATTAGGCTCACCCAAAACCGTAATTATCTCAGAAACCACTACTTTAAACTCTGTTCCAACACTTTCCATCTCCTCGGCTTTCACTGATCCTCCCCATATCATGTTCATCGTTAGATTCAATATCGTCAAGAACATCTGATCTCCAACGTTCACCGCTGATTTTTCTTGACTTTTTTCGTATAAAAACCTCCTTCTCTCTCGGATCTCTTTGCGACGTAGCTCGTAGAAAGAATCTAACGTTTTGCGGTTAAGAAGTTTGAGAACGCAAACTTTTCTAAGCTTTCTCCACTCTGCACCATATGGTAAAAACACAAGGTCTAGACCACCATAGGTAAGGACTCGAGCCGTGAGAGGGACGTCATGGTTTGAGAAATTGATGTCTTGTTCTTTAAAGATCTCTCGAGCTAGCGAAGGAGTGTTGACCACGACCGTTAGTTTTGAGCCAAGGTGGAGTTTGAAAATGGGACCGTATTCTTGAGCGAGGTTTCTGAAGTAGATGTGAAGGTCTGGTTTAAGAAACGGGAGGTTTCCAACAATAGGTAGTCCTCGGGGCCCAGGCGGCAGAGGTGGTTGTGGCGAGCGTTTGAGAAGGTGCCAGAGAACCGGGAAGATAGCAATGAGAATGAGAACTCCGTAAGAAGGAACATTGATTGGGTTGTCGGTGAAGAGATTTGAAATCGGAGACATGTTTAACAGCTGATTGAGGTTGATAAATGTTGTTGTAGTGTTTTCCTATACGCTTATATTCCACCTTCACTTTAATATATAGTACCAAACTATACAATAAAATAATTGGGAAACCCAATTTCTTTCTTTTCCGTTATGTGGACAAAATCTTTTAGGAGATATTATAATTTTCATTTTTTTTGAGAACTTGATTTTTTGGAAAAATATATAAGAGAAATATTGTAGGATAGCCTTTAACTTTTTTTATCACAAAATGGATTCTAAAGATCAAAATGACACAACTATATTTCTTTAAAGAAACAAAAGACATTTCACTTCTAACGTTAACTAATTAGACTTAGGATTTAGATTTTGAAGTGAGTAATGACAAAAGAAAAAGATTTAGGAGGTGGTTTTAAGGGTTAGGGATTAGGTTAGAATTTAAGATTTATAACATAAAATTTAAAATAACAATTAAAAAAAAAAATTGGGAAACAAATTTGAGGCAAAAAAACATTAAAAAAAAAAAACAAAAACAAATTGCTACATCATATTTCATGATTATTATATGGGTATTCATTTGTGGAAGGGATGTAGCCTAGTAGTTAAGGTTTAAAGGTTTCTACACTCAGGTTTGGGGTTCAATTACTGTGCATTTTTTTGCAGAAGATATGATGTAAAAGTTTATCAGAAGTTCTAGAGTACTACAAGCAAAACCGGTTCATTGTGGTCGTCTGCTACAGAGAGAGCATGTCCATCGAAGATGTCATATATGCAAAACCGTCCATCGTTCAAAGTATTTCGGGAAGAGCTTCATTGTGGAATCATTATCCATGGAGTATTCATCACTATCGCATATGTTGCATGTAGTTAATCCTCATATCTAGCAGAATTTTTATAACGATGTAATGGATTACCAATATTTAAAAATATGGGTATTCAATGAATTTTGCCTCTAATATTATCATTTTCGAATTTTACCCTTAGAAATTCAAATCTTTATTTTATTACTGGTGTCATATAGTGTTTGAGAAAGAAAAATATCTATAAATTGTAATTTTGCAATTTTCCTTATTTCTTATTCAATCAAAAGGTTACTTTATAAATATTTGTGGAAAATATAATTCTAAAATTATAAAAATGAAAATACCTCTATACATGTGGTCCCGAATTTGGAAAACTATTGAAACGAGAAAAACGTTTGTTTTGGATCCATTCATGAAAAGAAAGTTTGTCTACTAAAGTTTTGGCGAAGTTTTTTAAAAAAATTATGTTCTTTATTATTCAATCATATATTATTGTTAAAGTATTTAAATAGTACTAATGTTTTCCAATTATTTATGCTTTTAAACAAATCTTTGGAAGACAATTTATTTAAGACATTAAAAAGTTAAAAAATAATATGATCTTATTAATATATTCTATTAAATAATCTCAAATTATTTTATATTTAAATAAATAATTTTATTTAAAAATAAGTTTTTGCCTAATTTTTTTATTTTAAGAATATAAATTTAAACTTAAAATACAATTTCAACAATAAAATATAAAATCATAAAAATATAGTATAAATATATGTATATATATACATATATTATCCATAACAAATTATATACTGTATACTCTATTAATTACTTACAATAGATATTTTACTGAGAGTACACAGTTTTAGATGAATAGTGCTCTATGTTATACTGTTCTTATTACTTTAATCAACAATTACATCTCAGAGTAGGGCATCATTATCAATAAAATGTTTTAAAAATTTTCATATTCACATAATATTTATGATTATATTTTTAAATTTAATTCAAAACCTAAGTCAATTATTATATTTTATTTTTTAATTATCCAAATGATATTCTATTATTCAGACTTAAGGAATTCTAGGTAGTTAGACCGGAATAGAATAACCAATGAAACAAAGGTGCCTAGGGAAAGATCGAACAGTTCTAGCTAAAAATCAGCAGTCTCATTTTGTCCCCTGGGAATGTAGGACAGCTTCAAATCATGGAATCTTCTCTTCAATTTTTGTATCTCATTCAGCTCTATCGAAAAAGTCATCCATGGCTGAGGTTCCTTTATCATCTCGATCAAATCCTTACAATTTATCCCAAAATGCTGATGTGTCGAATGATGCAACATGCTGTCCATTGCCCATCCTAGCGCTTCCAGCTCTAAATGCAATGCATATTCCCTTCTTCTTTGATTTCTTGTACCTAGAGCTGGGAATTTGATTCTTTACCCGCGGGCCCCGCCTCGTTTCACCCTCTGCTTGGTAGTCGCGTCAGCAATTTCAAAATATCTTGGTCGCGGGTTGGATGCGGGTTGAATATACTTTATGCGGGGCGTGTGCGGGTCGGGCAAATTTAAATCGCTGGTACCCGCCAACCCGCAAAATAAAAAAAAAAGATTTTTTTAAAAATGATTTTTTTAAAAAAACTAAATGTACGAATATAAATAAAATTTTAACTAAAATATATTATTTTTTTTTTAAATAATAAAAATACATAAAATAATTATTTTTATTATATTTAATATTACCCGCGGGTTACCAGCTAATTTAGCGGGGAGAGTGCGGGCAAAACTTTTTCTTTTCGCGGGTCAAACGGGTTGTATTTTTGAATCAAAAAATGATTCAACCCGCAGCGGGGCGAGGCGGGTCTGGGCGGGTCGACCTGCAAACCCAGCGCTACTTGTACACATGAGTTGTGTTTGTCCAGAGCAATCTTTCCATACTCATCCGCATCCACAGAAAATTGATGTGAAGGTTCAAAAACTATCAACCATGCATATATTCTTAAAGAAAAAGATTTGAGATGCCATTACTGGTGTTGTAGTCAACCCAGCTTTCGGCTGATCTGCCGTGAACCATGCTTGTTATTCTCCTTTTGCATATTAATTCAGGTGGGTCTCTATCTATACCTTTGAATAATTTATTATTCCTTGCTTTCTAGAGATACCAAATTATCAATGGATAAGGATCTCTATCCATGTCTGGATCTTTAATATTATTCTTCCTCCAGAAAAGATAGTCCATGTTAGTATATATGCTAGACACAGGGAATATATCCGGATGAGACGGTGTAGCCGCAAGAGACCACACTTGGAATGTCAGGTGGGCATTTGAAGATAGCATGAGTTACTGGCTCATCTGGATCCCCACACCTTGGAAAAATATTATTGCAATGGCAACAATTCAAGTTCCTTACAACTGCTACATGTCATGTGAGTAACTACCATATAAGATGAAAAATCTTTTGTGGAGCATCTACCTTCCAGCAAAAATTTGGAGCTTCGTGGTACTAGATTCAGTGTAGACAACATTTTCTTCAGCCTTGAATATATGTTTGGTTACCCAATATCATGAATCAACAGTATATATGCCACTCTTAGTGAAGTTCCAGCAATAAGAATTACATTGTAAAAAATCGGTTTATGGCCAAACTTCAAATCAAAGGTATATCTTCTTGTGTGACGAAGTTCTCAAGCATTTCGACATCCTATTCTTTTGAATCTGCTTTAATAAATTCATTGATTGTCATCCTATGATGTAGGCCTGGGACTTATTATCCGAGATCCGGATTCGGATGGTAAAATGCTGGATCCGTCCAAACCGGATCCTGATCCGGATATCTAAAATTTTTAGTCCGGATATCCGGATCCGTAATTTTTATTAATAATTATTTTAAAAATAGTAATGCCTATATATAAAAACTAATTTTATTTATTATATTTTTATTTTTATTATAGTATATATAAATTTTATATAAAATTTGTAATAACATACATAAAAATAATTAAAAACATTATATATATTTTTATTTTTAAATTATTGTTAATATTTATATAATTTAATATTATTTTTCATTTATTTTAAGGTTCCAAATCCGGATCCGGATATCTGTCGGATATTACAATTTTTAGAAGGATATTCGACACCCGGATACCCGAGAACCCCGGATCCGGATAAAGATAGTAAAATCATGGATCCGCAGGATAAGGATCCTGATCCGGATACCTCGAAATACCCCGGATACCCGATCCGTTCCACCCCTACTATGATGGACTAACGGGACATTTGGCTTGACGGACCTTGCTGGTCAAGTTGGTGGGATCCTAGGATTATTCAATGCTCTTACATCGAAACCCTAATGGATCTTCTGTCTAATCTCTAGTAACATCAGAGGTCTTGTAGCTGATAGGTTATTCCGGACGCATGATGCGTTATCTACGTTAATAGCTCGCAAAGGGAAAATAAATTTATAGTACTTTGCCATGCAAAACACGGCAAGAATATATAAATTAGAAAGTTTGTGAGTAAATTAGAAAAGGACGTATGGACATAGAGTATATAAATTCTTTAAAGTTTTCACCTAATATACGTTTCTCACAGTTTAACCATTATTTTGAATCTGAGAAGCTGAATTAGACAGATACCTTCGTCAATTATTCTCTTATGGAATTACAAGAAAATAGTGAAATAATAAAAAAGTAATATATATATATATTTTCAGACATATGCTGTATATACACATAGTTTTTTTTTTTTTGATTCAAGATGCTATGGACCTACATCCATAATTTTTAGTGTAAAGAACTGAGCTGGATATTAAATCTTTTTCCTGCAGAAGCTGAGATTCGATCGTACTATAACTTATGACAAAAAGCTTTACACACAGTTATTGTTAGATTTTTTTTTTCTCAAATTTTGTGGCTCGTGAATTTAACTCAGATGACATGCTACACAATATATCCTCAAATTCATGGGCATCTGAAGGTTGTTATAAACACAACTTCCAAAATCAGATAGTTTGGGAGGTGAATATGATGTTTACGTGTCTATTTATATTCTATGTGATATATCGATCTGATTTACATTTAGGCCATGTTTGGGATCACGCTTACGCGCATATGGTTGGTCCGGATCTAACGCAAAGTTAATTAATCAAAGATTACAGAATACAGAAGGATTAAGTGGGAATTAGTTTTTGAGCTATTATATTTACAGTTGGAATATATACACGTTGGTTTGCACTAGATAAGAGTATCATTAACCCAAAAATCCATTTTGGATCTTGTAACATCCCGAGTTGTGATATATGGGAAGGTTTAATAGAATTGATTTGGCTACCTATGTCACCAAAGTTGACTTACCTTTTCCTCGGGAGTTAATATCTGGTAAAGAAACGAAGCGTTAGTGGAAGGATGGGTGACCTATCGGGAAGTGATTCGCGATAACGTGCGAGTGGGTGGTGATTGCAGGGTCAGTAAACAATGATTTCGAACCTTGGAAAAATTAACGGACCGACCGCTGGAACTTTCGTACCATCCTCTAGGTATTTTACACCAACTTTACAAGGCCTCCTGAGATAGAAAAGGATAATAGACAAATAAGAAGTCTCTCTTTGAGCAAAAGAGTAATTGGTAAAAGTAGTAAGAAAGTGAGATCAATACATACCCGTTGATTGGATCAACAACTTGGACATTTGAGGCGTGAAGAGGAGCCTCTACCGTGAATATCCCACCTTCATGATCAGGACCTCTCTTTATATGCTTCTTGATCTGCCAATCCAGAGGGAAAACATCAGAAAATGATACACAAGCTATAGAAAACAGAGTCTCAATGAGTAACCAAAGAAGCAAGCTAGAGGATCCAAAACGAAAACTTTAACAACTCAAAACAAAACGTAGCAAAATCCACAGAATTAGACCCACTATGTGAGTTTTTGCAACCAATCAATGCTTCAAGTTAAAGATAAGAATCAAATGAAGACTGATTCAGTACTAGTTCATACTCCAGAAACACAATCAAGGGGAAAAAAGAGCTTATACACTCATTCTTTCAACGCAAAACTGAACAAACAATATATACATACAGAACACACAATGATTCAAAAGACTGACTCACCAGATTCTTTCCTTCAACAATGACACAATTCTGGGATCTGATGACACGCTTAATGGTTTCAGAGAGAGAGAGAGAGAGAGAGAGAGAGAGAGAGAGAGAGAGAGGGAGGGAGGGAGGGAGGGAGGGAGGGAGGGAGGGAGGGAGGGAGGGAGGAGGGAGGAGGGAGGGAGGGAGGGAGGGAGGGAGGAGGGAGAGAGAGAGTTTTACGATGAATATTAGTTTGACTAAATAATTAATTGTTTGTAACAAAAAATTATCATATACTATCATTTTTATTTTTTATTTTATAATTATTAACTGAAAACTGAATAAACAATTCAAACAATGTTAGAATGAAAATTAAACTTATTAATATTGTTTGATCTGAACTGAATATAAGCAAATTGATGGGGATAAAAGTTATGAGTTTTTGGTGTAACTATCTTATGAATTTCTCAACAATTAAATTTTTAATTTTATCAAAAACAACATATATCAAATTATAGACAATCTTACAAAATATATTATTCAATCCAAGAAAAATATAAGTAACAAAGTTATTCTTATTTTAGTCTAATTTTAATAAAATCTTTTGATTTATTTCAAAAAAAAAATACAAATAATATATCAAAATAAGAATTACCAAACTAATCAAAATATGAAGTATCAAATCAACCAATTGTTATGAATTAATTATTTTATATATTCATAAATATGCATTAATTTTCAAAATATTACAAGTTATGTGTATTAATGTAACTTTGATTTAATATATTTTTTCCTATTTTTTCTGAAAAACATATATCATATATACAAAATTTACAAATATATGTGGAAATATAAGAGGATGAACTTAAAATTTATTAAAAAATAGGGGTTGAACTGAACTACTTGAAGTTAAGAAAACAATAATTCAACTTTAACATAATTAAGAAAATAAACAAAAATCGTTGCTCAATTTAAAAGAATAAAAGTAACTCAAAATACCAAAAATATATATTTGAGTTAATATGACATATTATGTCTAGAAATCACATATCTAACTAAGATGGTAGCATAATTATATTTAATACAATTTATATAATTTAATAATTCTTACAATTTAATTATTTCATAAATGTTTATACCCGTGTATGAGCACGGAAAAATCACCTAGTGAATAAGTATATGTATAACCCGACTAGTTACAAAATATCATAACATAATGTTTGGTTAAGTCCATGTATAACCTGACTAAGTTATATATTATAGCCTACAAATAGTATATTAACAAAATATGATCTGAGTCATCTGACAAACATTATGTCTGGATAAGGCTATGGATAACCCGGCAAACTTATATATTAGCCTACAAATTGTCTATGCATCCTGTGACTATAATATTAGCAATGCAATTAAATTTTCAGGAAACAACTTAATGTATGGACTTACTCTACTAATAACCAGTTATTACCTTTCATCTCATTTTCTATCTGAGTTAGCCGGCTACGACTACATAAAAAAAAATACAATATCACAAAATATTTGACTACAGTCTTTAGTTTCAATTTTTATTTAAGTTAGCCGATATTTATAATTTACAATGATATATTTTCATGCATCCTTGTTTCAATTAACAAACATAGATAAAACCAAGTTGTAATATTAGTAATTCATGACTTAATTTGCTAGTTATCTCCAATTACTTAACAAAGGACATAACAATATAAAGGATATGTAATGTTTTCTTAGATAATTTTGGCATATTAATAATTCAATATATTTTTTGCCCGTATTTTATTATCTGGCTGTTAAATTTTATTCTCGTTTTAATTAGACTTGGTCGGATATGGATATATATAACCGAATACATGTAATGTCATGTTTCACTTTCGAATTTCAATTTTTTGTACAACTTAGCAGCTATTCAAACTTTATCTATACTATTATTTATGAAATGATTTGGCTTATGTGTCAGCTTCTTCATAGTCTTAGGTTTTTCTGCTTATGTGTCAAAATTTTAAATAATTTAATTAGTAATTTTACGTATTATTATGTTTCAATTGTTTTCAGTTAGTAATTTTATTTATCTACTATTTTTAAACTTATCTGTTATATTTTTAAATATTTTTAATTGGTTACGGTAAATCATTAATTAATATAAACGTATGATAAGATACATGTTTGACCAACAACATAGATTTGTTGAATAATTAAATAATATTCTAGATACTACCGACTATGAAAATCATATAAATTACATTAAGGTCCTTAAGAACAATATAAATTATACTGGCTCTATTACTATACCTACTCAATAGCTAAATATATCATTCAAATTTTTTTCGTTTACATATTTTAAATCAAAAGCTACACACAAATCTTAAAAATTCTCAGCAAAAATAATAACTTGCAGATAATGTCCTTTTAGAAAAGAAAACCTGCTTCTTTTGTTTTATTGAAGATATTGATCCGGCTAAAGATTATTACAAAATGAAAGTTAAAGTGTTAAATTTTATTTAAGGAATAAGCATAGTTAATAATCAATAGTCATAATTTTGATAAATAGTTATATAATAATTATATAATGTATAATAAAAAGTTTTGAAAATATTATGATAATTAGATGTTTAATCCACATAAATATTTGATATTATCTTATTTATTAAGTTTTTATAATAATAATATATTTTGCTATTTGTTTTATTAGGAGACGAGGATTCATGCTTCGATTGACGAACATTCTCCTGAGTATTCAGTTTTTATGGGAGGTATATCACAATATAATTATACAATATCAATAGTTTTATTTAATTTGATTGATATAATAAGTAAAGTTGGGTTCGGTTTAATATTTTTGTGCTTTTGGTTTATTTTGAGATTTTTTAGGTTTTGGAAATTCCAAGAATTTGGTTTAGTAACATTACTTTATATTAAAAATTATATATTTATTTATTTAATTAGATAATTGTGTTATAAATTAATATATTAAAATACTGTTAAAGATAACAACATATTTTAAAATAATTTTTTTTAATGTTGTTATCCAAATAATGTTTTTAAATAAATAAAAAATTAAGAATTCAAAAATTCAAAAAGTATAAATTTAATATTTAATTTAATTTTTTTGATCTGTAAGTTAATATTACATTTATTAATAAGTATTTATAAAATAATTATGCCCGCAAGGTGTGGACAAAACACCTAGTACTATTTAATAACAATACATATATAAAAATTCCGCATTAAATACCTCGAAAAACAGTTAAAATGGGCTTGGGCTTGGGCTTGGGCTTTTGGGTCTACTGAAGCAACCTATATACTTACACAATATAAGTATATTTGTATATATTTATATAGTTTACTAAGACTATGTACAATGGGTCTGTTGAATAAAACTTTCAACAGTTACAATCCATGCAATTGACATTTGAAAACCAAAAAATAAGGACATGGATTATTTCTTGTTGAATCTATTCAACTTGTTTAAAGAGTTTGGTATGGATCCACAATGTTAATTTGCTTATTTTTTACCCTTTAATTTATTTGAGATCAATTATTTTATATCAAATAATGTTTTAATAGAAACGAATTATATCAAAATTTATAACTTTTTGTGCTCTATAAATAGATATTTGGTTCATTTGATTTGGATACATATTTTTTTTTATTATAATATTACTATTGTTTTTTTAAGAAAATACTCTTTGTATATCAAAAGTAGTTTTGTGATAAGAAACATTTTTTCTTTAAAATTTAGTTATTATGTGTGTTAAAAATATTTTTAATTTTATTGTTCATAAAATACCATTATCAAAATAAAATATGAGATTAAAATAGTGGGGTAGAGTGTTGATTTTTATTAGATAATAATATTAGTGTAAAAATAAAATAAATATTGAATAATAGGTGAAAAAAAGAGAAGGTAGTGTGGAATGTCAAAAGTGTAAATTAGGGTGTTGAATCACTATAACCATTTTACTTGGTCTAAGGGCATCTACAACTCTACTCCATTTTTTTACTCCAAATTCCATTTTGGAGTAAAATCTTCTCCAACCCCACTCCATATCCAACTCCAAAATGGAGTAATGGTTAGGGTTACTCCATTTATGGAGTAATCTACTCATTACTCCATTTTGGAGTTGAAATCTTTTTATTTATAAAATGGTCCTTTTAGTTTTAAATGTTTTTATTTATATTTAAATAATATTTAAAATAATACAATAACAAAAAAAATAAATATAATATTCCATAAAAATATTATAATTTTACTGTTTTAAAACATGCATAAACTAAAAAAAAAACTAAACATAAATTATATAAAATAATATAATCAAATATAATAAAGATAAGAAATTTAATAATTCTGTAAATTATTTTCAGAATCGGTGAAGTATTGTTCAAATGGAATAGATGAGTTTGTTTATCTTGTGGGTCAACATTTTGTTTGATAACATTTGTACTCGTTGAGCTTGATATATGCAAAACGTTTGGATCATGTAAGAATTCAAATTACAGAACAAAAATTTGTTTCTTATTGTGTTCTTTTAATGCATAATTTTTTTTTGAATTAGGAAATTGCATAGATGAAAATTGCACCAAGTAAAATTAGGCGAAAAGCTTTAATTATATTTTTAATGGTAAATATTTATTTTAAATATAATTTATTTTATGAAATTTTTATAAACATAAATTAATTGGGTTAATTGTTAAATTTTAATAAGTTGAAAGGACTAATAACAATTATCAACTAAATAAAAAATAATCATTTATGAATATTCCTTTTTGGAGTAAAAATTGAGTAATACATTGGAGTAAAACCTTACTCCATTTTGGAGTTAATCTTTATTTATAAAATGGTCCTTTTAGTTTTAAATGTTTTTATTTATATTTAAATAATATTTAAAATAATACAATAACAAAAAATAATATAATATTCCATAAAAATATTATAATTTTACTGTTTTAAAACATGCATAAACTAAAAAAACTAAACATAAATTATATAAAATAATATAATCAAATATAATAAAGATAAGAAATTTAATAATTCTGTAAATTATTTTCAGAATCGGTGAAGTATTGTTCAAATGGAATAGATGAGTTTGTTTATCTTGTGGGTCAACATTTTGTTTGATAACATTTGTACTTTCGTTGAGCTTGATATATGCAAAGCGTTTGGATCATGTAAGAATTCAAATTACAGAACAAAAATTTGTTTCTTATTGTGTTCTTTTAATGCATAATTTTTTTGAATTAGGAAATTGCATAGATGAAAATTGCACCAAGTAAAATTAGGCGAAAAGCTTTAATTATATTTTTAATGGTAAATATTTATTTTAAATATAATTTATTTTATGAAATTTTTATAAACATAAATTAATTGGGTTAATTGTTAAATTTTAATAAGTTGAAAGGACTAATAACAATTATCAACTAAATAAAAATAATCATTTATGAATATTCCTTTTGGAGTAAAAATTGAGTAATACATTGGAGTAAAACCTTACTCCATTTTGAGTTGAAATCTTTATTTATAAAATGGTCCTTTTAGTTTTAAATGTTTTTATTTATATTTTAAATAATATTTAAAATAATACAATAACAAAAAATAATATAATATTCCATAAAAATATTATAATTTTACTGTTTTAAAACATGCATAAACTAAAAAAAAACTAAACATAAATTATATAAAATAATATAATCAAATATAATAAAGATAAGAAATTTAATAATTCTGTAAATTATTTTCAGAATCGGTGAAGTATTGTTCAAATGGAATAGATGAGTTTGTTTATCTTGTGGGTCAACATTTTGTTTGATAACATTTGTACTCGTTGAGCTTGATATATGCAAAACGTTTGGATCATGTAAGAATTCAAATTACAGAACAAAAATTTGTTTCTTATTGTGTTCTTTTAATGCATAATTTTTTTTTGAATTAGGAAATTGCATAGATGAAAATTGCACCAAGTAAAATTAGGCGAAAAGCTTTAATTATATTTTTAATGGTAAATATTTATTTTAAATATAATTTATTTTATGAAATTTTTATAAACATAAATTAATTGGGTTAATTGTTAAATTTTAATAAGTTGAAAGGACTAATAACAATTATCAACTAAATAAAAAATAATCATTTATGAATATTCCTTTTTGGAGTAAAAAATTGAGTAATACATTGGAGTAAAACCTTACTCCATTTTGGAGTTACACCAATTTGAAGTAAAAAATAGAGTAATACATTGGAGATGCGTAAGTCATAATATATTTAGAGCTAGTCTGTTCTACCTAGTACTACTCTCTCACAAACCTCTCTCTTTCCAACTTGTTTAATCAAATCAATTGATAGGGTTTACATAGTCTTTTTGCCTTTAAACAGATTGGGCCTCAACATGTTTTTTTTCTCTTTTTCCATTATTGCAAATTTTCAAGTTATTAGATATTTTTAGTGCAATTGACTCAAAATATAAATCAGGCTCGATTGGAAGTATACTGCAATTAACTACTCTAACAGTTAACGTGAAATTGACACATATGAAACTAATTTTTCAAATACTAATATAAAATACAATACTATACTCGAGCCGTAATTTAAACTAAAAACTTAAACCAAATCAGGAAAACCTAGCAGATCAGTGTTTCCTATTGGTGTATATACCATTATAAAGTCTATATCAAAGGATGGAGAGAAATAAGGGTGAACATGGAGCAAACATCCGGGCTTTTAGAAACATTTGTGATCTTATTAGGTTTTTACGGTTCACTAATTTTTTTATCCATATCTACTTCCTAGCTGTTCGGATATTTGGTTTCTCGATATTAGAAAATTTTATATTTTTTGGATATCTAATTCGACCGCAGAAATATAAAAAGTTAACAAATAAATAATAATAAACATGTAAATAATAATAATTTTATATTTTAAATACTTGAATAACAAAATAATCAGTTCAATCAATAAAATACTATAAAACTTAAAAATATAATTAATAAATGATGTATATATATGCATATACATGTGTATATAGTATATATATCTATTTTAAAAATTATTTTAAGTTTGCTTTGTTTCTTACATATATTGAATATTATTATTTATTTTACTATGTAGAGTTACATATATCTATTTTTCAAATCAAATTAATACAAACAATTGAAAAAATTACAGATATTTTACCAGCTCCTACAAATAAAAACCTTTTAAAGGAGGAAACTATTACTATTTTATCTGCAACAAAAATCAGCGTTTACAGAATACATAAACTGGAAACACTGTACAACTACACGTCCATTGGCCTTGAAACCAAACTTTGGTACTTCTTCTATCAAACTAATCGCATGTACGTTTTTACTTTTACAATATTGTGAAAATTGACACTGGAGAAAAATATCTCCATTGCTAGAATTGCAAGACGTCACATGAGTTGGAAAATAGGACTAGAGTATAAATTTAGATATAAGGATTCCGTCAGATGGAGAAGCCAATAAGGAGACACCGGAGCACACATGCACCCATAATATTTTCAAAATATATCCATTTGTTTTATTTTAAAAAGACAAATTATATTGTAACCACTTAATAGGCTGGGTGTTTGGTGGATATACATTGGGGTTTGAATCGGTAATTTGAGTTTTTAGATTTTTGGGTGTATCTTTCTAGATCTCATTCTAATATTTTTATAAGTATAGACCGGGATCCGATACTAACACTTCAGATTCAGTTCTAATTTGTAATAAATCACAAAACTCATAATGTAACATATATCATCTGGATTCGTGTTATATTTCTTCGGTTCAGATATACTCGAAGTAAAAAAAAAATAAAACCAGAATGTAAGGAAAAAATACTTATTTATATATAATTGGATATTAATGTACTTATTTAAGTTTTAAAATGCTATTTTTTAGAAATCATATCAAATTAAACATGAAATTGAGTATTTGGATATTCGGATTGGTTTTTCATTTTTTTGGGTTTTTACTTTTTTGGATTTATCGATCTATATGTTCAGGTTCGGTAAATAATACATCAGATTTAAATATATTTTGTAATATCTTACAAGATCTATTCTGGCATTTTTAGATTTCAGATCAAATATAAATCAGATTTTCGGATTTAGTTTGGATCTCGGATTCCGGATATTATGTCATGCCTATCTCAGTATATATTTTGGCATTGCCTTAAAAAATGACGTACATGTGATTTTTTTTTCTATTCAAATCTGGAAAGGGTTTAGTTGAAATCGACATGAGTTTGATATGCAACAGATCTGGAACTTACAGCGTGTGCAGCAGTCGAGCACTCACTTGTATAAAGGTATCTGGTTCGCTGGAGTAACACCTAAATACTTGGTAATGTGTTGGATAGGAATGCACAACCGGCTGGCTACAGGTGACAGACTTATGCTGTGGAATTCTCAGGCGAATGCAAATTCCATTCTCTGCAACTCCTCTGTAGAATTCCGCAGTTACCTCTATTTCACTTGCCTCTACACTGAGAAAATATGGAATAATCTAGCTGGGAAGTTAATGGGACAGAGCTACACATGCTTATGGGATGAAGTTCTGGATATCTCAACTAACACAGGCCCAGGCACAAAGAAGTTTCTTCTGAGATATGTCTTCCATGTTGCTGTTCACACAATTTGGATGGAAAGAAATGGTAGAAAGCACGGCATTATTCAGAGGCCTCCAGCGATCTTAATCAAGTTTATAGATAAACAAACAAGAAACAGAATCAGCTCATTGCAAAAGGTAAAGGAGGGAAGCACTTGGTCCAAGCAATGGCGGCTTGGTTCGAATCTAAAGGACATAAGTTTTTTCTTATCTCTATTTCTGCTTCTAAAACATCTCAAAACTCTAGGTTACAGATGCATTAGCTTTAGTTTGTACAAAAATCTTTTTGATTTGAATAAATTTAACATTATTAAAAAAACACATCTATTATTTGAGAATTGAATTGGCTTACTTGTCAGTTTCTCCATGATTTTAGGAATAATTTTGTTTGTCTTTCATGTTCTTAATAATTTTGTGTGATGATCATTGGTTTTAAATTTATACTAATCAATTTAAACTAATACTATTATTTGAAACTTTATTAAATAAGTAGAGGTAAGGATTATAATAAAATTCTAAATATCTAGTTCAAATCTAATCTTTAAAATCATAATTATTATATTATATATAGCATAATATATATTAATTAATTTGTAAGAGATTTTAATTAGTGGAATCTCTATTATATGCAAATACTATATATTATTTGTTCATATGTATTATTGTTCATCAGTTTTTCTCAAAGAAAAATATATATACATAATAAGTTAGACGTCATTGTAATGATCAAAATTGTAAGATTTTCAAAAGTATAATGTGTATGACACGTATTGTATAAATAATTAAATAAGTGAAGTAAGAGTTAGAATATAGTATTAAGAATATGTATTCAAAAAAATTATGTATTATATTAAATAAATATTTTGTTTTAGGCAAGTTTTAAAATAATATTTTTAGAATATGTGGTTTATATACTAGCTTATTTTAAATAGCTAATTTATATTTTGTTATAATAAAATAATATTATATTTGATTGCAATTCACATGATTTTTATCTTCATCATTATATGAATTTGTAACTATAAAACAAACAAAATTATTTATATCTCGAAGTTTCTTAAAATTATCTGAAGCTATAAATATATTTGATTAGAATCCTAATTTTATTAATCAATATTTTATATTTTATTTAAAAGTAAATTAATTTAATATTATTTATTAATTGTGTATACAGCTAAACTATATTTGGTAGTTAATATTGGTTAAAATTCAAAAATAAATTAATATTATATATCCAAGTATTGTAATAGATTCTTTTCAAATTTAAAATTTAGATATATATATATATTACAACTCATAGTAGTTTCTCTTTAATTTTTATTTTTTTCATAATTATTGGATACATGTGTTCAGATGATTAATATAATGAAATAAAATTTAATACTATTCTTACATTTTTAACCAATTAAAATTTCTCTATCAATTTTATCAACAAATTTAATTTATAAAAGTTATTATAAATTCAAATATACATACAAAATTTATTTATTGCAGGTGTATTTACATGCTATTTATCCTGCGATATCGCAGAAAGTCATCTAGTTTAACATTATTTAAAAAACATAATTTTTTTCTATTATGAATTGGCATATTCCGTTTTTATAATAC
This sequence comes from Brassica carinata, assembly GCA_016771965.1. Classification (NCBI taxonomy): domain Eukaryota; kingdom Viridiplantae; phylum Streptophyta; class Magnoliopsida; order Brassicales; family Brassicaceae; genus Brassica; species Brassica carinata. The sequence goes on along the minus strand of CM028687.1, from coordinate 45,462,883 downwards.
AAGGAAAAAAACAATATATTTACAAAAATCCTCTATTTTTTTTTTCTTCTCTTTTAATTCAGAAAAGAAAATTGTCAAATTATAGAATCTTGTAAGTACTCTTCCTGCGACAGTGATCCCACGCGGCGATCCTCATCTGAACTTTCTCAAAATCAGAAACCCGACAAGGAATCGTGATCCGACCTGGTTGATCAAATCCGTGAACCCGCTCCGCTTGCTCCAACAATTCTCCGAACAATGGGTGATTAAAGTAGATCACCGGCACTACAACCCGCCGCGTGTCGCCGTCTGATTCGCCCACGTGAACCACCAAATGTCCCTTCGGAACAACTTTCATCGACGGAGTATTTTTCGGATCCTTACCCAGTCGGATCTGACTCTGACCCGAATTCTTCTTGCCACTACACAGTCTCTTGGCTCCAAGGCTTAGAGACCGTGCTAATGAGCGGATTCCGGCGATCGGGTTTGTGATCCGGGTCGGGGATCGACGCTTCATCGTTTGAATTCTTTTGGATCGGATCCATTTGAAGATCTTGACGAATCTGGGTCCAATCTTGAAACCTCGGACTCTCTTCATGCTTTGTCTGAGTTTCAAGAAATGGGTTTGCTCTCTGTGTGTTTGTGTTTACAGTTGAAGAAGACTGTTTTGTGCAAGGGAAGTAAGCAACCTCTTTATATAGGGTTTGAGCTGTGACCGTTGGATGGTAATATATGTGTGTACGTGTGTTTTTACATGTGCATTTATTGATGGATAGTTTTCCAAATTCAACACTTTTCCGTTAAACTAAATTAAATATATTTAAATACTTTTTGTTAGTTTTAAACTTTTAATTTTAGATGCACTTTGTATTCTTTTGAATTAAGAAAAGAGTTTGTGAGGGAGAAAACGGGGGAGGGGGGGGGTGGTAATTATCATTAAGAATCTATGCGACTATTAAGCCAAATAAACAAAACATTAGTATAAGGTTGAATATGTAGATAAATTTATACCATTTTTATGTTCTAAATGCATTATCCTAGTATACCTAAGAAAGAAAAAATCATTTACGAATATCAATTTTGCTTATATATTTCATGATTGTATTGCAAAAAACTATATTTAGACATTATGTTTTAGTCGTTTCATCATTCCAATATTCTACAAAGCTTTCAGTTTATACATTGACTGTTAATTTACAAATTGGCAGAAAAAGTTGACGAAATTGTTCTGCAATATTGTATTAATCACATCATTAGGTAAATTGTTGAGCCATTTTGAGATTATGCATAGACTATAGTTAATTACCGAAGGAAGTACAACGTATCTCTTTTTGAGATTATAAGTTTGTGTTTTGTTTGCTTAATGGTGCAGTGGTATTAATCTATAACTTTGGTGACCTAAAGTCCAAGTCCCAAAATATTGTTTTGGTTAAAAAGAAAACTGAGTGTGTAGTAGTCTCTCCGTTTCAAAATGCAAAATGTATGGTAAAAATTTTTGATGTTATAATATATAATATTTTTCATCTTTGTAGGTTGTTTGTAACTTTATTTAAAAATTGTAGAGTTAATGTGTTTTGTAGTCTATTATGTAATTAATTAAATAATTTTAAATTTAAATTTTAATGATATACTTTATATAAATTAAATTTTGAATAGGTGTGCATTAACCTAAGTTATTTTACATTTTGAAACATATTGAGAAAAATTATTCAAAATTGTAATTTAATTGAAGTACATAGGTATCGTATGTTTATTTGATGATCTTGCTTTCTAAATTATGGAATTTCGGTTGCCCAAAAAAAATTACGGAATTTCGAAATAGCTGACTTAAATATTATGGAAATAATATATATATATATATAGACCCATTATATTCATTCTTCCAAATACAATTATGAAAATTCAAGTTCCAAATTATAACATTTTTATCATCTTTCATATAAGATTATATTTCCATTTGGGACGAGATCACTCAGGACCTGAACACAAGAAGAGAAAGGACAAGAATTTTTCTCATCTCCACCACATCGATTAAGTTGACAATTTCATTAATATACTTAGCATTTAGAAACATAGTTTTTTTTTTATTGATAAGTTTGTTACTTTGATCATTGGTATGTAACAACTAGTTGAATATTCTGATTTAATAAATTTCATGTAATGTAGTAATAACATGTTTCCTGTTGTAGGCATCTAAGATGATTTGATTTGATTTCTTATAATATACTCTATAATACGTTTAGTATGTCGTTTTTTGTTGAATAATACTTAGCATATGTATATGAGTATCCATGTATATGAACTTAGTAGGTATTAAATAAGATTTGTTTGCTTTGTTTATCGTAGCTAAGTCAGATTTAATAATGGTTTTGATAAGACAACTTGGAACAACGCAGCTATAAAATAGAGTTATAGTTCAGATATGGAGATTGCATAAGGTGGGAATTTTTTTTTTTCTTTTTCCTAAATAAGGTGGGATTTTAAATGATACAATGGAAGCTTCAATTAACAGTATAAAAATATAGAAGAGGTTGCTGAAAACAAAAGGCATACAAGTGTGTGGGACGGACATATAGTGGGATCTGGTCGGCGGTCGACACAGCCGTGTGATCTTTGTAACATGCGCAGATTCACTGCAAGTGCTTAAATCTGTTTGAGAATAATAATAATAATAATAATAATGATAATAATAATAATAATAATAATAATAATAATAATAATAATAATAATAATAATAATAATAATAATGATAATAATAATAATAATAATAATAATAATACAAAATCATTCTAGTTACTTTTTTTTGGTCAAATCATTCTAGTTACTTTATTTTAAAGTTTTAGAACGTAAAAGACATGCAAACATGCATTTAATTCCAAATATAAATGCATTTACGTAACTCAATATATTCCAGATTTTCTACTAACCGTAACTGATTTTGATATCGAAGATATAAGCAATCATCAAATAATTATATATTCAATTTTGTTAAACAAATGGAAACTAACAAAATATTACTACGATTATATAAATTCTTTTTTATGTCACACGTCTATAAACATTTTTTGGTGCAAACGTCTCTAAACCTTTTCCTATAAATACTATGCTTTTTTAATTGTTGTCGATTGTGGGTTTTTATGAAGTGGTGTACTGAACAGTAATATTCAAATGAAAATTTTGTAAAAGCCTTTGATGAAATTAAACTGAACGGTCATAGATCAATTTTTATATTGTCATGATTAGCCAATTTGAAATTTATTATTGGGTTAATTGTTAATTGAAAAATATATTTTCAGACTACTATTTGGCCATTTTAAAATTTAAAATTATAAATTTTAAACAAACCCAATTTAAAATAACCACAACTTTCTCAATAAGAAAGTTATAAATATTGAAACAGAATTAAAACCTTTATATCACAACATTTAATTAAAATATGTTCTACTTTCATTCAAAATCAGTATTATTGCTTTTAAAAACAGCTTAACTATATCGTCTTAAACTCATTTATATTTAACACACTTATTTAATTTAAATAAATTAGTCATAGAACAATAAAAATATATTACGCCATCTAAAAACAGATTTTTATCAGTGTCACTATTTAACACACATATTCAATTAAAATTAATGAAAATGCATAATCTAAGTTTTAATTTTTTTTTTTTAAATATTCACTTACCAACAAAATTATTAAATACCCATAAATTGTATAAATAAACAAAACGTTTGTAACATTGCTAATAAAATTTCAAACCATAAAATATTCTGCGTTTTTAAAGCGCGGATCAAAATCTAATATACTATTAAAGCAGAATTTCTCGTAGGATTATGACCTTAGTTTTCTAAGATAAATACGATGTTATGCCACTCCCTATTTTTAGAATATTTTTTATTAATTCTGCCCAATATATTCAACCAATGAGAATCAATCATTTTTAGGACCAATCACATTACATCATTTAAAAACGTTTTTCATGCCACCAAATCTATTTATTCTATATTACATTTTTCAACGTGTTTGTTGAAACAAAAAAAAAACTGTAACTAAACAAATCCTATATCATAAAAGCAAAACTCTAAACTATACAATTCCTAAACCTCAAACTATTACGAAACTTAAAAGAATATAACATAGGGCTATACAAATAATATTATAACTGATTTGAGTATAACTGTATATAAGTATTATTTTCGTGGAGCCAATACACTTTTTGGAGCCCTTAATTTCAAATCAATCTGTAAATATATATTTTTAAAAATAATTTACATCAACATGCTCAATCATTCTTTCACAAAAAAGAAAAGACGATCAAACTTTTTTTCTGAAAAGGAAATATTATTTTCTAATGTGGATCACTTTCTTTTTTTTTTTGTTCAACACGTAGATGGCATTCTTTGATCATAGTATCCTACGTATTAATTTACATTGTATTTAAAACTTTTAGCAAGGCTTAATATGAATATCTTTTTTTTTTATTCTAATTAGATTCTCAATATATTCCTTAACCAACTCCGTTTTTAGCATTCATAATATGCTATAATTTTTTTTTTAAGTTATATTTTTTTAAATTTCTGGATATTGAAAATATCTGATTTTTAAAACTCGGTCATCAATCAATATCATTTAGTGTAAACAAACTACACGATTTGCTAGATACAATATATGGAAAATACAATCACTTTTGTTTATTATTCTTCACACATTAGTTAATTCTTTAATTATTAAATTAGGTAACAATCGTTGGAATTTAAAACAATCACGGTTAATAAAAATCTAGATAATATGATTTATATAAAATATGTAATCGAATTTTCGTAATCATTAGGAATAGTAACTTTTTTGCGAAATTTGGTGAGATACGACTCCGAGTACGCTGCAAGATTTTTGAAAAATCTAAACACCTCAATGTATTTTGATCAAATGTTAAGAACTATTTACCACTTTAAAATGATATTTTAAAATAAAAAATCTCGCACTTTTAAAGAGCGGATCAAAATCTAGTGAATCTTACAATCGACATGAGTTGGCCAAAAAAAAACTTTTAACTCATACATATTTTTCTTGAACTCATAAATATATAGTAATATTGCAATAGTGCATGTGTAGATCTTACAAATTCGTGTTTTGAGCCATTTATTTAGTTTTTTTTATAAATTTTATCGGCTGATCCTATCAACTCTGAAAGAAACACACTTAGTGCTATAAAGTTTACTACTAGCCTAAAAGCATATCACATTGTGTGACTTAAGTTTGGAATATCTTTCGATTTATACAAGGAGATTGACCAATCATCTGTTATGGTCTACCATATTAACTACTCCAATCCCAGACTGCAAAGTAGTGATAATTTAGTTTCCAGGGGAAATCAAACCCATAATTGATATAGATACATACCAAACTCCAAAAGATTATCTACCACCACTTGGTTAGTTATTTATTTCTGCTTTCTTTTTCTCATTTTCACTGTTTATGAAAAAGCATTGCAAAAATAGTACGAACGAACTTTTCTCAAAATTTTGCTAGAACATAACTCTTAACTCAAATTAGTAATCATCGTTATCTCACAAGACACATTTTTAAACTCTTTTATCCCTCTTCTTGGATTTGTTCCTTTTTCCAAACCCAAAATCTTTAAAAAAAGAAAAATCAAAATTTAGAACGTGTAACGTTCGATGTATCTATCTAATACTTGTGGAAAGCGGAATGAGAATAATATATGGTCAAGGCGTTACTATAAACCACACACGTTTTGTAATTCTTTTCTTATTCTTTCGTCACACACTCTTTCAGATTCTCTTCTCTTTTCTCATCCACTATTTCAAAAGACAATGATATAATCCAGTTGCTACGATTTACATTTAATAGAACAATTGAAAACGTGTTAATTTAGTTGGAGGCAGAAAAGGGAAAAAGAAGAAAGAACCTCCAAAGCTTTATGGAAGTAGAAACTAACAGTTTTATGTCCTTCTGTAGCTACGTTTACCTAACACTGAACCATGCATATACATTTGTCATTTCTTCTTACCTTCCGATGTTGTTTAAATCTAATTTTCTATAAATATTTGAAGCTTATTCATACACATGACAAGATGACATCAAAGAATCCAACAGTGGCGGATGGAGAGGTTTCTAATCCAAAAAATATAGTGGGATTTTTTTTTGAACAAAATGCACCAAAAAGAAATTTATGACCAAAATAGCATATAGGGAGAAAAATTCTTAAAATAGCATGAATTTAAAAGTAAAACTGACTAAATTACCTAAAATCTTAAATATTTATCCTAACTTCACCTCCTAAGTACTAAACTCTAAACATTAATCACTAAATCAAATCTAAATATAAAATAAATAAAATTTTCTTTTTTGCTTTTAATTAATGCTAGTAAAAAATAGTTTGTGTATTATTTTAGATTAAAAATGTATTTGACGTTATTTTACAACATTTTTCAAAAAAATTACAACCCAGTTAGTTTGTTCCTAGATCCATGCATCCCTGGAGTCCAATACAAAATTGCAGTATTCTAAAATACAGCTGGTACGACCATATATAAGATGCATATACGCTATTCAGTAGTAATTGTACTAGTTTTTACTTTACGGTAGAATAATACAGTTATGATTTGGAAGGGTGCAAATACAGCGTTTGTACGGTGTTTATGCGGGCGTTTATATGCTCACAATTTATAAGCTATATTTTAAGGAAATTTTAATAAACAATTATAATGTACCCGTTTGATTCTTTTAATTTCATTTGACTTCATTCTTATCGGTTTATGTTTTCTTTTCAATATTCAACAAATAATTATAATGTATAATCTATTTAATTATGTTTGCTATATATTTTATTATTTATATAATTATTTTATTTATTACTATATAGTACTTATTTAGAATATGTCTATAGTATATGTTACGTATATACATCAGTATAGACACCCATATATACATCCAGGCGACATACAGTAATCAACCGTCTGGTTAGCTCATATTGTATTTTAAAACACTGCGAAATTGTGATTTTCTAATGAGTGCTTGAACAAGTTTTCTTAGAACTAGTAATGCATCTACTATATATTTATGATTTTGAAAATTTTACTCAGTACATTATTTTTCGTTAATTGAAGAGCCCTTAGAGGGAATCCAAACTTATCTCATGCTACAGAAATCAGGGAGTTCTTGCTACTAAAAACATCTATGAATGATCAAAAAATTTAAAATTATAGTAGCAAGACTCCATTTTTGCCAAAGAATAATATTATCCAATAAATTTTATTTGCTGTAAATATTAAGGGGAGTGTAATATTCTTTCAAGTCTTTTGAGAAATCTGTTAAACAGATAATCATAATGTACATACGATTTTATGTTGAGCGAAATATATTTTCCTCAATAAATAAATATATATATACATATAATAATATATAAATAAATTAGAAACAAAAGAGAAGTTAGTACCAAGTTAAAAAAGACCCGTTCTCTCTCTTCTCTCTACGAAAAGAGCAAACATCGATAGAAGTCTAAACCCTAGCTCCGGCCGCCGCTTGCGGCGCCGGAGGCGTTCCCTCTTTCCCTCTAATTTTGTCTGTTTTTTGCTCTTCTTACCTCCACCTTTACCCGCAGTCGATATCTATGCCTTTATGTGTCTGTTGAGAGCAAGTTCTGGTGCTTCCTTTGTGGTCGCCGATGGCAGGATCCAGCTTCCTATGGAGAGTCAACGAGACTGGTGGCAGGTCGGGGACAGGGGAGTCGGCTTTTAGGTTCGAAGTTTTGGTCAGATCCGGTTTTTTCTTTTCGAGATCTACGACGAAATCTTCATGATGGCAGCGCGTGGTTCAGGATAGTCGTTTCCTCCACCATGGATCCACCTTCCTCTATGGTGACTGTTGGAGTAGAGGTTTGAACAGGCAGTGATGAGAGGTTTCGTCCTCTGGTTTCAGGAGGCGACGCGTGGCGAGGCCCCTCACCAATGGAGTTGTCAACCGGAGAGGAGGACTTCGGTGGTGAAGCGCGGTGGAGATTGTACGTCCCAGCGCCTGTGAGTCTGGTGGTACAAATAACGCATCTCCTCTAGCTGCGATTCTTAGTTCTCGCCTTGTAGCTGTAGTCAAGAGCCGCTTTTCACTCCAGACTTTGTGTTCGGTTTTAAGGCCAAAGAAGCAGGATAGTGATGATCAGAGAAGTGGGACTCAGCTCGGGAAAGCGCCGAACGGTGAAGGCATGGTGGTTCACGAACTGAATTCCGAACTTTAGGCAACCTCCATTTAGTACTTAAATTGAAACCGCTTGTGTCACATTGTCTTTGTTAAGTTGTTGTCTCTGCTTGTGAGGTCGATTGTAGGGGTCTAAGAGGCAACTTGTCCTGAGTCTTAGGATGAGTGGTGTTCTTATTGGGTTGTAATTACAATTGAGTTCTACATCAAGTAGTCTAGGGTTCAAATGAGTGACAATAGATGATACTAGATTTTTCAGTTTGTAACTGTGGTTGAATCACTGTGTATAGTGTAAATCATGTACTCCTAGTTAATGAATGAAAAGTTGATTAGTTTTTAAAAAATAATAAAAACAAATTAGAAACAAAATCCCGTGAGTATTGATCAAAATGAAAACACACTTTTTCCGCCAGCAAAGGAAATAAAGAATCTGCATATAGCCATTCGCATCAAAATATTATTATTTCTGTAGCGAGATTCTAGTTAAGAATCTACATGTACGGATGTCTTTACTATCGAATCCACGATATCACACCTATTAAGACACGTGTGATATGACAACTAAAGTTTTTAGGGAAACTAGAGTTTGATGCGTGTGTTTTTCTATTTTATAAATGTATAACTAAACATTTAAATATATAACTAGTATTTGATGCACACAGATGTTAATTATTATTTATATTTACATATCTTGTTTTTACTTAAAGAATGGTATATATTATAATCACATATACATTTCTCAAACATAAGTATATGATTCAGTTTTCATATTTTTCATCAAATTAATTATTTCAAAATGTAACAGTAACATGTATTTGTATCTTCTTCTATCTATTTTTGTTTTGTTGAATTAGTGTTCTATAATCAAACTTATTAACATATGTAAAGTTTAGTAAAATATAAAATTATTTTCATTTACAAAAATATGGTAACATTTCACAAAATTATAAAGTTTTTTTTATTAAAAATTATTATTATATCTTATTAGATTATAATTATGAAGTAAGTAATTAAACATTTAGTATTTGTTTTTTTTTTAAATAAACTATCAAATATTAAACAACTAACATTGACATATATTTAAATAAATTATATATGTAAGTATACTATTAAACATAAATTTCAATAGTATATTTAATTTCTATATCACAAATTAAAATGTATTTGCATAAATATACAAATCATATCTATTAAAAGTATAGTACTCCCTCCATTTGAAATTACATGATGTTTTAGAATGTTTATGTTGTTTGATGTTTTGAGGTTTTAAGGTTAACTTTAACTTTATTAGAAACATTTCAACCAATTGGATTTTATTGACTTTTTTATAATTGGTTGAATGATTTTAAAATTATATATTTAAAAATACTTTTTAGAAGATAGTAAGTTTATTAATATTTGTGCACAAAGCCAAAACATCATATATAATGAAACGGAGGGAGTATATATTTTCACATTAATAGAAGCATTTAAATGGGACAATTTTTACGGATCAATATATTATACTTAGAGAAAATTTCCAATTGTGACTCAAAACATAATTTCAAATACAATAGTAAACCCAAACTTGAATCAAATGCAAAAGTAATTTAAAAGGCTATTGAAATTACAACCAACCCCTTGTGAACAAACAAAAAAACCTAATTTTTGTTACGCTTCTACCCCCACGTAAGTCGTCTGGTTTTGTTGAGCTTAAAAATAATTTATAAATTAAAAAAAAATATTTGGACAAGTGAAAAGTAAAAATCATGTAATTATAAACAGTTTTAAATGATGTAAATTAACATATAATAAAAATGAATAGTTTTCAACATAGATGAGTGAAAGTAGTTAATCATGATATTCTTTGGTTTTGAGGGTTTGAAAACATATGTGGTAGTATTGTATGTATTCTTAGGGTTAGATTTTGGAAACCTTGGATATTTTTAAAATTTTTTTTTTACTTATATGTCTTTATTTCTGTGTATAGTTAACACTTTTTAAGTTTAATTTGATTTTTTTAAGTGTCTAGTTAGTTAATTAAGTTTAGGGGTTATGTTTAGGGTCGAGACGACTTAATTATAAGTCTTCTGTTGAATAATTAAGCTAGACGACTTAAATTTAAGTCGTCCAAACCGGACCGAAGCTCGAAATTTAACAAAGTAATTTAAGCCTAACCGAATAATATACCGGACATATAAATACATTTTTTCCCTTTTTCACAAATTTTGGAAACCCTAGCGCCGTTTCTCTCCTTAGGCGACAACGAAGGCGAAATCCATCTTCTCTGATTCTTCCCTTCTTCTTTTCTCGTCGATATTTGCAGATCTGTAACCGCTGGTGTCGTTATCTTCTCCTACCGTAAGTCATTCATCCATCCATCTTGCAATAAAAGTCCTTAGAAGACTTCTTGGAAGTCATCGAAGACTTACGAAGTCTTACGGATGACTTCGAGTATTGTCGTGACGACTTAAGACTTCGTAGAAGACGTCTTCGAAGTCGTCTGAGTAGTCTTCTCACTATATTTTACAAGCAGTATTTGTATTTAGAATAGTTTGCTTGTTCTGATGCTTGTATTTGATTGTATTTAATTGTTTTGCAAGGAAAAATGGATTTACCAGAACTCCCGCGGAGGATATATACGTTTGGGGAAGAGCCCACTGCAACAAAGAGCATTTCGTATCATACTGATAACTCGAAGTTGTTTGCTGCTCTAAGTGAAGGTCTAACAGCTGACGAATACGAGGAGCTGAAGGAGTCGAAGTTGGGAGTGTTCATCAAGTTCAAGGAGCTGAATTTTAGTTGGGCTTCAAGGCTGGTGCATTATATACTCGGTTTCCAGCTTAAGATCAAGAAGAAATATGAGCTCTGGTCTCTCGTTGGTCCACAACCGATGAGGTTTTCACTGATAGAGTTTGAACACCTCACTGGTCTGAACTGCGCGGACATGAAGGACCTCGAAAATCCAAGGTGTGAGGTTACGAAGGAGATGGCTGCTTTCTGGGAGAAGATGGGTGTTGATATCGAGGCTGGGCCAAATGTTGATCAGATTATAGTAGCATTTAAGAGATGCCAAGAGTGGTTGCGGGAAGATCGCATACGGCTCGGATACCTTGCTATCTTAGCTGGATTCATTGAAGGGAGAAAGTTCTCAATCCCTATACGTGCTAGTCTTGCAAAGCTAGTGATGGATTTAGAAAAATTTGAGAATTATCCTTGGGGAGAGTGGCGTTCAAGGTGCTGATAGATTCGTGAAGGCAGCATATTTGGAAGCAAATTCATACACTGTTGATGGCTTTATTCAAGTTCTTCGGTGTGGGTGTACAACTTCCTGCCGAATTGGGTGCAAATTTTGGGAATCCCCAACCAAACAGGCCGACTCCACCGTTGCTGGCTTACAAGGGTGGCAAAGGACGCCGATGTTTTAAAGAGGCCATCTTGAGCCAGGTATATAAACTTCAGTCCCTAATACTACGTAGACGACTTAAATTTAAGTCGGCTGGAAAGTCGTCCAGAAAATGCTTCACAGACGACTTAAATTTAAGTCGTCTGGTTCGTGAAGTTTTTACGGGCGACTTTCGGGCGACTTAAATTTAAGTCGGCTGGAAAGTCGTCGAGAAAATGCTTCACAGGCGACTTAATTTTAAGTCATCTGTGAAGTTTTAGGGACTGAAGTTTATTCATTTTGCAGACTAACGTGATCAACTTTATTGAGAAGGACTTTGGTGAAATGTTTCCACGTTGGGAGTTTGATCACGAGGACTTCGACGCGGATAACATAATCAAAGTTATGTTTAATTCGAATCCTAAATGGAAGTGGACCATGGATTGCTGGGAAGTCAATCAGATGAATGAAGTGATTGCAGCGGAGACTTTGAGTGGTTTGAAGGAAGATAGTGGAAGGCCTCGGAAAAAAGCTCGTAAAGGGGGTCTCAAGGAGGCTCGCAAGGAGGCTCCTGTAGAGGCACCTAAAGATGAGATTGAAAAATGCTTGAACGCCTTAGCTGCAGCCATGAGGGATGGTTTTGAGAGATGCCTTAAGGAGATTAAGTTGCTGGGGGATAGGTTGGAAGCTGTAGAGAAGAAGGTGGGAATCACCAAAAACCGAACTTCTGGCTCGCCGAAACCACCTGTGCACGAACAAGGGGTTAGTACCATAACCTCTCCCAAAATCACAGAGCAGAGAGTCACTAAGAGAGTCACTAAGAGAGTCACTAGGCAAAGTGAAAGGAATAAGAACTGATGTGCTTTGTTTGTTGTGTGTGCTTGGTTGAACCTATGTTGATTTGTTTCTTTTTTATGTATGTATGGATTTTGTTTGATTTGTTTGATTTGTATGTATGTATTTGGTTAATGATTTTTAAACCCGTCTTGTACATCCAAATTTCAGAGTGAAAGTGTGAATGGAGCGAACGAGTCAACCCGTGTTGAGGCTCCAAACGCGAAAGCTCCACAGAAGTATGCGATTCCACAGCTGCATGATTCTCCAGCAACGGGTCAACTTAGCGTTCTTGTATTGGACAAACGAGTACCCACTGCTTCAGACATACGGCAGGGTGATCTCTGAAGGCAGACAAAGAAGGATAAAATGATTGCAGAGGTCCATGAAAAGATTGAGCGAAATAGGAAACTTTCTCCTTCACAGCAAACTCCTTTTAAGGGAAACAACACTGTCAAACATATCTTTCCAAACAAAAAGGTTGGACAAGCCTATTATCCTTTTGCCTTCGCTAACAAGAAGATGTTGGAGGTGCTCACAACCTGGTTGAAACTTGATCCGTAAGTGAGAGAATATCCCATAATAGCTTGCTTTGTGGTATAAAATGATTGCTTATCTACATTATGTGTGTGCAGTTATTTCAAAACACCTATGGATAAGAAACCACGTCTATGTCCAACTCGGTTCTATTTCAAACTCTGAACCTCCTTAGCATGGCTGGACGACAGAGTAAGTTTTCTGCTATTTACTTTAGAGAGCTAATGGACAACTTAAAGATGACTAAAAGATAAGTCGTCCTATAAGTCATTTGTATAGATGACCTAACAGACGACTTAAAGATAAGTCGTCCTATAAGTCATCTGTATAGATGACCTAACGAACGACTTAAAGATAAGTCGTCTATAAGTCATCGTATAGATGACCTAACATACGACTTAAAGATAAGTAGATCTATAAGTCATCGTATAGATGACCTAACAGACGACTTAAAGATAAGTTAGTCCTATAAGTCATCGTATAGATGACCTATGACGACTTAAAGATAAGTTAGTCCTATAAGTCGTCTGTAATGTCTTCTATCAGCGACTTGTCTTGTTTTATATGCAGCATATGGATGCTTTTATTTATTCTTGAGGCAGCGGTACCAAAAATCCATCGCATTTCAGGAGTGACAGAATGTGCTTTCTTGACCATAACTTTGCTCAGCATTGGACCTACAAGTACCGGAATTTAAGGCAGGCAAGCCCAATGTCAATGGTTTAGGAAGAAAACTTCCTAGTGGAAGTGGAATTATTATGGAGGCAACTTACCATCATTTTGCAAATCTGGGAAGGTTTGGGGACTGATGTGGATGATATTTATCGCCACTTAACTACAAAACAACCATTGGGTTTCTATGTGGATATTGATCCCAAAGAGGCACATAGTCGTGTGGGACAGCATTGTCGGACATATCAAAGATCGAGAACTTCGAAGTGTTAGTGGAGCCTTTTGTCAACATGATCCCTTATCTGCTTGCTGATGCAGCTGCCTCGGATGAAGAAGCGTGTCAAGTTTTCTCTGGAGCCATACACATATGAGAGACCAACCGTTGGAGTACCTCAGTGCGAGGTGGTGATTGTGGTGTGTTCACTCTCAAGTACATTGAATGTCATGCTCTTGGGTTTCAATTTCTTCCAGATTTGTTGTGTCATAAGAACTCAAAGCCGATCAGGAGAAGATGGCGGTGGAGATATTTAAGGAGCTTCTAATTTCCATTCTGAGAGCGAAGACATTTTCCACTTGTTGATGTTCGTGGATGATGATGTACTTGACTCGGGATAGGATGTAGTATTTTGTCAACTATCCAAACAATTATGCTTTTGTATAAGGAAGCGTAACAGGGTCAGGATAGGAGGTAGTATTTTTTGTAACCTATCCTCCTACCAAACTAACAGTGTAGGAAATGTTAGTTTGGTAGTGCAGTAACCTTATATAACCTAGCCTTTTTCATGCTTGTCGTTTTCATACCAAACATAACATAACATTTTTTTGGCATAACATAACATAACACATAAAGTCATAACATAAAGTTCATAGGACACACAACAGAAGGTCGTCTGGACTCCTGGACGACTTAACAGAAGGTCGTCTGGACTCCTGGACGACTTAGAAGAAGGTCGTCACGGACTTACGGGCGACTTAACGAAGGTCGTGCGGACTTACGGACGACTTTATACTAAGTCGTCTGGTTTTGTTGAGCTTAAAAATAATTTATAAATTAAAAAGAAAATATTTGGGCAAGTGAAAAATAAAAATCATGTAATTAGTTTTAAATGATGTAAATTAACATATAATAAAAATGAATAGTTTTCAACATAGATGAGTGAAAGTAGTTAATCATGATATTCTTTGGTTTTGAGGGTTTGAAAACATATATTGTAGTATTGTATGTATTCTTAGGGTTAGATTTTGGAAACCTTTGATATTTTTTAAAAATGTTTTTTTTACTTATATGTCTTTATTTCTGTGTATAGTTAACACTTTTTAAGTTTAATTTGATTTTTTAAAGTGTCTAGTTAGTTAATTAAGTTTAGGGGTTATGTTTAGGGTCGAGACGACTTAACTATAAGTCGTCTGTTGAATAATTAAGCTAGGCGACTTAAATTTAAGTCGTCCAAACCGGACCGGCTTCGAAATTTACAATGTCCTTTTAACCTAACGGATTATTTACGGACGTATATAGTGTCTTTTTTTACTCACTTTTGGCGGAATTCAGAAAAAATCCAAACGTCGTTTCTCTCAAAGGCAATTTCGAAGGCGATTTCCGTCGATTCTCTCCAATCCATCGTTCTCACCGTCGATTCTCTCTAATCCGATGTTATCACCGTGGTTCTCAACACCTTTCTCACAGCCGCTTCCTCTATTTAAGTTCTGAGAGGAAACCCTAGCCGCGCATTCTCAGCCGTCTCGTTGAACTCCGCCGCCGTTAAGTTATACATAACCGCCGCTGTGTCGAAGGCGGCTATATCTTCTCGAATTTTCAGGTCTGCTATAAGATGTTGTAATTTAGGGTCTGGGAAGACTTATAATTAAGTCGTGCGGAAAGTAATCCATCACGGGCGACTTCACGGACGACTTCTTGGATGTTTGTGTGTTGGATGTTTGTGTGTTTGACATTGTTGTCTTTGATTGTTTTGCATAAAAAATGGAATTACCAGAACTGCCGCGTAGGATACATACATTAGGTCAAGAGCCCCTCCCAAAGAATAGCATTTCGTATCATCCAACTGGAAGCTGCATCTTGCTCTGCGTCTTGCTCTTCATAATGGCGAATATGAAGAGCTGAAGAGTCGAAGTTGGGAGTTTTCATCAGGTTTGGAGAGCTGGAATTTGAATGGGCTTCAAGGCTGGTTCACTTCATGCTCGGTTCCAGCTGGACATAAAGAAGAAGTATGAGCTTTGGAGTCTCGTTGGTCGAGAACCTGTGAGGTTTTCACTGTTAGAGTTTGAAAACCTCACTAGGCTAAACTGCAGTACATTGAGGACCTTGAGAGACCTCAATGTGTTGTTACAAAGGAGATGACTTCTTTAAGGGGTTGTTGGGAGTTCATGTCGAAGCTGGGCCAACTACTCAACAGATAATAGAAGCACTTCAGAGATGCGAAGGGTGGTCTCGGATGATGCATGGCGGCTCGCGTACCTTGCCATCTTCACTGGATACATTGAAGGAGAAAGTTTTCAACCCTACGGGTTAGTCTGGCAAGGCTAGTGATGGACCTAGAACGGTTCGAGAATTATCCATGGGGAGAGTCGTTTAAGGTGTTGATGGACTCTGTGAAGGGCAGAGATATTTCAGGTTGTTACACAATTCATGGGTTTCGCGGCAGCTCTCAGTGCAGGTGTACACAGCTCTGCGGAGTGGGTGCTACTTATGGTCAACCTCTCCCAAACAATCCATCTCCACCGATATTGGCTTTCAAGGGTGGCAAGGGACGCAGATTGTTTAAAGAGGCTATCCTCAGACAGGTAAAAAACTTATAATTAAATTAGATGCAGAAAGTAATCCAGCTGGACAACTTAATAGACGACTTATAATTAAGTCATCCAGCTGGAATACTTTCCAGACGACTTAATTATAAGTCGTCTATTAAGTCGTCCAGCTGGATTACTTTCTAGACGACTTATAATTAAGTCTTCTGCGATTTTTTTTATTTTTTTTACATCTTTCTTAATCCATCTAACTTCATATCTTCTATTTACTGCAGACTAGGGTGATGAACTTTGTTCAGAAGAACACCCTTAAGGAAATGATTCCAAAATGGGAGTCTGATGCTGAGGATGTCGCCGCGGACAACATTATTAAAATCATGTATGTGAAGAAAAAGTGGAAGTGGACCAAGGATTGCTGGGAAGTCACTGGTACTCAAGGAAAGAGACAGCCAGCGAGGAAGAAAGATACCGTGAAGGATGACAGTCCAAGACCTCGGAAGAAAGCTAGACTAGAGGCACCTACAGAGGCTAGTGAAGAGGCAGCTAAAGAGGCGAGTGAAAGCGGACCTGCGAGCGATTGAAGAGGCACCTGCGAGAGGCTCGTTCAAAAGTGACTACGACTGTTGATGGGTTGACCAGAGAGAAATTGAAGCCATGTTCAAGGACATAGTTGATTCCATGAGGAAGGGTTTGGGGCGTGCCTTGGAGAGATCAAGTATCTCTCGAAAAGGGTGGAAGCTTTGGAGAAGAAGGTTGGTCTCATGACAAAGCGGAAAGGACACCATCTCATAAAACATGGAGAGGGACAAAGGCACCAGATGTGCACGGAGATGGTAGTTTCTTGCTGGAGGATAAAGGGCCTGATGTGCCTACAGATGGTAGTTCCTTGCGGAGGATAAAGGGCCTGAGGTGCCTACAGATGCTAGTTCCTTGCGGAGGATAAAGGGCCTGAGGTGCCTACAGATGCTAGTTCCTTGCGGAGGATAAAGGGCCTGAGGTGCCTACAGATGCTAGTTCCTTGCGGAGGATAAAGGGCCTGATGTGCCTATAGATGGTAGTTCCTTGCGAGAGGAGAAAGGTCACGATGTGCGTAGAGATGCTAGTTCCTCGCGGAGGATAAAGGGCCTGATGTGCCTATAGATGGTAGTTCCTTGCGGAGGATAAAGGGCCTGAGGTGCCTACAGATGGTAGTTCCTTGCGGAGGATAAAGGGCCTGATGTGCCTACAGATGCTAGTTCCTTGCGGAGGATAAAGGGCCTGATGTGCCTATAGATGGTAGTTCCTTGCGGAGGATAAAGGGCCTGATGTGCCTATAGATGGTAGTTCCTTGCGGAGGATAAAGGGCCTGATGTGCCTACAGATGCTAGTTCCTTGCGGAGGATAAAGGGCCTGAGGTGCCTACAGATGCTAGTTCCTTGCGGAGGATAAAGGGCCTGAGGTGCCTACAGATGCTAGTTCCTTGCGGAGGATAAAGGGCCTGATGTGCCTATAGATGGTAGTTCCTTGCGGAGGATAAAGGGCCTGAGGTGCCTACAGATGCTAGTTCCTTGCGGAGGATAAAGGGCCTGAGGTGCCTACAGATGCTAGTTCCTTGCGGAGGATAAAGGGCCTGAGGTGCCTACAGATGCTAGTTCCTTGCGGAGGATAAAGGGCCTGATGTGCCTATAGATGGTAGTTCCTTGCGGAGGATAAAGGGCCTGAGGTGCCTACAGATGCTAGTTCCTTGCGGAGGATAAAGGGCCTGAGGTGCCTACAGATGGTAGTTCCTTGCGGAGGATAAAGGGCCTGATGTGCCTATAGATGGTAGTTCCTTGCGGAGGATAAAGGGCCTGAGGTGCCTACAGATGCTAGTTCCTTGCGGAGGATAAAGGGCCTGATGTGCCTATAGATGGTAGTTCCTTGCGGAGGATAAAGGGCCTGAGGTGCCTACAGATGGTAGTTCCTTGCGGAGGATAAAGGGCCTGATGTGCCTATAGATGGTAGTTCCTTGCGGAGGATAAAGGGCCTGATGTGCCTATAGATGGTAGTTCCTTGCGGAGGATAAAGGGCCTGAGGTGCCTACAGATGCTAGTTCCTTGCGGAGGATAAAGGGCCTGATGTGCCTATAGATGGTAGTTCCTTGCGGAGGATAAAGGGCCTGAGGTGCCTACAGATGCTAGTTCCTTGCGGAGGATAAAGGGCCTGAGGTGCCTACAGATGGTAGTTCCTTGCGGAGGATAAAGGGCCTGAGGTGCCTACAGATGGTAGTTCCTTGCGGAGGATAAAGGGCCTGATGTGCCTATAGATGGTAGTTCCTTGCGGAGGATAAAGGGCCTGAGGTGCCTACAGATGGTAGTTCCTTGCGGAGGATAAAGGGCCTGAGGTGCCTACAGATGGTAGTTCCTTGCGGAGGATAAAGGGCCTGAGGTGCCTACAGATGCTAGTTCCTTGCGGAGGATAAAGGGCCTGATGTGCCTACAGATGCTAGTTCCTTGCGGAGGATAAAGGGCCTGAGGTGCCTACAGATGGTAGTTCCTTGCGGAGGATAAAGGGCCTGATGTGCCTATAGATGGTAGTTCCTTGCGGAGGATAAAGGGCCTGATGTGCCTATAGATGGTAGTTCCTTGCGGAGGATAAAGGGCCTGATGTGCCTACAGATGGTAGTTCCTTGCGGAGGATAAAGGGCCTGATGTGCCTACAGATGGTAGTTCCTTGCGGAGGATAAAGGGCCTGATGTGCCTACAGATGCTAGTTCCTTGCGGAGGATAAAGGGCCTGATGTGCCTACAGATGCTAGTTCCTTGCGGAGGATAAAGGGCCTGAGGTGCCTACAGATGGTAGTTCCTTGCGGAGGATAAAGGGCCTGATGTGCCTACAGATGGTAGTTCCTTGCGGAGGATAAAGGGCCTGAGGTGCCTACAGATGCTAGTTCCTTGCGGAGGATAAAGGGCCTGAGGTGCCTACAGATGGTAGTTCCTTGCGGAGGATAAAGGGCCTGATGTGCCTATAGATGGTAGTTCCTTGCGGAGGATAAAGGGCCTGAGGTGCCTACAGATGCTAGTTCCTTGCGGAGGATAAAGGGCCTGAGGTGCCTACAGATGCTAGTTCCTTGCGGAGGATAAAGGGCCTGATGTGCCTACAGATGCTAGTTCCTTGCGGAGGATAAAGGGCCTGATGTGCCTATAGATGGTAGTTCCTTGCGGAGGATAAAGGGCCTGATGTGCCTACAGATGCTAGTTCCTTGCGGAGGATAAAGGGCCTGATGTGCCTATAGATGGTAGTTCCTTGCGGAGGATAAAGGGCCTGATGTGCCTATAGATGGTAGTTCCTTGCGGAGGATAAAGGGCCTGAGGTGCCTACAGATGCTAGTTCCTTGCGGAGGATAAAGGGCCTGAGGTGCCTACAGATGCTAGTTCCTTGCGGAGGATAAAGGGCCTGAGGTGCCTACAGATGGTAGTTCCTTGCGGAGGATAAAGGGCCTGAGGTGCCTACAGATGGTATTAGACCCTCGGAGAGACTTAGAATGGCTGGAGGACTGTGTAAGTCTTCGCTTGACTTAGTTCAATTACTTGTAAGTCGTGCGGACGGTCGTCTGCGTAGGCGACTTACCCTTAAGTCGTCTAGTTAAGTAGATGACTGTCGGGCGACTTACCCTTAAGTCGTCTGGTTAAGTAGATGACTGTCGAACGACTTACCCTTAAGTCGTCTGGTTAAGTAGATGACTTTCATTACTAACTTACAGTTACTAACTAAGTCGTCTCATATCTTATATGCAGCATATTGATGCTTGGATAAATGTCTTTGAGGAAGAGGTACGGATAACCCACATCATTTCAGGGCGACAAGTTATGCTTCCTTGATCATCTCTTTGCTCATCATTGGAGTTTTAACTACAAGGAGTTTAAGGATTCGAGCCGATAGGAATGGTTTAGGAAGAAGACTACCTGGTGGGCGTTTAATTATTATAGCGGCGGTGTACCATCATTTTGCAGTTCAAACAGGATTTGGGGCGTTGATATCACAGTTGTCTATCGCCAGTGAACCACAAGGACAGTCATTGGATTGCTATGTGGATCCAAATCCCTAAGAGGCACATTGTCGTCTTTGACAGCATCATTTCAAGTATCTCCCGAAACACTTCGATGTGGTAATGGAGCCTTTTCTCCACATGATCCCTTATATGCTTGTTGAGTGTGCTCCCAATGGCGTGATGCGTGCGAATACAGCCTGGAGCCATTCACTTATGAGAGACTAAAGGATTTACCTCAGGCCAGATCTGGTGATTGTGGTGTATGCGCTCTAAAGTACATTGAATGTCATGCTCTTGGGATGCCATTTAATAAAAAGACTTTGCTAAGAGAAAGGGAAGGCTATTAGGGATAAGATGGCGGTGGATATATTTGAAGAGTTTCTGGCGTGCATCTGTGGGAAAACGAGGGATGGCGATGAAAACTATGGTGCATATGGTGATGACAGATAGATCAGGCTGTAACCTTTTGTATTTGTAACCTTTTGTATATAAACTTGATATTTTGTGCAGTAGTATTTGTAACCTTTTGTAATCTTATGACCTTCATCTGTTTTATTTCTCGTCTGTTTAATCCACAACCATCTGAACTAATATTTTTTTTTTGGACAACCATCTCAACTAATATAAAACACTAATAATATAAAACACTAATAATATACTTTTTGACACATAAGTTCATTACATGAAGGTCTTCTTGAATAAAAATCTCGGGCGACTAAATGGGCGACCTTGGGCGACTTAAATGAAGGTCGTCGGAAGACTAAACACTGGACGACTAACTTGAAGGTCTTCTTGAATAAAAACTCGACGACTAAATGGGCGACCTTCGGGCGACTTAAATGAAGGTCGTCTAGAAGACTAAACACTGGACGACTAACTTGAAGGTCTTCTTGAATAAAAACTCACGGGCGACTAAATGGGCGACCGGGGCGACAAGTTATGCTTCCTTGATCATCTCTTTGCTCATCATTGGAGTTTTAACTACAAGGAGTTTAAGGATTCGAGCCCGATAGGAATGGTTTAGGAAGAAGACTACCTGGTGGGGCGTTTAATTATTATAGCGGCGGTGTACCATCATTTTGCAGTTCAAACAGGATTTGGGGCGTTGATATCACAGTTGTCTATCGCCAGTGAACCACAAGGACAGTCATTGGATTGCTATGTGGATCCAAATCCCTAAGAGGCACATTGTCGTCTTTGACAGCATCATTTCAAGTATCTCCCGAAACACTTCGATGTGGTAATGGAGCCTTTTCTCCACATGATCCCTTATATGCTTGTTGAGTGTGCTCCCAATGACGTGGTACGTGCCGAATACAGCCTGGAGCCATTCACTTATGAGAGACTAAAGGATTTACCTCAGGCCAGATCTGGTGATTCTGGTGTGTACGCTCTAAAGTACATTGAATGTCATGCTCTTGGGATGCCATTTAATAAAAAAGACTTTGCTAAGAGAAAGGGGAAGGCTATTAGGGATAAGATGGCGGTGGATATATTTGAAGAGTTTCCTGACGTGCATCTGTGGGAAAACAGGGATGGCGATGAAAACTATGGTGCGTATGGTGATGACAGATAGATCAGGCTGTAACCTTTTGTATTTGTAACCTTTTGTATATAAACTTGATATTTTGTGCAGTAGTATTTGTAACCTTTTGTAATCTTATGACCTTCATCTGTTTTATTTCTCGTCTGTTTAATCCACAACCATCTGAACTAATATTTTTTTTTTGGACAACCATCTCAACTAATATAAAACACTAATAATATAAAACACTAATAATATACTTTTTGACACATAAGTTCATTACATGAAGGTCTTCTTGAATAAAAATCTCTGGACGACTAAATGGACGACCTCCGGGCGACTTAAATGAAGGTCGTCACGGAAGACTAAACACTGGACGACTAACTTGAAGGTCTTCTTGAATAAAAACTCGACGACTAAATGGGCGACCGGGGCGACTTAAATGAAGGTCGTCCGGAAGACTAAACACTGGACGACTAACTTGAAGGTCTTCTTGAATAAAAACTCACGGGCGACTAAATGGGCGACCGGGGCGACTTAAATGAAGGTCGTCTGAAGACTAAACACTGGGCGACTAACATGAAGGTCTTCTTCAATAAAAACTCTGGGCGACTAAATGGGCGACCGGAACGACTTAAATGAAGGTCGTCTGAAGACTAAACACTGGACGACTAACTTGAAGGTCTTCTTGAATAAAAAACTCTGGACGACTAAATGGACAACCTTCGGGACGACTTAAATGAAGGTCGTCTGGAAGACTAAACCTCGTCATTCTTACACTGTGGTTTCGTATGGCCAGGTTCCTTGCACCTGAGCATCTATAAGCTCGTGTTGCTTCTGAGTTTCGTCCTCTCATCTGGATAGCTCAACCAGAATTGCCATCTTGATTTCTTCTTTCTTCCCGACCACGCTTTACTTCGGAGGAAAGCATGTGCGTTCCTCAACTTGTTGTCCATTATAAGGATATATATTCTCGAGTATCCTGCAAACAGAAAATCCTTTGAGTACACCGGAGATACAAGTGTGTTGATATGCAAACCAACAGAATCTCCAGCAGCTATAGCATGAGAGCAAGGTATTTTCTCCACTGCATACACACCACAATCACACTTTCCATGTTCCAAATCAACCACACAGTCCATTTTGCCACCTTTCACAAAGAATTGCCATATGCCAATTGGTTGTACCGTCATCATATCTGCTATTTCCGATCGAACAGCAAGCAAGTATTCAACACCCGACTATGTTGAGTAGTGAGACTCAAAGCATCTTCTCTCCTTTTCCAAAACCACTTTCCTAGCTTCTCCTTATGAACTCCAACAGAAATGAATCGAAATCCTCTAGCTTCGCTTCGGTCGCGGAATTAATATATTCAGCGATGTTGCTTGTTTTATGTTGTACCTGTCCCCGGCAATAAACCCTTGACCATAGGCTGGCGTCGGCATCCTCCAAATCGTTGCAAGGTCGGTTGCACTCCGTATCTCAGCCATGTACGGTCAAAATCTGAAGCGATATGAGCATAAGCGGCACCTTTCACCAAGTACAAGAGATGTTTCCCTTTAAATTTTTGACAATGTTTTCTTGAAGGTGATAATAATATATTCCTCGGGTTGCCTAAGGAAACACCTTATCACATGCACTTTTAATGGCCAAGTGCCGGTCGGAGACTATCACTAGAGGCTGGTCATCGGATACACAACTAGCCAATTTTGTGAAAAACCATTCCCAAGAAGGTGCATCTTCAGCATCTGATCCCAAAGCCAATGGAAATATCTGAAAATTCCCATCTTGTCGGCTGCAACTAGCATAAAACCTCCATACTTCCCACTTAGGTAAGTCCCATCCACCACAACGACCCTTCTCTGATATCTAAAACCTTTGATAGAAGCTCCAAAAGAGAGAAATAGATACTTAAATCTATTCATAGAATCAAGTTCTATAGCCGTGATAGAATCGGGATTTGCTAAGGAGATTTGCTTTCGAGATATGATGGCGAACCACGAATACCCATCTTCTGCTGTTCCTCTCACCAATGTTTATGCATATAAAAGTGCTCGTATGAAGTGGTGTAATCGAGTCATGCCAAACATGTTCTTCATTGCAATAGTGATATGCTGCGGATTCAACCCATCAATGATTCCAACACGATCAATGAAAAGCCTACCAACATACTTAGAGTACAGTGTCTCCGCTGGCGTTCGGTCTCCCACTGAGCATGTATGTTTTCCACATACTTTGTTACCCAAAGCGTTTTTGTCCCATGTTTCACACTTGCTCGACCTTCCATTCACAACCACTAACCGGACATGTTGTCACAAGGAGAGTTTTAGTTGACTTGTATATTCTGAAGGTGAACTTAAGCCTCACTGCTGTCAACCGCAGCTCAAAGCGGTGCATCCTTGCTACCAAAACTCGGTTGACATAGATATTGTTACCATTCGATCTTCCACCTTCAATCTGTTTTAATTCTTCGAAACATATATCATCATCTTCTTCATACTCATCTTCAACCTTTCCATAAACACTGTAATCCTTACCATTCTCGTCCGCTTCAGCAACAATAGAGACATCATCCTCCTCCTCCCCATCATCCTCCCCATCATCCTCCTCCCCATCATGATTTTCATCTTCAACCAAATTATCATCATCCTCTTCGAAACATTCATCAGCTTCATCATCTGAAACCGTTTGCACCTTGCTACGGCTTGATACACAAAGCCGTACACCATGCGTTTTGGTTATCTCGAGCAAGTTTCTAACTTGTCTATCACTTGTAACATGAATAGGAAGGGTGTCTGGAGCCATCATCATTTCTGCTGGTAATGAGTAGGTTATCTCCACAGATTCTGTGCTCATGTCCAGGTTATAATCTTCTAGAGCCATTGCAAGAAGTTCCGCATGCGTCGAACCTTCACTCAAAAAAACACTCTCGCTCCTTTGGCATTATCAACCACAAAATCCCAACAGCGATCTCTTAACAACCATTCCCCATACACTGCATGTAACTGACGCATCATCTGCAAAAATTCAAAATAAAACACATTAGTAAACATAGATAAAATGAAAGTTTACTAAACATTAAGGCAGACGACATACTAGGAAGTCGTCTAGACGACTAAACAGTAAGTCACCCAAACAGGTCATTTTTGCAATTGAATTTTAATTAGGACGACTTACCATTAAGTCATCCGGCTTGTTTGTTAAAAAAATACTAAGTCGTCTAGGATAAACGGGTTAGTTTTGCATTTGACCTAATTGTGTCAGATATTTGACTTTTCCTGGACGACTTACAGGGAAGTCGTCTCTGGGTAAACAAAAATTACAATATTTAATTGAAGCTAGACGACTTATTTGTAGGTCTCAGACGACTTACGGGGAAGTCGTCCTGGAAGATGACTTAGGAGAAAGTCGTCCAAGATAAGCAAGGTTTGACCAGAATCTATGAAGTAAATCTGGACGACTTTGCTTATCTTGGAAGACTTTCAACTAAGTCGTCTTCTGGGCGACTTCCCGTAAGTCGTCGAGATAAGTTGAATATTTAAGTTTTATTTTCCAATTGCAAAAGTAACACGAGGCGGCGTCTGGATAAGTCGTCTAGATTTAATAAAATTTGAAATTTTTGTTTTCCTTGGGGCGACTTACCATTAAGTCATCCGGCTTGTTTGTTAAAAAATACTAAGTCGTCTAGGATAAGCGGGTTAGTTTTGCATTTGACCTAATTGTGTCGGATATTTGACTTTTCTGGGCGACTTACGGTAAGTCGTGTAGGATATTCTCACGATTTTTTAAAGAACAAAGCGGACGACTTTAGTTAAGTCGTCCGTTGGACCGAAGACTTATGGGTAAGTCTTCTGTAACGATTCTGGAAAAATTCAATTTTCTACCTTAAACTAGTGAGATGACTTCCTTAGCACACAGAGTCTTCTCCAACCACCCAGAACCTCAAACGAAAGTAACCCACGATGAATTGTATGCTTCAATAGCTCTATCAACCATAAAAAGTTTTGAATCAAAAGCTTGAGTTTTTTGGATGAATATTGAGGCAAAGTAAGAGAGAAGTTGTTTTTAGTTCATAACAATTGAGAAAGAGAGAGTGTAAATTGTATGAGGTGCATTAAGAGCTCCAAATTGGTAGTTCGTTGTGGTTGGTGTATTGATGGCAATGGCAATCTTGTAAATTTGTGAAGGTGATGAGGTTGAGAGAGTAAAAGAGCCATTTTCGAAAAGAAAAAAAATACAAAAATTAATGGCATTTTCGTGAATAATGTGAACAAGTGGGGGTGAATAGAGCTAATGATTGTGCTTCATGAAGGAGAGGTTAGTTTTGTGGTTGACTTTGAGTTGTGAGTTATTTTTGCAAAAACCCCCATTATACTTAACCCAATGAGTTACTGATATTGTTATTCAATTATCCTTTGCCGAATATAAAATTTTCATAATCCCCAAATGATCAGCTAACTGCTTTTTCCCGGGGAAAATAATATCAACGTGTTCTAAACATTGATCCTTGTTCAATGCAGATATATTTTTTATTTTAAAATATCTTAAAAGTTAATTTTCTTCTTAGAAATACTATAGATTTTATATTGTTTTATTAATAATTATATAAACAGTTTTAGTTAAAACTGGTATATGACCCATGTTTAAGTTACAAAATTATTTTATTTAAATATGTATAAATATCTAAATTATAAGATTTATATTTTAGTATTATATATTGTATAACTCTATAATCTTATTGTCTAAATTAGTTATTCGACATTATTAATATATAATAATTTGTTGTATACATTAAACTTTGTTATTAATTATTATAACATACATATATGTTTTCGAGTTCGGTACAATAGATTCATGATATGAAATAATCAAATAAAGAATCACGTACAAAATATGTTTTTTTTTAAAAAAAATTGGACAGCTTGCACACAATAAATTTTTAAAATTTATTTAGTTATACTATAGAAATGATATTTGTTTAGAATAATTTATGTTTTCATAATGTATTTTAAAACAATTCTTTAGCATCTGTCATTTTAGTATATTGCATGATTTTATAAGTAAATACATTATTCTGTTTAAGTAGTTCAATCCTAATATATTATTAAATTTTATGCATAACATCATCTATAGTATTGTTTTAGTAAATTTTACCGAAATAGGATGTTTTTGATGTTATGGTATTAAGTTTTCTGATTTTTGTTATTAAATTAAGATTTCAAATTATTATACTATTTTAATATTTACAAAATAGTTTTTTTCGTGTTTTATCATTTAAAAATATATTTTAGGACCTATCATTTTATCTTTTAAACTAGGAATTATCATTATGAGTTTGGAATATTCATTATCAAAGTTGTATATTTAGTCAGAAGAAATTTAGAAAATTATACAACTATTTTTGAGCTTGGAAGATTATATCACTTTTGAATCTTTTTGCTACTAAATTAATTCTATATTCTATAAAAAATATTTGAATTTTGGTAAAACAAATTTCATATTTTCATCAACTTTTATGATAATTGTAAATAAACAATAAATTTATTGTTAATTATGATTTTTTATTAATATTTTTAATGACTATTAAAATTTCAAAGTTTGTAAATATCATATTTTAAAATAACACATGAATAGAGTAATATAATTATATTTTGTATATAATGTTTAGGTAATATATTGTTGGAGTTTCAAAATAAATAAAATAAAATAATAATAGATAATTGATTTTAGATAATATATTGTTTTGAGTTACATAAATATATGTTAAAAATTTTATTTTTATTAAAATATTACATGTTATTTAATATTTATAGACTATAATTAAAAATTTATAAATTATAGCATATAATTTTATTTTTAATTAATAGTAAATTATAATAATATTATATTACTAATCACAACATTAATTAATACATTTTTTATAAAAAAGTTAAACTTTTTGGTAAGATATTGTTAGATTTTTTTGTCAACAGATTTTGTTATTACTAAAAATAAAATTTAATTTATAGCTAAAATGATTTATAATTAATATATGTATTAGTTATTAAGATATTTTGAAGTAATATATATTTGATTGATTAATGTTAATAATCAAAAATGTCATATTAAATAGTTAATGAAATAGTCCAACATGATTTTTGTACAGTAATTTGTTTTGTATTTTTC
This sequence comes from Brassica carinata, assembly GCA_016771965.1. Lineage (NCBI taxonomy): Eukaryota > Viridiplantae > Streptophyta > Magnoliopsida > Brassicales > Brassicaceae > Brassica > Brassica carinata. Next base: position 45,434,824 of record CM028687.1, on the reverse strand, counting down.
TTTTACTAGAGAAGATTGAAATGTATAATCTAAAAAGTTGTAATTTACAAACTAATCATATGATACTAGGTGCTATGATTATATATTTGTTGAAATTCTGACCAGATTCCTCTTATGTGCAACTGATAAGAAAGATGAAAAATATCTAAAAACGAAGAAGAGAAAGAATCCATAACAAAATAGAAATTGAAAAGTGAAAATGGATTTCATTTGAATAAAAATGAGTGCTGGTGGAGAGCTATCATCATCTTACTCGAAGATGGTAATCAGACCAGGTGGAGATGAAGATTGCAGTGCAAATTATCGATTGAAAAACGATGATTAGAGGCAGGGCCGACGTACGGCATAAGCGAGTGAAGCAGTTGCTTAAGGAAGCAAATAAAAAGGGAATATTTTAGTTATATATATATACATATATATATATATATAATTTTACTTTTGATAGATAACTAAAATTTGTAAAATTTTTAGTTAAAATAATACTTAAGAGAATTTTTAATCAGCAAAACACTTTTGAACCTTTTAACCGTATTTATTAACTTTTTATTAACAAGTATAGTAGTTAAACCTATTATTAAATATTTATTAGTAAATTTTTATTTTAGATTATATTTAAAATCCTAATTAAAAGTTAACTACATATCGGTTTTTTTTAGTGCCCCCAATCTTTTAGTTGGTGATGATTTGTTAAGAGACTAAAGATCTTCCAAGAATCAATATCAATGAGAGTTTGAAAACCTATTGAAGTGCTTGATTTTTTGAAGAAAATGGAAGATTTCTATCAAAACATAGAAGTTGCTTATTGTACATTGTTGACCATTCTAGTGTTGGTTGCAACAGTTAAAAGACGTTTTTCAATGTTGAAACTAATAAAAGATTATTTGTGGTCTACAATGTCATAAAAGAAATTCAATGAGTTAGTCATGTTATCAAATGAGACATATATGGTCGAAAGACTTGGCTATATGAATTAATGAATGATTTCGCAATAAAAATGCAAGAAGATCAATATTTCAAAAATAAGTATCTTTTTTTTGGGCAACAAATAAGTATCTTTAACTCTATTCTTATAAACATTTTTTGAAATTAGATTTTTTATGGAAGTTTATTTTTTTTATATTACACTTTTTATTTGATATTGAATAATATATACAAAAAGGTATAATTTTTTAGTTGGTTTAGGGTATTGTAAAATGTTAGACCGACACTGATTAAAGGCTAATCAACTAGAATCATCTGGTAGAGAGATGGATGTCAGTGTTAATAGATATATCTAGATCTTGTAGTGAATCACGCAAGCACGTAAGTGGTTACAGTATTTGATGATTCAACAAGCGGAGATAATATTTGGAAGTGGAGAAGATAAGCAGTTTGTATTGTACTATTCCATTTGCAAAATATAGAACAGTAATGGTTTCTTGGATGTTTCAATAGAACATGTGTACGATCAGAAAATATGTCTGTTTCTTAGATGGTGCTTCATTATAAGGTTATGTAATTTTAGATGCTAACGAGTGCATCTTTTACATGGTATCTAACAACTACACGTATAAAACAAGCAAATATCAAACCATATACAATGCATTCTACATTACATAATACAGATAGAATAGAACGCTTTCTCATTTTCATTTTTCTCCTCATTTTGTTTTTTCTCAGCCCTCATCTTCTTCCTTATGTTTCTTTTTTCTTCATTTGTTTTTCTCATCAATTTCTTTTTCCCCACTTTATCCTTCTCTTCCTACTACTCTTTTGTTTTTTCTTAATTCTCCCCCTCATCCTTCTCTTCCATTTGTTCTTCTTTACCCTTCTTTTTGTGTTTCTTTTCTTTTTGATCTTGCTCACCCCTTTTTCTTCATTCTCACCCGTCTCCTTCTTTTCCTTTTGTTCTCTTTCACACATTTCATTTACTGCGCTTTATCATCCTTTTCATCCACCTTCTCGGCTTTATTATCCGCCTCATCCGCTTTCTTATCTTTATTTTCTATTTATGCCTCTTCTTACTCCTTTTCTTCTTCCTTTTACTCTTTCTAACTCTTCTGATTTTCTTTTTTAAAAAAAAAATCCAATGCAAACACATTTTCTCAAAAATACAACATCATTAGTGTAGAATATTAACACATTTGTTTAGTAAATTTTATAAATGATATAGTATATTATTCTATAGTAAAAGTATAGCATGGTCTAAAAACATATTTTCCTCTTCTTTAACCTTTTTCTTCTCTTTCTCTTCTTTTTCTCCTTTTTTATCTGCGTCTTCGTCCTCTGTCCGAAAAATTAACCCAAGTTTTAATTCCTCTGATAATATAATGGAAAATTGGGCACATGTCCATTTTATATGAGAAATTAAGTTTCTACGCATGACAACTCATATGCCATGATATAATACATAATGTTATGAAATGTGAAGAAACTACCCTTACATATGCATAGAAAGGCAAAATGGGCGTCTTTTTGTTAACGATATAATATATAATGAAAAGTAAATTTCATTTACAACCCTCTTGCATGCGAAGAACAAGATAGGTGTGGAGGGAGCTATGCGAATCAGAGCTGGAAAAGAGAAAAGGGTTAAACGGGCGAGTTAACGTGGGTGACAACGGCCGAAGTTGGGTAATCAAAACTATGGTTATGGAGGACTATTCACAATAACGGCGGCGCGATCTCATAACCAAAAAGGAACGATTCAAGGTAATGTGGTTGATTTAAAAGATATCATCACTTTCAGAGCAATTTAGACCTGTTTTACGGCAATTAAATCGGAACCGCTGTTTTGTTTGCAGATCTGATTGGAAAGGTAACCGGTGGAGCTACGAAAGAAGGTACTATTACACCATTTTTTGTTATGTCGAACATAAGCTTTGGGTTCATGGATTGGGGAAGAATTTGATGGATGATGGGAAACATGGGACTATACTATATGATGCATGTAAATAGTTTAGATAACCATTAGAATTTGTAATAGTTCAACTGGTACAATGTCCTTGGATCTATGTACCTTTGGACTTGCATGCTTGTTATGAATTCTGTGAATGCCAATGTATGTGTCTGCGTTTTGGGCATTTGTTTCACAACACAAGTTTCTGGGTCCGTGTGGGAGGAGAGGGGATAAACTGATGTATGATGTAACTGAGGTGTCTATACTATATAATAAACGTACATAGTATAAGGGGGGTGATAAACTGGCTCACATACATGATTTACGTTAGCAGGATTATCTTGTGTTGCACTGTTTGTGCTACTGGAACTTAATGCCACACAGAGCCTGAATCAGTGCGCTTCATTAACATATGAGTCACTTAAAGTTGCAGCCTTCTTGACGTTCAACCCCGACCAACTCCAGTTGTGAGCTGTTGGATGGAACTTCTATGCTGTTCTTTCTCTAGTCATATGCTACTTATAAGTTATCGGTTTTACTAAGCTTTCCGACTAATATCCCTTTTTTACTCTGGCGGGCAGCTAAATTTCGGAAGTTATGTATACTTTAGTACAAAACTAGCGACTTATTTATCGGTTGCCATGTATTTGTTAGTGTTTATATCCCCCTTCTATTGTGTGTGTAGTTTATGTTTTTCGGCAGACAAACTAAACTTCTATGAAAATATTTCTGTCTACTTTTTTCAATGTTTACTCGCACACCATACCCAACTTTCAGGTTTTCTATGTATTTATGCAACACATATGTACAGTTGTATTGTCATCTATAATAGTTGTGTCATCTCTATACTATCATCTTTGATAATTTAGAATATCTTTCAACTGCTTACACAACAGTTAGGTTTTATACGGGTCTGCTATATTAAATTATTCCAATTGGGATCCCCTTAGAGTTCGAAGTAGTTTCATGTGTTTCTTCTACCAGTAGATAACACATTCATCCACCTTCTATCATCAATTTGTGCACTATTTTGGAAATTATGTATGGTTAAGTACAAAACAAATGAATTATTTTGTTTAATCTAATGTATCATATGTTAACACATACCAGGTAACAAATATTGAGGGGGCGGACATATTATACCCAACTTTTTGTTTATGTTTGTTAACATTCTGCACTTATACCCAACATGTTGGAAGAGCTAAACTGAAAAGAAGTATGCATGTCATTAGAATGACATGGGTTACTTTTATGAATATACTATATAATGTACATTATAGTATAGTTTGTCACATGGTAGCATAACCTAACTAAATTTTATGTACGGTTTGTATATACTAGCTCCCAATTATTGACATCCCGTTAAATGCACCAATTTTTATCCTATGTTTCTTCTGGCATTGAACAATACATTCTCTTAACATATACAACCTGTGTGATAACTGCTTCTATGACATATATGGTGATATGTTGGATTTATCTATTGTCTATACTATATAACCGTAGTTAAGTGTTGTGGGAACCGAAATTCACACCGTCAATTTTCGATAAATAAGATTGCGGAGGAAAGCCAAGTGAACCCGACTTTCCCTGAAGGTCCGGATTCTCTGCGTTGCCACACGAAATCGACAAAGTAAACAGAAGACAAAAAATAGAAACTGAATTATTTGCCCGAAGGCGTTTTATTAGATCAGGGAAACGAGTACAAGGATTCTCCGAAAGACAAAGAGAGTTGCGATTTAAAGAAAAAGGTAGAGTCGCAGGCAGCCAAACGTCCTAAGCCTTGCTCCGCTAGTCTAACTACCTAAACCCTAGTTTTTCTAAGCCAGCAGGATGCTCTAAGTCTAATTCTCGGATTTTCGGGATCCCTTTCTCCTCTGCTCCTGCTCTCCTTATATACCCACCTCTAGGTCGGTTTGCCTTGGGGTGATGGGCCTCGCCTTTGGGCCCAAGCTTATCCTTTCCGGAAATGTTCCATTTTCGTCGGTCTTTGTAATTATCTCCGAGTTTTCCGCTATCTTTCGACGACTTGATGTTTATCCGATGTCTCGTGGAATCGGGTAAACTACCATAGCCTGATTGGACCAAACTCATGAGGGCTGATCCAAACAAGCTAAGGCGGGAATGAACAGAACGCAGATAGGACGAGACCGGGGCGAAGTCGCGGACCGGCGGGGCCGACCAGCCAGCGTCCAGCGTGCCGCCCGGCGCCAGGCCAGCCAGCGTCAGCGTGCCGCCCGGCGCCAGGCCAGCCAGCGTCAGCGTGCCGCCCGGCGCCAGGCCAGCCAGCGTCCAGCGTGCCGCCCGGCGCCAGGCCAGCCAGCGTCCAGCGTGCCGCCCGGCGCCAGGCCAGCCAGCGTCCAGCGTGCCGCCCGGCGCCAGGCCAGCCAGCGTCAGCGTGCCGCCCGGCGCCAGGCCAGCCAGCGTCCAGCGTGCCGCCCGGCGCCGAGCCAGCCAGCGTCAGCGTGCCGCCCGGCGCCAGGCCAGCCAGCGTCCAGCGTGCCGCCCGGCGCCAGGCCAGCCAGCGTCAGCGTGCCGCCCGGCGCCAGGCCAGCCAGCGTCCAGCGTGCCGCCCGGCGCCAGGCCAGCCAGCGTCCAGCGTGCCGCCCGGCGCCAGGCCAGCCAGCGTCAGCGTGCCGCCCGGCGCCAGGCCAGCCAGCGTCAGCGTGCCGCCCGGCGCCAGGCCAGCCAGCGTCCAGCGTGCCGCCCGGCGCCGAGCCAGCCAGCGTCCAGCGTGCCGCCCGGCGCCAGGCCAGCCAGCGTCCAGCGTGCCGCCCGGCGCCGAGCCAGCCAGCGTCAGCGTGCCGCCCGGCGCCAGGCCAGCCAGCGTCAGCGTGCCGCCCGGCGCCAGGCCAGCCAGCGTCAGCGTGCCGCCCGGCGCCAGGCCAGCCAGCGTCAGCGTGCCGCCCGGCGCCAGGCCAGCCAGCGTCAGCGTGCCGCCCGGCGCCGAGCCAGCCAGCGTCAGCGTGCCGCCCGGCGCCGAGCCAGCCAGCGTCAGCGTGCCGCCCGGCGCCAGGCCAGCCAGCGTCAGCGTGCCGCCCGGCGCCAGGCCAGCCAGCGTCCAGCGTGCCGCCCGGCGCCGAGCCAGCCAGCGTCAGCGTGCCGCCCGGCGCCGAGCCAGCCAGCGTCAGCGTGCCGCCCGGCGCCAGGCCAGCCAGCGTCAGCGTGCCGCCCGGCGCCGAGCCAGCCAGCGTCAGCGTGCCGCCCGGCGCCGAGCCAGCCAGCGTCCAGCGTGCCGCCCGGCGCCGAGCCAGCCAGCGTCAGCGTGCCGCCCGGCGCCGAGCCAGCCAGCGTCAGCGTGCCGCCCGGCGCCAGGCCAGCCAGCGTCAGCGTGCCGCCCGGCGCCGAGCCAGCCAGCGTCCAGCGTGCCGCCCGGCGCCGAGCCAGCCAGCGTCAGCGTGCCGCCCGGCGCCGAGCCAGCCAGCGTCAGCGTGCCGCCCGGCGCCAGGCCAGCCAGCGTCCAGCGTGCCGCCCGGCGCCGAGCCAGCCAGCGTCAGCGTGCCGCCCGGCGCCGAGCCAGCCAGCGTCAGCGATGCCGCCCGGCGCCAGGCCAGCCAGCGTCAGCGATGCCGCCCGGCGCCGAGCCAGCCAGCGTCCAGCGTGCCGCCCGGCGCCGAGCCAGCCAGCGTCAGCGTGCCGCCCGGCGCCGAGCCAGCCAGCGTCAGCGTGCCGCCCGGCGCCGAGCCAGCCAGCGTCAGCGTGCCGCCCGGCGCCAGGCCAGCCAGCGTCAGCGTGCCGCCCGGCGCCGAGCCAGCCAGCGTCCAGCGTGCCGCCCGGCGCCGAGCCAGCCAGCGTCAGCGATGCCGCCCGGCGCCGAGCCAGCCAGCGTCAGCGTGCCGCCCGGCGCCGAGCCAGCCAGCGTCAGCGTGCCGCCCGGCGCCAGGCGAGTGCCGCCCGGCGCCGAGCCAGCCAGCGTCAGCGTGCCGCCCGGCGCCGAGCCAGCCAGCGTCAGCGTGCCGCCCGGCGCCAGGCCAGCCAGCGTCCAGCGTGCCGCCCGGCGCCAGGCCAGCCAGCGTCAGCGTGCCGCCCGGCGCCGAGCCAGCCAGCGTCAGCGATGCCGCCCGGCGCCGAGCCAGCCAGCGTCCAGCGTGCCGCCCGGCGCCGAGCCAGCCAGCGTCCAGCGTGCCGCCCGGCGCCAGGCGAGTGCCGCCGGCGCCAGGCCAGCCAGCGTCAGCGTGCCGCCCGGCGCCGAGCCAGCCAGCGTCCAGCGTGCCGCCCGGCGCCGAGCCAGCCAGCGTCCAGCGTGCCGCCCGGCGCCGAGCCAGCCAGCGTCAGCGTGCCGCCCGGCGCCGAGCCAGCCAGCGTCCAGCGTGCCGCCCGGCGCCGAGCCAGCCAGCGTCAGCGTGCCGCCCGGCGCCGAGCCAGCCAGCGTCAGCGTGCCGCCCGGCGCCGAGCCAGCCAGCGTCAGCGTGCCGCCCGGCGCCAGGCCAGCCAGCGTCAGCGTGCCGCCCGGCGCCGAGCCAGCCAGCGTCAGCGTGCCGCCCGGCGCCAGGCGAGTGCCGCCGGCGCCAGGCCAGCCAGCGTCCAGCGTGCCGCCCGGCGCCAGGCCAGCCAGCGTCCAGCGTGCCGCCGGCGCCAGGCCGGTGCCGCTGGCGCCAGGCCGGTGCCGCCGGCGCCAGGCCGGTGCCGCTGGCGCCAGTCGCCTGGCTGCGGACGGTGCCGCTGGCGCCAGGCCAGCTCGCTGCCCCGCTGTACGCCGGGCGCCAGGTCGGTGCCGCTGGCGCCAGGTTGGTGCCGCTGGCGCCAGTATGGTGCCGCCGGGCGCCAGTCGGTGCCGCTGGCGCCAGCCAGCCAGCGTCCAGCGTGCCGCCGGCGCCAGGCCGGTGCCGCTGGCGCCAGGCCAGCCAGCGTCCAGCGTGCCGCCGGCGCCAGGTTGGTGCCGCTGGCGCCAGTCGGTGCCGCTGGCGCCAGTCGGTGCCGCTGGCGCCAGGCCGGTGCCGCTGGCGCCAGGCCAGCCAGCGTCCAGCGTGCCGCCGGCGCCAGGCCGGAAGCCGCTGGCGCCAGCCGGAAGCCGCTGGCGCCAGGTTGGTGCCGCTGGCGCCAGTCGGTGCCGCTGGCGCTAAAGCCGGTGCCGCTGGCGCCAGTCGGTGCCGCTGGCGCCAGTCGGTGCCGCTGGCGCCAGGCCAGCCAGCGTCCAGCGTGCCGCCGGCGCCAGGTTGGTGCCGCTGGCGCTAAAGCCGGTGCCGCTGGCGCCAGGCCGGTGCCGCTGGCGCCAGGCCAGCCAGCGTCCAGCGTGCCGCCGGCGCCAGGCCGGTGCCGCCGGGCGCCAGGTCGGTGCCGCTGGCGCCAGGTTGGTGCCGCTGGCGCCAGTCGGTGCCGCTGGCGCCAGTCGGTGCCGCTGGCGCCAGTCGGTGCCGCTGGCGCCAGGCCGGTCCGTCTGGTTTTTTTTCTTGTTCGATCTTTCCTCGTCGGTCGTTTTGAAGGTCTTTAGCCGTAGATTTCGAGATAACCGCTTGACCCCAACAAGTTAGCCCCAGCCCGTAAGGTCGGAGACGATTTCATGGGCGAATGATCTGAATTTTTGAAAATCGAAATCTTTGGCTAAGGATTTTTCCGCAGAGAACCTGTGTCTTCTCTTTTTCTTATAACTAGCCGACCCTCCCTTCTCATTCTTCACATCTTTCCAAATTCTCTTCTTCTCTCTCAAGAAAGAAAATGTCTTCATCCCAAGTTGAAAAGAGTGGTTCGATGTTGAGATGGGCGAGGCCGCCAAGTCTCCCGGTTCCGCCAGTCAAGCTCCCGCCGCTCAGGCCGCTCAAGAGGCTATTCCGTCCCGACTGATGGGTTTGATTCTTTCAAGGCTAAGCTATCCCGTCGTAGTGCTGCGAAGGCTCGGCTGGCGAGGACCGAGACGCCCGATGTTTCTTCCGCTGCTCCAACTCCTTTGCCTGCTCCTTTGGTTCCAAGTTCTGAAGTCCCATCCGATGCCCTCCCGCCCACGAAGGGTTATTGTTCCCGAACAGACTCTCGATGTTCAGATCCATCCATCGGGTTCTTCGACTGCCCCGACAGTGATCTCCGGAAGAGATGATGCGATAGACCTGCACCTCTTCCCCCGAGGGAACTCGCCTTGACTGCCAGCGCTGGTACGCGCCACCGCCTGGGAAGAGCAAGAGCTGGCCCAGTCCGAGCTAAAAAAGAAGCGGGCGGCGAGCGAGGAAAGCGACCTCTCGTGAGCCATTGGTGCGCCATCGCTCCAAGGTTCGATTTTGTCCGTAACTCTTGCATGGCGATATTTACTCTTTCCTTTTGTGGACAGTTTGTGTCTCGATCGACGGAATGCTTGGCGAAAAGGGTCGAAGTCATTCGCCTATCGAAGGAACCGGAGTCGCCGCAGAAGCGTTAAGCCGCATTAAAGCCGATTGCGCAGACTGCCGAGGATACCCATGCCGCCTGACGCCCCAGCTTGAGGTTCAGATCAGCGATCTTGAGCGCGACCTGTGGAAGACCGCTTAGTCTACTCAAGGTGAAGAAAGAGAAAGGAGTAAATCCTCTAAGTCCGCCGCCTTCAGAGAAGGTTCAGCTACGAGGAGATGAACGCCAGAGAACCCTGAGGTTGCTGATGCCAGTGACGACTTCTATGGTCGCCTGACGAGGATGGCCATCCTGTTTGAGTCCTTGATAGCTGTCCGTAAGAGGGATTTGGCTTTAGCGGGATCGAGGGAGTCTGAACGACTCGAAGTTGCTTCGAGGTAATGAGGCCCCGCTTTGGACTTGGAGGAAGCAGATTATCGTCTAAAGCGAGAGGCGGCCACCGAGGGAGATTTTGAGTCGATCCTCGCCGGTCTGCAAGTCGAATGCATTCTAGTCCGACCTCCGAAAATTCGGAGATCGGGAGCCGCGGGGAGAAGATTAAGCAGGGCACCGGACGAGGCGGGTGGGGCGAGGCGATTGAGGGAGGCGACGGCCGGCTGCGTCGGTGTCGGTTAGCTGGCGCCAGCGCCTTCTCGGCCTCGGAGTTTTTTTGTTCGATCTTTCCCTCGGCTACCGCTTTGAAGGTCTTTACCGTAGATTTCCGAGATAACCTTTTGACCCCAACAAGCAATTTCCCCCATTCCCGTAAGGTCGGAGACGATTCGCATGAATGATCTGAATTTTTGAAAATCGAAATCTTGGCTAAGGATTTTTCCGCAGAGAACCTGTGGTCTCCTCTTTTTCTTATAACTACCGACCCTCCCTTCTCATTCTTCACATCTTTCCAAATTCTCTTTCTTCTCTCAAGAAAGAAAATGTCTTCATCCCAAGTTGAAAAGAGTGGTTCTGATGTTGAGATGGGCCAGGCCGCCAGTTCGCGGTTACGGCCAAGTTCACCAGGCCGTTCCAAGAGGCTATTCCGTCCCACTGATGGGTTTGATTCTTTCAAGGTTGCCCCGTCAGAAGGTTGCGCGAAGGCCTTAAGCTGGCGAGGACCGACCGATGTTTCTTCCGGCTCCAACTCCTTTGCCTGCTCCTTGGTTCCAAGTTCGAAGTCCCATCCGGTCCTCCCGGTCCACGTATGGGTTATTGTTCTAACAGACTCTCGATGTTCAGATCCATCCATCGGGTTCTTCGATCGCCCGATTGTGATCTCCGGAAGAGATGATGCGATAATCTGCACCTCTTTCCCCGGCCCGAGGGAACTCGTCTTCGGGACTGCCAGTGGCTGAAACCGCCACCGCCAAGGGAAGAGCAAGCTATGGCCCAGTCCGGAGCTAAAAGAAGCGGTGCGAAGAGCGAGGAAACCTCGTGAGCCATTGGTGCGTCATCGTTCTGTTCGATTTTGTCCGTAACTTCGTGACGCTCGATGATACTTACTCTTTCCTTTTTGTGGGATTGGTAGGTCTCGATCGATTTAATGCTTGGCGAAAAGGGTCAGTCATTCGCCTATCGAAGGAACTGGAGTCGCCGCAGAAGCGCTGGTTAATTGAAAAGATTATCGCAGACCGCCGAGGATACCTACGCCCGAGACCGCCCAGTTTGAGGTTCGAGCGATTGAGCGACTCTGGAAGACCGCTAGCTCGTTACTCAAGGTGAAGAAAGAGAAGAGTAAATCCTGAAGTCCGCCAGAAGGTTCAGCTTACGAGGAGATGAGCGCCGAGAACCTCGAGGTTGTTTGCTGACTTAATTTCGCATGGTCGTCTGACGCAGGATGGCCATCCTGTTTGAGTCCTTGATAGCTGTCCAGTAGGGATTTGGTTTAGGGGATCGAGGGAGTCTGAACGAACTCGAAGTTGCTTCGAGGTAATGAGGGCCGCTCTTTGGACTTGGAGGAAGCCGATTATCCCCAAAGGAGTGGGCGCCACCGAGATTTTGAGTCGATCCTCGCCGTCGTAAGTCGACACTAGCTCCGACCGAAATTCGAGATCGGAGCCGTGGGAGAAGATTGCGAGGGTGCACGGACGAGGGGTAGGGCGATGGCGATCGAGGAGGCACGGCGAGGCTGTCCTCGCCGCAGTGAGGATGAAGATGACGCTCCGAGCGTCAGGTCTACCAATCCTTCCGATTTTGTTTTTATGTGTTTCGCGTTTAAGAGCTATGATGTTTTTACGGGACTGGTTGCTGGCTTTAATCTCTCACTTTTATGGGTTTTGTTTGTATTTCCGCAGTCAATCTATGAAACGCTTTTGATTATTTATGAACTTCAGTTTTTCTTTTGAGAAAGAGGGTGTGAGTTGTTCTCATTCCTAGTTCCCCGATGATCACCGTACTATTGTTCAGATAGCGAGATTTTCCGGCACCGATGACAAAACTCGTGAAACGATAAGCTTAAGTGAAGAGACAAATTTTGGATCTCAGATACCATACTATGTCTGTGAGATGTCAAGATCCAGTGGGTTGGCTTGTGGCAAGACCTAGGTTTACTCTCGGACTGAGGCTTTGCGATGACAAATCGGCTGCTTTTGCTGTTTATGCATTTTAACCTGACTCGACCGCTTAAAATCCGCGAATTGTCGGCTTATATGATTTGTTTTGGCGTGAGTCGGAGCTACTTCCTTTACGAAGAGCTAGACCAAAATTTTGATTTTGTATAAATACGCTATGTTTATCCTTGTCGGATGTAAGAGAGCCTACCCTCGGCGGGCTATTTGTCCGTTTAGGACGTTAGAGTTCGCTTTGTTGTGATCAGCAACAACGAAATGATACCGCTTTGAGGCGCGCTTGTATGTTTTAGAGACGAAGATTTCGTCAATGTTTTGGAAAAGAATGTCCTCAGCGTTAGCGGCGCCCGCAATGCTGGGTCGATTTTTCCTTATGCCGTGATCTCGCGTTGACGCTTTATGGCTTTGGGATGTCTTTTGCGAATGTTCGAGCCAGAAAACTGTCGTTTCCGCTGGACGGGGACCAAGGGGTCGCGTAAGTTTGACCGAGAAGCGCCCACATTCACAATGCCCGAAGTGTTTGGCCATCCGGGATTTGTGTTTGGATGTGATAATCGCTTAGCGGACACTGTGATCCGCTGTTTGCCGCCTGCTGATTTTGAAAAGTCGCGGAAAAAGTTTCAAAATTTTAGAGTCTTCGAAATTTGTGGAGTATACTATCGACACCTCCCCTTTTAAATTGGGGATAGCTGAACCGCCGACATGAAGTTGCCTACGCACCCTTGTCGGGATCAAGCCATCTCAGAGTTCTTTTGTACCACGCTTTATCGCTTAGTGGTAGTATTTTTGAGGTGCACGATTCCAAGTTCTCGGATTTTGACGTCTTGCATGTTTGCGATTTGGTATGAGCCTGGTCGGACTACTTTTATGACTTTGTACGATCCTTCCCGCTTTTGCCCCTTCCGGTGTTTCGTTCGCGTGTTTTGGAAGACTTTTCAGAAGACTAAATCGCTTTCAACTCCGCGATGACGCTTGTAGTAGTACCTGCGCGCAGCGCGCTGGTAATTCTGGATTCAGTGAGTGCCTGGTCGCGCCATTGATGAGGTCGAGGTTGTCCAGCATCATAGCGCCGCTTAAATCCTCTCTTCGAGGAATCTTCTCCACCGGGAATTCTACCGCTGATCATACATTCCGCTCCGTGAACCGAGGGCTTAATGGAGTTTCACCCGTTAGGCTCTTAGATGTGGTGCGCACCAAAGAACTCCTTCGAGCTCCTTCCCACCACCGCCTCTTGGCGCTTTCGTTGAAGTCCGGCCAGGACGGTTTTGTTGATGGTTTCTGCCTGTCCATGCAGATCGGATATCTTGGAGTTGACTTTGTAAGTCGATTTTCCATTTTTCGCAGAATGCTTCAATCGAGTAGAGATAAATTGAGATCCATTATCGTTACGATTTCGACGGGACCCCATGTCTAGTTATGATATGTTTCCGCATCGGTTCTCGACTTGTGTGTCCTTGATATGCGTAGGATTCCGCTTCTACCCATTTGGAAAAAGAAAAGCGACTAGGAGGAAGCGCTTTTGTTTTGATGGGTGCATAGGTCCGACGATGTCCATGGACCATCGCATGAAAGGATAGGGGACAGATCGAGGAGAGGATCTCCGCTGGTTGATGGATTGTTGAGCATGCCTTTGGTTTTTCGCGACTTCCGCGAACTTCGCATTTTTACCATGGTTGGCCAGTAATAACCGTATGCTTTATTTTAACCGCGAGATCTTCCGCCGAATGATTTTCGCATGATCCGAATGGACCTCCTTCATGATTCTCCTTGCTTTTTCCCTTCTCGCGCATGCCATGAGAGGACCAGAGAAACACCACTTATAAATTTCTCTCCTCTATCGTGACATACCGCCGCTTGGTTTTACTTTACGGGTCCCATTTTTTCGCAAGGTTCCATTCACGATATAGGCTCGGATTGGTTCTAACCAAGGGCTGTCGCAGCCATACCGGTCGGGTTCACATCCGCGCTGATCCTCGACTTCTTCCTCGCATCTTCAATCTCGCCCCGATTAGATTGATGACCACTGGTGGTCCGATGCTCTGATGCTCGATGAATTTACCGGGATTACTCTTTGGAGCCCTGGATCTGAGCTGGAGGCGAGGGCAGCCGGCCGCCTGGCGCCCGAGCGAGGAATTCTGGTCGGGCTTAACTGGTCAAAATTTCGAGCCAGCTCTTGGACGAGTTTTAGATATGCGCCCATCCTTTCGCTCTCGCCTCATATTCTCCGCTGTATTGATTGGACTAACTGAGAATCGCAGTAGCGTGAACATTACGGATTTTTAACCCATGGGCCAGCCGCAATCCCGCGACGAAGTGCTTCAGATTCTGCCTCATTGTTTGAAGCGGAAAAGCCAATCGGAAAGACTGTTCTAGGATTTCCGCTTGGAGAGGTGAGCCGTGATTCGATTCGATCCTTGTTTGGATGAAGATCCGCCGACGGAGGACCCAAGTTGAGTTTGGTTCCTCGATAGTCATGTCTCTAGTGGGTAATTCTACCAGAAATCCGCCAGTACTGGGACTTTGCACACGCCCTGGGCGGTATTCGACGTCGCATCACTCAGTTCGATTGCCCATTTTGCGAGCCTCCGGATTGACTTGGACTATGCAGGATTATCCAGAAGGAACGTGTGAGAACCACTATAGCGGAGACTGGAAATATGGTCTTAGTTTTCTTGCCGAGGTATGACAGCGAATGCTAATTTTTCCATTAGAGGGTATCGAAGCTCGCGATCCAGTAATGCCTTGCTTACGTAAAAGATTGGTTTTGTTCGCCGCTGCTTCTCTCGTATCAAGACGCCACTGACCGCTATGAAACTCGCGATAGAGAAAAGAGGTTCACCTTCCACCGTTTTCGCGAGGACTGGTGGAGTGGCCAGGTAATGTTTCAACTGTTGGAAAGTTTTTCACATTGCTCGACCATTCAACTTTTGTTTCCCTTCAATGTCTCGTAAAATGGTAGACACTTATCCGTGGACCGTGAGATGAAACGGTTCAATGCCGCGACTCTTCCGTTAGCCTCCTCGACTTCTCGCTTGGTTCTGGGGAGACCATTTCTATCGTAAGGCCGATTTGTTTTGGGTTGGCCTCGATTCCACGATACGCTACGAGGTATCCGAGGAATTCTCCGATTCCACCGCTAATCTACATTTTGCCGGGTTGAGTTTCATGTTATGCTGGTTGAGTCGCAAAACATTCTAGGTGGGCTATGTGATCGTGTTCGTCAAGAGATTTTACGAGCATATCATCGATGTATACTTCCATAGTTTTGCCGAGCTGTTCCAAACATTTTGTTGACGAAGTCGCTGATATGTTGCACCTGCGCTTTTAAGACCGAAAGGCATTACTTTATAGCAATACGCTCGCGGTCTGTGATGAACGCAGTTTTTCGCTGTCGCGGATTCATCATGATCTGATTGTAACCGAAAAGCGCCCATGAATGACGAAGCTTGTTTCCGCGGTGCTTCCCGGTCGCCGGTCAATGTGTGGAGCTGGAAGCAATCCTTTGACAGGCTTTATTCAGATCCGTAATCGACAATGCACCGCCATTTGCCGCTTCTTTTTACCACGACGGTTGGCGAGCCAGTCCGATACCTGACTTCTGTTATCGACTCTACTTTGAGGAGTCTTCGACTTCCTCATTGATCCGCGTGGCACGCCAGGTCCCAACTTTCGCCTTTTTTGTTTTAACGGGTTTGTGAGTTGGGTCGATGTTAAGTTCGTGACATGTTACGCTAATGTCGATTCTCGGCATATCCTCCGCAGCCCACGCCAACGCATCGAGGTTCTTTTGAGGCATGGCGAGCTCTCTTTCATTGGTTCGCGGAGGTTAGCCCGATCCACACACCGCTCCGGAAAGAATCGTCGGAGACAGATTGAAACCACCGTTCGCAGGTTGGTTCACGCCTTCCAGGCCTTCTTTGGGACTGCCAGAAGGTCTCCGTGAATTGTTAACCGCTTGCTTCCGAGAAGTTTCGATTTCAGAATTTTTCCGCTTTAGTTCGGTAGCGAGGTAGATCTGCGCTGCCCGTGACTACCATGTATTGTCTCGACTCAAAGGCATTGGGAACTTGAGGCATAGGTGGAATGTTGATGGGATCGCCTCATGGAGTTTAGCCTGGGAGTTCCAACTATCGATTGTAGGATGTGGACTATCGATCACTAGGAATTCCGGTTCTTGGCGACGCCCCGCCTTGACTAGGAGGTTAGTTGAGCCGAGGGTCATAATTTCTCCCGAGTCCGAATATCGGGCTGGGGTCATCCGTAGGATGCCTAGGTTGACGCTCCATCCTCGAGGGTGCTTTGTAGATAATATTGGCCGAAAGACCGTGTCCACTAATACCCTTGCTACGCCAATGTCCTGGATCGTGAGTTCTATTACGACAGGAGATCGTGAGGTTTGACCGCTTTCTTCGATCCTCGAAGATAATATGGCGCTGACGGAAGTCATACTCGAACTTTGATCGATCGGTGGTTTTCGAAGTTAGGATCCGCCCTCCTTCTAGCCAACTGTGGGAACCGAAATTCACACCGCCAATTTTCGAAAAAAGATTATGGAGGGCAAAACCCGACTTTCCCCAGGTCCGGATTCTTCTGCGCCACTAAATCGACAAAGTAAACAGACAAAAATAGAAACTGAATTATTTGCCCGCGCTTTTATTTATTGGGAAACGAAAGTACAAGGATTCTCCGAAAGACAAAGAGAGTTGCGATTTAAAGAAAAAGGTAGTCGCAGGCAGCCAAACGCCCTAAGCTCGGTTCTTAGTCTAACTACCTAAACCCTAGTTTTTCTAAGCCAGGATTTGTCTAATTTTCGGATTTTCGGATCCCTTCCTCCGCCTCCTGCCTTATATACCCACCTCTAGTCGGTTTGCCTTGGTGATGGGCCTCGCTTTGGGCCCGCTTATCCTTCCTCGAAATGTTCCATTTTCGCCTCTTTGTAATTATCTCCGAAGTTTTCCGCTATCTTTCGACGACTTGATGTTTATCCGATGTCTCGTGGAATCGGTAACTACCATACCTGATTGGACCAAACTCATGAGGGCTGATCCAAACAAGCTAAAGCGGGAATGAACCGCACGATAGGACCGAGACCGACGAGGGTCGCGGACCGACGCGGGCCGACTGGCTGGCGATGGGGCCGTGGCTGGCGCCAGGCCGGGTGCCGCCGGCGCCAGGCCGGTGCCGCTGGCGCCAGGCCAGCCAGCGTCCAGCGTGCCGCCGGCGCCAGGCCAGCCAGCGTCCAGCGTGCCGCCGGCGCCAGGCCAGCCAGCGTCCAGCGTGCCGCCGGCGCCAGGCCAGCCAGCGTCCAGCGTGCCGCCGGCGCCAGGCCAGCCAGCGTCCAGCGTGCCGCCGGCGCCAGGCCAGCCAGCGTCCAGCGTGCCGCCCGGCGCCAGGCCGGGTGCCGCCGGCGCCAGGCCAGCCAGCGTCCAGCGTGCCGCCGGCGCCAGGCCAGCCAGCGTCCAGCGTGCCGCCGGCGCCAGGCCAGCCAGCGTCCAGCGTGCCGCCGGCGCCAGGCCAGCCAGCGTCCAGCGTGCCGCCGGCGCCAGGCCGGGTGCCGCCGGCGCCAGGCCAGCCAGCGTCCAGCGTGCCGCCCGGCGCCAGGCCGGGTGCCGCCGGCGCCAGTCGGTGCCGCCGGCGCCAGGCCAGCCAGCGTCCAGCGTGCCGCCGGCGCCAGGCCGGGTGCCGCCGGCGCCAGGCCAGCCAGCGTCCAGCGTGCCGCCCGGCGCCAGGCCGGGTGCCGCCGGCGCCAGGCCAGCCAGCGTCCAGCGTGCCGCCGGCGCCAGGCCAGCCAGCGTCCAGCGTGCCGCCGGCGCCAGGCCAGCCAGCGTCCAGCGTGCCGCCGGCGCCAGGCCAGCCAGCGTCCAGCGTGCCGCCGGCGCCAGGCCAGCCAGCGTCCAGCGTGCCGCCCGGCGCCAGGCCGGGTGCCGCCGGCGCCAGGCCAGCCAGCGTCCAGCGTGCCGCCGGCGCCAGTCGGTGCCGCCGGTGCCAGCCGCCTCTCGTCCGTGGGTTTTTCGTTTGTTCGATCTTTCCCTCGTACCGCTTTTGGGAAGGTCTTTAGCCGTAGATTTCGAGATAACCGTTTTTGACCCCAACAAGTGTGTATATGTTTCATCTATTGTAGCTTCCAACAATTTCGTAGCCCTTAATTTCACAAGTTTTATCATGTGCTTCTTCTTTCTTCAGCCTACATATTCACGCAACTGTTATAGTTCATTTGTAATACCTTCTAGGGTAAAACATTTTCAATATGGGAGGCGCTTAAGTGTGGTTGTCGTTTCAGACAATACTATATGTTGTATAGTATAGTATAGTATAGTACAGTTTGGCCAAAGTTCCCCTACTCTTGGTTAAGTGTATATATGTTTCCTATTGAGTAGAATCCAGAAATTTCTAGCACTTTAAGTCCACCAATTGTATAGTGTTTTCCTTTTGAAATCAGTATAGAACTTGTACCAAACTGTCCGATAATATACTATATAACATATAGTATAGTTTGAAACGACAACCATGCTTGATGATGAAACATCTATCTGTTTGTTGGATTGTTGCGATTTTACTACGCTTGTGTCTTCTTCTTCATACATCGTTATTCCTTGTCTTATCTATTTTGCTTTAAAACAAAATATAACAATATCTATTAATATCCGATATAATTAATAAGAACTAAACAATTACACACATGTGTTTTTGCTTCTAAAGTCATCTCTCACAAGACACGCCAGGAGGGAGAAAACGGGAAATGTTAGGTTCTAATTGTCTGTTCATTTCTCTTTACTATATCTTGAACATACTCTAACTTTCTTTTGTCTCTTATGAATATTCAACAAATTTACCCATAATATAACATGGTCCATCTACATGCATTACTACTTTTCTTTTACCATAACTGATTGGACCAAACTCATGAGGGCTGATCCAAAGCTAGGCGGGAATGAACCGACACGATAGGACCGAGACGGGGCGAGTCGCGGACCGGCGGGCCGACCAGCGCGATGGGTGCGCGGCATAGGCGAGTGCCGCCGGCGCCAGGCGAGTGCCGCCGGCGCCAGGCCAGCCAGCGTCCAGCGTGCCGCCCGGCGCCAGGCCAGCCAGCGTCCAGCGTGCCGCCCGGCGCCAGGCGAGTGCCGCCGGCGCCAGGCCAGCCAGCGTCCAGCGTGCCGCCCGGCGCCAGGCCAGCCAGCGTCCAGCGTGCCGCCCGGCGCCAGGCGAGTGCCGCCGGCGCCAGGCGAGTGCCGCCGGCGCCAGGCGAGTGCCGCCGGCGCCAGGCCAGCCAGCGTCCAGCGTGCCGCCCGGCGCCAGGCGAGTGCCGCCGGCGCCAGGCCAGCCAGCGTCCAGCGTGCCGCCCGGCGCCAGGCGAGTGCCGCCGGCGCCAGGCCAGCCAGCGTCCAGCGTGCCGCCCGGCGCCAGGCGAGTGCCGCCGGCGCCAGGCGAGTGCCGCCGGCGCCAGGCGAGTGCCGCCGGCGCCAGGCCGGCCAGCGTGGCGAGTGCCGCCCGGCGCCAGGCGAGTGCCGCCCGGCGCCAGGCGAGTGCCGCCGGCGCCAGGCGAGTGCCGCCCGGCGCCGAGCCAGCCAGCGTCAGCGTGCCGCCCGGCGCCAGGCGAGTGCCGCCGGTGCCAGGCCGTCTCGCCCGTCGTGGGTTTTCGTTTGTTCGATCTTTCCCTCGTCGATCGTTTTGGGAAGGTCTTTAGCCGTAGATTTCGAGATAACCGTTTTGACCCCAACAAGTGTGTATATGTTTCATCTATTGTAGCTTCCAACAATTTCAGTAGCCCTTAATTTCACAAGTTTTATCATGTGCTTCTTCTTTCTTCAGCCTACATATTCACGCAACTGTTATAGTTCATTTGTAATACCTTCTAGGGTAAAACATTTTCAATATGGGAGGCGCTTAAGTGTGGTTGTCGTTTCAGACAATACTATATGTTGTATAGTATAGTATAGTATAGTACAGTTTGGCCAAAGTTCCCCTACTCTTGGTTAAGTGTATATATGTTTCCTATTGAGTAGAATCCAGAAATTTCTAGCACTTTAAGTCCACCAATTGTATAGTGTTTTCCTTTTGAAATCAGTATAGAACTTGTACCAAACTGTCCGATAATATACTATATAACATATAGTATAGTTTGAAACGACAACCATGCTTGATGATGAAACATCTATCTGTTTGTTGGATTGTTGCGATTTTACTACGCTTGTGTCTTCTTCTTCATACATCGTTATTCCTTGTCTTATCTATTTTGCTTTAAAACAAAATATAACAATATCTATTAATATCCGATATAATTAATAAGAACTAAACAATTACACACATGTGTTTTTGCTTCTAAAGTCATCTCTCGCGCACACGCTAGGAGGGAGAAAACGGGAAATGTTAGGTTCTAATTGTCTGTTCATTTCTCTTTACTATATCTTGAACATACTCTAACTTTCTTTTGTCTCTTATGAATATTCAACAAATTTACCCATAATATAACATGGTCCATCTACATGCATTACTACTTTTCTTTTACTAAAGATACATGCATATAATGCTTTATACCAGTTATTCTCAGTTACCATTTTATAGCATTTAAATCATAATACCCAAATCATGCTTGTTAATCAACTTTCACTTATGACTTTATCCATTTTTATATATGTGAAACTTAGGCTTTTTAATGCATATATTCAAAACTAAATATATTTAGTTTTTTTTTTTCTATTTAATTCAGACTAAAATATATCTAGTTTTGTAAGCATATGCTAAGGTTTTATTTCTTGAGAAAAAATTAGATAATAATCAGAGGTGGCTTTCAGGACATGCAAAGTAAGCATCCCCCCTAATTTCATAGAAAAATATCTACTTTATTAATTCAGAAGTACACATATAGAATGTCCCTAAGTTTTCACTTTTATTTACAATGGTATGCCACTGAAGTAATTAAATGAACCTATATTTAAGTAATCTTGTCTTTTCCTATTTATTAAACAATTTCCTAAATCAATTTTAATTTAATTTTCGTATTTAATATATTTCCTAAAATAAATTAGTTGATTTTTAGGAATATTCATATTTAAAATCGATTTTAACAATATATTAAACTTGGATAACATTACCATTAATTATTTTGAAAAAAAAAATCAAATTTAAATTTGATACTAAACAATATTATGAATATTTCTAAAATATATGTTTAACTTACCATTAATTATTTTGAAAAAAATCAAATTTAAATTTGATACTAAACAATATTATGAATATTTCTAAAATATATGTTTAACTTACCATTAATTATTTTGAAAAAAATCAAATTTAAATTTGATACTAAACAATATTATGAATATTTCTAAAATATATGTTTAACTTACCATTAATTATTTTGAAAAAAATCAAATTTAAATTTGATACTAAACAATATTATGAATATTTCTAAAATATATGTTTAACTTACCATTAATTATTTTGAAAAAAATCAAATTTAAATTTGATACTAAACAATATTATGAATATTTCTAAAATATATGTTTAACTTACCATTAATTATTTTGAAAAAAATCAAATTTAAATTTGATACTAAACAATATTATGAATATTTCTAAAATATATGTTTAACTTACCATTAATTATTTTGAAAAAAATCAAATTTAAATTTGATACTAAACAATATTATGAATATTTCTAAAATATATGTTTAACTTACCATTAATTATTTTGAAAAAAATCAAATTTAAATTTGATACTAAACAATATTATGAATATTTCTAAAATATATGTTTAACTTACCATTAATTATTTTGAAAAAAATCAAATTTAAATTTGATACTAAACAATATTATGAATATTTCTAAAATATATGTTTAACTTACCATTAATTATTTTGAAAAAAATCAAATTTAAATTTGATACTAAACAATATTATGAATATTTCTAAAATATATGTTTAACTTACCATTAATTATTTTGAAAAAAAATCAAATTTAAATTTGATACTAAACAATATTATGAATATTTCTAAAATATATGTTTAACTTACCATTAATTATTTTGAAAAAAAATCAAATTTAAATTTGATACTAAACAATATTATGAATATTTCTAAAATATATGTTTAACTTACCATTAATTATTTTGAAAAAAATCAAATTTAAATTTGATACTAAACAATATTATGAATATTTCTAAAATATATGTTTAACTTACCATTAATTATTTTGAAAAATAAAATCTATATATGCTAAGATTTTAAATATATTTAAACTACTTATAGAACAAGATGAAATATTTGTAACTGAATATTATTTTAATATAATTAAATCCCACCTAAGATTATATATTTTTCAAGAATTTCTAGAATATATGTTTATCAATTTCAACAAGAAAATTCAATACTGAAATTTAAATATCTTTGAATTACTTGTAAAACAATATTTAATGTTTATAACCAAATATTATTTTTTCTAATGTATTAAATCTTACCATATTATCCATACATGATCAAAATATTTAAATTCTCTTTACATTTGACAAACAATTTCATGTTACAAGAAATATTACTCAAATTATCAATAGGTCAATATTAATTTGTCAAAAGTTTAATAACGGACACGGGTTACTATTTTTACAGTACATAAACTATTTGATCGTTGTGTTTATAAAAATTTAGAAATATGATATTTAAAAATATAAACCGATAGATATTTAAATAATATTCATTTATATATAAAAAATAAAAATAAGTACCCGTCCGATCGGACGGGTCCAGCTCTAGTAACCTTTTAAAATAGCCTATACTTTTAAAAATAACCTTTAAAACCAACCACTTTTTCACTTTCAACCGTGGCCTTAAGTGAATATGTGAATCTCATGACCGGTTCTGGTATTAATAAAGTTCAAAAAACACAAATTTAGTAATAATAATATAAAATAGGAAAGAAAACAATAACGTAACAGTAGTAACGTGATGAAGGCGACTTGAGCCAAACTCAAGAGGCTATTGAACAATTAGACACGTGCGTAACCGTATTCTCGTAGTACAAAGACAAATAAGAACAGCAAAAGAAAGTCAGCACCAGAGGTGTTTGCAGACAAGAAGACAATATAAATAAATAAGTAATTTTGTTCTTAATCCACCAATCATGGATCTTAATGTTTTCCTGCCACAATCTTTTTATTTTATCCTGATTATTAAAACAAAAAATTCTAAGATATTTTATAAATTTTGGAATTACAGTCTATATTATATTAAAATAATTAATATATTTTATAAATTTTGGAATTACAGTCTATATTATATTAAAATAATTAAAATAATTAATATATTTTACAGTAAATGTTTAAAAGTGAAATGTGTTTGATAAGTACAATTTTGATAATATAGGCGTTATAAAATAATTTTTATTGGTGAAAAATATTTTTGGTTTTGTTAGATAAATATTAAAATAATTAAAATAATTAAAATAATTAAAATAATTAAAATAATTAAAATAATTAAAATAATTAAAATAATTAAAATAATTAAAATAATTAAAATAATTAAAATAATTAATATATTTTACAGTAAATGTTTAAAAGTGAAATGTGTTTGATAAGTACAATTTTGATAATATAGGCGTTATAAAATAATTTTTTATTGGTGAAAAATATTTTTTGGTTTTGTTAGATAAATATTAAAAATAATGTGAAATATAAAATTTGGTTTCAATATTGGATTTTAAAGATAAAAGGGTTGTTCGGATAATTGGTAGGATCCAAACTCAAATCGATCTGAAAAAGAAGTTTGGTTCGGTTCTCCGGTTCGGATAAATATACACATGGTTATATATATTCCTATATTTTATATAAAAATTTGGTTATTATTTTTGATTTTTATCTTTTAATTAAATATTTTGAATAACTATATAACTGAGTAACATGTATGATTTTATCAAAAGTTTAAGTATTTTAATTTAATAATAGTAATTAATAGTTAATTATTTATAGAATTTAAACACAAAACAATTGAATTAAAAACTCATATATGTATATGTATTAAAATGTTAAATAACAAAATATAAAATATATTATAGAATTTTGGTTTTATTCTGCATATAGATTTAAAACATAAAAATTTTATTATTAATATGAATAATTATATTTTGTGATTTTTAATCGTTTATCATATCTTAGTGTATCATATAAAAAAATCTAATATTTATAATTAATTGGACTTATATATATGAAGGCATTATACCAATAACTTATAAATAGATTATTATATACTTTATTTATATATTATATAAATTGATTATAATTATTCTGAACTAAGGGATAATTATACTTTGTATTTCTATTTTAATAATATAGATGACACAAATAATTTTAATAGGATTTACTTGTATTAATTTTATAAGCATTATTTATCAAAAATGGAATCAAATAAAAAGAGAAAAATCATGTGGAGCAAATGTTTGAAAAGTAGGACTTAAAAAGTAACAAAAAACAAGATAGATACTAAATCCGACCTTGACCAGTAACTTTTAGGCTCCGAATGGTGACAGCGGATTTGGTATTAAAAACTATGCGTAATTAAAGTGTGGGACGGTTCAACTGCGGTTCGTGCGGAATTAGAATGCGGTACAGAACAACTGCAGTTTTAAGTAAAAAGCGGTGCGGTATTGTTTGATTGTGACAATATATATATTTGCGGTATTGAATAATTATTTA
Source organism: Brassica carinata (assembly GCA_016771965.1). Lineage (NCBI taxonomy): Eukaryota > Viridiplantae > Streptophyta > Magnoliopsida > Brassicales > Brassicaceae > Brassica > Brassica carinata. Next base: position 45,410,407 of record CM028687.1, on the reverse strand, counting down.
ATAAATAAAATAATAGTAGTATAAAATATATAATATATTAAAATAATATAAGAATATATTAAAATAATTAAAATAATTAATATATTTTACAGTAAATGTTTAAAAGTGAAATGTGTTTGATAAGTACAATTTTGATAATATAGGCGTTATAAAATAATTTTTTATTGGTGAAAAATATTTTTTGGTTTTGTTAGATAAATATTAAAAATAATGTGAAATATAAAATTTGGTTTCAATATTGGATTTTAAAGATAAAAGGGTTGTTCGGATAATTGGTAGGATCCAAACTCAAATCGATCTGAAAAAGAAGTTTGGTTCGGTTCTCCGGTTCCGGATAAATATACACATGGTTATATATATTCCTATATTTTATATAAAAATTTGGTTATTATTTTTGATTTTTATCTTTTTAATTAAATATTTTGAATAACTATATAACTGAGTAACATGTATGATTTTATCAAAAGTTTAAGTATTTTAATTTAATAATAGTAATTAATAGTTAATTATTTATAGAATTTAAACACAAAACAATTGAATTAAAAACTCATATATGTATATGTATTAAAAATGTTAAATAACAAAATATAAAATATATTATAGAATTTTGGTTTTATTCTGCATATAGATTTAAAACATAAATATTAGAATACATAATATTTAGATATATTAAACATATTTATCACGTACACTTACCAAATCTATAGGTGAAATATATTAATCTAAGAGCAATAAATTTATAATTTACTTATATTTCGATAAAAAAACATTATAATATACTGTATAAGGCGTTTTTTAGTTGGCCCGCTACTATTTTGGTGCTGGCACCATTGAACTGCGTTTTTTACATTTATGCCTGTTTTTGTTGTCTTGGAAATTGTGTGCGAGATTCTTAATCCTGACATTGTGCTTTTCTATTCTTTTATGCTTTTTCCCTTTTAGCTTTGTTTTACTTTTTGCTATATTTTGTCTATCTATTCTATAAAAACTATTATATTAAAATAGAGTTCCTATTTGATCTACTGTTGATAAATCATAGTAGAACAATTTAGTTATTTAGATTAATCAATCAAATATATAAAAATTCTAAAAATAATCTTAAAAATCAATAAATATATTAATAAGAAATCAATTTTAACAATAAATTTGATTATTTTTAGGTTATAACAAAATATGTTCAGAATTTTTTTTAACAAAATCCTACTAAAACTTTAAAATATTTTTATTAAAAATTCTATTAATTGATTTTTGTAATTATTAATATAATTGTATCATAAATTAATGTAATTTAAAAATTATTATAAAACAAAAAAATTCTAAGATATTTTATAAATTTTGGAATTACAGTCTATATTATATTAAAATAAAACTATTATATGAATTAAATATGACAACAGTTATATTAAATTGGTAAATTAACCTTTTTAAAAATGCTTTCATTTATCATTCACCATTTAAATGGGTTAAAATTTATAAACTATGTAATATTTTATACAAAAAGTAAAATTATTACCATATGTAAAACTTTTATATCTACAGCTATATATCTTCAAAATCATATTTTTAAAAATATTCTCTATTTGATTATTTCATACTATGAATTTATTGTACCAAACTAAAAAAATGCAATAACAATTAATTAAAATGTAAGATGTATAAAACAAATTACTATAAATTAATAATGTAATAAGAAACCTAAAAATAAAATTAAAGAATGAAACAATATATATTAATACAATGTAAATCATATATTTAAAAAAATTATAATAATATTAAAATTTTACATTTATAGAATAAAAAAAATATTCGTATAGACGTGCAGATTAAACTCTAGTTTTATTTTATCTTTAGTTTTTTGTTTGCTTGGTAGAGAGGTGTTAGTGATAAACCCTTGTTTTCTTCAAATATTAGTCTCTAATTCTTTTGTAGATACGTGGTTGGTTGGTGTTTAAAGAATCTGGATGCGTTGGAGTGTTATGATTTAGGCATTTGCTAGGCTTGTTCCCACTGGTGCTGGTCACACGACATAATATATTTTTTTTGTTTAAATGGCAAAATTTTCAGATTTGGTTTTGTTGTCCTTTCTTATCTCTTTCAGGCTTTCGGTTTCATCTAGGAGTATCCCGAACCAATGAAGAAATTAAGATTAATTCCAAAGAGAGGAGTAACCAATGGATAGACATTTTTTGGATTTACAAGTAGACCGTAAGCAGATGCCCATATCCATGTGATGTTCATAAACAATATGACTTAGTTTCGTGCAGCAAGTGAATCGAATCTGAAACGTGTTGGCGTTTTAATATAAATTAGGAAATATAAAATATATTCATATACTTATAATTTTGTTATCAAAATTTCAATTTTTATTTATTAAATATTTTTTCTATAAATGACGTTTTTGTTTCTATTTACTTAACCACAGCCGCAAAAAATAGAAAAATTAATTTTTGATATTGAGAATTTTGTCTAAAGCGATAAAACATATTTAGGCATGGAATTTCAGATATCCATTCAGGTCTTGGTCGGATATTTTTGGTTTTAGGGTTCACCCTCCTAGGTTCAGTTGAATATTTTATATGTACGGGTCTGTTCGGATAGTAACACTTCAGGTTCAGTTTTAATTTGTAATTAATTAGTATAGTATTTTAGAAGGTTTTGAGGGACTGATGGGGGTAAGAAACACTAGGGCTAGCTTGTTACCCCTTCATTCGGAGATAGAAGCAATGATTTGGGCCATGAAATGCATAAAGAATTTACGTCTGTTTCATGTCATTTTTGTAAAGGATTGTTCTCAGCTGGTAAAGATGGTGTCTGAACCGGAAGAATGGCCATCATTTGCAAATTATTTAGAAGATATCAAGATCCTGAAAGAAAATTCTCACAGTTTGGAGATCATTCATGTACCAAGAACACAAAATACAAGGGCGGACATTCTTGCACGTAGTGTCAGGAAGCAACCGTCATTTGTCGTTCACATAGATGCAGAGCTGCCAGTTTGGTTAGCAAAATCTATATGAATTTGTTTTGTTGATGACAAAAGACCAATAAAGTAGCTATATATCATTCAGATTTGGGTTATATCGGTTCGGTTATATCCAAAAAAATAAACAAAATATAAGAAAAACACTTAAATTGAATAGAAAATAATACACTTTGCATCAAGTTGATAAAATAACAATAAATTGTGAAATCAAGCATAAAAATAAACATATTTTGTAACCAATATGCATTACTTTATAGACATAGTTGATTTTTTATTTCATAAGGCAAATTATAAATTACTTAATTATAGATAACTGGATATTTTAGAGTATTCCTCTAAATTTTAATGCTTATTTTTTAATATCATATTAAAATGAACACTGAATTAGGTATCTGAATTACTTGTATTTGTTTCAAATATATATATTAACTATTAATTTTGGATTTTTGGGTTACTCGTTCGGATTCGGTTAATAATATTTCGGGTTCATATATGTTTTGTAACACCCTACCAAATCCGTTCAGATATTTTTACATTTTAGATTGAATATTAGATTGATTTTTTGGTTCGCGTCTGGTTTAGATTTTGGATCTTGGATTTTGCCCTAACGACATATTTTGTGATTGTTATAAATGCTAATAACTGCAAACGCATCGTTTGTAGGCAACAGCGGTAAAGCCAATCAAACCCATATTTTTAGCTTTGATTTATCAGTTTACAAAACTTAATTATTTCCATACAAGATACTTACTTATGATTGTAGTGGATTCGTGCTACTCTTTCAAATACATACGTGAAACTTTAACCCGAGGTATCTTTTCAGGATTTTTAGGATAAGTGGAGACAACAGCCAACAGCTGATGATCCAACATCCAAGTGAAACGAGTACTTGTGTCAGGAACAAACCCCTCTTTCTAAGCAAACAGAGACTTAGGTGAAAATGCTTAAAGACAGCTGCGATTTTAGTCTGCTGAGAAGTTGAAGGCAGCGCTAAAGCCTAAAACAAAGGAAGAACCATCTGAATTTTTTTAGAAAGAGTAAAAAGAGCATTAATAAAAACTTAGTTCGTCAAAGTTTAAAAAAATATGCTTATTTGAATATATATATATATATATGTGTGTGTGTGTGTGTGAAATATTAATTGAATTAAAATAGAAAATAAGAGAATCAAATAAATATTTGAATATTATTTAAATGGAAGGTAATTTCATTTTATTTAGTTTGACAGATAATTTAATTTATTTTTCTTCCTTACATATTTTAAAGTATTAAATGTAAATGTTTGTATACATAAACCTCATTTAAATAATATATAAATATACAGTATCATGTTTCAAAATAAGTAAAATATTTTTCTTTTATAAATTGGCATTGTCGAACTATAAAATTTTGTGTATACATAAAACTAATTTAAATAATATACAAACATACATGATCAGATTTCATAAATAAAGATATGCTATTAAATTCAACTATATAAAGATAAACTGTAAATCTATTCACACTTTTATATGAATAATATTATGTGTAAAATAACTAAACCATATAAATATTCAAAATTTTATATCTTAAATTTACTTGCTATAAACACTAATTTAGTAAACATAAGTATTAGTTATTGTTATATATATACAACCAAATTACATATGGTCCTATTCATTTTCTGAGTAAAAAATACTTAGCCTTGACCCTAGATATCACAGTTTGTCAGATTATATGGGTTGCATGTTTCTTACTTGTCATGTACAAAAACCATCAGAAAATTATCATCGATAAAATTGTTTTTATCTTGTACATTTTCAAAATGGTGAATTTGTTCAATAACCATATTATTAGAACAAAAATTAAGTAAATAACTATAGAAATAGTATAACAAATAAATGAGTCTTTTGACAAAATACCCTTGTAGTATAATAATATATCAAATTGTACCTTATAAACAAGTTCAATAGTATACATATATATATATATATACATACATAAAATTCAAACATACACCATTTTTGCTATATGATATTTGAACTACAAATTAAATTATGTAATAAACGGTATAACTTTAAACAGCATATAACTGAAACTCAATTAAAAAGTAATTGCATAGAATATATGGTAAATATATTAATTTTCTAATCGAACTATGCCATATGAAAATTTACAATAGTATATATATATAAGAATCAAAGCTAAACTCCATTTTTGCTATACAATATCCAAATTACTAAATAAAACTTGCAGTAAACTGCATAATTTTAGCCAAAAACATAACTCGAACATAATTAAAGGCATTTGTATAAATATTGTTGTCAAAATAGAATATTGAGTAAATTTGTAAATTTTCTGATCAAAACATTCTATATATAATGTAATATACTATAAATTTTGAAATATGAAATCAATTTTATTTTATATTATAGAGTATTATGGAGGATTAGCATTCTATATATTATATAGAATAAACAATACATTTGGTACATCCAAAACAGTAATTTAAAAAAAAAAAACTAACTCACGGTGATGTAGAAAAAAATGTTGATTTTTTAAACTTATGGTTACTTCTTATAAAAGTTATGTTAAAGAAAATATAAAGAAATTATTTGAGGAGGAGTGTAAGAACAAGGAAAAGACAAATGTGTGGTGTTTGTGTCACAGAAAGGACAACAAAGTAATTATTTTATATTATACACAAAATATTATAGCCATTGCATTACTATGGTTACTTAGCTAATTAATTTTTTTGACGGTTATTGTTGCCCATTTCTCTTTTCAAAATTGGCAGGAGGAGAAATAAAAAAGCAGGGACAAAGATAGAAAAGAAATGCAAAATACAGAAAGAAACCAGCTGGAATTGTCAGAGAGAAAGCTGAGATCCAACAAAATAAAAAAGATAAACTATATTCTTTCCACCTCACTCTTCTTCATCTAGGGACCTCAATTCTTTCATTTCTTTTTTTCTTTCTTCTCAATAAACATATTAATTGAAATTGTGAATTTTGGTATGTAATTAAGATAATAACAACCAAAAGTTTATAAAGATTTCAATATTTTTATGAATAATCTGCGTTCTTCTCAGAGTCCCGGAAAAAGAATAAAACAACAGATAGGATCCAAAAAATAAAAAGTGAAAAGAAAGTCAGAAATCAAATAACCCCCAAGCAGAATTGTGGGGAAACGTAAAGAAGAAAATTCATCATCCCTGGTTTGATATAAACAAAACCCTAGAAAATACAAACAACCGCTCAAATTACACTTCAAAGCAGAAGTATCATCACCAAAGCCATCACTACCATTGAAACATTCGTGAAACAAATGCTCCTCGCCGCTGATGATGATATCTTCTGTGGCCTGAAAAGAAACAACAAAACATCAAAAACCTAAATTCAAGAAGAAGATAATGTGGTTTCTTGAAGTTTCTTACTTTTGTAACTTGCTGAGAGCACCACAGTAAAGGACATTTGCAGGCGCCCCAAACTCGGTTTTGTTGTTTTCATCTGGATTAACAACTCTAACATATGTTTCTTGTCCAAGATACCAAGAATCAAGATTCTCTGTTCTTAGATTCCATGCTCCAGGATTGTCCAAAGATATCAAGATCGCTGACCATGCCCCTGGATACACCTACAAAAAAAAACACAATGCAGTTAGAACTATTGTGTCTGAACCAAACAGTAACCATTTGTTGTAAGGGACTGTGAGTTATTACCTGAATAGTTGAGCGGGCAATACCGTCCCATTTGTTGTAAGTTCCTCTACTGTTCTCTGTCCACTCTCCGTAGTCCATTCTGCAACCAAAAGGATCTCAATAAGACAAAAGCATCAAAGTCCATCAGACAACAATGGAGGGAACTTACTAACTCACCCGACAGCAAAGAAAGCGTAACCACTCATGTGATAGCTTTGCATCTTAGTGTCATTGTTCTGAAGTATAACTTCCATGAATCCGCGGTAAGTGCCATTGATAATGGAAGTCTCTCTTCTAGGTGGTCCAGTTAAAGGTCTCTTAGGGAAATCAAGCTTGTAAACTCCTTTCACCTTATGCTTATCAGCTAGTCTAATAGGTGTAGATGGATTCACAAACGATATGCCACTAAGTGTTGTCCTTCTTTTGCCATTGATCTTCACAGGCGGCATGTTCCTCAGAACGTAGACTTCAGTTACATTGATGGAACCATATTTGAAAGAGCCTTGTGGGTTAGGACGTGCTCCACTTGCTGAAACATTCCATCTGCAACATTCATATGTCAAATCTTGATGCAACTAACTGACGAAGAGTCTATCGTTTGGATTACTAACCTGATGGATCTTGCTTGATTCATGGAGAAAGTTTTGTCGAATTCGTCTTGTGGTCCAGGTGGTAAGTGGCCTGTTGCTTTACCTTTAGAGTTAGTATAGTGTAAGATTCCAACTCCAGTGACTCTTCTCCATATGGTTTCATTAACAATCCGAGCACTTGCAACAATGTAGTAATCAGAGCTTGCGTTTTGATCCATAGTAACCAAGAAGGAGTAAGACTGTCCGACATGAATATCCAAGCTTGTGTAGTTTTGTTGAACTGTGTAGGATCCTTCAGATTCTGCAAGAACTAAGTTGTGACCTTGGATCCTAAAGTTTAAACTGGTAGAGATTCCAACATTCGACACTCGAAGTCTGTAAGTTCTTCCTGTTGTTGTCACAAGAGAACAGCATTTGTTAGAAACCTAAACAAAAAAAGACTCTTTGATCCTAAAGAGCTAAAGAAGATACTTACCGGGATGGACTGTGATGGTTTCGAAATCGATTCCATCAGGAACAAGAGTCTTGTTGTATTGGTAAGGTCCCTTGCCATTAATGAGAACCCCATCAGGCATTCCAAGATCTTTACCATCATCCAAAGCCTTCCTCAAAGCCTAACATTTTCACAAAAACTTCAAGAAAATGTGGTTTGCTTGAATAGCAAGTTAACGAAACGGCGAAAAAATTACTGACCGTGTGGTTTCTTGTGTACCAATCACCAATGGTAATGGTGATATCGCCGTCTGGAGTGGAGAAAGGGACTGGAATAACTGATCTAGGGTTGACAACGAAGGAGCCAAAACCACCAGAAGCTCTCTGGAAATGGAGAGATGGGAAGTAGAAGAAACTACCAATCTGGTCTTTAACTTGAAACTCATAAGTCCAGTTCCACTTTGGTGGGATTGGACAGTTAGTTCCTGCAAGTCCATCTTGCCAAGAAACACGTCTCTGTTGGATTCCAGACCTGTTCCAAAAGTTCAAAACACATTCATTTCATAAAGTCTATTAAAAGACAAATGTTTGTGAATCTCTTACCAGTGAAGAAGAAGACCCTCGTCTAATTTGTTTCTCACATTGACGACCAGGTTTTCATTGGTCGTGACATTGATAGTAGGACCAGGGAACTTTCCATTTATAGCAATGACCTGACAGCCGAATTAAGAAAGAAAATGAGGATGTTTTTACATCTACAGTTAAAAAGACTGAAACTTTTGTCATTCATTAAGGTGGAAACTAGGCAAACTAGACACCCTTGGACTTTAACTCCATATACCCCATACCCCTCCCAAAAATTCCCCTTTAACCTTTTATTATAATATTATATATTTTTTATTTAAATTTAAATCGAGAAAATGGCTAATTACGGTTTTAATATAGGAACATGAGTTATTTACAGGATCCAACCACCAAGATCCGACCCAAACCAAGCAAACCGGACAGATTCGACCCAGATAGCCCTAAACGCCGTCGTTTGTGCTCCTTCTTCAACACTTAATTTTTCAAGCGGTAAACAAAAAGGAGTCCCTCCTCCTGCGATTGAAACGGCTCGGCGGCGATAAACCTAACATCCCGCCTCCTCCATTTTCTTCGCTTCTTCTTATTTCTCTGTGACAATCGAGTTCACCCATCTCGAATTGAGTTCCTGCGTTTTGTAAGTGATTTATTGTGATTGATTTCGGTTTGATTTGTATTTTAGGTCAAAAAAAATTGGGGAAATTGGGAAAAACTTGTCAATTATTTGTATTTGGCTAGTTTGTGATATGAATTCGGTGGATACATGGTGAAATTGTGCGATTTTATGCTATGAATATGTTATGATATAAACTAATTTGGGGATTGATTTTAGATGAAAATGTCCGATTTTGATATATTTTTTTACTTAATAAGTTGATTAAACACATGACTCCCTATAAATTAGGGTGAAAATATATATATGAATCAGATATGTTTGGTTTAAATGGGAGTGATAGCGAGTTGGTGATGAGAGTTAATTGATGTTGTGTTGTTGTTTGGGTTTGGATTTAGAGTGATTGAGTGTTGTAATGTCTTGTCTGAGAAAGTTATGAAGGAAATCAAAAGGTGGCAAAGAAGAAGGGAGTCCCCAATGAAAGGCGTCGTCTATCCCTTAGGCCGAGACCGTCCCCTATTGCAAAAACACCAGTAGTAGATTGTTTTTTTTTTCAGTCTCAAAACATAAAATTTAATTGGTGTTAATTGTTTTTTTCAGACTATTCACAGCAGGTTGGAACCAATTATTGGTGAGGAAATCTTGTTGGCTCGTATCGTTGACTTGGAGCGAGTATGACCGTCGAGAGCCTAGCGAGTCTTGGAACCACCGGTTAACCGTGAAGGGAAAGAGTATTTGGTGGGAAGAGCTGTATGATTTAGATCAAGCACGAGTGTTTACTAAGAAGAAGGACAAAGAAAAGGTGGCGTCTGCAGAAACATCATCCTCGATTCTAGCTTGCAAGGTCGGAACAGGGCTGGATTTCATGGGAGAAGCATTTGTTGGACTTAACCTAATGGTGGAGACAAAGCCGAGGCTGTTGATTTGGTGGGTGGAATTGAAAAGGGCAGCGGCTGTTGAGATCCGTGGCTAAGAAAATAGAAAAAGGCTCACATCTATCGAGAGTAAGGTGAGTGAAAACCGAATCTTGGTGAAGACATGGATTTTGGACGGTGGGATGGGAATCATGATGAAGATGCTGGGAAACGTGATGAAGAAGGTGAGAAAGAAAAAGAAGATGTTGAGCAAGAGGCTAGGAATCATGATGAAGATGGAGAAAAAGAAAAAGAAGGAGGAATCTCAGCAAGCCGATGCAGAGAGAAGTAGAGTACAAGCTGATGCATTTTGGAAGGGGTTGATGAGCAAGAAAAAGGGAGTCGGAGATTGGCGAGGAAGAAGAGAGGAGAAGGAGAAGAAGATTGTCAAGAAGAGAAGGAGGAAACTAGGCAAACTAGACACCCTTGGACTTTAACTCCATATACCCCATACCCCTCCCAAAAATTCCCTTTAACCTTTTATTATAATATTATATATTTTTTATTTAAATTTAAATCGAAAATGGCTAATTACGGTTTTAATATAGGAACATGAGTTATTTACGGATCCAACCACCAAGATCCGACCCAAACCAAGCAAACCGGACAGATTCGACCAGATAGCCCTAAACGCCGCCGTTTTGTGCTCCTTCTTCAACACTTAATTTTTTCAACTGTAAACAAAAAGGAGTCCCTCCTCCGCGATTGAAACGGCTCGGCGATAAACCCTAACATCCCGCCTCCTCCATTTTCTTCGCTTCTTCTTATTTCTCTGTGACAATCGAGTTCACCCATCTCGAATTGAGTTCCTGCGTTTTGTAAGTGATTTATTGTGATTGATTTCGGTTTGATTTGTATTTTAGGTCAAAAAAAATTGGGGAAATTGGGAAAAACTTGTCAATTATTTGTATTTGGCTAGTTTGTGATATGAATTCGGTGGATACATGGTGAAATTGTGCGATTTTATGCTATGAATATGTTATGATATAAACTAATTTGGGGATTGATTTTAGATGAAAATGTCCGATTTTGATATATTTTTTACTTAATAAGTTGATTAAACACATGACTCCTATAAATTAGGGTGAAAATATATATATGAATCAGATATGTTTTGGTTTAAATGGGAGTGATAGCGAGTTGGTGATGAGAGTTAATTGATGTTGTGTTGTTGTTTGGTTTGGATTTAGAGTGATTGAGTGTTGTAATGTCTTGTACGAAAGTTATGAAGGAAATCAAAAGGTGGCAAAGAAGAAGGAGTCCCCAATGAAAGGCGCCGTTTATCCCTTAAGCCGAGACCGCCCCTATTGCAAAACACCGGTAGTAGATTGTTTTTTTCAGTCTCAAAACATAAAATTTAATTGGTGTTAATTGTTTTTTCAGACTATTCACAGCAGTGTTGGAACCAATTATTGGTGAGGAAATCTTGTTGGCTCGTATCGTTGACTTGGAACGAGTATGACCGTCGAGAGCCAATGAGTCTTGGAACCACCGGTTAACCGTGAAGGAAAGAGTATTTGGTGGGAAGAGCTGTATGATTTAGATCAAGCCGCACGAGTGTTTACTAAGAAGAAGGACAAAGAAAAGGTGACGTCTGCGAAACATCATCCTCGATTCTAGCTTGCAAGTCCGGAGCAATGCTTTGGATTTCATGGGAGAAGCATTTGTTGGACTTAACCTAATGGTGGAGACAAAGCCGAGGCTGTTGATTCGAGGTGGGTGGAATTGAAAAGGGCAGCTACTGTTGAGATCCGGCTAAGAAAATAGAAAAAGGCTCACATCTATCGAGAGTAAGGTGAGTGAGAAACCGAATCTTGGTGAAGACATGGATTTTGGACGGTGGGATGGGAATCATGATGAAGATGCCGGGAAACGGATGAAGAAGGTGAGAAAGAAAAGAAGATGTCGAGCAAAGAGGCTAGGAATCATGATGAAGATGGAGAAAAGAAAAGAGAAGGAGGAATCGAGTACAAGCCGATGCAAGAGAGAAGTAGAGTACAAGCTGATGCATTTGGAAGGGGTTGATGAGCAAGAAAAAGGGAGTCAAGGAGATTGCCGAGGAAGAAGAGAGGGAGAAGGAGAAGAAGATTGTCAAGAAGAGAAGGAGGAACTGAGAGTGGAGATGAAGAAAGGGTGGAAGAATCGAGGTCAAGAAGATGAGAAAGTTGAGGAAGAAGAGAAAGCCGAGGAATCGAGAGTAGTGAGAAGGAAAAAGAGAAGAAAAAGAGAAGGAAAAGGAGAAGGAAATGAGTGGAGATGAGGCGATATCATTATGGCAAGTGTTCTATCGAGATCAATGAGTCTCGGTCGAGTATGCGACTCCAACACCGCCACCACCACCACCACGCGAGACTCCAACACCACCACCACGTGAGACTCCAACAACACCAAAGAAGCTTAAACCGCCACCGGTTGATCTGAACAAAACCCCGTGGAGGAAGAAGAATTTGGAGGGAAAGAGGTATGCTGCGACGCAGCCCGAGATCTTCTTTCTACGCAAGGAGAAGACGTAAACGCATGGAAAACCCAGCCGGGAGTTCAGTAAAAGGCCACACCGACCGCCGACCAAGAATAAGGCACGCCAAGGATGAGAGTCGTTGATGTGCACCTCCGATAACGGAAGAGGAAGTCCAACCATCAAGGTGCACTCTTTCACGACGGGAAGAAGGGGAGGAAGAAGACTAAAACAAAGGCTTAAAGGCTACCTTGGACTCCAGTACCTTATGTTTTAGATGTTTTTAAGTATTTTGGATGTTTGAAACTTGTAGGAGAATGTTTGTTTTGTTGTTGGATGTTAAACTGCTTTAAATGTTGTTTTGGATGTTTAAGACAGTAATGGAATACTGGATAACTTGAATTACGTGTGTTACTCCAAAAATGAATAACGTGATAACGGAATTCGGGTTTGTTGTAATGTAATAAAATAGATGAAATCAATTTATTTATTTTTAAAATGAATTTCACATGTAAAACGTAGTGCCAAATTTCTCATGTAAAACGTGTACCGCCATATATAAATTTAGTAAGATAATTAACACTTAGTAATACGCCTAATAATCTCCAAGGTTGTAGTAATACTACTATACACATAGTAATACTTTGGCAATAATTACGTTTATCTAGTTAAACCATCACAAAATTGAAGGTTTTGTAGTAAAACCAATGATTTTACCTAGTCAATCTTGTTAAGGAAGACATTTCATAAAAACATTTCAAAGAATACATGTTTTGAAAATTTCTCTTCACTATAGTAGAACACTTAGTAAACTAATATAGAAAGTTAAGGATGTTTTTAGAAACCGATAAGGTTTTCTTTAATAATTGAAAATATTTATCAAAAATAGTTTAGATGTATATATTTATCATGACATATTCTGGAAGTGAAAACAATCATCAAAAATAGTTTAAACGCATCATAAACAATTTACCTAGTGATATGTTTTGGTTAATGAAACACATAATAAAACCGAAATTCCCAAGAGTCCGTGATTACACGTAGAATGCTAAGAATCCCTCAAAGTCGTGATAACACGTAGTAATGCTAAGAATCTCAAGTATCCAGATTACACGCATTAATGCTAGTAATCTAGTCCAATGATTTTTCAAGAATTCAAATAAGACATAATAATAAATTTCAACAATCAAACACCGAACCCGAACCACTTCCACATTCAAAATATGCCGCGAAAACCTTCTCTCTTTCGCCGCCGCGCCTCCGCCACCCCTCACCCTTTGCTCTTTTTCCTCTTCCACGAGATTCTCCTACCGATGGAAACCTTGTTTGTTGTGGTTTTCCTTTCTTGACTTCAAAATCCGGAGGAAGTATTTTCTTTTAACTTCTTTTCCTCGTATAACCCAATCGACATAGAGGAACGTGGATATATTGTCCTCGTGATAAGCCAAAGCCCATTGCTTTCTACCAAATAGTACTTAGAACAATACTCGATAGATGGAGTTCCTTTTCTCGCTTATGTCATGAATGTAGCCGCGAATCGATGCACATTAATGTATTTCGTTTTATCAAATTGCTCACAATTTAAGTGTACATAGCCATATGCGGATAAACCTTCCCCACGACTCGCACACCGTACTCAAGATGGAAGCCGCTTAACTCTTTAACGTGAGAAAACCTCCTTCAACACATCTTTTAGACATTTCCTCTTCCACATAGTAAAGCTTCAGTTGTATGGTACTTCACCGCCTTCTTCCTATACTTGTTAAACCATTCAGCCATTTTGCAATGATTACATCAAACATCGTAAAGTAGTGTGTACATTGCCCCTCAATAACACCATTAAAAGATTCTACCGAATTGGTGGTGTCAACATTGTACCTATCTCCTTTAAAGTAACATCTAGCCCATTTCTTCTCTTCAACACTTTTGTCAAGATATCGCCACAGACTTGGATACTTCCTAAAGCATGATAAAATGAACTACCATCAGATAAGCATGCGATTCTCTAAACTCAACTAGTATCTTTGTTGTTATGGACGGCCTTTAACATTCGGAGACAAATGCCATATACAATACCCATGTTCGCCTCGAACACTAGACGCATCGCCTGATTAAGCTTCGCTTCTATCCGAAGAAACACCAACCGGGACATCGCTTATCGCTAATTTCAACCGCTCCATAAACCATATCCAACTTTGATCATTCTCACCATCCGCTACACCAAATGCATCAGTATGATGATCTCGAGATCCGTCGCAAATGCGAGAACTCCACCATAAACATTCTTGAGGTGTGTTGCATCCACATGAGGACTTTCCTCATCAGACGAACCCTTCTACGCAAGCTCCAAGTGCAAAAACGATACTTAAATCTATGGTGCTCATCCACTTCTACAAGTGTTCTTGTGGCAATATTGGTTTGTTCAAAGATGTGCATATAATGCAGTAGTAAAGTAAAACTCTCTTCCTCGACTCCTCGCGACTTCATTACAGCCTTCTTTTCCTCTCCACGCGGCGGTGTATGATACTTTCACACCAACTGCGATGAACCAAATCGATCGAACTTTGGGAACTGTGTCAAATGTACCAGATAATCTTGAGCCAAAACAGATGCAACGATTTGTTTCAGGCCTTCCTTCTATCACACGTTGTTCTAAGAGAACAATAACATGTATTCGCTGATATAACTTCTAACCGACCAAATTCAATTCTAACTTTGCAACTCGCGACAAACCACAGAACCTTCTTTTGCTCTCGACATTTAATCACAAATCTCTTAGTATCCGACTTCTTTATATCAAACTCAAAACATTTCGATGTGAAGCTTTCGAATATGAACTTTTCGCCTCCCTTGGTAAATTCTCGACCTAACCATATCCACACCATCATCCCATGGCTCATAAGCATCATTGGTCTTTCAGATCTTCAAATCATTGCCATCTCTTTCGTTGCCATTCTCATGCATCTCAATGTCTTGGTGATAAGTGAGCACACCACCAAAACGTCATTATCATTTGCATCATTCTCGCATCTCTTCATCACCAATCTCTTGTAACGACAACACATGTATGCCGCCAAATAACTTCTAACCGACAAATATCTCAATTCTTCACCATTGCAACTCGCACAAACCACTTCGAACCTTTCTTTGGCTCGACATTTAATCACAAATCTCTTAGTATCCGACTTCTTTATATCAAACTCAAAACATTTCGATGTGAAGCTTTCAATATGAACTTTCACGCCTCCTCGTGGTAAATTGACCTGAACCATATCCACACCATCATCCCATGGCTCATAGCAATACCGTCTTACTTCAGATCTTCAAATCATTGCCATCTCTTTCGTTGCCATTCTCATGCATCTCAATGTCTTGATGTGAGCACACCACCAAAACGTCATTATCATTTGCACATTCTCGCATTCATCTTCATCACCAAATTTCAGAACGACAACACATGTATGCCGCTTAAATAACTTCTAACCACCAAATATCTCAATTCTTCACCATTGCAACTCGCGACAAACCACTTGCACCCATCTTTGGCTCCTCGACATTTAATCACAAATCTCTTAGTATCCGACTTAATTATATCAAACTCAAACAATTTTGATATGGCGCGGTTTGAATAAGAACTTTTCGCTGGCCCTCGTTAAAAATTTCGACCTATAACCAAATCCATACCATCATCCCGTCCGATTGACACCATCATGCATCTCAATGTCTTCAAAGTGAGCACACCACCATTACCATCTTCTTCGCGCAAACTTCTATAGTCTCTATCGATATACCAACATAGACATCGGTTTCATCATTCTCGGTAGCATCCTCATCACCACAGAAATTCTCTATCGATAGAACGACATAGCCCTCGGCCATCATCATCCTTCCGAAACCGTGACTTCTTCATCGGTGACCTCCACATGTAACACTTCTACATTTCTCACTGGCTACTTCCAGATAACCAAAGATTTCGCCATCATTCCGATGTATGATGGCTTCAGACGTAATACAATACCATGGAAAGTAACTAATCTTCACTTTCACCTTAGATTCATCTACCTTTATCTTTCTCAAATACCAACCAAACCCAGTAAGTGATCTCCTCCATTGACTTCCTAAACAAAATCGTGTGAATTTCATCTTCTCCTTCACCATCTCCGAGATCCATTTTATTTCACCTTTCATATAATATCCCCATAATCAAAACAAATGAATGTGCACCGGATTTTCCATTTTCACGAGATAAAATAGAATACCATTAGTATTATCTTTATTAAGGCGCTTATAAATTATTCACACAGAACTAATACTTTTTCTTTCAAGACAAGAATATAAGTAATACCTAAGTAAAACTAGTAATCCCAAGTTTATTTTTCTAGTAAAACCACATATCTTTGTAATACCCGAAATTATCCTTCCACTTACAAATCCGATTTTTAGATGACATTGTTTCGATTATACATTCCACATGATGTATGATTCATCGTGAAACTAAATTACACCAGATAATCATCAAAACAAACATAAAATTGCATATAAATCTTTATTTACGCTTTTTAAAGTTTTAAAACTCTCATATTTTCAAGGGATCTTCTTCTTTCAATAATACCGGTGATATATATGATAACGGTACTGCATGACAGCAAGAAATAATGGCTCCAACATGGTTGACAATTTTTATATACTTTATTTTCCACCGAAAAGACTTCTTTTATTAGCTTTATTCATCAACATGAGCTGTAAATTTTCATCACATAGACCACGATTCTCTTTACATATATACTATATGAGTCTTATCTCCCGACGCGTATTTATAACTGATGATTGCAAATTTACACTGATTGTGGGGAACTATTGTTAAGAAATAGTGATTCATTTTGGTGATAATAGATAGATTGCAAATTACACTGATTGTGGGGAATTATTGTTAAGAACTAATGATTCATTTTGGTGATAATAGATAGATTGCAAATTACACTGATTGTGGGGAACTATTGTTAAGAAATAGTGATTCATTTTGGTGATAATAGATAGATTGCAAATTACACTGATTGTGGGGAACTATTGTTAAGAAATAGTGATTCATTTTGGTGATAATAGATAGATTGCAAATTACACTGATTGTGGGGAATTATTGTTAAGAACTAATGATTCATTTTGGTGATAATAGATAGATTGCAAATTACACTGATTGTGGGGAACTATTGTTAAGAAATAGTGATTCATTTTGGTGATAATAGATAGATTGCAAATTACACTGATTGTGGGGAATTATTGTTAAGAACTAATGATTCATTTTGGTGATAATAGATAGATTGCAAATTACACTGATTGTGGGGAATTATTGTTAAGAACTAATGATTCATTTTGGTGATAATAGATAGATTGCAAATTACACTGATTGTGGGGAATTATTGTTAAGAACTAATGATTCATTTTGGTGATAATAGATAGATTGCAAATTACACTGATTGTGGGGAATTATTGTTAAGAACTAATGATTCATTTTGGTGATAATAGATAGATTGCAAATTACACTGATTGTGGGGAACTATTGTTAAGAAATAGTGATTCATTTTGGTGATAATAGATAGATTGCAAATTACACTGATTGTGGGGAACTATTGTTAAGAAATAGTGATTCATTTTGGTGATAATAGATAGATTGCAAATTACACTGATTGTGGGGAATTATTGTTAAGAACTAATGATTCATTTTGGTGATAATAGATAGATTGCAAATTACACTGATTGTGGGGAATTATTGTTAAGAACTAATGATTCATTTTGGTGATAATAGATAGATTGCAAATTACACTGATTGTGGGGAATTATTGTTAAGAACTAATGATTCATTTTGGTGATAACAGATAGATTGCAAATTACACTGATTGTGGGGAACTATTGTTAAGAAATAGTGATTCATTTTGGTGATAATAGATAGATTGCAAATTACACTGATTGTGGGGAACTATTGTTAAGAAATAGTGATTCATTTTGGTGATAATAGATAGATTGCAAATTACACTGATTGTGGGGAACTATTGTTAAGAAATAGTGATTCATTTTGGTGATAATAGATAGATTGCAAATTACACTGATTGTGGGGAATTATTGTTAAGAACTAATGATTCATTTTGGTGATAATAGATAGATTGCAAATTACACTGATTGTGGGGAATTATTGTTAAGAACTAATGATTCATTTTGGTGATAATAGATAGATTGCAAATTACACTGATTGTGGGGAATTATTGTTAAGAACTAATGATTCATTTTGGTGATAATAGATAGATTGCAAATTACACTGATTGTGGGGAACTATTGTTAAGAAATAGTGATTCATTTTGGTGATAATAGATAGATTGCAAATTACACTGATTGTGGGGAATTATTGTTAAGAACTAATGATTCATTTTGGTGATAACAGATAGCGACTAAATAAATTTTTACTATGATCTAATAATTTGTCGGTTGTAGGAAGTGCCTTATGTACGCAATAACCACATGCTGCTCTCTCGCGTGCCATCTTATTTTGAATAACAGATTAGTTAGTAGCTTTACAGTTACATCACTAAGTTAATGTGGGTATTATGTGAAGATTTGTATTTGACCGTTTGACCAAAGACATCTGTGAAAGAGATAAGATTTATTAATGGTTGGCTATTCTGCGAGTACCATGTGGCTGCCAGCCAAAACGATAGTGCAACAAAAATAAATCAATTTCGTTGTTCTCTCTACGCGTGTGTAAATCCAATGCGGCTGCCATTTATGTTCAATGCTGTGTCCTTAGCCATTTATGTTCAATGCTGTGTCCTTAGCGTAAATTTTCCAACTATGTTGAACACAATCATGGTATTTTATTTTATTGATAATGTGTAGTAGAATGTATTGTAAATATTTTGATGCTCGCCTCGTCTTAAATAGGGGTGGTCGAGCGGATATCCGAATTTTAAGGATATCGTGATCCGATCCGTCCCATACTGAATATCGATTTTTCGATTCGATCCGATCTGTGATCTGGGATATTATTGGATATCCAGAAAAATCATATATTTAAAAAATTATATATTTAAACAATTTTTTAAAATTATATATATGTATATGCATATGTACATTACGAATCGGATCGGATATCCGTTTTCTAAAATTTAGTATTTGTGATTTGCTCCTTATTTGACGGATATTAAATTTTAGTATTTGCTTCGATTTGTAAAGTTACGGATATTCGGATTTTTCTCGAAGCGAATAACGGATCGAATCAAATTTTACGGATATTTTACCCACCCCTAGTCTTAAAAGTTACGCAGAAAAGGCATCATTAACTTAATCATCATTTTACTTTTGAACCATAGCGTAACATGTACTACAACATATCTTTCGTCAAGAACTACATCAAAGAATTTGTCAGGAATTTTATTAAGATATGGTAATGGAAATCAAACAAAATCGCATAATTAAAACTAAAATAGAGAAGTTATGTTAAGAAGGAAGAAACCAAACCTGTTGAGGAACACCAAGTGGAGAAGCGGTAATGTAGGAAACTTCGAAGTTATAGAAAGCATATGGATCTGCAGCAGAGCAGAATCTTGAGTTCACGAAGAACATAAGAAGCAGGATCTTGAACACATCCATTTCGTTCTTTCTTTGCTTTTCTTGAGCAATGTAGTTTTAGATTTGTTTATGTTTGTATTGTGTGAATTTACATTATCAGATTTGAGGAATAGGGAGTACGGAGTGGGAGAAAGTAGAAGCTATAAAGGAAAGAGACAACCCAGAGAGAGATGAAGACAGAAGAGAACGGCTATAATTTCTAGGTTACCTAATTAATTAATTATTATTATTAACTATTGTTTTACCAGAAAAAGCCGCACAAGGCGCCTATAATTTTTGCATAATATGAAGAAAAATAAACTCAAAGAATAATCAATCAAATACCATTCTCTTTTGTTTGACGAAATAATTAGTATATTTATATATTTTTCATACTTCTTACTTATATATTTTTATATTAACTATATTACTGTATTTATGGATACCCTGTCCCTCAATATAGAGTTCTAGCTGATCATAAATTATGCTATCAGCTTCAATTTCAGAGAATTTAGAAGAAAATGAAAACAAGAAAAATAGTTCTGACAGAGAAAAAAAAACTTTATATAAATGATATATAATAACTGTATACAATAATAGTATTGCGGTAATTTGTCCATTATTGTATAACCGATATATATGATAACGGTACTGCATGACAGCAAGAAATAATGGCTCCAACATGGTTGACAATTTTTATATACTTTATTTTCCACCGAAAAGACTTCTTTTTATTAGCTTTATTCATCAACATGAGCTGTAAATTTTCATCACATAGACCACGATTCTCTTTACATATATACTATATGAGTCTTATCTCCCGACGCGTATTTATAACTGATGATTGCAAATTTACACTGATTGTGGGGAATTATTGTTAAGAACTAATGATTCATTTTGGTGATAATAGATAGATTGCAAATTACACTGATTGTGGGGAACTATTGTTAAGAAATAGTGATTCATTTTGGTGATAACAGATAGCGACTAAATAAATTTTTACTATGATCTAATAATTTGTCGGTTGTAGGAAGTGCCTTATGTACGCAATAACCACATGCTGCTCTCTCTCGCGTGCCATCTTATTTTGAATAACAGATTAGTTAGTAGCTTTACAGTTACATCACTAAGTTAATGTGGGTATTATGTGAAGATTTGTATTTGACCGTTTGACCAAAGACATCTGTGAAAGAGATAAGATTTATTAATGGTTGGCTATTCTGCGAGTACCATGTGGCTGCCAGCCAAAACGATAGTGCAACAAAAAATAAATCAATTTCGTTGTTCTCTCTACGCGTGTGTAAATCCAATGCGGCTGCCATTTATGTTCAATGCTGTGTCCTTAGCCATTTATGTTCAATGCTGTGTCCTTAGCGTAAATTTTCCAACTATGTTGAACACAATCATGGTATTTTATTTTATTTTATTTTATTGATAATGTGTAGTAGAATGTATTGTAAATATTTTGATGCTCGCCTCGTCTTAAATAGGGGTGGTCAGAGAGCGGATATCCGGAATTTTAAGGATATCTGTGATCCGATCCGTCCCATACGAATATCGATTTTTCGATTCGATCCGATCTGTGATCTTCCGGATATTCGGTGTTACGGATATCCAGAAAAATCAGTATATTTTACTGGATATCCGATCCGCCGATCCGGTAAAAAATAATAAAAATTCATTTTTTGAAAAATATTTTTGTAAAGAAATTTTTACTACAAAAGAATAATATTTTCATTACAAAATATTTAAAACTACATATTTTTAAAATTTTAATGACCAAATTATTAATTTAGTGGATAAAATAGCTAAAAATATATATAGAGATATAAAATTATATATATGTATATGCATATGTACATTACGAATCGGATCGGATATCCGTTTTCTAAAAATTTAGTATTTGTGATTTGCTCCTTATTTGACGGATATTAAATTTTAGTATTTGCTTCGATTTGTAAAGTTACGGATATTCGGATTTTTCGAATCGAAACGAATAACGGATCGAATCAAATTTTACGGATATTTTACCCACCCCTAGTCTTAAAAGTTACGCAGAAAAGGCATCATTAACTTAATCATCATTTTACTTTTGAACCATAGCGTAACATGTACTACAACATATCTTTCGTCAAGAACTACATCAAAGAATTTGTCAGGAATTTTATTAAGATATGGTAATGGAAATCAAACAAAATCGCATAATTAAAACTAAAATAGAGAAGTTATGTTAAGAAAAGAAAATATCAATTACATGGTATTATGGAAGTTGATAGTATCTTGCAAATATTACTTTCACAAAATTATGAAAGTTGACACTATTTTGGAAGTATTTCTAATTGGTTTATGGAAATGGGTAAATACAATAATTCAATTATATTAATGTAATAAACTCGTTTTATATAATAGGAGCTTTTGTCTATTTTCCGTATTTTTCTTTTTATCTTTATGATTCTACAACAACCTTATATTCTCTATCTTATGTTGACGAGTTCATCAAGGAGTGTCACGAGTTTGTGTGTTTGATTCTTGTTCTAGGTCAAACTGTTTAGCCATCTTGTTTTAACAAAGTGGTATCAGAACCTTAGATGCTGTTGATTTTAGATCAGTACATCGAAAAATCCCCTAATGAAAATCCCCTTACCCAACTGAAAGACTGCTCACTCATGATCAATGAAAAACAACAAAATGATTCAACAAAAAACATAATATCTACTTTATTAAAAGGAAAGGAGTTTAAATAAATCTACCTATGAAAGTTGTTTTGGACCTTTTCCTTTTTTTACTTTTTGGTCTTTCCCTTTATTTTCTCTAACCATACAACATTATAATTAATAGTCAAATTAATATATAACCATACAACATTATCATTAATAGTCATATTAATACATGATACGTTAAATACAATGTCGGCAATTAAAGCAATATTATTCCCTATTTCTTTATTTAAATAAATTTGTTTTAGATTTATAGGAAATAATTAACAAACGAAACAAACATACATGAAATAATAATCACCGATATATAGTTACAATAATAAATCACTAAAACTTTCGATGTTGGTGATGATTGGTTCGACTGTGACTGTAAAAATTTAGCTGTAAGAGTTTAGTTGTAGGTAAGTTGGTTGTAGCTGTAAAGTTGTTACTGTAGATTTTATTGCAGAGACTTTTGCTGTAGTTAAATTTGTTGTAGCTGTAAACTATATGCTGTAGATATTTCAAAATAATATATGTAATATATATATAAAATAATTATTTTTTATCAACTAAAATAATTTATATTAATGATTTTTATAAATTATTAAAATTTATTGTTATTTAAAGTGGGATATGTAAATAATATTTTATGTTATTTAAAATATTTGAATAATTTTGAAAACACCCAGAACTAAATTAAATTATTTATAGATATTTTAATTATGATTATCTAATTAATTTGATATTATAGATAGTTTTTTTTCATTTTACAGTTTCTACAACCTATAAAACAATGATGTAGGTGTTTTGCCTAAAATACATAAGAATAAATTTTGCTTTAATTTTTTTGTTGTAGCTTTAAAAATAAAACTAAAGCATGATTGGTACTAGTTAATAGAAATTTGTTGTAGACTTTGACTAACCAAAATAAAGCTACAACATGATTGGTAAAGTTTAGTGCTTTAAAAATAAATAAAGCTAAAGTATGGAGATAAAACCCAACCAATCATCCTCGTTGCATTATAAACAAAATATACCATATTTAAACAATTTTTTTAAAAAATTATATATTTAAACAATTTTGTAGAGAAAAAAAAAACAATTTTGTAGTGTTCACATAGAAAACTTATACTATCAAAATGAATCATTATAAAAATTCAATGTAAAAGGTTATTAGACCTATATATAATTTTTCTATTCTACCATTAATTATTCTAACCATGAAAGATCCGATGAACTCAGAAATAGCCAAAATTTGTTCGAATATCTGAAATATATTTTAAACTTTTGATATTTTACTTGAAACTCAAAGCTATAACTGAAAAAATGAACATGGAACTTAAAAGAATATTTGTAATACCAAAAACATATATGAAATATCCAAATGTAACTTATATATTCAAAATATATTGGGTGCTTTGAGTATCCGATCGGATCTTGGGTAAAATATGAACCCAAACCAAGATCCGCGGGTCCAAAAAATATCCAATATGTACTTTTTCCAGGACCAAAATTCGAACCAAACATATATTTTTAAATCGGTTTCAGATTTTTGTGAATCCAAATAAAATGTTTAGGCCTAAAAGAGTTACATAATATATACATATAAATCTCAAATAAACTAATTCATAAATCGTATAATTTTAAATAAATTCTCTGTTTTGATATAATACAGATTTTTTAACACAATAATATACGATCTCAAAATAATAATCCGTATCAAATTTTGTTTATAATCTTAATAAAAAATGCGCTTCCGAAGCGCGGATCAACATCATTGTAATAAATTGTGAATAACAAAGAATGTATAATCAAGCTTGTCATGTTCTTCTTTTTCAACTTTTTTAATTAGAAATTTAGAATCTAAAAATAAAATTAATTATAAATATTTAAATTTTGAAATTTTAAATGATATTAGACTACACTGTAAAATCTAATATACCTTAAATTTAAGTAGACTTCATATGAAGTCTGTGATATGTATATCATAATAGACCGCTGATACCATAAGAGAAGGTTCATAGAAATAGCAAAACAAACAAAAGTAATAGAAAAATAGATTATAAATAAATTATACATAAATATAGGCGATTAAACCAGCTACTTAAACCCAAAGCTTAACATAATATTAAAAGTATAAAATTAAACGATATGAAATAGGATTAATAAGTCTACTACAATAATTTCATTATGGTTATTTATTCTTAGTATTTTTAATAATTTAAATATATAATTTCACAATTTCTGAATATTAGTATGAAGACTAATATTTTTATTTATTCGTGCAAAAATAAAATTAATTATAAATATTTAAATTTTGAAATTTTAAATGATATTAGACTACACTGTAAAATCTAATATACCTTAAATTTAAGTAGACTTCATATGAAGTCTGTGATATGTATATCATAATAGACCGCTGATACCATAAGAGAAGGTTCATAGAAATAGCAAAACAAACAAAAGTAATAGAAAAATAGATTATAAATAAATTATACATAAATATAGGCGATTAAACCAGCTACTTAAACCCAAAGCTTAACATAATATTAAAAGTATAAAATTAAACGATATGAAATAGGATTAATAAGTCTACTACAATAATTTCATTATGGTTATTTATTCTTAGTATTTTTAATAATTTAAATATATAATTTCACAATTTCTGAATATTAGTATGAAGACTAATATTTTTATTTATTAAATGAAACTCCTAATCATATGGTTATATGATTACCAGCATATTTTATAACAAAAATTTAAACTACTGATAAATTTTTTAATGTAGAATGTTTAATAATGTTAGTAACTTATAATCATTTTAAAAATCCAATGCATATTTCAAAATTAGGATATTAAATTCTCTATATTTTTCAATGCAAATATCAAAATATAAGTATGTGTTTTTATATGGTATATAATTTAATCAAGTGATATAAATATATATATATAAAATAATTATTTTTATCAACTAAAATAATTTATATTAATGATTTTTATAAATTATTAAAATTTATTGTTATTTAAAGTGGGATATGTAAATAATATTTTATGTTATTTAAAATATTTGAATAATTTTGAAAACACCCAGAACTAAATTAAATTATTTATAGATATTTTAATTATGATTATCTAATTAATTTGATATTATAGATAGTTTTTTTCATTTTACAGTTTCTACAACCTATAAAACAATGATGTAGGTGTTTTGCCTAAAATACATAAGAATAAATTTTGCTTTAATTTTTTTGTTGTAGCTTTAAAAATAAATAAAGCTAAAGTATGGAGATAAAACCAACCAATCATCCTCGTTGCATTATAAACAAAATATACCATATTTAAACAATTTTTTAAAAATTATATATTTTAAACAATTTTTTAAAAATTATATATTTTAAACAATTTTTTAAAAATTATATATTTTAAACAATTTTTTAAAAATTATAATGTATAAGTTATCTATTGTTTCAACTAGTGGTTTAATCGGTACCGGGTTTGGATTTTAGTGGGTTTTACGGGTTTTGTGGGTTTTAAATGGGTTTCAGATTTTTGTGAATCCAAATAAAATGTTTAGGCCTAAAAGAGTTACATAATATATACATATAAATCTCAAATAAACTAATTCATAAATCGTATAATTTTAAATAAATTCTCTGTTTTGATATAATACAGATTTTTTAACACAATAATATACGATCTCAAAATAATAATCCGTATCAAATTTTGTTTATAATCTTAATAAAAAATGCGCTTCCGAAGCGCGGATCAACATCATTGTAATAAATTGTGAATAACAAAGAATGTATAATCAAGCTTGTCATGTTCTTCTTTTTCAACTTTTTTAATTAGAAATTTAGAATCTAAAAAATAAAAAAACATTTTAAACATTAGAATGTATAAGTTATCTATTGTTTCAACTAGTGGTTTAATCGGTACCGGGTTTCGGATTTTAGTGGGTTTTTACGGGTTTTGTGGGTTTTTAAATTTTGGGTTTTTCACAAAACCCTAACCGCATTTATATTGGGTCACCAAATTTACCTGTTCAACTGCGGATCCGGGTCGGGTTTCAAAACACTGTCAGAAACCTTTAACCATCAACTGTATCGAAACCAAACTAACACACTACAAAAAAAACCAGCAAAGAAACGAAATCAAAAAACACGATTCACATACAAAAAACAATTCTTATGTAAGCCAAATATATATTGATATATCAAAAAATCTATAACAAAAATCAAATTTATATTTTTTTCATTGCATTTATAACGGTTTTTTTATTTTAATGTATTTTTACCATATTCTTTTTATTATATCCTAATTTGACTCTATACGAATAACTGGATCTATCGGTTCGACCACAAGTCTGAATCGGATATGAAAACTCAGTGAAAACATTTTACCAGACTGAAAAATAATAATAGAACAGCTTTTAAATATTATAGATATCTAATAAATAAATATAAATTCATTTAATATTGGCTTAACGATTAACAAAAAAATATCCGCGCTTCTTAAGCGCGGATCAAAATCTAGTTATTATATTGAAACGAGAGAAGGATAAGAAAATCTTCTCCAAAATGAGTATATGAGGAATCTCCTTCCACTAGTCTACAAGTATGATCTGAAGTGTGACAAATCTCTCACAATCTCTCTCAGGATGCTCTCTAGTCGCCAAGAACAAAAACAAGTGATAGAATACAGTCTAAACTCGAGTTTTTAGGTTTTATATCTTCAGAACGAGTATATTTGCATAGAAAGTTGCTCCCTTGTGTCACTGGGCGGTCGATCCCTAGGAGGTGGATCAATTGATCCTTGCCAAATATGGATTGTGAGAGTAAGAGAGTTTTAGAAGCGAGAGATTTTTAGCGAGAAGCGATAGAGTTTTAAAAACTTATGTAGCCATTTTAGAGAGAGATGATTTGTCAAAAAATTAGGTCGAGAGAAAAAAATTATAACTATCTTAAAGTTAGGAGTAGAATTTGCTGGAAGTCTACTTGGTAGACTTCTTTAAGTCTACTACAATAATTTCATTATGGTTATTTATTCTTAGTATTTTTAATAATTTAAATATATAATTTCACAATTTCTGAATATTAGTATGAAGACTAATATTTTTATTTATTCGTGCAAAAATAAAATTAATTATAAATATTTAAATTTTTGAAATTTTAAATGATATTAGACTACACTGTAAAATCTAATATACCTTAAATTTAAGTAGACTTCATATGAAGTCTGTGATATGTATATCATAATAGACCGCTGATACCATAAGAGAAGGTTCATAGAAATAGCAAAACAAACAAAAAGTAATAGAAAAATAGATTATAAATAAATTATACATAAATATAGGCGATTAAACCAGCTACTTAAACCCAAAGCTTAACATAATATTAAAAAGTATAAAATTAAACGATATGAAATAGGATTAATAAGTCTACTACATCCCAAACAACAAACACCAAATTCTAAATGTTCTATTTGATAATTAAAAAAACTCTCGGTTGATCACGATATCAAAAATAAAGAACTTGTAAATAAACGCGACTCAATATTTATATGTAAATTGAAGTCAATAAAGAAAATTTAAATCTTAAATGTAACCCTTGAAATAAATACATATTTAGACATAATGTTACCAAACCATAAGCATTGTACAAACATGGTCAATAAACTAATTTATATTTTTCAAATTGTTCTATTGTGTTAAATTTTAATCTATATACTTGTTACTTGTTCATATATTAATTATTTATAATATATTTTAAACAAATTAATTTTATTTATTTAAAATTTAATTATTAAATTAAATTACAAGCTAGATTTCTTTAGACTTTTGTGTTAAGAAGAGACATTGGAGAGTTTTTTTAAAAAGAGAGGAGACTTTTTTTTTTTGCTTAAAAAGAAGGAGACTTTGGAATGATAAAATCAAAAAATAATCTTTTGATTTCTTTTTGGTCGTAAAAGTACATGATAATTTATATTAAAAAGCTAAATTTTTCTTTGCATTTGATTTAATATAGAGTATGCTTTTGCATTTCAAACCAATTTTTGAATCATATTTGGCAAATCTCTTTGAAATTAACCGGGGGTCCTACCCTTCTATCTAACCAATGCAGTACTAAAACATTTTTGAAAGCTCTTGATGTATAATTTTTTTACCGTTTTGGAGCGTGTTGGAGCAGAAATCGTTGAATGTGCATGCGTGATCGAGCTACCCGAATTGATGGTCATGATAGTTAATTTTATTGTTACATCTTCATAGTTATATATTTAAGTACAAGGTTAAGATCTTCGTCTTGCTCGGGATAATCATTTAATATATAAATTATATTAATGTATTACTATGTATTTTATGTTTTTCTACATGAATAATAAAAAATAAATATATATTGAATAATTGAGAAATCAATAACTATTACATATATAACTAAACTGGTGCACGCATATAAATCAAACGATCACTCTTGTTTATTAACGATCATTTTATGGTAAATAAATCAAAACAATCAATGTTATCTATGGTATATGATATATATTAAATTTAAATGATATTGAGTTAGATATATAATATATTTTTATTATTTATTAAATGAAACTCCTAATCATATGGTTATATGATTACCAGCATATTTTTATAACAAAAATTTAAACTACTGATAAATTTTTTTAATGTAGAATGTTTAATAATGTTAGTAACTTATAATCATTTTTAAAAATCCAATGCATATTTCAAAATTAGGATATTAAATTCTCTATATTTTTCAATGCAAATATCAAAATATAAGTATGTGTTTTTATATGGTATATAATTTAATCAAGTGATATAAATATATATATATATATATAAATAAATATCTGTAAACCGAGACTTCTTACTAATGTGGTTTTATAATCATTTGCATCTTTTTATAGCAAAAAATTTAAACCATTGTTCACAAAAGTTTATGTGAGACTTTTAACATTTTAGTAATTTGTACTCGTCTTTAAAAATTCAAAATATGACATATACAAAAAAAATTTAAATTTTTATTATATGGTTAATGTAATTGTGTAATTTATTTTAATAACAAAGATTTAAAAAAAATGATAGAGGGTATACAAATTGTTAGCAAATCTTTATTATTGCAAAAAATTAGTTGTCATATATATTTTAATCACATTAGGTAATTTTGTATCTTTTATTTAAGGAAAGAATGGATAGTAACTTTTTAGATTAATAAGAAATTTTATGGTTAGTTTAATGCAATATATAGTTTATATTTAAATGGACCAACTTATTTTCTAAGAACTATAAAAATCATTCTCATGACGACACATATCATATCTCAAATGTTGTAATACTTCTCTCTTAATATATAAAGGATTTGATGGTTTATTTTATTTTCTTGCTAAGTGTAATTTGGAAATTTGATACTATTAATTAGTCCCTCCGTTTCATATTAAGTGTCTTTTAAGGTTCTTGCACATGAATTAAGAAAATCATTCAATTTTCTGTTTTATTCTTATTTAATACATATTTTGTTTGATTCTATTAATTAATGAGCTAAAAGTAAGGATAAAAATTGGAAAAAAAATTTATATTTTTCTTGAAAATGTAAAACGACACTTATAATGAGACAAAATTTTAAAATTAAAATGACATTTAGTATGAAATGGATGAAGTAAAAATCAGCAGGGAAGGGAGCGATTAGAGGGAAAGCCAATAGCGTGCTCCCTGAGTATTAATGTCATGATGCCATTATTTAAACATGCTAAAAAATAGACAAAATTAATCGGTTGATGTATGTTTTTTTGTACAAAGTTTATGTATGTTTCAAATACTTCAAATATGTGCTGACAAAAATGTACTTAGAATATGCGATTACCGGCGAGGAGACGTTTAATATTTAAATTATGGAACACTTCATGTTCCTATACAATATAAATCGGAGGATGTAGCCCTGAAACAAGAGCTTAGCCATGTAGAAGTTGTTGGTTATATTGAGTTTCGTATCCGAATGGGTATGAACTATATATTTGGATACTGATTGAATCGCGCACGAGGTCATTTTTCTTAAAAAGTATTTTGACCTTATTCTAAGCATTTAGTTTACACGAAATCCCTTTATAGGATAAGACAATCAAAGTCTCACTTTTGTTCTAGGTTAAGATACAAGAGAAACAAAAAGAACTTTAGTGTTTATATGTGTTTCTTCAAAGATCTTTGATGATCTTTGAACATGAATCTTTCTTTCTATCTAACTATTAGTTTCTGATTTTCTCTTCTTCAAGTTATACAAGTTATCAAGTTGTTAAAGTTGTAATTTTCTAGTGCCCACAACTCTTTTATACAGAGTACTGAGGGTTATAATGGTTAGCAGTAGCGAAACTAGGATAAAATATTACCGGGGTCAATGTATATATTAAAAATATTGATACAAAAACAATAAACATATAAGACGAAAAAGCGTAATAATATTTTGTGCATAGATTTAAATCTATATTTTCTCATAATATTATGAATTTTTTTCTACATTTTCAATATTTTTAATAAACAAATGTAAAGTATATTTAAAAAAATTATTGGCTGAGAAGCAACAAAAACCTGAATATTATATGATTCTATTCGTATTCATATATTTTCATATAATAAAACATCTATGGACCACTTTAATCCAAGTTAAGAGAAACATATTAATAAAATGAACTATTATACCTCAATTAGAATTATTTACAGAGAGGGAATTTCTTTTTTTTTGGGGGGTCAAAAGAGAGAATGTTCATAAAACATTAAAGACAGTGTTAATATGAGTAAATGCGTGCAATTATGCATAGAATTAATATCATAAAGATAAAAATAGAAACTAGCTTTGCACAGTTATTTGCAGGTTTTCATTTAAAATAAAAGGTTTTTTTTAGTAATGTAAAGTCAAATATGGAAAGGGGTCAAAACCTTGATTAATAGGGGGTCAATAACTGAACTTTGATGTTATTACACTACAACAAATGTTGACTATAACTACTGCATATATCGTGGTTAAATCGTAATTAAACCACTATTACGACGACTTAACTACGAATTACGAATCGTAGTTACTAGCTCTTCGTAATGGAAAAATCGACGTAAAATCGAAGGAAAAGTACGACGAATGACAATCGAGGTAAAATCGACGTAAATACAAAATCGTCGTAACGTGGAAGTAATAGACAAATCGTCGTCACGTAATAGACAAATTGTCGTAACGTGGAAGTAATAGACAAATCGAAGTAAAATAGAGGTAAAATGTGTCGAAGTAATGCAGACGTAAAGTAGTCGTTAAAATCGAGGTAAGATAGAAGCTATATTTACAACGAATTACCCTCGAATGTCGAAGTACTTTGGTAGTAAATTATCTGACGCATTACACCTATTTTTACTACAATTTACATTGATTTCTTTCGAACATTTTACTACGAGTTAACCTCGATTTCTTTTAGAATTAACCTCGATTTGTAAAAAGTTTTATATTTAAAATTGTTTTATATTTAAAATTGTTTTATATTTAAAATTGTTTTATATTTAAAATTGTTTTTTTGTTCAATAACAGAAAATGAAATATATAATTATTTTAAAATAATTTAATAACCAGAAATATAAACAAAATAATATTAATATATTAAAATATTTTAAAATTCAAAATAAAAATAAAAATTACAAAAAAAAACCTAAAGATTAAGGTCTTCCCGAAGCTCGGCACTATGGTTCTCGGTCCGTCGCTCTAGATCCGCCTGCTCCTCCGCGGTGCGTTGTGTGACTATGGTAGGACGGACTTGACTCCACATCTGCCCATACCTCGGGTCTGACTCCGCCATCAAATCGAACATTGACGCCATGCCCATCATCGAAGTCCGGTGCTCTGCTAAGGCGGCATTAGAAGCTGCCAAAGCTGCCCGGAGCTGAGCATTCTCTTCGTCTCTTCCCGAAACATAATCTGCTCTCGCCCTCGGAACATCGTTAACCGAGCCAATTCCGACGACTCGTCCCCTTTTCTTTGGGGCAACCTGTAATAAATTAATTAATTTTATTAGTAAAAATATATTTTAAAAAAATTATTTAATTAAATTATACTATATATATATATATTTTAAAAAATATATTACCTGTTCAAATATTTTGTCTGTTCTACCGCTGACAACCGAACAGTGGCAACCGATTTTCTTGGGACGGTGAGTCTCGACCTCTTGGATTCGAGATCAACGTCGTTAGGATCTTTTCAGCCCGAGCATCCACAAACGCCCCATCTTTATGGGTGTGAGTTTTTGTAAAGCTTGGACAAAGATGGAGGTTCTCCATCTTCGTACTGTAGAAAAATTTAGAAATTTAATATAATTAATTTTATTAAAAATTTTTTTATTAATAATTAAAAAAAATTACCATCTGTAAGGCAACTCCGACGTGTGGAATCTGCCCGGAAGTATGAGGCAACGGCAAATTGCCTTCTGCATCTGGTGTATGTCGGGCTGCCGAGCAGTTGTTGGCCGTCATAATGCTCGAGGCAACATCCATAGGCCTTATGGCCTGTCCATACCGTCTCGGCGATGAATATGGGTTTCGCAGCATCACCCTCAACCCTCCACTTATCCTTCCAGTCGCCAACGGTGTTTTTAAGGCGATACATCGCCTTCTCGGTGAACGCCTTCTTCACTTTCTCGTTGACGGCAATAGACCAATTCCATTTTTGCTGGAAAAATATTAATTAATAAATATAATAAATAATTATTATAGAAAATAAAATATAAATTATAAATTAAAATATGAAAACTAACCGAAAACACTTGAACCAAGTTCTCGAATGTGATCGGCGTAAGACTCCGTTCGATGCGGTTGATGAAATATGACTTGATGGTATAAAGCGGACCGTCCAAGACGGTTGTCCGTACTAAACACGCAAAAGACAAATAATGTAATTAGATATATATACATATATAATTTATAACTTATGGAAATAATAATATATTAAACTTAATTACCGTATGTGTTTGGTGGACGATCGGGATCGATGACGGTAAACCTTCGGCCCGGCATCCGAAGCAAATCCTCAACGGTAAATCTAGCGTCACGGTGCATCCGGGGCACCATCAAATCAGGATGGACATATCCGGAGCACCCCGAGGTGGTGGAGCAGCATCCCGGCGGTGGAGCAGCAGCCGGAGGAGGTGGAGCAGCAGCCGGAGGTGGCTGACCATGCGGTGGAGGGACATCGGTGCAGGAGGCACCCATGGTGGAAGAGGAGCAGACGCAGCTGGTGATTGTTCCGAGATTGGCTCTCGGGAACTGTTTCCGGCCGGGTTCGCGATTACCAGTAGAAGCAGAATGATCAGTCGTCAGAGAAATGTA
This sequence comes from Brassica carinata, assembly GCA_016771965.1. Lineage (NCBI taxonomy): Eukaryota > Viridiplantae > Streptophyta > Magnoliopsida > Brassicales > Brassicaceae > Brassica > Brassica carinata. The sequence goes on along the minus strand of CM028687.1, from coordinate 45,376,505 downwards.
CTCTCATAGGTGGGTCTCTAAGTCGTTTTACCTGAGGAGTAGACATGTGTACTCAATCAACCTGTTAAAAAATCAATTATTAAAAGAAACAAAAAATATATATATAAAATGTGCATCTAAAATAAATATAATTTTATCTATTCCTAAACTAACCACGTAATCTAATTCCATCCTTAAGCTAAACCACCTAAACTAAAAAAAAAAAAAAATCATACCTAGAGGGAAGGCAGAGAGAAGGCAGAGAGAGGTTAGAGAGAAGGCAACGCGTGAGGTCGATTGTGGTTTCTATATATAGGGATTTTGTGATCGTCGTAATGTAGAAGGGACATTACGACGATTTTGACTCGACCCGTATATATGGCATAATGAAAGGCATAATGAGATTCACTCATCGTCTGAAGAACCATCATTTGATTCAATATCACTAGGATCATCGTCTTCTTGAAATTCATATTCGTTGCCTTCATCCATTATATCTTCTCAAGGATCTTTGTAAATCAAGTTTTGCGGATCAACTAGTAAGATTTCATCAACGGGTTGCTCAGGTACTTCAACAACATTAACATCTTCTTCTTGCAAAGGCGGTTGATCATCACCGATTACTCGACCTCGAGGTGTAACTTTTATAGCTGCTAACCAAGAAGTTCCAGTTATGCGATCCTTGGATATGAAATAAAACAGACTTGCTCGCTTGAGATGCCAATATGTAGGGTTCAAATTTGTTGTATCTCCGTGCTGCATTAATATCTACAACTCCAAACTTGTTATACCGAACACGTCTATTGATAGTAGGGTCAAACCAGTCACATTTGAAGAGGACGCATTTCATCTTCACTAAACCGGGGAATTCCACTTCGATGATCTCTTTTAAGATCCCATAGAAATCTGTTTCACCTTTCACATATATTCCATAGTTCATCGTTGCTCGTTGACTTCCATATTCGTAAGTGTGAAATGTGTAGCCTCGTGTAAAATACATAGGGGCTGTGGTGACCTTAGAGACCGGACCTTGTATCGGTTCGTGAAACCACGTTGGATAGAATGGATCATCGTAATCAACCTGCATATATATAATTGAATTCATTAATATTTAAGTTATATTATAATAATTATATTAATCATGATTTATACCGTGTTTTAACCATCGGACAAAGTGTTGATCTTTCCTTTTGTTCGATCATTTGGCGATATTCCTGGTAAAGTTTCTTCAACCTGTTCAACAAACTCACTGATTTCCAAAAGATTATATTAAGTTAGTATCGAAACAAATAAAATAAAAAGTAAATAACTTATTTATTTACCTTTCAAATGATTGCATCTCCTCGCAATTAAGGAGTATATATGTATGAGCACTATGGCGTCTTACGTACTCGACCACCAAACTTCTTTGAGTTTTCCAGCAAGGCGTCAATCGGCGAGAATCACGCCTGGAACACTGGTAAAACATATGTCGGTATAACACCTCCATCATCATATCTGCTTGGATCCCTTTTCCGTTATGCGGACTTGTGATCCAAAATAGTATGGCGTGAAGTGGGAAGTTTCCTCGGACAAACTCCCGCCACTATTGAACCTTCCACCCTTGCAAGATTTTTGCTTTTCCTTTCAAATGTTTCATGGATCGCTCATAAGGATACATCCATCCGTTATGAACTGGTCCACGAGCAATGCCTCATACGGGAGGTGGATAAGTAAATGTTCCATGACGCCAAAAATGACGGAGGAAATATTTTCTCCATATTGCACATTAAGATGGGATATTCTCATCGAGTTATCGATGACATCTTCGTTAGAATGCGTGTGCTAAGATCCCTAAAAGCTCCAATCCCTGAAAATATAATTATATTCCACAAATTATATAATTTGTAGGATTATTTAATATAATAATAAATTAAAATTTTAGTAATTTATGTTACCCGCAAGTGCTTCATGAACATTCTTTGGAAGCAACTCATAAATGCAAATGGTAGTAGTCGTTGCATAAAAACATGACAGTCATGACTTTTCATTCCTGAAAACTTTTGCCCTTTCTCAACACATCTTGATAGATTTGACACATACCCATCGAGAACTTGACATCGATGCCACCCACTGAACAACGCTGCCTTTACTTCTGCTGACAATCTGAAAATGGGAACCGGCATTTGCCCATTGCTAACTTACGACTCACATCAAGATTGTGTCGCAAAAGTAGATCTTCTTTCCTAGAACATAATGCAGGCAAGTCCAACCTTGAGTTCTTGTTATCTTTTGTCTTTCGGGGACATTCAATAATGTATTGATGATGTTGTCGAAGAAGTTTTTCTCAATATGCATCACATCAAGATTGTGTCGCAAAAGTAGATCTTTCCATGCGGGAGTTTCCAAAATATACTCTTTTGTGCCAATTATGCTGTGTCCCATAACCATCAGCCATATTTGGGAATATGCCAATTACCCCCTCTCTTAATTGTTTCTTGTGCACCATAATAATCAATATCCTTCTCGATATCTTCTCGGATAAATATGATGGAGCGGTGACTCGTACAACCCTTTTGGCCAAAACAATGTCTTGTTCCTTCGATGCGGATGGATAATGGGAAGAAATCTCCGATGACAATCAAACCATGACGTCTTCCTACCATTCTTAAGCTGAAATCGTCACGTGCTTCCCATACAATAAGGACAAGCTAGCCTCCCATGCGTTGTCCAACCTGATAACATCCTTATGCAGGAAAGTCACCGATGGTCCACAAAGAACTGCTCGCATAGTAAAATTTGTTCTCGTTGAACAATCATACGTCTGCATCCTGTTGACCACAACTCCTTCAATTCTTCTATCAAAGGCTGTAAGAAAATATCGGGGATCGCTTGGATGCTTGGGCCCGGTATCAATATACTCATGAAAAGAAATTCTCTTTCCATACACATCTCGGTGGAAGGTTGTATGGTGTTAGGATGACTGGCCAAAGTGAGTACTGTCTTCCGGACATTCCAAACGATTAAATCCATCGTGCATAGTCAAGATAAACATTGCGAGTGTTACTTGCAAAATCTTTGTGAGCCGAATTCAAGTGTTTCCACGCTTTTGCATCGGCCGGATGATTGATTTCGCCTTCCTTACGGTATGTTCAGCATGCCATCTCATTGTTGCTGCAGTCTTTTCAGATTGATATAATCTCTTCAGCCTATCTGTAATAGGTAAGTACCACATCCGCTGGTACGGTACCCTTTTTTCCACTCCCTGCGGTTTATATCGTGGCTTCTTGCAGAACTTACACTCCAACAACTCCGCATCTTTCCTCCGGTAGATCATACAGTTATCTATACAAACATCAATCTGCTCAAGGTAAGCCAAGGCGCTAACCAATTTCGAATCTCATAATAAGATTCAGCGGACAAATTATCTTCGGCAAATACTCTTTAAACAACTCAGTCCATGCATCCATACAAACTTGAGGCAAGTTATGATCAGTTTTGATATTCATCATCGTAGCTGCCAATGACAATTTAGAAAGATCTTCTCTACAACCTTCATAAATTGGTTGATTAGCTGCCTCTAACATTTGATAGAACCTTTTTGCGTCCAAGTTTGGTTCCTCTACCTCTACGTTGTCTACTTCTACAGCAACTGTTGTTGTTTCACGAAATGCATCGGTAATCATATCATGCATCCTATCATGATCTACGACATGATCCTCAAGGTAACTACTTTCAGGATGCAAATGACTCGGTTCTTCCCTATTACCACCAACTTCAAAGTGAGTACTACTACTAGCTTCATTCCTACTATCACCTTCTCCATGATGAAACCATATGTATTATTGCGGGGTAAATCCTCTATTTACTATATGTTTCCAAACTGTTTCACTACGAACAAATTTGGTGTTTTGGCATTTACGACAAGGACAAAATATTTTACCAGTTTCCTGCGTGAGAGGTGTGTTTCCAGCTTGGTACATGAATATCTCCGCCCCATTGAGAAATTCATCTTTCACAACTCCTGCAGAGTTTTTATGTGCGTACATCCAACTCCGAACTTCATAGATATTGCCGTTATGAGACATTTTTTGGACTCTATTTTTTCTGTTTTTGGTTTTTTTTTGCATCTTTAGAAAGAAGGAGAAGAGAGCATATTTATAGGAAATTTTCAGATTTGGTAGGTGGAGATTTTGCTACGAATATACTACATATGAAAAATTTACTACTATTTAACTATCTTTATTCACCAACCACACACAAAAACAATTAACACGTTGTCAACCACTTTCTTGTGGATAGCCGTAACCTAGTCCCTAAATAGATGGGAAATTGTGGATGTTAGATAGTTGTAATATAACTTCTGTTTTACTACGACCCGTAGTAAGCGTTGTATAGTCGACGTAATTGGCCCCCCTTGTTACGTCAATTTTAGTTCGACGTAACGTTACTTCGCCATTACGACGATTTTCGAAATAGAAGTACAATCGAAGTAACATAGTCGTAACATTACGACGACAGTTTGGTAGTAGTAAATCTTAGTAGTTAACTCTATGTTTTGTTGTAGTGTTAATGAATAAACTAAAAAATCTTGTGGGGGTCAGCTGATCCCCTTACTTTGTAAATAGATCCACCTCTAATGGTTAGTACCAACAGTTGCAATGGTTAGCCAAAAGTTGTAACCATTAACACCAACAGTTGTAATGGTTAACCAAAATTCACAATGGTTCATCACTAAAAACTTTAGTCAACAATGGTTGCAGTGGTTTATCACCAAAAATTGCAACGGTTCATCACTAATAATGACAATCACAAACAGTTACAATCATTCATTTAGACAATTGCAATGTTTCGCTTAAATGGTTGTAATGATACACTTAAATATCCATCAGAAATTTTATATCATCCAAGGTTAAAGCTTCGACTCCTTACAAAGTCCCAACCTCTCGATGACAACGGAGAAGAGCAGCATTTATTTACACCAAAACTCCCATGTTGTGATGCTTTCACCTTTTTCTCACAAAGATGTGAAACGACTATCAACCGTTTATCACTCTCTCACGTCTAAATATTTTTTAGTCTAGAGATCATGCATTAAAAGGAAAATTAATACTTCCAATACCAATTGACAAAGCTAACAACTTTCATATTACAAGAGAAATATTTCTGCTCAACTTATCTTCAAAAATCAGTTCCATTGTAATTCGGCTCCAAATAATATCTTCATGTCGTGCCAATAATATATTCATGAATCATTCTGAAATTCAATACAGCACAAAATATTAGTATCCTATCGTATTTCTTGTGTCATCAAGAGGCAGTTTTGTGCAACTTCAGCTTGCGATAGCCTCTAGCACAAGACTTCTCACAATCGTTAATATATAGGAATGTACAATTAGGAAGTAAAACCTTGCATCTGAAGTTATTAAAAATGTTTAGTAATATATAAATAATATGTGCCAATCTACTTTCTAGTCTTGTGCTATATAAAATCCATATAACTTAGTATTGCTATAATGTCCGATATATATTACCAAACTTGATCTATAATCGTTCCAACCCCAAAATTGACCATGATGATCTTTATCTAGATATACTGAAATCAGTGAAATAAAAGTGGTCAGAAATAATATATATATATAACACGTGTTAAAGATGGTTTGATTTGAACATCAAGCATTTCCATTGTTTACACCGATAAATCTGCCAATTCTAGTCTTGTAACCACTAAATTGATCTGACATAACTGTATAGAAGTTTTACTCGGCGTTGAAGAGTCTAGTAGTAATTTTATCTAGACCAATAAATTAGTAGTTTATACAATTGGTTTAATTAAGGAGCTCTTAATTAAGAGTAACTGGATTTTTTGATACCACCCTAAACACAACTTTTGCAGTTTCTGATGGTTGTTAGTATTTTGAAATAATCACAAAACAATATAAATCGCTTGAAACCATTCAAAACCTCTTAAAATCAAAAATTGATTCTCGCTAGCGTTTGTGGTTGCGGACGGTTGCGTTTGGATAAATAAATATAAAATATATTTTAAATTATTTTTTAAAAATAAAATTGAAATATTATAAAAATATATATACATTTTATAGTTTACTAACAATATCACATTTTATTTTATAAAAACTTTAAACCAAGGATATTCACTATAATTTAAAATACTAATATATATATATATATACATATAAAACGAAACAAAATATTTTTTCAAAAGTTGTAATATAAATCTTCAATTTTTTTATTGAAATCATAACTTTTATCTAAATTAAATTTTTTTTAAAAAAATGAAAATAATAATATTATTAATTATATTATATTAATAATTATTATATTTTGTCATAATAGTATGTTTTAAATATTTTATAACGTACCAATTTTTAACCACTGTACCAATAGTACAAATTGTTTAATAACGCTAGAAACCTACATCTGCTAACTCCCACAACCACACCAACGAGAGACCCTAATACACTTGCTTTGTCTAACGTTTGAATTTCAATTTTGAATATTAAGGAAAGATAAAATCCTCATAGATATCCAGTAACATAAAATGGGATACAAAATGCAAAGAAAGAGAGTCTTTTTTTTCTTTGCTAAAGCGTTTGCTTTGATATTAATATATGTTTATAACTTTTTAAAGCCTGACCCTTTTTCAACGAGTTATAGACTCAAAATATATTCATCCAAATGATATTAGAAAAGATTAGACAATGTGATTGATACTAACAATGATTAAGCTATAAGAAAGGGCCACCACATTGAAGAATATATATAAAGTGATTTCATATCAATTGCTTTAATTATGAGAGCTAAGATAAATTGGATCTCACAAGACTGCTGTTGCCCAAATCATTATCCTTTTTCTAGAAGTTAAGTGAGTTTATTCTAATCAGGGCGTCCATATTGAAAAATTTGCAAGTAAAGTTTTCAAAATGTGGACATATATTATATTGATCACTAGTTAGAAAGTCTTCCAAAATTTTGAAAAATATTTTAATAAACTACTAATATAATTTTTGAAAACTGCATTTAAAATTTTCTTGACAAAGATTGCCTTAGTTTTGGGAGATTTTTTTTTATTGTTACTATTTATTTTTCTTGTGTTTTGTGTACATCATTTATCTTTTCTTTTTATATAAGACTATATTTTGAGACACATTTTTTTCTACAGAATGCCACTTTTAACTATAAAGTGGCCTCTAACTACTGGCCGGCACTGAGTACTATAACTATATAAAAACAGTTGTCGAATCTTACAACATTTATTTTTTTTCCAAATTATTTCCATTAACAATTATAAGATGTAAATAAAACCATAATTAAAGTGTATATTCGCATAAGACCATATATAAAGTCCTAGTCAAGTTTCTTTCAAGTCCTACGCAATCTCTCTCTCCCTCACTCGTTCAATTTCTACGAATCTGCGAGGAAAATCTGAAGTTTCCAGCATCATCGTCTGCTTTCAATCGGATTACGACTCTATCTCCGATCCCGAACAATCAGCTTATAAATCAATGTGCTTATTTTGTTAAAAAAAGTGCGAGATTCGTCCTAAAATCGGCGATGCCTTTGACGAGATCGAAGAGTCTTCCATCGACGGATGCGATAACGGAGAACGGCGGATCCGATCGGCAGAATCTATCATCGGGGAGATCGGTCGCCGGGATCCTCCACAAGTGGACTAACTACGGGAAAGGGTGGAGATCCAGGTGGTTCCTCCTCCGCGACGGAATCTTGTCTTACTCCAAGATCCGCCGGCCGGAGAATGTGAATCTGTTGTCTCCTTCCGACGATGTGAGGCTAATCGGAGATAATTCGACTGATCGTTTATCGAGAATGTATAGCTGTAGTGGTCGTGGCGGCCGCAGGAAACACCACAAAACCATCGGCATTGTTCATCTCAAGGTATGCATTCACGGTTACTCGTAATTCGAATCTTGATTTGGGGTTTGAGTAGAGGAAATAACTTGTTGGTTTCTGGAACAAGCCTAACCGTTAATAATCAATCAGAGAGATCCGATTCGAATTCGTCCTGAAATCTCCGAATTCAAGTCCTGTTAATATACCAAAAACTACGAGTGAACCCAACAAATAATTGAAAATTAAAAATTAGTTGCAGAAATGAATATTAGAATACTCAATTTTCATTGTCCAAAAAAGGAATACTCAATTTCATGTTTATTTTTGGTATTTGTCAATACATTGTTTAAATTTATTGGTTGTTTGTTAAGCTTTATTTCAAATAAAAATACCAAACCGGCCTGAAGAACCGAAAAACCCAGAACTAGAACTAGTACCCGAATGCCCATCTCTAGTTGTGTTTGTTAGTGAAACAGACTAGAACTTCAAAATGTGATTATCTGACACAAATAATATCGTCTTCTTCTTCATCACTCTTTTGCTCTGTACTTCTCTAGTTTGTCTTTATGCATTTCAATTCTTATTTCCATTATCTGCTTAAGAGAGCCTCCTTTGTTTTTTATAAAGCTTTTTTGAAGTTGCTGCTTATCTGTAGGGGGCCACAAACAACATGTTTTTATCTGGTGTCAAAGTTGAAAACTTCATTGCAGAAGAACCAAATGACCAAAATACAAAAACTTTTTTATTTTTGGCTGGTGCTACTACAAATCTAGTACTGCAGCAGGACTACGGTCCCAATTCGTTGAACACCATTAACTCATCTGAATATTTTCCATCCGTTAAAGTTTGGTTTGTATTGTAGAAAAGGCAACAAGTATAGAAATGTGTCATCTTTGGTCACATATCTATCATATTGTTTTTCTTTGTTTGTTTGCCGTCTTATCTTTAGCCCAATAACTGATGATTATGGTACATTCCATGGATCATTGACCAGTAGGTTTAGTTATATACTTTTTTCCGTAAAGTTTCAATATGATTGGTATGAGTAGACTAGTCGGTAGTAAGAAAAATGAAGTGGGACTGTGTGTGAACTTCATACCACCTCTTGGGTATTTTGTTTTTCTTTTGTTAACTTGTCAGAGTTATTTTTGCATAATCCAAAACTTTAAACCTTATCCAGACATACGCGTTGAGTTTTCTATATACAGGTAATCAGATTCATGTGTGTTTGCTTTTAATTTGTTAGTTGGAACATGTAATTAAGTTTGTTGATATTTTACAGGTCGTCGAGAGCCTATAATTTGATCTCAGCTTGTTTACTTTTATAGTTTAGATACAACTTTCTTAATTGAGGCCTAGAGCCTGTAGTTAGATGAATATCATTAAATTCTTTTATTTTCCAGCAGGTTTCATCTTACCGGGAAAGCAAATCTGATAACAAAAAGTTTTATATATTTACTGCAACCAAGACGCTTCATTTGAGGACTGATTCAAGGAGTGATAGAGCAGCATGGTTACAAGCTTTAGCATCTACCAGACGGGTCTTACCTCTTCAGTCACTTAGTGGAGATTTCTGCTTCGTATCACCAAAGGATTTGTCCATATCTACTGAGAGGCTAAAGACACGGTTGCGTGAAGAGGGAATAAACGAGAATCTTGTAAAAGAGTGCGAAAAGATCGTGGATTCAGAGTTCTCCGAAGTTCAAGAACAAATTAAACTTCTCCACGAAGAACGGACACAGTTACTTGATGCATTGAAGCAGCTAGAGGTAAAATGTTGGTCTTGCACATTATTTCCTTTCATCTAATAATAATTTACCATTAAATAGCCTTTTCGCATTTGCATTGGTAAGATCTGAGCATATGCACAAACCATGCCAGCTGCATTGTCATGTATTTTACTATTGGGAAGGTTATTTGAATGTCAGAATATGTTTTCCTCTGAGTTGATGACTTCTGAACTTCATAAATCTATGCCAAGTCATAACGTACAATTTGTATGATGTATATAAAACTTGAATATACATGCTGATATCTGTGAATCTTGCGAAAGATCTCCCACTGCCTTTCAAAATTTAGTAAGGATGTTTTATTTCACATGTATACGGTTATATCCATTACTGAAAGTGGGAGTTTCTTTGTGTACAGATGGCTAACCTTGAAGCTGAAGCCTCAGGGATCCATGAAAGTGTCTACCAGTTACCAAATCATAAGTATACAAGTTTAAGAAGTGGAAAATATAGTGGTACACACAATTTCTGCTGCTTAATTGCTTTCCTGTTCATTAAATTTCCACCAAACATGCTGGCTAAAATCTCTTTAATCGCGTAATCAGATAGTAATTTATGTTACGGTAATCGATTATCTGCCTCCTTAGTGCTCCCTTCCTCTGCAACTCTACATAGCTTTACTGGATCTTGTATTGTGTTGTTTTGCAAGAGCTTCTTGTATTGTGTTGTTTTGCTTGACGTTGTTTAGTTTCTAGAATGCAGTACAAGTGCTTCATCTGATGTGTTTGAGGATATCTCCGAGGAAGATGAACCTTCCTTCCATGACACTTATGACTGTTTTAGCGAACCTGATGTTGGTTCCGAGAACATGCATTTCAAGAGACGAACAAGGCTTCCTGATCCAGCAGAGAAAGAGAAAGGTGTTAGTCTCTGGTCTATGATTAAGGACAACGTTGGAAAGGATCTCTCACGAGTTTGTCTTCCTGTTTATTTCAATGAACCAATATCATCTCTCCAAAAGTGTTTTGAGGACTTGGAGTACTCGTACCTCCTCGACCAAGCATATGAATACGGAAAATCCGTAAGTGATTTAAAAAACACTTTGAATTGAATATTTTGCTTATTGTTATCTGGCTATGTGCTATTTACTTCTCTCTCAGCTTGTTAAATTAACAGAGTTTTTCATCACCAGGGGAACAGTCTCCTTCGAGCCTTGTATGTTGCTGCTTTTGCGGTCTCTGGTTATGCTTCCACTGAGGGCAGGCACTGTAAACCTTTCAACCCTTTGCTGGGAGAAACTTATGAAGCCGACTTTCCCGAAAAGGGAATTCGTTTCTTCTCTGAAAAGGTAATCTCACACATACTCTTTTATAAACTCAACTTTTGATGAGATGAACATAAATGGTCAACAAGCACACAAAGGGGTGATTCGTCCAGGCGCTCTCTGATTTAGGAGCATCTCTTTGTACTCTAAACATGTTAATTTGCATGTAACTGACACTCATAAATGAAACATATAGATAAAAGAATAGATGACAATCTTTTCCTATAACTTTTGGCATATCATATCGTTCTCTCATTATAGGTCAGCCACCATCCAACAGTTATCGCCTGCCATTGCGAAGGTAAAGGGTGGAGGTTCTGGGGCGACACAAACCTCAGGTCGAAGTTTTGGGGGAGATCGATTCAACTTGAACCCGTTGGAGTCTTGACTCTTGAGTTCGATGATGGAGAGACTTTCCAGTGGAGTAAAGTGTGTATAATATAAACCACAAATCTTCTTTATTTTTTCCGCATTTTATTTCCCACCGTGAGACTGATATCGTTATGCGTATCTTTCTTCTTAGGTAACAACCACTATATACAATATCCTACTTGGTAAGCTGTACTGTGATCATCATGGGACGATGCAAATCCGTGGGAACCGCCAATATTCTTGTACCCTCAAGTTCAAGGAGCAATCGATTCTTGATAGAAACCCTCATCAGGTTAATGGTTTTGTAGAAGATGCAACTGGGAAAAAAGCCGCAACAGTATTTGGTAAATGGAATGATAGCCTTCACTATGTTCCTGGTGATGCGTTAAACAAAGCAAGTGCCTCGTTGCTGTGGAAATCGACAAAGCCACCACCTAATGTGACTAGATACAACTTAACATCATTCGCGATCACGCTTAATGAGTTGACACCTGGTTTGGAGGTATCTTACAAGGTTCTGGTTTTGGTTTTATTTATGAACTTGGACTTTTATTTTCTTGTGTACTTAAGTTTAGTTTCATTTGGGTTTTAAGGAGAAGCTACCTCCGACAGATTCTAGGCTCCGTCCAGATCAAAGGCACCTGGAGAAGGGTGAATATGAGAAGGCAAATGAAGAGAAGCAGCGATTAGAGAGAAGGCAAAGAATGGTACAATGAATATCTCAACATTGATTCTCTGGTTGATTAGCTCGTGATTCTTTCTCCTCTTGAATCATTTTATTGCTGTTTTTGATTATGCAGTCACGGAAGATTCAGGAAAGCGGGTGGAGGCCGAGATGGTTCGAGCCACTAGGAGAGACTGAAAGCTACAAATATACAGGCGGTTATTGGGAAGCACGAGATGAGAGGAGATGGGATGATTGCCCTAACATATTTGGAGAGTTCACCGAGGAGATTGCAGATTGTGCTTAATGTAAGGTATTATGATGTATTCAAAGTTTTATGTTCGTCTAGTAGTTGAAATGATAGATTCTAATTCACTCAAATCAGTTTGTGAATCTGCTTGTAATTAGTGATACATTTGGGATGTAATATTGTTTTGGTTCAGGGTTAAGGAGGCGTTCTTCTGTGCACCAGAGATGGTCTCTATTCGGCAATGAACAGAGCTTTCTTTCTGTTCTTCTAAACTCAGGAGATGGAAAGAGGCAAATGAAATATGATTTTCTTTTTTTTTTTGGTAATGGTGGTTGTTATATTATATCTTCAAGAGGGTCCTAAAAGAAAGAGTTTCTTTTTTTTTTTTTTTTAAAAAAAGAGAGAGTTTATAGAAACTCACTGTAAAGGTCAGTGGGATCAAAGTTGACAAAAAAAAAAAAAGGTCAGTGGGAAAAGGAGTGTGTTTGGTTCCAACATTTGGGCAAATATTCGTCTTGATCTATTTGTATTTAGTTCAACGCAAAGGGATCGACTGAAATAACCCAGGTCACTCAAGATTAAGGAATTTGCTTTGCATTCTTTGGTTAAGTAGATCGGACCGGACCATGTTCTGTGATTCAAGGATATGATATTTCACCATATAAAAAGATTAAAATATTTAAATAAAATTTAAATAATAAATTGAAAATACTTTAAATACTAAAGATTTCACTAGTTGTGGATGGATATTCAGAAAAATAATTTATTTTTAAACAGTATTTAAAATTCAAAATATTAATAAGTTAATATTAAAACTTCAGTGTTATGAAATGTACAAATTCATTTATAAATTCTTATTAAATTCATTAAAATTATTATTATTATATCTATAACATTTTTGACCAAATTTTCTCAGTAAATATTTCGTTAATCACACACACACATATTAATATCCACAAAAGAAATAATTTTCTCAGTAAAATCATAAGCTTATCTAAATAAAGAAAATTGAAAATAAATGTAAATATTACATACTCGTTCTTCATTACTAATTATTAATAATGGTTTTCATATTTGGTTATAATAATATGAGTTTGGATTTTCAAATAGATATATATATAATATTAATATTGTTAATTTATATTTTTGTATTATCAATAAGTTATAAGAAAAAAGTTATACATTTTTAAAGACTTATACATATATATAATGTTTAGATTTTTTTCAGTCTATTTTAAATATTTTAGTATTTGATTTAAAATATATATAAAATTAAGGTCTTAATTATTAGAAAACAGGGTATACGACTCATACGAGTTGGGGCCAATGGCCGTCACACTTCTTCCTCTTCTTAGTCGGCCCTTCGTACAGAAAGAGGTACACTGCATTGATGTTACTGTGATAAATAAGGTTGTTGCTTGCGAGATGGGGCATTTGATTTCGTGAAGGTCATAACCATGTGTTACTCTCTTTTTTTATAGAGTTAGAGGTTCTAAGATAGTAGGTCCTTACATCTTCATCGGACAAAGCCCGAACTATGTAATTGTATTCTTGTTTACAAAGCATGACCCTTCCGGAAACACTTAACCTTTTTTGTAACACTAACTTATGATATCCAAGATTTTTGTTAGATAATCTAGTTTTAGCCAATAGACTAACTGATTTTTTTTTTATGAAGAATAATAGACTAACTGATTGTAGTTAACTATTTGCTTCGAATACAAAATTAGGGATGTAATGACAACTATGATAGCTCATTTTCTCCAACAAAAAGCGTATAATAAATTTGGTCTTTTCTTTGTATAGTTGGATAGTCCGCCTAGTCTACATAATTTACGCAAGTCACATGTTTTGTATTTGGAAAATTTAGTCTAAGATAAAATAGTTCTTCCAAGGCTGTAATAAATTTAATGGCTACTCCTACGCCTAGTTAGGGTTGGCCGTTTTGAGGAGAAGAAACATTGATCTTAAGGGGATTTCTAGTAGAGTTATAGAGTGATCAGTGAGGAATAATCAAAGAGCTGTTTTGACGGTGTTTAAATCTAATAAACATGTTTGGAGTAATTGTTCAAATCATTCTTAATAAAGATAAAATGTTCCAACGTGTTGACTCACAAATCACAATTATCTGGTGTCACACGGTTCTAGTTATATCGACTTGTATAACTACTTTACAATAAAGTCAAAATATTACAACTCTGATTTCGTTCCTTTTTTCTATGTATATCTTTGATTTTCAACTCGAAGACGTGTGTTTCGTTTTGGCTCAACGCAAAGACTTGTTTGTTACAACCAGTGTGTTAACTAGTAGTTAAACGCATGGATTAGCATGTTGTATTCTGAGTTCAAATTTCAATAAAATGTTTTGCTGTCTCGATGTCTCTGCTCCCGTGTAGTTAGTGGGTTAGGTTTAGCCGAGTGTTGCTTCTGAGAGAGCTCCAGAGCAGGTAATGCCAGCCTCCTCCGTTTGATGCCTCTTGGGTTCGACTACAGGCCTGTCTTTGTACAGAACCTCTCCAACTAACTTTCTCCTCATTGTGGGTTGTCTGCAGTTCTGGAAGCGCTTTGAATCATGGAGTTCATATTGTTGTTACTTGTTCTAATTTGTCTTTCTAGGCTAATTCTTCCAGAACAGACTTAGATTTATTTGTGATGATTTGGGTATTTTTCATCTTCTTTTGCGGCCCTCTGAATCGAATCTGCTCTTGAGCAGAAAGCGATCTCAAGGTTTCTTTGTAATCAAACATACATTACTATCATAATGAAATTTACATGCTTAATCTTAGAAAAAAAAAAGTTTTTTGTAGTGTCATTGATATTAACAAATACGATTTCAGACTAGAAAAAGAAATTAGGGATTAAAAGCCTAAGTTACCAAAAACAAAAAATTAGGGACTTGATACGATATTTCTTCCTAATTAAAAAAGACGTGTAGTCGGCTAAAATACGATATTTCCATCTGTATAAATAAGTAAATGGCCATCTCAAGCTTACTGGTCCATATCGTGTTGATACTTGATATGAAAGGATTGTCTTCTAATTCGTCAATAAAGATATTCTTATGTAGACGTTGATGACCAGAGTTTTGTTTTCTTTTACATAGTTTACGTAAATATTTCGTAGGCTTAAAGTTACAATATATATATATATATATATATATATATATATATATATATATATTATAGGCTTTTATATTTCTACATTTCTGCGAATCTATGCTGTGTGGTCTGAATGAAGCAGGAATCTTAATTCTACTTATTTTTTGTGGCTCCTGTTAAAGTCAACCGGACAACGACTGAATTACTCCGAATCGCACAGTTTCATGCAAATCGTCACCTAGTAGAAAAATATGAAGTATATCTTTTTTGACGAAACAAAAGAATGTCAAATATATATTTTTTTTGAAAAAGGCTTACTAAAAAGAATGTGAAATATTCATTAAAAAATGCCAAAGATCTGATATTTCCGCACGATTATGCATTTTCAATTGTTTATTTTAAAACAATAAATTAATTTGTTTTCTTTTAACTTTAATTGATAAGTTGTTGTTTTCAAGTAATCCAAGCCCGCAAAAAATCAATAAATGAGTAAAAGTTTCTAAAAATGCAAAATTAATAACACAGAAACAAATACCAAAACAAACGCTAAAAAGCAATAAGAACGCATTACCAAGTTTAGCAGCTATTTCTTTGTTCTTTTTTTTTTGTTAATTAACTTAGGAGAAATTTCAGTTTTACCAAATTTTTACTTTTTAAACTAAGAAACCCTCATATTTTAAACACAGTCATCATTTAAATAATTAGCCAGTATCACTACAAGAAAACACAAATATAGCGACGAATATTAACGAGGAAAACTAATCCTCGTAAAATTATATCGACCTTACGAGTACCTTACGAGAAAATATAAAATCAACGTGAATTCGTCGTAAAATAACGACGAAAGTATTTCCTCGTAAAAAAGACGTAACTTAACGAGGTTTTTACGAGGAAATATAATTTCCTCGTAAAGTCGACGTAACATTAGCGTGTACCTTACATGGAAATATTTTACGTGTACTTAACGACGAAATTTCGAATCCACACCAACTTTTTAGTTGTAACATGTTTATTCGGCTATCTAACTAAATATCGTCAAAAATTCCTAGTAAAATCTCAACTACGAGATTCGAAAATTTCCTATAAATATGGACGTTTCAACATCGTTTTAAACACACCAACAAGAAGAAAAAAAATAAAAAACGTGAAAGAAAAAAAATGTCGGACTCCGGGAATATTTTCGAGTTGCGGAGGTGGATGTATATGCATAGAGATGCTAACGGGAGAGTGACGAAGATTACCTCAGGGGCTGGAGACATTTATGCATCGCATATTCCACACGCTGGCCCAAGCGGTAAGATGTTCTGTCCTTGTTGGAAATGCAACAATTCGAAATTGGCAAATCGTGAAAATGTTTGGAAGCATTTAATAAATAGAGGTTTCACGTCAAATTACTATATCTGGTTTCAACATGGAGAAGGTTATGATTATGATGAGAATCATGAAGCTAGTAGTAGTAATAGCAATTTTCAGGAAGAACAGGTTGATCATCATTTGCATAATGAACATAGTTACCATCAAGAAAAGCAGATGGTAGATATTGATAGGGTTCATGATATGGTAGCTGATGCATTCGTAGCTCATGATGAAGATGAAGAACCTAATATAGATGCAAAAAAGTTTTATGAAATGTTAGATGCTTCGAATCAGTCACTTTACAATGGTTGTAGAGAAGGTTTCTCTAAATTGTCGTTGGCTGCTAGAATGATGAATATTAAAACTGATCACAATCTACCTGAAAGTTGCATGAATGAATGGGCAGACTTGTTTAAAGAGTATATGCCGAAGACAATGTGTCCGCTGATTCTTATTATGAGATTGGCGGTTTATAGTCTTGGGTTGCCTTCGGAGATGATATATGTTTGCATCGACAATTGCATGATCTACTGGGGTGATGATGAGAAGTTAGAAGAATGTCGATTCTGCAAGAATCCACAATTCAAGCAGCAAGGACGAGGACGTAATAGGGTATCATACCAAAGGATGTGGTACCTACCAATTACAGACAGATTGAAAAGATTGTACCAATCAGAGTAGACTGCTGGAAAGATGAGATGGCATGCCGAGCATACTCAGACGGATGGTGAGATGACTCATCCATCAGATGCAAGAGTCTGGAAACATTTCAACAAAGTACATCCGGAATTCGCTAGCAATAGCCGTAATGTGTATCTCGGATTATGCACATATGGATTTAGTCCATTCGGAATGTCAGAGAGACAATATTTATTGTGGCTAGTCTTTCTTATGCCATACAACCTGCCACCGGAGATATGCATGCAACGGGAGTTGCTATTCTTGACCATATTAATACCTGGTCCGAACCATCCAAAAAGGTCTTTGGATGTTTTCCTACAACCACTGATAAAAGAGTTGACGGATTTGTGGTCAACAAGGGAGAGGACGTATGACTGCTCAACGAAGACGAATTTTACGATGCGAGCGATGCTTGTATGGACCATAAGTGACTTTTCTGCCTATGGGATGTTGTCTGGATGGACTACACATGGGAGATTTGCTTGTCTATATTGTAGTGGAACGACAGATGCGTTTCAACTGAAGAATGGTATGAAGATAAGTTGGTTCGATTGTCACCGTCGATTTCTTCCCATTGGCCATCCGTACCGAAGAAACAAGAAATTGTTTAGGCACAAAGGAGTTTGTGAGAGACACTCCTCCTTCATATTTAACTTGACAACAAATGGAAACGCAACTCGATTATTATGGAGATTTGGAAACAGTTCCTCGTGGTGGTAATTGGCATGTCCCCGGTAATATGCCTGATTTTTACGGTGTTCACCACAACTGCCACAAGAAGAGTATATTTTGGAAGTTTCCATATTGAAAGGATCTTCTTCTGCGCCACAACCTCGATGTGATGCATATAGAGAAGAATTTCTTTGAGAACATCCTGAATACAATATTGAATGTCCCAGGGAAGACAAAAGACAACATAAAATCGAGGTTGGACTTGCCGGATATTTGCTCAAGAAGTGAGTTACGTATAAAAAGCAATGGACAAGTTCCCATTCCGATATTCAAATTGTCTTCAGAAAAAAGTCGGTGTTGTTCAACTGGGTGGCATCAGAAGTGAAGTTCCCCGATGGGTATGTTTCAAATCTTTCTAGATGTGTTGAAAAGGATCAAAAGTTCTCTAGGATGAAGAGTCATGATTGTCATTTATTTATGCAACGACTACTTCCCTATGGATTTGCGGAGCTACTTCCAACAAACGTACATGAAGCAGTTGCAGGTAGTAAATTATAACTCAGTAATTTTATAATGGTTTAGTTTACAATAATATATGACTAATGTGTTTAATTGTTTTTGGAATAATATACAAGGCATCGGAGCATTTTTCAGGGATCTGAGCACACGCACTCTTAATGAAGAAGTCGTGGAACAGCTTCAGGAGAACATTTCCATCTTATTGTGCAACTTGGAGAAGATATTTCCTCCGGCATTTTTTGATGTCATGGAGCATTTAGCTGTCCATCTCCCATATGAGGCATTACTTCGTGGACCTGTACATTATGGATGGATGTATCAGTATGAGCGAGCCATGAAATATTTGAAGGGAAGAGCAAAAAACTTCGAAAAAGTTGAAGGTTCTATAATTGCTGGAAGTTTGACGGAAGAAACTTCTCACTTCACATCGTACTACTTTTGGTCAAAAGTACGTACCCGGAAAAGAACTTCAAGAAGATATGATGATGGTGGTGTCGCGCCAACATATGCAGTTTCTGGTGTTCCAGACATCTTTAGCCAGATTGGGCAACTCGGTGGGAAATCAAAAGAGGTTTGGTGGTCAGTGAAGAAGGCATATAGTGCACACACTATATTCTACTCAATTGCGAGGATCCATTGATGCGTTATTTTGAAAGGTAACATATATAGACACTTCTAAACACATATAAATATAAATTATATAATTGCCAAATTAAGATTAATTGATATAAATGTGAATTTACTATTTATTTGTTTCTCAAGTCGAAGAATTATTCCCAGGTATATCCACAAGTGACGTAGACAAAAAGAAAGATCAACACTTTATTAAGTAGTTAAAGAATCATGTATTAATTTTTGCAGCTCGATCAAATTCTTTTTTCATACATGATATGTATTAATTTCAATGTTCTCTTTATTGTTGCAGATTGATTATGACGATGATGCAGATTATCCTAAGTGGTTACACGAAGTAATTCAATCTCCAATTGTAAAGGTCACCACATCACAGATGTATTTCACACGAGGCTATACTTTTCACACATATGACTATGGTAGACAGCGGGCGACCAGTAACTATGGAATATGTGTGAAAGAAGAAACAGATTTCTACGGGATCTTGACGGAAATTATTGAAGTCGAATTCCCAGAGATATTGAAGCTGAAATGTGTACTCTTCAAATGTGAATGGTTCGATCCCATCGTCAACAGAGGTGTTCGGTTTAACAGATTCGGTGTAGTTGATGTCAATGGTGGACGAAGGTACAACAAATTGTAGCCTTTCATCTTGGCATACATGATGTCTATGATTAATTTCAACGTTTTTTTTTGCAGGTACAACAAATTCGAGCCGTTCATCTTAGCTTCACAAGCAGACCAAGTTAGCTTCCTTCCATACCCTCAGATGAGAGAATCGGGAATAAATTGGTTATCCGTGATCAAAGTTACACCTCGAGGACGAATCATCAGTGGAGAAGTACCACCATTGCAAGAAGAACAGATAAATGAAGTCGAGGAACCTGAAGCTGCCACGGACGACATCCTTCTCATTGATCTGCATAATCATGAGTACGAAGACCTTACCGACGATGCGACTGACGAAGCTGTTGAAGACGAGTTTAATGAAAATGATGAGGTTTCTAGTGATGACGAGAATGTCGATGTATCCGATTGATGTATTTGTATTGATATATTTGTTTTAAATATGATTGATTTCAGACTTAATGCATTTGATGGATTTGATTTTGTATAAGAAAGAAGATATTGAGATAAGGAATATATGAAGTGGAAGGTAAGGAAGATGGGATTTGGGGTTTTGGATTTTAGGGATTTAAACATAAACCTCGGTATTTCCTCGTAAGTTAACGAGGTATTTACGACGAAACTGAAAATTAAAAACACGGGCCACGTTAATTCCACGTAAGCAGGAATCATCGTAAACACCACGTTAACTTACGTGGAAATAACAAATATATTTTAATTATAAAAAAACGGAAACTCGTTAATTCCACGTAAGCACAAATCGTCGTAAGGACCACATTAGCTTACGAGAAATTCACGAGGAAACACGGGAAACGAAGAGATGCTCCTAGTCATTTCCTCGTGACCTCACGAGAAATTCACGAGGGCAACCAAATCTATATATACCAAAGCATCATTTCTTCTCATTTCTGAATTCTTAAAAAAAAGGAGAAGAAAGATCTGGAATCACGAGTGGGATGACACGGCAAAACCTAAATAGCTTTAAACGTACGTAGGTCTCGACTTGTCTCTTTCCACTTGTGATTCTAGTATCTTTCTTCTCTTTGTTTTCAGAAATTACATAAACCATAAAATCCCTAAAATCCTAAAATTAAAATTTGGGGTTTAGGATTTTAGGGATTTAAACAGAATCCTCGTTATTGCCTCGTAAACTAACGAGTAATTTACGACGAAATAAAAACACGGGCCTCGCGATTTCCTCGTAAAGAAAAACACGGGCCTCGCGATTTCCTCGTAAAAAATAACACGGGCCTCGCAATTTCCTCGTCAAGTTACGAGTTTTTTACGAGGAAAACCATCCTATATATATACACGCGAGCTCTCACTTTCTCATTTCCTCTCTACTTCCTCTCTCAATTGTAGTCATGGTAAGTTTCCTCTCTCTTTCCTCTCTACTTTGATTAGTTTAGGGTAGTTTAAGTGGTTAGTGTAGGGAATTTAGATAGGTTTATGGATTTTAGGTAAATTAGTGTACATTAGGTGATTAATGTAGGGAATTTAGCGAGATTTATAGAATTTTTTAATTAATGTTGTTCCTAATTTTAATTTTTTTTTTTCAATAGGTACGAAAGAACAAACTTACTGCTCACTACAGAGCGATGTTCGGTGAGCCGGGGAGTCGTTTAGATCCCGACGGTTCTTCTTCTTCAGCTCCCGGTTCTTCGGGTCCGGAGAGCGTCCCTGAGACTCAGTCTTCTCAGAGAGTCTCTCCTTTTGGTGCACCATCGGTTCCTCGATTCGTTGCACCACCTGCTGCTCCTCATGATCATCATGTCGTCCCAGAGGTGCCTCCTCCTGTGCCTCCTCCGATGGCTCCGGAGATGCCGGCCCAGATTCACCCTGATTTGATGGTGCCGCCGAGTGCTCCTTAATCGCAGTACACTGTCGAGGATATTTTCGCTCAGCCAGGCAGAGAAGGTTTACCGGTCGTAGATCCCGACCGACCGGACGGCACTTTGTGGTATGTTACATTTTTTTTAAAGATTCTTTTAAAATTCTTTATAACATTAATAAATAAATATTTATACTTTAAATTTGCTTTTTTCAGGTTTGAGTTGACGGATGTCTCGCATCGAACGTAACCGACACGATGAAGGGTTACTTCTCCATGCCACATCCGAACTGGAAGAAGATGCCCGTCTACGTCAGAAAGACGTAGTTCAAGATTTACGCTGTAAGTTATTAATTTATATATACTATATTTTTTTATTTATATTTTTGAAACTAATTATTAATTTATTTTTTTCAGTTACATCAAACATATAAATGGTCCAGGGGGTCAATGAGAGGGTGAGGAAAGCGTTTTACGCGAAGGCAAAAGTTCGCTTGTTGGACACGGTATCCAACTGGAAGGGTGAGTGGATCGTGAAGGGGTATGAGAGAGGTAAACCCGCTGAGCTCACCACGGAAGTTTGGGATGGCCTCATCCGTTATTGGCGCGATCCTGACGCCATGAAAGTCACCCAGGCTTGCTCTGCATCCCGTAACACGGTAGATGAGCACGGCCACGGACCGATGCTTCACTCTACGGGCCAAAAACCCCACGCCGCTGTCCGTATCAAGATGGTACGTTTTTAAATATATAATTTAATTAATGTCTTTTATATAATCAATTTATATATACTAACTTTCTTAAATGTTTAATTTGTAGGCCAAAGAGACGGGACAGCTCCCGACTCTTATGGAACTTTACGAGAAGACCCACAAGAACAAGGCGGGCCAATTTATAGATCCTAGGTCCGAGCAAATCTTCAACGACGTTGCTGACCGGGTTCAAGAGCGTCAGACCCAGTTGACACAGCAGTCTACCGACGGATTACCCGTCACCTTATCCATAGTTGAAGTGGATAGGATTTACGAGGAGGTAAATTTTTTAAAATTATCATTTTATAATTATTCATTTTATTTAACTTTAAATTTTTACTAACAATATTTAATTTTGGTTTTTAAGGTTGTCCCTAAGAAAAAGGGACATACGTTGGGGATTGGTTCCGTCAACGAAGTTCCGAGAGCGACATCGTCTTATGCTTAGAGACGGGATGACGAGGTCACTGAGCTGTATAACGAGTTGGCCTCGACAAAAACTGCATTCACAGCTCGTATGGGTGGAGTCGAGGGTTTCTTGGACGTTATAGCGGCCACAAATCCGGAATGAGAGTCCTTGTTGAGGAACATGCGACGACAACATTCCATTCCAGGCGAGTCGACATCCGAGACCCATGACGAGGCGGATGTAGAGAGGAAGAGTGACGAGTTCTACCGGGCGATGAAAGAGTCTTAGTTTTTTTTTCTTTTCGTTTGTTGTATTTTATAAATTCTAAACTTATTTATGTATAAAACTATTTTCGTATTGATTTTTATTTTAAATTATATTTTTATTCATAATTTATAAATATAATTATAATTATAATTATTTTTCTAATTATATATTTTTTTAAAAATTCTGTATATAAAACGAAGTAAATTCCTCGCTAACCTTACGAGGAATTTACTAGGAAATCCTTACGTGGTGTTTACGAGGATATACTTTCGAGCACTTTACGTGTTTTGCACGTGGAAGTTTTACGTGGAAGTGATGAGGCATACGTAACGTGAAACTTACGAGGAAAATCTTTCGTTGTACTTACTTGTACTTTACGATTAATTATTTACGTGTAATTGACGAGGAAATGTTTTCGTGGTATTTACGAGGACACTTAGCGACCTCCTTACGTGGAAAGCTTACATGGTCTTTATGACAAAATTCTGTACTTGGTCTTTACGACGAAACCATTTCCTCGTTACTTGATGACGAATTGGCGAGTAAATATGCGTTACTACGAACGAGTAACGAGCAAACATGTTTCCTCGCCAATTCCTCGTAAAGCCTCTGCTACGACGAATTCACGAGGAATACTGCCGTCGTTAATCTTGTGTTTTCTTGTAGTGTATACAAATCCTCGTGCCAATTTCTTTCGGAGAAATTTCACTTTATCTTTCTTTTAGTGCCACAATTCATGTTTGCCTTCATTAAATAAATATTTTCGTAAATACTTTCTTCGTTATAGAACCAAAAGACTTTTTTTCTCATGCTTTATAGATATATAAATATAAATATATTAAATAAATAATAAAAATTAAAGATAGTTTTAAATAGTTTTCAAATTATACATTTCAAATTTGAACTTTTTATATATTTTTGAACTTTTTGAATTTTTTTACGTTTTTTTCAAATTTTATTTTTCAAATTTGAAAAAAATTGAAACTATTTTTAATTAAAAAACTTAAATATTTATTTATATATCTATTAAAATCTCACCCTCCAACGTTCCACCCCTTAGATTTAAACTCTAAATCTATATTAGTTAACCACATATGGATATAAGTGTCTATTTATATTTTTAAAAATGAAAGTAAATATGGTTAAAGTAAACATGAAAAACGGTATTAGGTATGTGATAGTTTAGACAATTTCTCAATTTTTTACTAGGTGAAACGCATCTTTACCACTGCAATAATGCAACTTAATCCACTGTAATTTTTTTTGGTAAAAATGTTAAAGTTAATCCATGTAATTCATAATAGTCGTTTTTTTTTTCTTAAAATGTAATTCATAGTAGATTACAACTTATAAGTGGGACATGTCTTTTTTTCAAGAAGAAAAGACATATGTAGTGTATATATATATATATATATATATATATATATATATATATTTCTAAGACATGCAACTTTTTGTATAGTAAAAAAAAAACAAACAAACAAAAGAATATATTGACATGAAATTGCGATGTGAACGTCATCACATACTCTTATGTTAGACAATTAGAGTAACGCAAATGATTGATCTTAATCCCAAAAGTTGGTTTATATTTTCATAGTCAATAAAAGCAGTTGTCCTCAAAGAAATATACCATGTTAATTCAACGATGCCAGGACCACAAAATAGTTAAAACCCGTTAATAAAGATATTATCTCGACTTTCTTCAAAGGAAGCAAATAGCTAAAAAAAACTAATAAAGTCAAGTGGACATAGGCTTTGACTGGCATAGCAAATAACAAAGCAGCAACAATATACTATAAAAACTGTATACTGCAGAAGTATGTTCTCATAAATCTAACTTATATGGTGATTGGTAGAATAGTTATAGCAGAACATAATTCATATATAAAACTATTTTTAAAATTAGTATATAATATATAATTTATTCATTTCTAAATAATATAGATATATTTATGATATATATTAATTTTATAATTTTATTCACAATTATAAATTATATTTTATATGTGTCATATTTTGAATGTAAATAGTATTCTTTTAAAAATTA
The DNA here is from genome assembly GCA_016771965.1 of Brassica carinata. Lineage (NCBI taxonomy): Eukaryota > Viridiplantae > Streptophyta > Magnoliopsida > Brassicales > Brassicaceae > Brassica > Brassica carinata. The sequence continues at coordinate 45,351,440 of CM028687.1, read as the reverse complement.
AAAAATATTTTTTTCTTTTTTTGAGAAATAAAAATTACTTTTCTAAAAAAATAAAATATAACTTTAAAAATAAATATTAATTTCAAAAATAAAATTACGTATTTTAAATAAATATTAATTTCAAAAAACAATATTTTTAAAATAATATATGCTTTTAAAAATAAATATTAATTTCAAAAATAAAATTACGTATTTTAAATAAATATTAATTTCAAAAAACAATATTTTTAAAATAATATATGCTTTTAAAAATAAATATTAATTTCAAAAAACAATATTTTTAAAATAATATATGCTTTTAAAAATAAATATTAATTTCAAAAAACAATATTTTTAAAAATGAAAGTAAATATGGTTAAAGTAAACATGAAAAACGGTATTAGGTATGTGATAGTTTAGACAATTTCTCAATTTTTACTAGGTGAAACATCTTTACCACTGCAATAATGCAACTTAATCCACTGTAATTTTTTGGTAAAAATGTTAAAGTTAATCCATGTAATTCATAATAGTCGTTTTTTTTCTTAAAATGTAATTCATAGTAGATTACAACTTATAGTGGGACATGTCTTTTTCAAGAAGAAAAGACATATGTAGTGTATATATATATATATATATATATATATATATATATATATTTCTAAGACATGCAACTTTTGTATAGTAAAAAAAACAAACAAACAAAAGAATATATTGACATGAAATTGCGATGTGAACGTCATCACATACTCTTATGTTAGACAATTAGAGTAACGCAAATGATTGATCTTAATCCCAAAAGTTGGTTTATATTTTCATAGTCAATAAAAGCAGTTGTCCTCAAAGAAATATACCATGTTAATTCAACGATGCCAGGACCACAAAATAGTTAAAACCCGTTAATAAAGATATTATCTCGACTTTCTTCAAAGGAAGCAAATAGCTAAAAAAAACTAATAAAGTCAAGTGGACATAGGCTTTGACTGGCATAGCAAATAACAAAGCAGCAACAATATACTATAAAAACTGTATACTGCAGAAGTATGTTCTCATAAATCTAACTTATATGGTGATTGGTAGAATAGTTATAGCAGAACATAATTCATATATAAAACTATTTTTAAAATTAGTATATAATATATAATTTATTCATTTCTAAATAATATAGATATATTTATGATATATATTAATTTTATAATTTTATTCACAATTATAAATTATATTTTATATGTGTCATATTTTGAATGTAAATAGTATTCTTTTAAAAATTAAAAAATATTTTTTTCTTTTTTTGAGAAATAAAAATTACTTTTCTAAAAAAATAAAATATAACTTTAAAAATAAATATTAATTTCAAAAATAAAATTACGTATTTTAAATAAATATTAATTTCAAAAAAACAATATTTTTAAAATAATATATGCTTTTAAAAATAAAATAAAGATTTATTTTTAAACTATTTTTTTAAAAGAATATTTTTTTAAATTTTCTAAAAAAATTTATTTTCAGAAAAATAAAAATTTATTTTCAGAAAAATGAAAATTTATTTTCAGAAAATAAAAATTTATTTTTAAAGAAAAATAAAAAAATTATTAATTTATTCTTAAAGAATTTTTTTTTATTTTTTTAAATAAATTATTTTTAAAGATAAAAAATATTTGTGAAGCCTAGTCTAATTTTGTGATATTTTTAAACAAAATAATAAATTAATTTTTAATTTTATATACATTCTAAATGCAAATGCTCTCTCAAAAGCTATCTAATACCTTTTGGTATTTAGCCATAGGCAATGTTCTAAAAAAAGGGTGTAGGCTGTAGCCTAGATGATAAACCGGTTATACAAAATGATTTTATTAAAATTCAATTTATGCAATTTAAATCGGTTTAAAACCGTTTTAATAAATTAAGATATTATAGATTAGTTTAAATAGATGGGTGCCATGAATATCCGCAGGAGTCTTTCACCTTTATATGCAGAATGTGAATCGTTGATCTAGGTGATGGAATGCATAAAGACCCCACATATTTTAGAAGTGGTGTTTGTAACTGACTGTTCTCAACTGATGAAGATGGTGTCTATATATATATATATATATATATATATATATATATATATATATATATATATATATATATATATATATATATATATATATATATATATATATATATATATATATATATATATATATATATATATATATATATATATATATATATATATATATATATATATATATATATATATATATATATATATATATATATATATATATATATATATATATATATATATATATATATATATATATATATATATATATATATATATATATATATATATATATATATATATATATATATATATATATATATATATATATATATATATATATATATATATATATATATATATATATATATATATATATATATATATATATATATATATATATATATATATATATATATATATATATATATATATATATATATATATATATATATATATATATATATATATATATATATATATATATATATATATATATATATATATATATATATATATATATATATATATATATATATATATATATATATATATATATATATATATATATATATATATATATATATATATATATATATATATATATATATATATATATATATATATATATATATATATATATATATATATATATATATATATATATATATATATATATATATATATATATATATATATATATATATATATATATATATATATATATATATATATATATATATATATATATATATATATATATATATATATATATATATATATATATATATATATATATATATATATATATATATATATATATATATATATATATATATATATATATATATATATATATATATATATATATATATATATATATATATATATATATATATATATATATATATATATATATATATATATATATATATATATATATATATATATATATATATATATATATATATATATATATATATATATATATATATATATATATATATATATATATATATATATATATATATATATATATATATATATATATATATATATATATATATATATATATATATATATATATATATATATATATATATATATATATATATATATATATATATATATATATATATATATATATATATATATATATATATATATATATATATATATATATATATATATATATATATATATATATATATATATATATATATATATATATATATATATATATATATATATATATATATATATATATATATATATATATATATATATATATATATATATATATATATATATATATATATATATATATATATATATATATATATATATATATATATATATATATATATATATATATATATATATATATATATATATATATATATATATATATATATATATATATATATATATATATATATATATATATATATATATATATATATATATATATATATATATATATATATATATATATATATATATATATATATATATATATATATATATATATATATATATATATATATATATATATATATATATATATATATATATATATATATATATATATATATATATATATATATATATATATATATATATATATATATATATATATATATATATATATATATATATATATATATATATATATATATATATATATATATATATATATATATATATATATATATATATATATATATATATATATATATATATATATATATATATATATATATATATATATATATATATATATATATATATATATATATATATATATATATATATATATATATATATATATATATATATATATATATATATATATATATATATATATATATATATATATATATATATATATATATATATATATATATATATATATATATATATATATATATATATATATATATATATATATATATATATATATATATATATATATATATATATATATATATATATATATATATATATATATATATATATATATATATATATATATATATATATATATATATATATATATATATATATATATATATATATATATATATATATATATATATATATATATATATATATATATATATATATATATATATATATATATATATATATATATATATATATATATATATATATATATATATATATATATATATATATATATATATATATATATATATATATATATATATATATATATATATATATATATATATATATATATATATATATATATATATATATATATATATATATATATATATATATATATATATATATATATATATATATATATATATATATATATATATATATATATATATATATATATATATATATATATATATATATATATATATATATATATATATATATATATATATATATATATATATATATATATATATATATATATATATATATATATATATATATATATATATATATATATATATATATATATATATATATATATATATAGACCAAAGTTCACTACACACATGGAGGAATTTTTGTGCTGTAAGGAATTATTTCAGACTTTCACCATTAAACATATCCCAAGGGCGAAAACACACAATGGTTGATAAGCTGGCATGTGGTGCTCGCAATCTGCCTTCTGCTATAATTTATGTTGACTCAGTTCCCTCGAGGTGGCTCTCGGATCAGGATTCTGCTTAGTTTTCGTTTAGCCTTTTGTTGTAAAAAAAAAAAATCTAAATTAGTGTAAATTTTTCAATCAAGCAATAATGGTAATGAAAATTCACTAATTTGTCTAATTCTTTATTTTATATATCTAATTTTTATAAATAATTAAATAATTTGATAATTAAACCTGAAATTAGATTATATTATATAAGTGTAAAGTATAAAAATAAATGAATAATTCATTAACGATTAGGTTCCACCTAGACTTTGAATAATCCATCTAATCGTTAGTCATATACAAAGCACTAGTTACCGCCTAGCAAGTTTTTTGAACATTGGCCAGAGGTATTTAGAATTTAGTGACATACATGGGTAAAATTCAGTTTCATTTTGATTTTGGATATCTCAATATGCATATATGGATGATAATTGTTAAAGGGCGGGTGGAATTTGATTGGGCAGTTTATCTTTGTTCTAGATTAGGTAGCTATTCAATAATATTTGTAGTAAGCGAAATTTGGTTCCATTTTCATTCTAGATATTTCAGATACTTACATTTCTACCATGGTGGTAAGTAGGCCTTGTAAAAAAATCTCAGAACCGAAAGAACTGAACCAACCTGAAGAAACCAGATTTGGATCGGTTTTGTATATAACTAATTACCTGGACGGATATTTTGTATATATTTCAAAAATAAGTATGTTCATAAGTTAGTACTTAGGTTTCATTGTTGCCCAAATCACTTTTCTTTTCTGAAAGATGAAAGGTTTCTAAACTCTTATCCCTCAATTTTGGATTCTACAACTTAACTTGAAAATTTGACATCTTTAAATCACCTCCACGATCACTCAACCCATCTTCCTTCTCATTCTTGTTCTCCATTTTCTGTATCATCAAAGATCTTAGAAGTACGAGTCCACGAACCCTCAACTCATCTTTTTACTCTTTCGATCTCACTTGAGTTCTCAAATTAAATATGTATGATGAGTTAATATTTTTCAGACTTTTGGATTCAAAGGCTAGTTTTTAATCATCTGGTTTTAAATGCTTCATTCATCTTCGATTTTAAGCTTATGTTTCATTCATTTATAACTCATTTGATGAGTTAAGTGTATTCTGATTTTCGTTTTCGATTTAGTAACTGTGGTTGAAGCTTATGGGTATGGACAAAGAATATTAGTGTCTTGTAAATGGTAGAATTTTTATTTTAAATCATGGTTTAATTTGTCATTTAAGTTAAGATTCTGCTTTTTTTCTAATTTCCAAATCGTGTTTAATTCATACTTTCATTCGTCATGTGCAGAGGGATTCTTCTTCCTTTCCAGATAATCATGTGCTGATGGTGTTAATGATAAAATGGATGAAATTGAATATGATTAGATACTCATACTCATGTTTCTGCAAAACAAAATAAAAGGCATCTTGAGAACAAGTGCAACTGGTTCACAAGGCACATACAAAATTCACAAGGTCAAAAGTGTGGGAACAATTTACAAGCACATGGAAGAATAATAAGTTGTGCTACCTCTTCTGAAATATGTAATATGGAATTGGAAGTCTTCTGCTTGTCTCTTGATAGCGAGGTTTTTGACAACAGTTACATATCTTGCAGTTTTCAACTGCTCTCCAATAAATCACGCAATTATCTATGCATACATCAATCACCTTATACAGTAAACCAAGACTAGTAACCAGTTTCTAAACATCATAATATGAACCATGTGCAATATTATCATCAGGTAAAATATCTCTCATAAAATCAGCAGTCACATCCACATATTCTTCATCGAAATTATAACATGTCGTTATCTTTATCAATCTACTTGCAGATGATAAAGGTGTGAATGACCATCTCTACATCTTTTGTACAATGATTGCTTAACATTTCAAAAATCTCCTAGCTTCTCGCCTATCTCCTTCCTTTGCAACCGACGGTAAATTTTCTCATGCATCATTACCATCCGACATTACCTACTCTAAAATCTACATCCGTGATATGTTCATCTAACCAATTCACATTATAAGGTTGCTAGTACTACCATAATCTGATAGTTCTCCATGAATATACCAAATTTATAACCCGACATAAACCTTTTCAAATATAAATGGTTTCGAATATCCATCTTATTATTATTCTTATTATTATTACAAGTAGTGCAAAGACATTTCAACTTACCGATTGCTACTTACCGGTTGTTGCTTCTGGTTGTTGTTGAGCTAATGCCACAAATTCGCTAATACCTTGTGCATATTCATACATAAGTAAATTTGTATTCGGATCCATATGAGGTTTTTCCATTCAATAACAAAAATAATTAGGGAGGGACATGATTTTTTTTTTGTTTTGTTTTGTTGTGATATTTGTATGAGTGAGGGGGAGATGGTATTTATAGACAAATCTGAGCAAATTCCTGATGGTAAAAAATCCGCCAAGAACCCATTGGAAATTTTGAACTTTTTAAATGGCTCTATAACGGATACAAAATCCGTAAGAAATTTCCGACGAATTGGCGAGGGATTACATGTTCCATCAGGAATCTTTCGGTAATTATAATAATTATCTAACCGATATTTTTCTTCCTCGGAATTTTTTCAGTCCCGATGGAAAAAAATCCATCAGGATTCCGTCGGAAATTTTCATGTTTTCTTGTAACATAAGTAAAGGGTATCTCCCATGAGTGAAATATTGGTGGCTCCAACTACTACATCTACCTACATGGTCATAACTGCTCATTTCATACAAGATGAAACTTGCTAAAGCTGATCATTGGTTTTACAAATATTTCTGATCACAAGGGAAAGACCATTTCAATGGTTCTTCTTTATTGTTTAGCCTAGTGGAGGACAAATAGAGATTTCACAATCACATTTGATATTGAAGCGACCAACAATTTTGCACTAAAAAAGTTGAAGGAAGGATTCAAATCACTAGGAGATGAAGATTTGGTTTTAGATGGTAATTTCTTACAAATGAATTGTTGTGTGCATATCATTAATCTAGTTGTCCGGGATAGTTTACAGGAGATGATAAACAATATTTATGGGATTCAAAATGCGTATCAGTATGTAAGATTTTCCACACCAAGACGAAAATTGTTTGAGCATTGTGCTTAGATAGTAAAGTTGAGTAGAGGAAGTCTTCCTTTTGATTGTATAACAAGGTGGAACTCAACATATTTGATGCTATCTCCAGCTCTTAAGTCTTAAGTTCAGACAAGAATTTGATAGAATGAAATCTGAAGAAAAGCTCTACATTATTACTTTTAAGAGAAAGTTGATGGAAAAGCATTGACCCTTCAATCAATGATGATTGGGATGCAATAGACATGTTAGTACATTTTCCAGAAATCATTTACGATTCAACCTTAGTAGTGTCTGCATCTACGTCTGTGAACTCCTAAAAGTGTTACATTGATAGTGGGACAATATAAAGGAACTTAATAGCTTTTACTAATGATCCGGATGAGAAAATGAGGAAAAAAAAGAAATGCTATCAAGGGAGAGTTTGATAAAGAAATGAAACCTTGTGTTTTGAAAAGGTTAGGGTAAAGAACTGTAGAGTTTAAGCACTTTATGATCCAGTCATGGATCAGTCGGCTGTTTAATGAGTATAGTAAGCAAATGTATATAAATGGTGATGTATATGAAGGAAAATGTAGTCAATTCGAAGAGTACTAGGATGTGAACAGATTATGATGTCTTGTTTTGGTGGAATATGAATAATCCCAAGTTTCATGTATCATCGAGATAGCAAGGGATATACTTGCAAAGCAAGTATCCTTAGTCGCATCTGAGTCTTCATTTAGCAACAGTGGTCATGTTCTAGACCCATAACAAAGCTGCTTTACTCATTATATGTTGGAGTCCTCATGTGCATAGATCAGTGGATGAAGTGAGATTTTTATTTGAATGAGAAAGGTGTGGTTACAAATCATCAAATGCGCAAGTACATTCATGAGTTCTTCTTTTTAACTTATAGTCTTCTATTTTGTTTGGTGTAAGTATTAATATGAATTGTTTCTTTTCGTTTAGAGTCTGGAAGCCAAAGTTTCTTAAATGATCGATATCGGTGAATGAAAAAAATGGTGATCAACTTTTGCATGCTGGTTTATTATTTTGTTTGTTAATTTCTAGTTTGAAGTTTGATATCTAAAAAATATCGTTTTTTTACTGTTACTTTTATGTTTAAACTTATGTAATGGTGTTTGAACCTTAAATGTTGAATGTTTCATTTTTAAACTTTAAGATTAGTCGATTTGTTTGTTGTTGATGCTTAAAGGTTACTTGCTTGGTTTAATTTTTTGAAGCTAAATATTATATATCAGCTTCTGTGGCAATAGGTATTTAGGTTATTTCAATTTTTATTGGATATTTTCTGGCATATTTTACCAGAACCCTTAGGTATTCGAAAATCCTAGGTATTTTTTGGATACTAAAATCAATATTCTAACCGAACCAAACTCAAAACTATCACCAAACAGATATTTGAAATGTTAATGCCTAGTTGTAAGTAAGTTCTTCCAAATAGTTTTAATAGCATATATATATATATCTCAAATAAATCAAAATGAAACTTTAAAGATAATTTAAAATTTTAAAGATTTCTAAGATATGTTAGGTATATTCATGTACACTGCTTTTACCATAATTTTTGTTTCGTAATTTATTTTTTAAAAATATTTTATTTAAAATTTATCTATTATAGATTCCATTAGTTTTCTCTTATAATAATTTTATATATTAGGCTACTACAGATAATAAATAATAAAAAACGATGTTACAAGAGAATTTTTTTTAGATGATATCTTTTAACATCAAAGATAAGAACGCTGTTCTTAGACCTTGTTTGCCATAGCAGATGATAAAACAGTAGCAATATGCTTCAGAAGCAGTAGTAATATAGACATGCTATTTAAAATTATTATAAATATTAGTATATAGTACATATAATATATTTATTTCGATTGAATATATTTCTAATATATATATACATATATTAATATATAAAATTAAGAAAAATATATAATCTAAAAATATTTAAATATTAAATATTTAATTATATATAATATAATTTAATTATTTTTAAAAAAGTATTTTATTTTAAATTTATTTGAAAAAACATAATTTTATTTTATGGATATAAAAATACTTTATGAAAATATTAAATAATATAAATAAGTAAATTATATGTTTTTCTTAATTTTATAAATTATAAATACAGATGCTCTACTAAATTTGGAAAGCATTAGTATTTAGTATATGCTTTTCCAACCAAGGTTGACTGGATAATATAGTGCATAATGTTTATGCTAATGGTCTGCTAGTCAAGGTTCAGGTGATATTTTAATTGATTTTTTAAAATTACTTTGGGATATTTTGGTTGAAAACTAACAAACCTTCTATGAGAATAATACCGATGATTAGTCTCTTTTTTTGAACTTTTTGATGATTAGTCTGATCCTGAATTTTTTAGTGAGACATAAAACATACTTCCTTTGTACCAATATAAGTGGTTTTTAAGGTTTTTCACGTAGATTAAGAAAATACAAATTTTTATACAATTTAATTTGGTTATATAAAAATATCATTAAATAAAACTTGTTCAACCAATTAGAAAAATAGATAGTATTTTTTAATTGGTCACAAAACTCAAATAATATTAAATTCTATCTAGAATAGTGAAAAAATCAATTATTTTGGAATAAAAAAATATCTTTAAACAGGGAAAACGTGCTATTTCCCCACGAGAAGTATCGTATCCTCTCATATGTCTCCCAAACTATGACCTCATTCCAGATGTCCTTAAAATAAAAATCTGAAACCTATTTCCCCATGAAACTATAGCATAACCCTTATATCTCCCCGAAATAAAAGTTAAAAAGCTATAACCCCATAAAATCAAATTATTTGGTTTAAACCTATAAAATAAAACCGTTTTGGTTAATTAAACCAGTTTTAAACTAATAACGACCTGATTAAGATTTGATTACAACAATCAAACCAGAAATTATAAACCAGAAATTATAAATTATGGAGTCATTCTTTATAATTTCTGGTTTGATTGCCATAATCGGATCTTAATCGGGTCGTTATTGGTCTAAAACGGGTTTAATTAACCAAAATAGTTTTAGTTTATAGGTTTAAACCGAGTAATTTAATTGTATGGGATTATAGCTTTCGAACTTTTATTTCGGGGAGATATAAGAGTTATGCTATATTTTCATGGGGAAATAGGTTTCGAACTTTCATTTCGGAGACATCTGGAATGAGATCATAGTTTGGGAGATATATGGGAGGATACGATACTTCTCGTGGGGAAATAGCACGTTTTCCCCTTTAAACACCATTTAAAGTAGTACGGAGGGGGTAGTACTATTTCCATACAGTAATAATTTAGTTTTAGAACGGATTCAAACCACCGGTGGTAACATAATATTTTACTAAGTAATATCAATAATTTCCTTAACTGGAATTTGAATATTCATTATGATTATGTTATTTTATTTTCATAGTCGACTTTTAAAAACCCTATAATTGTCTTTAATTTTTTTTGAGTCTTTATTTGCGACTATATTTGCATTTATCTTTGCGAGACTGGCTCCAAATATCCCAGTGTCCCCACATACGTCAACTTACTTCTGGCATTTAGCTTAATATGATTCACATCATCACAAGTCATAGAACCCGAACATGCATGAAATTTCCATTCGTATGAATGTTAAACACGGTTATCATATAGTACAAAATCCACTGACAATGATATATATATCATACTGGTTTGTGTTTGTCCTTTGTGCCAAAACCGTATCACCCATATGAATTCAAATCTAATATACTGTATCTTTTTGATCCAGAAAGAAAACACAAAAATATATTAAACATTCAAGCTATGCAATTATAGTTGTTAAATTTGGGAAACATCTACAATATCGTAAGAGTTAGTTTAGTTTTTATTCAAAAATTAGAATAAATAATAAACATATTTTTTATTCTACGTAAATTATAAGTAAAAAATGGAAATATTATGTTTGGGTAATCCTATTTCAAAACTGAGTTAAAATTCCTTTATTGGCATATAAACTTAGTTATTACTCTCTCAGTTTCATTTTAATCATTTTAGGTTTATGCACACAGATTAATAAAACATTTAGTTTTATAAATTTTCAAAAAAAAATATTATCAATATACACCTAACTATATTTGAACCAATAGAAAAATAGACAGAAGAATATTGTCAGTAAATTTTGCAATGAAATTATAAAACCACACTTATTTCGAAACAAAAAATTATATTCTACAACTAAACTGAAACGGAGGAAGTACTAATTATACTATTTTGGATGACTAAGAATTTTTAGGCTGAAATTTGTAATTTTTTTCAGGTTCAGAGCCAAAATATTCCATATAGTTCCGTTCCACGTATCGATTATTCCTGACCTCTAGCCTACGGTTTTGATACTTTTCAATTTAATTAACTACACTTGAAACCACATAAACATTACTGTATTATTAGTGGAACATTTTAAAAGTGAGTGGTTTTGAAAAATTGTCCTTAAACTTTCATGCAAGTAATTCTTCTGCCAAAAAATAAGGCTTCTCAGCATACCCTTAATAGATTTCGGTATCTTCAGATAAAATTTTCATTAAGGCCTCATAGACTCTTAAACACACATATTCTCGGGCATATCTCTGAGTCGTAAGGTAATGAAACCACATAAACATCATTAAACCTTAACATGACCACTCATCAAACACTAGTAATCCAACGGCATTTCTTACGGAGACACAAGAATAAAATGGCCACATATACAAGTCTTAATAATCCTACTTTAGTTTGAATAACCAGCTTTTATTCTCAGCTGAACATACTTTGATGTTCAACTACACCACAATTTTCCAGAAGGGTTAATGTTAACAGTTACAATTTTTAAACGAGATATGAAATCGTTTGGTGATATCATAGTGTGGTATTATGTCACTCTGAAGATTGTAACAGTAATCCGAATGCAAGTGTTAAGTATTTGAAAATAGGTATATATGGCTAGAAAAAACATACACGAACGAATGACGAGCAACGTTTAAGAGAATATATAAAACTCTTACACATTTATTATATCACTTAAACCATTTTTTATCAAACTTAAACAAAATTAAGATTTAGATATTAGACTGTAGCTTGCATGCATTTATTCAAACTGTAAATATTTCGTAGAGGAAACTGTGTGTGCGTCGTCGTATGCATAGCTGATTTAAGTGCATTCAAAACCAGACGGAACCTTCTTGTTACACTTGTTGAGAAGAACGCTGAGAGATATAGGAACGTTAAGGTTGATCCCAAGAATGTTAGCCCTAAGAGCAGTGCAGAGACAAACCGCAGCCTCGAGGTCAACCAAACCTTGGACAACCGAGCAGCATCGTTGAGCTGATGGCTGACCCAATTGTATGTTGAGGAGGCCGCTTAGGACATTTCCACATACACCGAGCTTGAGAGCATCTATTGGACAGTTTCCGGATGAGCCAGGGGTCCTTGGAGGTGTGGCCGGCCTAGGGTTAGGCTGTGGGACCGATGGACTTGGGACTGAAGGACTTGGGACATGCTTGGGGGACTTAGGACTTGGGACCGGCTTGGGTTTGGGACTTGGGCTGCAACCACAATCAGTTGCAACGGTTAAGGTGAAAAAGAGGATGTTGAAGGCGAAGAAAAGAGCAACAGAGGACGAGTTCCTTGAAGCCATTCTCTTTTTCAAAAATGATAGACTCAGAGTTATAAGGATTATCGAGTGTGTTTGAGAAAGAGATGAGGAGAAATGAAGAGAAGTTGTGAGTATTTATAGGGTTTTACAAGGGTGTGAAAAAGAGTATCAACTTGTTTTAGTATAATCGATTCTATATATATATATTTGTCCTTCTACAAAAGTATATATATCAAAACTTACTTGTTCTCCTCCACCCCGTTTTGAAGATTCGTAGAACCGAACGTCCAAAAAATTTCGAACGTTGATTTAGTAAGATTATCAATAAATAATTTCATTTGTGCGTTCATAATAGTATTATTATTGAATCGTCGATGCTGTTATTATCATTATTATGATCATGACATCATGACCCCATTGTACTTTGATTCAGCCTATGGCTCGTAGCCATTACATGAGAGCTTCTATAACTTTACATGTGTAGATAAAAATCCCAGCCAATACAAAATGTTCTATGTGAATGTTTTCAAAATTTATAATCCTCTTCTGTTATTAATCAGGATGCAATCAATATCCAGCATGATTCGGGTTTGGCTTTTGAATCTCATTTCTCATGGAGTGTTTTATGTATTAAATTTTATCATTTGATATACAAGTATTAGATAACCACAAGAAAACTAGAAGCCTTAGAAACATATCTCAACTTTTTTTTTTTTAATGTCAATCGGAGGATCATGACATAACCTTGTGTCGGGTCTATAAAAGTTGTATGTATTCTTTTCTCATTCCAGTTATTTAGTCCAGTATATATTTTTTAATCTGAATTATTTTCGTCCTATAGAACATTTATTAAGCGTTTTTAGCAAAAAAAAAAACAGTTATCAAGAGTTGGTTTAAACCGACTCCAACTTAAAGTATGAAACATACTAAACAAAATATAATATTAAAAAAAAAACGTTGATAATTTTGGTCGGGTAAGTGACCGAAACTACGAACTGAGATCAGTATCAGTCGATCTCTCAACATTAAACAGACAAAATTTTAGTTGGCCGAATTTTTTTTAAATATGGTTGGGATCTAAAAGAAGTTAGCCTGCAGAGTTGCCCAAAAAAAAAAAAAAAAGTTAGCCTGCAGAAAAGCAAATATTTCTTGGTAGAAATATATGTCTTAGTCCCTTTTATTTTTCGAATGGGACATATACATAATCATACCGTAAAAGCCAAAACCGCTCCTTATTGACATATCATCTTTATCATATCTAAAATGAAGGGGAATCAAGGACTTTTATGCATTGTCGTCGGCAGAAACTTGGGCTGTATTTCTAGAAGTAGAGAGATAAAACGACGTAATACTTTTAGGAAACGTACTAGACAGGGAAGGTTAACATCATTAATACATAGGACATTAATCTATTCCAGTAATGAATTTGCTGGAAGTCGTCTGCGCTTTGTTCTATCCATCTTATTCTAATTACTTATTTGTCTAATTAATATTTTCCGATTTTTAACCAAAAATTAGGACCTTAGTTAGAGTAGTTCTCAAAATACAATAAATAAAATATAAATACAGATAAGAAGTTTGGGAAAATTTGGAGAAATACCTTCATACAAGATTTTATTTTGAAAATTATACCAACATAATTTTTTGGAAAACTATACTTATTTATAAGTCAAATTACCCAAATATCCAAAAGAAATGTTGATAATTGTTTTAGCTTGGGGTGGGCGTTCGGATACCCATTCGAGTTCGGTTCGGGTCTATTGGGTTTCGGGTTTTCGGGGTTAAAGATTTCAGTCCCATTCGTGTATTTCTAAATTTCGGTTCGGGTTCGGTTCGGATTCGGATAACCCATTTAAATTATTTTTAAAATTTTAAAATTCATTATACTTTAAATTTCTCAAAAATATAAAAATAAAACAATATATTACAAATAAATTTGAATAACATATGTCAAAATACCTAAATTTAACATATAAATTAGTTCGGTTTGAACATTTGGATAGAGAATCAATAGATTGTTTAAGTGTTTTTGGTGTTTTGAGTATACTTTAGCTATTTTAGACATTTACTTTTGACTATTTGTATATATTTTCAAGTATTTTGGAAAACTTAAAATTAACTTATATATTTTGGATGTTTTTAATATACATTAATCTAAAAATAATTAATATATTTAGATATATAAATCTATTTCGGATACATTCGGGTACCCGAAATACTTCGGTTTGGGTCGGGTTCGGTTCTATAAATACCAAAATTTGATCCGTTCGGATATTTAATGAATTTCGGTTCGGATTTGGTACTATTTTTTCGGATCGGATTCGGTTCGTTTTTTCGGATCCATATTTTTTGCCCAGCCCTAGTTTTAGCATCTAAATTATTTTTTAAAAAACACAAATAACTTTAGAATTATATGCGCTTAAAAAAGCATCTTTTAAACTCTTACCTTGCCAAACAAAATGCTCTTCGGTTTTTTTTCAAACGAATTCCTCGTACTTGTTCTGATTGAAAGATTTTTTTTTTTGTTCTGATGTATGATTGACATATGAACAAACCCAGAGAAGAAATATAAGAAGCAAATGGTGCATTGATGTATATTTTCTCTATTTTACTACAATTTATTCTTTACAATATTTTTCTTCTTTGACTAGCTAACAATGATTCTAGAGAAGAGATAATATTTTATGAACTTTGTGAATCTAGAGCACGTAAGAACTCTTGCAGTTATAGTTTCTTAACATACATTTTCACTGTTCTTACCAAATGTGTATGATTCAACCCATCCATCCTTCTATGCCGTAAGGATACCAAGAATCAACGACATGAACATGTTTTTAAAAAAAAATTCAAAACATTTATTTACCACAAACACAAGTAATAATATTTTTAAAGTTCAATTTTCGTTATATACTTCCTGAAGTAATAGATTATAAAAATGACTAATTAAAACAGGGATAAAAAACGTCTTATTACATGTAACAAAGTCTAATTTTCAAAAAAGAAAAAAAAGAAATGTATTTCTCAAATTTCAAATCACAAATAAGGTATTTTTCAAATTATCCCAGTTTTGTTGACTCCATAATTGTATTAGTACATCTATTCTATTAATTTAGAGTCCTCCTTTTCATCTACTTAAAATAGGTTGTTATTTAAATTTGAACTTATTCATTTCTCATTAGAAAAAAATACCGTATAGATTATTCAAACTGAGTTTAGACAAAGCCTCAGTCGATATCCTTTATTTAGCTCGATTCATTATTTTGATCTATAAAGCTGAAATCAGTATAAATTAGTTGTAGATACATGGGATATGAGAGAGAATAAGAAGCTTTGATTGGGAAACAATGCAAATTTGCAGAAGAAATGGTGTGAATTACAAGAGATACAGGAAGAACAAAATTAAATATGTATAAGAGGAAGAGGAAACAAATTGCAGAAAAGATAGTAGACGAACAAATTAAATTTGCTTTTCACGTTTTGAGAAGAGGGGATGAATGAGAGAGAGAAGAAATCTGAGCCAGATTAGCGCACAAGAGAAAAGAGAGAAAGAAGAAATCTGAGCCATTGGATTAACTATGAGCTATTTAACTTTTTTTTTTTATCAGCTATCCATTTAGTTAGACCAAGTTTTGATCAGACGAGACAAGACGGTCCTCCGAACAGCACTTCTATCTGACCATTTCTGATTTATATAGGAGAAAATATAGTCTATGGTCCTAGCCTCTTTCGCTAGTTGGTCCACCCAACCATTCTCGATCCGGGAAATATGATGCAGTCTCAGGCTCTCGAAGATATCCTATAGGCTCTGGACAAAATCAATCTCTGAAGCAAAAGCTTTCCAGTCCATCGGGCTCGTGGTCATATCCACTAGGTCTGAGCTGTCCGTCTTGAAGCGAATCGATGGGATCCTCATGTCTCTCATACATGAGACTGCCCAAAGTAATCCTTCCATCTCATCGTATAAAGCCGAAATGCTTATGTTACATGTACATAGTCTGAATGATTCAGTAACTATATGATCCTTAAGACTCCACCATAGGCCACTAACATTGCCATTACCGACCCATGAAGCATCGATATGGCAAGTTAGGATTCGAGGTATCCAAGGGGGTACTGTCTCAGCAAATGTAGTATGAGGATCGTTGTGATCCTCATCCATTCCTCCTCCTTTTGGTTAGTCTTTATCCAAATTTCTGTCTCAAGGAAAGCTAATTGGAGAGTGTCAATCGGGGAGATGAATCTTCCATTAAAGAGTTTGTCATTCTTCGCCTTCCAGATGTACCAACAGATTTATGGGAAGGTATCGAATTGTGGCTCAAGTGGATCCACTTCTTTTCTTTTCCAAAACAGGAAATTTATGTTTTGGCATATAGATGTACTAGGGAAGTAACCCGGAAGGGAAAATTTTTAACTCTATATGCATAAAAGTATTGGTAATTAGGTAACTACCCATTGTCTAAAAATATTTGCATAGCATGGAATGTTAACTGCCTGTAATTATGTTGATATATCTTGGCTCTGGTGTCACACCTATCAGAAATTAGTGGTGACCAGGGTTGTGTCAGAATAAAAATATGGTTAACAGATTTGATAGAGTGGGGAGCATGTAATTAGTTACATTGTAGTATGAAAGCTAAATTTAGATATATCCGATAATGAACCTGTTAACCTATCAGTCTGAAGGTATTGCAAATTGATGGTAGTCCAAGAAATTAAGTAGTATGTAAATTTTTGCAAACCTCAATAATTTTACTTTAATACATCATTGAAAAATATTACAACGCAAATGAACTTAACAGAATGAAGCTTAATCACAGCAATTCAACCAAATTAGAATTGTAAAAAAAAGCTTGAAATCTCAAACTAGTTTTTCAGAATACAAAGGATTATGGCTGTAGCAACAATAAAACCACCAAAAATGATGTGTTTCAGATGAGCGCTTGGGTTTGTAATTGTAAAAATTGCTAGCAAACGTTTAAATTATCCGAAAGTAATGATGTTATTTTTAGGATGTGCAGACTATATAATTTGTTTGTACTTCAATAAGCCACAGATACATCCTCAGTTGGTCTTGTGTTATTACAATAGCTACAATGATATTAATGAATGCGTATAATACATAGATTACTCAGATTATAACACTAATAGCCAAAAATTGATTGTTGTGTCTGTATTATGAATGTGTGTCATAACCAGGTCGATAATACAACATAAGTTTGAGTTGAATTATTAGAAGAGATGGACTAATATGTACGCGTGAGTTGTAACCGGATATTAGAAAACTAATCTTGTGATATGTAGATCATTGGTTGGTCTTGTGTTATACAATAGCTCCAGTAATTTAATGAATGCGTAATATAACTAGATAATACATAGACTATCCATATTATAACAGTAATATCCAGATTTTTTTTTTGTATCTGTATTATAACAGTAACAGTAATTATAATTGGATAATACATCATGGGTTCGAATTGAGTATTATAAGAGATGGACTAATATTTTGTGTGAGTCTTAACTGAATATTAGATTATTAATCCGGATAAAACATGTAACAGCCAGCAAAATCATTTTTCTCCCACTGAGATCAAGCTTCATCTACCACATGTCAAGATTAATATATATGCCACAACACAGATCCCTCCAGAGTCAACAATTACTACATTTCTGATTATCGCTCAGCACTACTGCTACATCGACGAAAACCCTCCACAACCGTTCTCTCCTTGAAGATCTCCACCGATACGCTGAAGTCGACGACATCTGGATCAAAATCCGACAAGAAGCCAAATTTGACATTGGGAGAGAACCAATCATTTCAGTCTATTATCATGCCTCGATTGTCTCTCAGCAATCTTTAGAGGCAGCGTTAGCGAACACACTGTTGGTAAAGCTCATTAGTTTAAACCTACTGAGCGACACTGTCTTTGATTTGTTCAACAACGTTCTTGAAGAACACCCAGAGATCGTTGAATTGGTGAAGCAAAATTGCTTTTTCACTTTAATTGCTGGGTAGCCTCAATTAAAAAAAATCGCATTATCATTGGCTAACCTCACTTAAATACAGAGTTAATTTGCTAGATCAGAGTTTTCACTGGAACAAATAAAAATGTTCATGGTCCATTCCCTGAACAAAAAAAAAAAACAAATTTGATTGGGAAACAATTAACGCATAGATAAGGAAGACTTGTTCATACCTCGCAAGAGCAAGAAAACAATACAATTTTTCGGAGAGAGAGAGAGAGAGAGAGAGAGAGAGAGAGAGAGAGAGAGAGAGAGAGAGAGAGAGAGCTTTTATATATTTAATCAAAATTTATTTTGTAGCTATAGAGTGCAATTTCTCTTGACTATAATTAATAGAATACGTCTTTTTTTTATTGTTTTATTATATTTATGAATTTATATATGTTATTTAGATTTTTTTTGAAGAATATTTAATTTGATATATGAATAAAACTTATAAATTTGGGTTTGAAGTTTGGGAAATGTGGTGGGTTTAAGTTTAAAGTTTTTTATTATTTTTTAAAATTAAATTTGTAGTTCTAACTATATTAATGTTAAATATTACTTTTAGGTATATTATTGTAATTAAATTCCTTGAATAACTTTTGAAAAATATTAAATTTTTAGCATAAGTTTTGAAAAAGATTAAATTTTTATTTTAAATTTTATATTTGAGATTAAAGTAGGAAAACGATTAGTTTTATAGGTTAAATGTAAACTCTTCTTTAAATCTTATTTGTATATCAAGATTCCGTTTAAACGAAGATAATCTAGATGAAAAATATATTTCCAAAGTCAATTAACGAAAAAATAGTTCTTAATCACACATTCTTTTTTATTCGTACATGATAACGTTCGATTGGACAGTCGTCGTCGAATTGACTTTAGTTGGAACAACTAATGATCACTAGAATACATAATTTCTGCTTCCATTTGGATCACGCATTTAAATACCTAAGGAACTTCCAAATGTATAAGCCTAATGTTAATGTAAATCCGGTTGTAAAAGTTGACAAAACATCCGGCTGAAAAAGAAAAAAGAAAGAAAGAAATCTGATCCTTTAACGTCAACGATATATGGATTATCAAAAGCTCTTGACCACTACAACCTCTGTAGCTACGAGTGACCGCAAATTTAACATGTAGATATAAGTTGATTTACGTCAAATTCGTGTTTCATTCTAAGAACATTTCCACGAAGAGCCACTACAGAACTCTGTGGCCAAGGCTATCGACTAGTAAGCCACATAGTAATTTCAGTTCTACTGCAATTTTCTTAGATAGTAATTTCACTGTCAGTCCAATCTGTTTAGATATTCTATGTAAATCTTAAATATATGTCAGTTATACATACATATATATATATATATATATATATATGTATATATTCCTATATTAATAATGCGAAAATATAAATTAAAATTTTATTAGATAAATTAATTCCATTATAATTTTGTAAACATTGATCGACGTAACCAATTTTTGATCATAATAATTATGGATATGGAACAATGAATATCATCTTTGTATAGACTATTGTGAGGTCTGGTCCTCGACTCCTCTTCAGCTAAGCCCATCAGAGTGATTGGTGGTTACGGCCCAATACGAAGCCCTGCAACAGAAGACTAAAGTTTAGCTCATGTGGGTTTTGGAGTTTAATGACGAAGCCCAAGACTTACGGTAGTCTATGCGAAGCTGCGACGTAGAGTATAACTACTCTTGTAACGTCCATAACAACCTCCGTCTTCTTAATCTCGCGGAGCCAGAGAAAGAGAAGTTAGACGCCATTGTTGTACGTTGAGAGCTACTGTAAACAAAAGTGAGATAGTGAATTCCAGGTACCGATCCTGAAAGAGATGTACTTAGTCTATTGACGGGGAACTCTAAAACTTGCGCGTGTCTTTCTCTCTTGTTCGTCTTGTTTTCTTTTGAGTCGACGGAGTCGGGAATCTGAAACACATGAGAGATCAATCAGTGAGAGAGAGAGATTGAAAGCACAACTAGTTTAGAGAGATCAATCTAGCTAGATACTCCTACAACTATAATTTGGTTTAAATATTTGTAACACAATAAACGAGGAGTGAGTTACCTATTAGGACACATTTGTCTTTTTTTTTACATGATAGGACACATCCCGCTGGAGACACACTTTTTCTTTGAAAGAGAGAGTTTTTGTGGACACTTTTGCCCTCCAGAAAAAGAATCACGTGTTGGACTTCCTAGACAGCTAACTACAATTGAAAGTTGGTTTATGGGAAGATGGGAATAATTGTAGCCACACGATCGAAATTTAAAATGAAAATCTAACGAATGATGTAGAGCATATATGAGTTTCCATATTTATGGGTCTTTGTTTCTAGCCATTTGATTGAAAAAGAAAACAAGATCTAAAGGTTGTTATTTTTTTCAACATATTTATTTTATTATTATCTCATATTATAATATATAAATCAATATATATATATATTAGAAACAAAAAATTATATATTTTGAGATCCATATAAAGATTTATTCATTTTCATATTTTAAAATTGAATTAAGTGGACAAACTTCTATGGACAGTCTAATTTGAAAGAATGAGTTGTGGATGGACATATATTGTGGACTGTCTAATTTGAAAGAATGAGTTGTGGATGGACATATATTGTGGACGGTCTAATTTGAAAGAAAAAAAAGAGTTGTGGTCCTTATTACAAAAATTGAGTTATGGATAATGTGTATTGTGAACAATCACAGACAAAACTTGAGTTGTGGATGGACAAACTTCTATGGACAAAGATTTAATTATTTTAATATTTTAAAATTGAATTAAGTGGACAGACTTCTGTAGACATATATTGTGGAACGTCTAATTTAAAAGAATGAGTTGTGGATGGGCGACATATATTGTGGACGGTCTAATTTGAAAAAAAAAGAAGTTGTTGACGTCCTTATTACAAAAATTGAGTTATGGATAATGTGTATTAAAGAACAATCACAGACAAAACTTGAGTGCATTACACATTTGTAGATGAAAATGTTATGAACAAAATAAATTGTCGACACATCTTGTGTATAGGGGAAAAAGAATTCGTGAATAATCTGCAAAATTGTGAGATGTGGATGTGGCTGTTAGGTGTGGATGTGGCTGTTAGGTGTGGATGTGGTTATCATCTAAATCAAGAAAACATTTTGCACATTTTAAGAATCTTGGGTGAAAGCGTGAATAACCAAAATGTGCGGGACCACAGTTGCAAAAAAACTGAAAATTCGCCATTGTTGCTCTTGCTCTCGAGCATGACCCAGCTCACAAAGTAGTAGCAGATCAAACCCGTCGATGTCATCAGCTCCATGAACCTTTCTGATTCCAGCCCTTCTCTGTCTTTGTCGTCGCACAGGTTCAGCCGTCCTCCACTGAAGTAGAGAGGTGCCGTCGTCACACATACAAACGCAACTTTCTTGTTTTCTTCTTCCTCTTGCTCCTCCACATCTCCTTTTTACTGTCACAGAACGAGCAATTATGAAATATTTTTCAAACCAAAACTTCGTGTCTTATGGTTCCAAACAGATCTTGTCCTCAGCTCATCTTCTACAAATTAAAATTAAATGAAAACATTAAGGATTTGCAGAGAAAACCTGGTCCTAACTCGAAAGTGCGGCCGATAAGAACATCTCAGAGAAATTAAAGACCCCATTACCCAGCGGTGGTCGCACATGAATTTTTGAAGTTTGTGATATAATTATTAGAGAGTCAAAAAAAAAACACAGAGAAAAACAAAACTTTACAGAGAAAGACTGGGTTGGTTGTCGGTATTCTTCGACAAGCGATGAAGGAAGAAGGAGAGAGTTTTGAAATTAGGGTTAGGGGATTTGGGAAAGTAAAAGTAGATCTGAGATTTAAAATCGGAATTGGAGAGAGAATTGATTTTTGAATTTCTTTTACAAAGTCTTATTGTGGAGGGCATGACAGACATTGCACATCAATAAAGTGTGTTTCCAGCCATATGTGTCTAAACGTATAATTCATAAGTGAAAAAGTGTCCTAGAGAGTAAAAAAATCATAAACGAGACAGTGGGGAACTGAGTCCTATCTGAAATAAATATAACATAATTCAATTCTTGTATAGACTATAATTTGGTTTAAATATTTGTGTCTAAATTATGATAATTACTAACGGTAGACTTACGTGTTGATTATATATTTTAAAAATATGTTGCATACTGTTTTTGTATTAGACTATTAGTTATATATACATACTAAGATGATTTTCATGTGCTAATGCAAGAATATACATATTTACAAATAAATAAATTATAATAACTGAATAATAATAATCTATTTATAATTTTTAATCATTTTATAATTTATATGTATGATTTATCTTAAATAATATTATGTTATTTTATAAGATATATGATTTTGGATATATAATATTTATTCGGTTTGGTTATTATTTGAGTTTATTAATTAACTTCCTGGATCCAGCTATAATAATTTTTTGTTCAAAATAGATTAGAATTTTTGATTAGTCTTGATATTTACATTAGTTTGGTTTTTATTTTAGATTTATAAATATATATTAGTAAGATTATGCATAGTTTAATATATGTTACTTTGAGAATCAAATAGAAATAAACCAATGTGTTGATTCATTCAAAGTTACACAAATGAATATAACAATAATCTTTTGAAATTCATGCATAAATATAAACTTTACAAAGGTAATCTAAAATATATAACAAAAAGTTAATAGTTAATTTTTATTTATTTTTACCATTTAAATCATTCCGTAATTAATATGTATAAAATACATAAAATATTACTATCAAGAATGATAAGCTGGTATTTTAGTTAGATCTTTGAATTTGGGTATAAAATTTTGGATTGGTTTAGGTACTAATTATGTGGGTAATTTCAGTTGCATATATTCCTTCTGACTTAAGTATAACTATTTTTGATTATAATTAAGCTAAATGGGACTACTTTAATTCATTTTCTTTGTTTGGTTCTAATTTAAGATATATGGTATATTTTTGTATTCTTTAGTTTAACATATGTTGATTTGAAAAAAAACAGTAAACTAAAGAAATAATCGGCACAAAATTGCATAAACAAACAAAGCCAGTAAAATTTTGAAAACTCATGAATGGATATAAATAGTTACAAAATAATTAAAACATTTCGTAAATTGTAAGTAATTTTATACTTTGGATTTTCAAAACATAAACTGAAAATAATTTTAAACCTACAAATTCAGATTGGCTTGAGTATTCTTTTTATGGGTATATTGGGTTGTACATTATAAAAAAAAATTAAAATCAAACTAAATATATAAAGGAAGAAATATTTTAAATAAAGCTAAGATACAACATTTAGCTCTTTAAAAGTTTTTGACTTACTTTATTTTAAATTTTTTTTTGTAATTTTGATCATATTACACTTATAATAAAATATTTAGTATCCTTTGCTATGTATTTTATGTTTCTTAAATAAGTTTTGTAAGGAATAATGTTGACTATTTTAAATTAAATACAAAGTTTTATGTTCTACAAAAAAACATAAACCAAATTGTAAAGAAACTTTATAAAAAATATTTAATATGTAAGACAAAGAACCATACATAATGAAAATTAAAAGATAATGTCTTAGAAATATTATTTTATCTTTTAAACTAAATATCTGCCTATATTATTTGTTATTGAAGGAAATTTTTTTCTAAACACGTATTTATACATTTAATCTATATATTTTAATTTTTATGAATATTTTATGGTTGTGAAAATATTATACATAAAAATAAAATAATATTTCAAATTGAATTAAAATATTATTAAGTAATACGCAAATTAAAAATGTAAATCTTAGTAATGGCATTATGTTTAATATTTTCGTTCATTAAGAATAAACAATTTTATTAATATTTCCCTTTTTTAATTTTATATGGTTTGAGAAAATATAATAATGTAAAGTTAAACTAAAAAATGTTATTAAGTAAATATATAAAATAAAATTTTACTTATGAGTCTTATGACAATACGCTTAACAGTTTTAGTTTATTTGAGTAGTAGTGTAATTGACCATTCTAAAATTTAAAGTGGTCGCAATACGTAATAAACTGATATTTCATATAATATTATAGAGATCATGTGGTTCCTATGTTCAATAATTATCTGATAATGCTTATTTGTTGAGGATCCTATGTACCCAACATTGTTTTGGCAACACATGCATAATCATTATGAGGGATCAGATCGTGATAGAATAGGTTTATCAGATTTTAGTTCTCAATGAACAGTGTTTCGTGTTTATATACATTACGGTTTCAGTTCAGGCAACTCTCAATAAATCCATAGTGCTGAGTGATCAATCAAAAAACAGTGGACTTCTTTTTATCCGATTAATTTTATTTCGTATATGTGATTAGTTTCTCGGATTATTGTTGTGTTTTTGGTATTTTAAGATTAAATAAAACTTCTTGTATTTTAATAAAGTTGTCAAAATTTATGATTTGCAGTTCTCACAAATATCTGGAGAATTTCGAAGTCCAGTCGATTTATTTTGACGAATATAGTCCAATATTTGTTCTCGAAAGTCTGAGTTTCCGTGTACTCTCCAAATTTATGACCAACGGTCCATGGGTTCCCTTTATTGGAACCCTGTTTTTATTTATTTTTGTTTCTAACTGGTCGGCGGAACTAGATCCTTACGGATCGTGGATTCAGAGTGGCGAAAGCTAACGGGGACTCAGAGAGAAGAGAGCCAGGGATATCCAACCCAGGAATCGCACGCAGGCTTCCCGCCCCCTTTCTCCGACGAGGGCGATTAATTTGTTCTTAATTTTTTTTATCTGCGTAATAATGCGGAAACATGAAGGCGATTAATTACTTCAAATTATGAATGAGCAAACTTTTCAAAGCGGATACAATGACGAGTCTCAACAATAAAAGAAGTACAAGTAACATTTATTTGATTTCAAACTGAAAATAGGTAATTTCAAAGAATGATATAAAGATAGATGAATATTAAAAAGAGTGATTATATATTCTCGAATCGAAGCATTGATATGTAAATCAAGCGCATATGAATCCACGAGGGGTTTTCCTGCCACAGACATTGAGAAGAAGACTGAGAGAGACAGGAACATTAAGCTTAATTCCTAGGACATTTGCCTTTAAGGCGGTACAGAGACAAGCCGCAGCCTCAAGATCAATCAAACCCTTAAGGAGTGAACAACAAGGTTTGACTGGTGGTGTGCCCAATTCGATTTTGAGAAGATCCTTGAGGACATTGGCACAAACGCCAAGTTTAAGAGTTTCTCTGGGGCAGCTTCCTGAGGAGGATGGAGTTGGGGTGGGCTTGGGTTTAGGTTTGGGAATAGAACTGCAGCCACTGCCACAGGCAGTAGTTAGGGTTAAAAAGAGGATGTTGAATGTGAGGAAAATGATAAGGGATGCTGAGATTTTTGAAGCCATTTTCCAAATATATACTTCAAATTGAGCAAGTTTTAAGATGGAAGTGTTGCTTTAGAGAGTGGTGAAGTCAAATGAAGAGAGGATGTGTGTATATATATTAGGATTGCAAGGGTTTGGACAGTTAAATAAATCTGTCTTACTAAATCATTTTGAGAAATTATTAACTTCTTTGATATTTTAATGACAGTTGAACATTGTTTTCTTAAGTGGTTACGATAAATTGTATTTTTCATACATAATTCAGAAACGTATACAATTATGGAACTTTTTTTGAACCCCCAAATTTGATTAATAAAGAAGAGTTCTACGGAATTCTCATGCATATCGAGTCTCTATCCTTTTCTTTCGATTGTATTCTGTTCTTTTTCATTCCTAGAGAGCTTAATGTTACGGCTGACTCTCTTGAAAAGAATTCCCTTCATTCTCTCTCTACTGCTTTCACGGAATTTATTTAGTATTAGTGAAAGCTTGAAGGAAATATAAATATTAACACACTGTTGTGATGTCGTAGTTTTAATTTGTCAATTTTATTGAGGATAACTTGTTGGTCGTTGTTTTACTAACAATGGTCGTTGTTTTACTAACAATGGTCATTGTTTTACTAAGTAGTTAAGATAATCATTTTTATTTCAATATGGTAATTTTTATTAATAATAATAATTAGATATTATAGGCTGTCAAAAAAGATATTATAGTTTTTATTTCTAAAATTTTGTTTATTTGATTTGTAAAAATTAATGATAATATTGTTACTAAAATATTGGGTTCCCTAATAATATAATAAATAAATAAATATATTTTTAATAATAAATGGTTAAAGCTAAGACAGTATTTTGTTCAATTTATGTCACAGTTAAACTTGCTCGCCCAAAACTAGCTTTAAATTGGAATCTATGCACATGTTTAGAATAATTACTCATTCCCATGTTTAGCTGGCGTCTGGTGATTGTGTTTGATTGGAAATTTGGAATTTTATGATCACACAATCTGGCTTTTCATATGTGTATTGGCTTATTTCTTGTTTTATTGTAACTGTCCTGGTCATAATATCATTAGTGCTAAAATGTTCAACAATTCACATTACTTCCAGTTTTTAAAAAGAATGTAAACCAAAACAGATCTGACGGAACCAAAAGGAAGTAAGGAACAATCAATTACCTTAACGAGTTTTATTGACCTCAAACTTAAACTTACAATAAGTGGATATTTACAAAAATAATTTATATATTAGTTTTAGTTTTTATAAATTTTCAATATGGGGTCCCAACATAATTTTTGAAATGATAATTCTTATAAATATATTTGAAACAAATCACATTTTAGGACCGGCAATAAATCTCTTTTCGGTCATTTTGCTTAAGTTAACAAATGAAGTTCTGATAAAATGTTAAGTTTCATAGGCTTTGGACCTAAATTAATTGTCAATAGTGAATCAATCAAGTCCATCTATATATATATTCGTTTTGTCACATGAAATTTTTGAGGTGGGATCTCAGACCAAAATGTTTATTCGCATTTCAAACAGTGGCCAATGTATTCGTGTGGCCAAGAGTTTTTCCTAAAGCCTAAGTTTCGTCTTTATATTCATGTTGAAAAAGGAATGAAAAAAGAGACGAAGATATATATTGCGGGGGGATGATGTGGTTGGATGAAGACAAAAAGGAGATCACTCAAAAAGAAACGTGGAAACTCACTTGTGTGATGCAGCCTGCTAAAATGACATAAGAAGCATATGGTTTTCAGACGGAACACCCAAATACTTCTTCGTCTCATGGCTTGCAATACCCAATCGGTCATCAACGTTGATCCGTGTACTGAATTGGAACACGGGAACAGTGTCAGAGGAGGTTATTGGAAGATTATTTATAATTTTTTAATTGTTATCATACATATGGCTAGTATTATTATCGTTAATGGCTTAGACATGAATATAGCTTTGAATATAGTTAGATGAAATCTTCTCGAGAACATACACAAAATATGAATAAATTGTAGCTATGTTGGGCAACGAAATCCATCGGGAAGGGTTCCTCCGCAGGCGTTGAGGGCCAAGTTAAGGTGAATGGGAGTGTTGATGGTGATGCCGAGAATGCTGAGCTTAAGCGCGGTACAGAGGCAAAGCGCAATATCAAGATCGATTAGACCTAAGAGAATAGAGCAACAAGGTCTCATAGCTGGTGCGCCAAGATTCAAGTTGATGAGGTTGAGAACATTTGCGCATGTTGAAAGTTTGAGCTGGTCTCTTGGACAATTATTTTCTGCCACAACCAGGGGAATGAAGTTGAGGTTGAGGAAGAGAAGATTGATTACAAGGAATAAAGCAAGTATGGTTGAGGTGTTTGCAGCCATATATAACTGATCTCAATTTTGTATGTTTGATCTTTCTATTTGATATATGTATATGTTTGTTACTTTCAGCTACGAAGCAATATAGATGTGAATGAAGGTTTATTTGTAGTTTGTTGATTATTAGAGATTGCACTAGTCTCTAACTAGGGCTAATTAATATATAGTAGGAGAAAGTTTAGTACTATTGCTATTAGGTAAGCAGGATTGTGTGTTTTTTGGATACTAGTTGGCTCTTTCGATTACTTTAATACTAGGAAGGCTATGTATATGAAAGTCCCTAACAGAGTACATAAATATTGTTTTAGTAAAATATTACCTTTATATAATCAATATAAGTATATTAATGTACATATATGTATATATGTATATATATAATATGCGTTCCAGAATACCCTAGAATGCATGCAAGGATATATGAGAAATCAAATCTAATTAGGTTGATTTATTATTTTCGACATATGGTTTCCTTGTTTGGTTAGGGACAAGGGAACACTTGAAAATAGCAATGTCTGTTTTCTTTGTTTTTAACACCTACATTGATGGTAAGACTTGTACTCAATAAATTGGTTATCATAGTAAAGACTTGTATCTTTTATATAATTTTACCACACATATAGGTTCATCTTCGCATTTTGACCTAACAATTTGGCACTCTATTATGAGAATAAGAGTGGACAAAACATGTGTTAGTTATCAGTTATGATTAGTTTCAACTTTAATAAAGGTTGTTTTGGTTTTCTATTGTAGTTCAGAGAATATTTTGTAGACTACAACTCTTTTTAAAATAGCGGTGTAAGGATTCTTGTTTAGCTAAGCTTTAACCGTAGTCTTAGGATTTGGTTTAACCTTGATTGTCTTCCAAAGTTTTTTCTTCTTATCTTTTTTGGGACTTTGATAGACCAATGCTTTAGATATATTAGAATTTTTTCTCAAAGACTATTTCTATCTCTTGTCTCATTATATAAATATAAAGATTCTTCAAAATTGCTGATCAACATGAATCGCGACATGTGTTAATAAAAAATATAAGATTGTGACATGTGTCAAAAATATATTCAAAATTTTTTTTATTAAGGATTTAAATGATATTTAGAAAAAGAAAATTTTTATTACAAAAATATTCTTTCAGGGTTTCTTATTAGAATTTTAGAAAAGAAAAATTATTCTTACATAATCTTTTACAATTATATTTTTTACGATTTTAGAAAAAATAAAATTACTATTAAGTAATTCCAGTTAATATTAAATAATTTTTAAAAATTGGTATATTTACAATTCGTTTTTAATATCCCTACTATTTTTACAATTTTTCTTTGTTAATTAAATAGGTTTTACTAGTTCCGACTGGCTGAGTATAACGTCTAAACCGATATCGGCAATTGACAACCTCCTAAAGGCAAAAAACGGTATCGATGAACTGGGTTTAAGATAAAAATAAAAGAACTTTTGGATTCATTTGACAAAACACAATACAAACTCCAGGTTTAAAATGAATAAAAAAAATTTCGAGTTCACATTTCAAAAACCACCATATAACCTACGGGTTTAAAATGGTTAAAAAACTACTGAGGTTTTTGGATCAGGAAATCAAATTTTTATCCTTCTCTTTTTCCTTTCTCTCCCAGGCACGGTTGTCGAGAAAGGTCTCAGCTTCCTGGTTCCTAAAGTCAACCTCCTATTATCCAATAGTCTCTTACCCGTTTTGGGTCTTTCCTCTGCAACTCTCTCTTACATTCCCTGGTTTTTTCAAATTAAGTACTTCTTTCGGCAGTAACCGCTGGATATTCCCCTGTCTCCCCAAGACAAAACCGCGCCGGAGCAAGAGATCGTCGGGTTCCACCCCCGACCATCGTCGGAGGGTCAGCCAAGCCGGGTCTGTCATCCCCTTGGTCGTGTAATAATGTCTCGGTCCTGCAACTCTCAACTCTCTGCTTCTGTGTCTTCTTCCTCCCAGCCTTGTATGAAGCAGGAGAAGAGGAGGTCCACCTAAAGTTAGCACTTGGGAGGTGGATTTAGGTTGATATAACCTCAGTTGGAAAGTTTCTCCCTGCAATTACGTGGCGCTGCAGTTTGGTTGATAATAACCTGGATCTACATTTATTATTTACCTACTCAGAAAGAAGAATCTCTTTTGTCTCCGGCTTGAAGTTATTACACCCTCACTACATTAAATTAGCCCTCACCTGAAGATGGCACACAGATTCTCTCGG
Source organism: Brassica carinata (assembly GCA_016771965.1). NCBI lineage: Eukaryota > Viridiplantae > Streptophyta > Magnoliopsida > Brassicales > Brassicaceae > Brassica > Brassica carinata. The sequence goes on along the minus strand of CM028687.1, from coordinate 45,320,016 downwards.
AATGAGAAGGAAAAGTGGGTCCCCTCAGTACCTCCTGAGCCAAAACGTCCTCCGGTGTTAATACCGCCTACAAATAACGAAAACCTGATTGCTGCTAATAAACTCTCCATCATTGGTAGAGTTACTAATCCGATGCTACAGAGACCCAGAGCAGTAGTGGAGTTCTTGCCTCAAATATGGAATCTAGAAGGGCGTGTGACAGGAAGGGAGCTAGGTCCAGAGAAATTTCACCTGAAATTCGAATCTGAGGCTGATCTCCTGTCTGTGCTTAGTAAAGGTCCATACCACTACAAAAAATGGATGATCTTACTCCAGCAATGGGAACCAATTGTTTCAGAGACCTTTCCCTCCACTATCTCCTTCTGGCTTAGGATTCATGATTTGCCTCTTCATTACTGGAATGATCAAGCTTTGGATGCAATTGGCGAGGAATTGGGAAAGGTTAATGGGAAGATTGCGGATGAGGCAAAGGTTCGCGTAGAAATGAACGGATTGCGCCCGTTAGTGATGCAACTGGAGATTCAACTCCCTTCGGGCGATCTCACGAATGTTGAACTGGAGTACTTTAAAATCGAGAAGCATTGCTTCACATGCTTCTCTTTGCTCCATGAAGAGATGGATTGTCCAAGCAGACCGAGAAACCCGATTCCTCTCAAGGAGAGAAGGCTAGGAATTACGCAGCGAATTGCTTTACAGAGAATCGAAGCAGATAAGAAAAGACATGATGATAGAAGGGGATACTCTCGTCAAGCCCAAGTATCAAACCCCGATCGCCGCACCTCTGACGCTGGGAGAGAGATACGAGCTTATGATCAACCCCGACTACACCCCTATCATCAGCAGAGTAGAAGACGCAACCATGTCTCGTCTCAGGTAGATAGTCGGTACCACAGAAATCGCCCAAGTGCGTCGGATCGCTTTCAGAAGCACGAGCACAGGGAAGAGTTTGGAAGTAGGAGAGATCTCTCGGGTGGTAGAGATGATGGTTCACATGGAACCCCCCATATCCTATCCTCTGGAAGAATCTCCTTAGGTGGTAATACCTCTGAAAATGGCGAGGGGCCCTGCTCGCAAACTACTCCACCACGCACCATGCAGGAGAGACTGGAATTCCCTACCGAACCTAGCTCGGAGCAAACGGTATCGGACTCTAGAGGCAGGAAATCAGCTCTACAACGACTCAAGGACCCTGATACCAAGAGCTCCTCCCCTCGATCATCCTCCTTCAGTAAGAGGACAGCTACTCCTGAAAAACTTGTCTGACAAGCAAGCGAGTCTGAATTCATGTGGGAACCGTCGAAGTTCTACTGGTTCTAGAATCCCGGCTCCCCTCCGCCTGCAGGAACCAGCCCTGAAAATTGAGAATGTCACCATCTCGTTACCTCCTAAAGGTAAAGGAACTGTAAATCGCAAGGTCTCAAGAGTCTCAATCAGAAGGGTGGCTCGAAGCCCTTCTATCGCTCTCAAGCCAAACAGGACAATAGCTACAAAGTCCTCAAACCCCTCTAGGAAGAAGCAGAGTACTGACAAAGCTTCATCTCTCCCTTGTAATAAGGCCGGTACTAGTCGTTTACCAAGGAGCAACTCCACCAGAACCTATCAGAGAAAACGCAAGGAGGGTCAGGATTTTCATCCTCCTCCCCCCCCCTCTTCCTTAGATCTTATGAGCTGGAATTGTCAGGGACTGGGGAGCGACCTGACAATTCATAGGATCAAGGAGATTTGCAGAGACATCTCTCCGGATATTATGTTCCTCATGGAAACTAAAAACGACGATGAGTTTATCAAGAACAAGCTGCAACTCGGACAGTTTCCAAACTACTTCTCGGTACCACCTGTTGGTCTCTCGGGGGGCCTCTCCTTGTTTTGGAAATATGGTGTTGATGTCAGTGTCCTAGAATCCTCGCCGAACCTGATTGATGCACGGGTTACCCATAAAGGAATAACAACCTTCATCTCCTTCATTTACGGAGCACCAGCCCTGGAGAATAGAGCCAGTTTTTGGGAAAAGTTATCTCAGGTGGGAAATGGCAGGGATTCACCATGGCTTATCTCGGGTGATTTCAACGACATCCTCAATAATACCGAGAAGGTGGGAGGACCAGCACGCTGGGAAGGATCTTTTGTGGCGCTGCGTACATTTGTTTCCCAGCATGGATTATGGGATTTAAAACATTCCGGAAATCATTTATCTTGGCGGGGAACTAGATATACTCATTTTGTAAGATCCAGACTTGACCGTTCTATGGTCAATTGTGCTTGGAATGAATTGTTCCCGATGGGAAGATGTTGTTATTTACGCTTTGAGGGATCAGACCATCGTCCACTCATTACTTATTTTAACAAATCTGGCTCAAAGCGAGGTGGCATGTTCCGCTTCAATCGCTCCCTTACAGAGAACCAGGAAGTGGAATCGGTTGTGGAGGAGGCTTGGAACCACTACCCGTTAGATTCAGTAATTATCAAGCTTAATGCCTGCCGACGGCGGATCATTCAATGGGCGAAGGAGCAAAATCTTAAGCATAATGAGCTAATCAGAACCTACCAGCGAGATCTGGAGATAGCACTGTCCGCTAACCAACCAGACCGAGAAGCCATTGAAAAGCTTACCAACGAACTAGTCGGAGCATATAAGGAGGAAGAAGCCTTTTGGCAGCAGCGAAGTAGAATTCAGTGGTTGAAGTGTGGAGACAGAAACACTGGATTTTTTCATGCAGCAACCAAACAGAGACGCCTAATCAACTCTCTCTCAGTCATCGAGGACGACGACGGGTCAGAGTTCTTCGAGGACGATCAGATATGCACTGTCATTTCAGATTATTTTAGTAAGATCTTCTGCTCCAATGGAAACACAGATTTCTCAAGGCTTGAGACGATCTTATCCCGCAAAGTCACACCGGAGATGAACCAACAACTCACACTAATACCGAGTGATTCGGAAATAAAGGATGCAGCCTTCTCTATTAATAGTGGAAAGGCCCCGGGCCCGGATGGTTTCTCCGCCAAATTCTATCACGCTTACTGGCACATCGTAGGAGTCGATGTATGCAAAGATATTCGACAGTTCTTCCTCTCGAGAGTCCTCCATCCGCAGCAGAAAGAAACACACGTGCGACTGATCCCTAAAATCAACTCTGCGAGGAAAGTTGCCGAGTACCGCCCCATTGCCTTGTGTAATACCCACTACAAGATCATTGCAAAAATACTCACCCGCAGACTGAAACCGCTTCTCCCACACCTTATTTCCAAATCTCAATCAGCCTTTGTGTCGGGCAGGGCCATTGGAGACAACGTCTTAATTACCCATGAGACGCTTCACTATCTCCGAACATCAGAAGCCAAGAAGTATTGTTCTATGGCTGTGAAAACGTACATGAGCAAGGCTTATGATAGGATTGAGTGGGGCTTCCTTCGAGCGGTTCTAGAACAGTTGGGCTTTGATCCGCAATGGATAGCTTGGGTCATGTGCTGCGTGGAAACTGTCTCATATTCGTTTCTCATTAACGGGAGTCCGATGGGATCAGTTAACCCGTCCCGTGGTATCCGGCAAGGAGACCCGTTATCTCCTTACCTCTTCATATTATGCACTGAAACCCTCTCATCGTTATGTGATATGGCGCTGGCTGACGGCTCCCTCCCGGAGTGCGTGTTGCTCGCGGATGTCCGGCCATTAATCACCTACTCTTTGCCGACGATACGATGTTCTTTTGCCGCTCAAGTGTTTCGAGCGTATCGGCCCTACTGCACATTCTACGGCTGTACGAGGAGTTGTCGGGCCAGCTTATAAATTTCTCAAAATCATCCATCACCTTCTCTGCACGAACGCCACCAGAAGTCAAAATAAGAGTGAAATCTACCTTATCTATTCAAGCGGAGGGAGGACTCGGAAAGTACTTGGGCTTGCCGGAACACTTCGGCCGGAAGAAACGTGATATTTTCGCCTCGATTTTGGACAAGATCCGACATAAAACTCTCAGCTGGAAGAATCGTTTTCTCTCCGGAGCAGGGAAGCAAACTCTCCTAAAAGCCGTCCTTACTGCTATGCTGGCTTACTCTATGTCGTGCTTCAAGCTCCCGATATCGCTTTGCAAACAGATTCAGTCTCTTCTTATGAGATTTTGGTGGGACGCTAACCCGGACCAGAGGAAAATGTGCTGGGTTGCTTGGTCCACTCTCACACAACCCAAATACGCTGGTGGTTTGGGCTTCCGAGATATAGAGACTTTCAATGATGCTCTACTTGCCAAGATTGGATGGCGGATGATCAGAGATCCTTACTCCCTCGTCGCTCAGGTGCTGTTGGGAAAGTACGCGAGATCCGCATCCTTCCTGGAACCTCCATCGACAATGTCTCACGGATGGCGTGGGATTCTAGTGGGGAGAGAAATTCTCCGGAAAGGCCTCGGGTGGATTGTTGGCAGCGGAGATATGATAAGAGTGTGGCAAGACCCCTGGCTCTCCTGCTCTGTCCCTCTGAAACCAATTGGCCCGATGGATCAACATTCTATGGAGCTTAAAGTAAGTGACCTCCTCTGTCCCTTATCGAACACCTGGGATAAGGACAAAATAGAGAGGCACATACCTCACTATACAGAGAACAGTCTCAGCATCGTTACAAGCGCAGCACCTTCACAAGATTGCTTGGCGTGGCTGCTCGATAGTTCTGGTGAATATACCACGAAGACAGGCTATAGGGTGGGTATGGGCTTCCTGGATCAGACTGGCTCCTCTACCTCGGCTTTCAATTGGAATAAAAATATTTGGGGCATCAATACTTCTCCAAAGATCAAGGATTTTCTATGGAAACTTGCTCGAAAAGCAATACCAGTTAGCGCCAATCTTGCGCGTCGCGGAATCCCAGCTTTCACCTGCAAATCATGCGACCAAGACGAAGATGATCTTCACGTGTTCTTGCACTGTGCGATGGCGGCTCAGATGTGGGAATTTGCCCCCTTTTCCACGACACCTCCTCAGTCTATCTCCTCCATTACTGAATTATTAGAGCATGTTCAGACACTCTCTGTTCTTCCACCGGCTGGTATTACGGTTCCATTGTGGCCTTGGATCTTTTGGAGCCTATGGAAAGGAAGAAACAGTCTCTGCTTTCAGAACAGAGTATTTTCCGCCATGGAAATTATTGTTAAAGCCATCCTGGACGCTAGAGAATGGCAGCAAGCACAGAGTGTACTCCCATCATCGGCCAATTACCAGGCTCTCAGCACGCTTCCTAATAACGCCCGGCGGCCCTTCTCCCCCCCGCAAGGTACTTTGCTATGTTATGTTGATGGTGCTTGGGACCCTGTTTCTAGAAATTGCGGCACAGGTGGTTTCTTTTCCGCAACGAGTGGACACGTTCCTGGTCCTATTAGCGACTCACGTCGCCTTGTTTCTTCGGCGCTCATGGCTGAATGCCTCGCCATACGGTCGGCGGTTATGCATGCTGCCTCGTTGAATATTAAATCCCTGATAATTTTGTCTGATTCTCAATCCTTGGTGAAGCTTGTAAAGGAGAGAGGCTCGGTTCCAGCGTTGTTCGACATTTTATTCGACATCTATCACTTTAGCTTGTTATTTGATGTTATTTCATTTTCCTATGTACCTCGTTTGAGTAATGGGATGGCTGATTCGGTGGCAAAATCAGCCCTCTCATTGCTAAACTTAGCCTCCTCTAATGGAGTGTAAACACTTAAATTTCAATGAATTTGCGTTTGATCAAAAAAAAAAAAACTACTGAGTTCACATCCGAGAAAACGCCATGTAACCTCCGGGTTTAAATTGGTCAATATAACCCCTGGGTTAAGATCATACAAAAGCTGGAACAACCTTCGGGTTTAACACAGCAAATACAAGTTCTCCTCCGGGTATTGAATATCAACTTCTTGAAACTTTTGGGTTCTCAAGGACAAAAAGTCACAAATCCTTCGAGATCAAACCAACGAATACCTTCGACCTCCGGGTCCCAAGGATGATATCTACTGAATCTCAGCTTTCAAAGTCTTTACTCCTGCTAAGGTCCGGGTTCTATATAAATTGTAAAATACCAGGATCCTCAAAACCTTCGGGTTCCAATGAAGACTCAACAGGATCCTCCAGCTCTGACACACTTTAGCGACTCTAAATCCTGCCATCAAAACATGACCCAAAGGTATAAATGATATTACCAAACAACCTCTTGTTTGGGAAATACCTCAAGGATAAAACCAAAAAGATGGATCAGAAAGCCTAAGATGGATCAGAAAGCCTATTGAGGGAAGAGAGCAATATAAAAGGCACCTCGTAGGGAATATGAAAGTAATGGATAAAACTAAATCCATAAAAGAAAAGCAACAAAGTTCTCAGAAATAAAGAAAGGTTATCAAATGATCAACAACAAACTCAAGCAACAAAAATCAAAGCAGTAAACGAAGGGGGATGATCAACGAAATAAGCCTTCAGACAATGCCGACGCAGGAGAAAGCTCCCTTAAGTCATCAGTAGTTCCCGTCACCAGTTGTTACTGAAGGAATTCGTCCTCAGGATTCCAATTCTCTGCCGACTTATCCTGCTACTCTTGCATAAGTTCCCAACAAGCAGTGACCCTCACCTTCTGGATCGCTGATTCCTGATCATGGTTTGAACCTTCACCCGAAGGAAGAGGATTTTGCCCTTCAACCTCCCTCGCTCATATACTTGGCCAATCCTTCCAACCTATTCCCTGAAAATAGAATAAAAATAAAAGGGAAGAGGTAAGTGACAACACACGAAGTAACAACGGCTATGAAAAAAAGCCTCCTGACTCACCAAAACCAAAAATCCATCTCAGCCTCCTCGGTTTGGTCAATGCCTCCTTCACTGATGCTTTCCTACCAAATGATACTGGAACATCTAAGACAAAGTCATACATTAATCAAGAAATACATAAATAATCCGTAGGATAAAACTATATAGAACCTTACCAACACAATGCCAAAATAGGGAAATCCAGAAGTCCTTCTAACCTTCATAAACATGTACCACTCAACAATTTCCAAAGGGCATGCTATCTTTGGTACCCTTCAATGGTTCTTCAACAATCAGTTAGAAATCTCGGGAGAATATGATAAACTCCTTTCCTACTACACATAGGAGCAAAATAATATACATACAAGATTTCATGCATACCGAAAGATATGCCATGAAACTTTCCCGGCACCTGGATAGCAATCTGAGTCAGCCAAGTCAGGGGATTAACTTGTGAAGTAGAAATACCAAAATACGACATAACTTCTGCTATCATAGTAGGTATTATCCCCCTAAGCTTCATAGCTGGCAATCTCATATGTTCCTCGGTCAGAAGTCCGTTCAAACCTAGCAGGGCTCCAAAGTTAAATAGACCATAGGCAAAGAAAATTTCCTCTGGATCTCCGGAATCTCATTCTCCAAGATTTTGGAACAAGCCCCGGTCCCTTCAAAACCCTGAGGATAACAGTGCCTCAAAGGAGCCGTCGGAATGCTCCCAAAGCGCCCGCCTAAACCTAGGTTTCCTTCCAAAGATAGCTCGTCTGCAAAAAGTCATCCAAGATGTGCCGCCCGCAAAAAAAATAGATAGCAACTTGAATATCGGTAGATAACATTTAGATTTTCTCCTACAAGAAAATCGGATTTTGACGACCTAACGACTATATATCATCAAGTGAAAAGGAAACCCCACCCCCACCCCCAAAAAGATTCAAATTACCAACCAGGACGAATTTCGCCAATAAGAGAATTTCTCTTTCCTAGCAATTCCTTCCTCCAACATCCAGACTAAAAATCTCTACTTACGGGCAGTCAGGTAAATTTCATGCTACAGGAAATGATAGGTCTACGTAATTGCCATCAGTCCAAGAAATATACATGCCCGTTGTAGCATTCTACTACTTATCTCCTGGTTTAGACAAGGATCCGCCGACTTAAGCAAGGATTATAAAGTATTCACCGCAGTACATCGACAATCCCTCTACTTGATCGGGCTATGCATCATTCGAATCAGACTACTACAAGGCTATGTGCCTAAAAGGCTACGTACCACTAAGGCCTTGCGTCAAAAGACAGATTTCATTAGTCACTGAATTACGAGTCCCTGATCATGATTCCGATGAGATCACATAATCTCATACGGCCCAGAGCCTACATCACACATGTATCCTTCGACTATTTGCGACTAGATATCTACTACTAGGTTCTTCCATTGTCCAGGCCAGAAAAATCCGAAAAAGGGCACTAAAGAAGCGACATCCAGCTCATGATGAACCTGCTGAGAAAGAATGATTTCGGTCAAATAACGTGCACAGGTTATCTCCTGACTTCACCCATGAAATTGAAAGATAATGAGTAAATTGTTAGGGGTAAATAATTCAGGAAGTTAATAATCTTGCCTCCGAGCACGATGTCGACCTTCGATTCCTACATGTACAAATTCCAACTGCAGACCCAGATCAATTTTTGTCTCCGAATAAAATGGAAAACTTCTATTAAATGGGGATTGTTTTATATTTTAGAATGTGAAAGGATTTAACATAATTTCTGACTACGAACAACCAGCATAAGATGGACCCCAAATCCTAGAATAAGGAATCAACTATTCAAGATTTAAACAGTAGATTTAGGCAGCTAGAACTACTGTTCCTAATCCAAATTGTTTTAATCCCAGCTCTTTAGATCAATAAAACACTACTTTTGATCATTGTTCGTGTTTGTTATTAATTACTTCTCGTTTTCGTAGTACCAACAAAGAACATGCACTAATTTACCCTAACACCTACGGATATTTTTGCTGGGAATCCATCGAGAATATGTCCATTCGAGAATAGTTTAGGAAGTCTTGACAAAATCCCATTCGTTTTTCCGATGAGATAAATCCGACAAAACATGTTCGTCATAAATTTGTTGGAAATGTTGTTTTCTGGCAGATTCCCGACAGAAAAATCTTGTACTGTTAGTTTATAGCAACCCATTTTTTACTAATTTTCAGAAGAACCATGCCAAAAAAATTTAAGATATTCCGACCAATTTGTGTTATCCTATTTCGTAAGAACTGCCTCAGTATTTTCCGGCAGATTGCGAGAACACATCGCATCGGTTACTTCCAACACAATTCTGAGAAACATCCATTTCCGAGGCTCAAACTTCCACAAATTGCGTTTCTTTCAGAAAACGATTGGTAAGAGCTTATTCTGATGACGCTTTGACAAACATGGAAGTTGGTAGTATGAAGTCATCTTTCTGGTGATAGAAGTATATGATCCATTCAAGTATTCATATTTTTTGGTCAAGTCAGTTCGTGTAACTTGTTTGAAATACTGTATTTACCCAACTCTTGTCGGAGATGGTTTGGATCTGTCATCTTAAACTAACCACAGATACGATTCAGCATACATATGATAATTACGTGAATTATAGTATGTAATTTCAGAATATCGTGCTATATCAATATTATTTAGAAATCTAAAAATTCTTCAGATACCTTCAAATTTAGATACAAATACAATGTACATTAAATTTTTATATGGACTTATATGTTTAATTCTACGCCTTAAAGATATGTTTCATACTCTAGTCTTATTGTATTAGTTTTATATGTATCATGCATGTGGTTGCTGCGTTCAATAATTTGTTGATAATGCTTATTTGTTGGGGATCCTATATATGTACCAACACTGTGTTGGCAACAAATGTGTAATCATATGCGGGACATATCGTGATAGGATAGGTTTATCAGGTTTTAGTTCTAACTGAACAATTTTTTGTGTTTATATACATTATGGTTTCATTGCAGGAAACTCTCAACAAATCCATATTCCTGAGTGATCAATCAAAAAAAGCAGTGGAATCCTTTTTAGTTAATTGTAGAGTAAGATCCTATTGGTTTTATTTCGTATATGTGATTAGTTTCTGGGATTATTGTTGTGTTTTATTTTAATATTAATTAAAACATACTATGTTTCTTACAAACATCTCGAGTTTTTCTTAGTCTACCCGATCTATTTTAACGGATATATCAAACATAAATGTATTAATTTGTTCTTTTAATCTGCATAGTAAAATTATTAAATGAATATTTTTGGAAAACTAATCCTGAAACAAAAAGCAAATTAGTTAATTTAAATTATGCGCGAGCACACTTTTTAAAGGGGATACAATAACAGAAGTAGAAGTAACATTTATTCGATTAAAAATGAAAACAGGTAATTTCAAAAAATAATATAAAGATAGATGAATATTAAAAAAAAGAGGATATGTATTCTCCAATCGAAGCATTGATAGGTTGATCAAGCGCATATGAATCCACGAGGGGTCTTCCTGCCACAAGCATTGAGAAGAAGACTGAGAGAGACAGGAACATTAAGCTTAATTCCTAGGACATTTGCCTTTAAGGCAGTACAGAGACAAGCCGCAGCCTCAAGATCAACCAAACCCTTAAGGAGTGAACAACAAGGCTTGACTGGTGGCGTGCCCAATTCGATTTTGAGAAGATCCTTGAGGACATTGGCACAAACGCCAAGTTTGAGAGTTTTTCTTGGGCAGTTTCCTGAGGAAGATGGAGTTGGGGTGGGTTTGGGTTTAGGTTTGGGAATAGAACCGCAGCCACCGCCACAAGCAGTAGTTAGCGTGAAAAATACGATGTTGAATGTTAGGAAAATGATAAGGGAGGCTGATATTTTTGAAGCCATCTTTCCAATTATATATAATTCAAATTGAGCAAGTTTTAAGATGGAAATGTTGTTTTAGAGTATGGTGAAGTAAAATGAAGAGAGAATGTGTGTATATATATTAGGATTGCAAGGGGTATGACAGTTAAATAAAGCTGTCTTACTAAATCGTTTTCCCATCATTTTGAGCAATTATTAATTTCTTTGATATTTTAGTGACAGTGGAACATTGTTTTAATAATTGGTTACTAAATCGTTTTCCCATCATTTGAGCAATTATTCACAAATGTGTATAATCATGGAACTTATTTACTAGTGAAAAACTTAAGGAAATATAAATATTAGCACACTGTTGTGCTGTTTTAGTTTTAATTTGTCAATTTTATGGAAGGATAACTCAGTTGATTGTTGTTTTACTAAAAGTGGATCGTTGTTTTATTAAGTGGTTAGTTAATCGTTTTTATTAATAGTAATAAATAGATATTATAGTTTTTATTTCTAATAAAATTATTTGATTTTGTAAAATTAATGCTAATATTGTTTTTTTAAAAAAAATTTTGATTTCCAACCAATATTATATATATATATATATATATACTTAAATTAAATAGTTAACGGTAAGACGTTATTTTGTACAATTTGTGTCACAGTAAAACCTGCTTGCCAAAAACTAGATTTAAATTGGAATCCATGTACATGTGCAGAATAATCACTCAATTCCCATGTGTAGCTGGCGTCTGGCGATTGTGCTTGAAGATTGGTAATTTGGAATTTTATGACCACACAGTCTGGCTTTTCATATGTGTATTAGATTATACTTCTTGTTTTATTGTAACTGTCCTGATCATAATATAATTAGTGCTAAAATGTTTAATAATTCACATTACTTCCGATTTTTTTTTTTTTTAAATGTAAACCATAGCAGATCTGACGGAATCAAAAGGAAAAATCACAAACCTTAGCGAGTTTTATTGACCTCCAACTTAAACTTACAATAAGGGGATATTGACCTCCAACTTAAACTTACAATAAGCTTCTTTTTTTTTTTTTGTCAACCATTTCTTTCATTCAAATAACTTAAAACACAAAGTTTTCAACATTCATGCAATCAAGGCTAGCCTTTGCCAAAGAAACAGCCTGAACATTACAAGGAATGAAACTAAAAGATAGAGGATTGAAGAGAGTAGCAAGGCTTCTACCGTCATGGAGAACACCTGCGATCTCGTTCAAAACACACCCTAAGCGCAGGGTAGATATGAAGACTTGAGAGTCTGAGAATATATGACAACTAAGGAGGCTTATTTCCTTAGCCTTGTGAAGAGCTGAGCAAAGATTCAAAGCTTCAACCATGAGTGCAGAAACCACCAATGCTCGAGAAACTTCATTTGCATCTTGACAGTTCCAGACAATTTCACAAAAGAGAGACATTAAAGTCTCAAAGGCCATCATGGCCAAGAGGTCAGTATCCAAGATTGCTGAAAAAGAAGCTAGTGAGATCATAGTTTCTGCATCAGAGAGAACCATCTTCAACACCATGTCCCCTGTGACAACACCAATCAAAGCAGGTGGAAGTTCTGGAAAGAGAGCAAGCTCCATGGAGGAGAAATCAAGTCTATAATAACCCAAAGAAACCAGATTTATTGGATTATAACCAATGATAAGGTTCTCCTTTCCAATAAGCCACAATGGAAAGGGAGACAAGCTCGGACTTATCAATCCTAAACTCCAGAAAGCTGAACCGACATGAAACAATGCCAACAGGATACTGGTCCGAAGAACATCCTCATAACGAGGTAACAGAGGGCTAACATGGAGTTTGTCATCCTCATACAGAGGTAAACATGATCTCATCCTAAGAGATAAAGAGAGAGTAACATCCTCACACTGAGGTAAATAGAGTTTCAACAGGCAGACAACACAATGAACTTTCCTCAAAAACGACTTGTTCCAAAGAGGTACATAGACAATACCTTCACAGGGCTTGTTGGAGAGATACGATGGTCCAGGAGAAGAAACACCACTAATGGAATTAATCGCCAGATCTGAAAGAGGAGACTTAAAATCCCAAGCTTGGGTAAGTATTCGGAGAGAGACGCCATGGGAGTCACTGAAGAACGAGGCCAAACACTGAAGAAGAAGAACAAGGACGAAGAACGAGTCTGGAGGATCTGGTGTTTCAGGTGGGATGATGGAATCGAGAGTTTCAAACGCTACCGAAAGAAATTTAGATGGTGGTGGATCAGGAGGAGGTCGGCACAGCGACGGAGGAGGGGCCTTCACCGTCAACACCATGGAGGAGGAGGAGAGATGCTTCAGAAACTGGAAGGCTTGGCGTCAGATCTGGAACGGCGGAGATACATGCCTAGGGAGGCGGGCCTGGGAGCTTTCTTCTAGGGCGAACTCAATTATGAATTATAACTAAAACAAACTTACAATAAGCTTTGGACCTAAATTAATTGACACAAAAAGTTATGGTTTTTATAAATTTTTAATATGGTATCTCAACATACTTTTTTAAATGATGATTCTTATCAGTATATTTGAACCAAATCACATTGTAGAACCGGTTATAAATCTCTTTTTGGTCATTTTACTTGGGGATGGCGGTTCTTGGAGATCTTTCCCTCGTAGACGTGGAAGCTTCTCTTGGCCAGGTGAAACTAGGGTTTGCGAGGTGTAACTAAATGTGTGTGATGGTGAGGCTGCAAAGGAGCTTGGAGGAGGATGGTTGAGCGCCGGGTCTATCTGTAGATCCCAGCGACTCGGCGACTCGGGGCCACTGGACAACTCCAAGGATGGATCTTACTATGAAGAGTAACCGTCGATGGAACAACTTCTTGGTTTCAAAGATGCTGGTAGAAGTGAAGTTACAGTGAAGTTGGATTGTTACCCATCCGTGTTCGTCGGAGTGGGGCTTCGAGCTCCCTATGTCTTCTTTCCCTAGCTTAAGTCCCTTCTCTCTTCTAGATCTAGGTTTATGTTGTGCTTTGTTTTGCATTGTTCTTTTGTTATGTTCCTTGCTGTTAGGTTTTCGTCATTCGACTTATTGCAAACTTCCGATCCCCTTTATATGTAACGAATTTAATATATTATACGTTTAAAAAAGTTAAGGTGAATTGGAGTGTTGATGCGATGTCCAGAATGCTGAGCTTAAGCGCAATGCAAAGAGCTCAACGTTGAATTCAGTTAGACCTAAGTAAATCAACCAACACCGTCGTATACCCTGGTGCGCTGAAATCCAAGTTGATGAAATTGAGAATATTTGTGCATGTAGAAATTTTAGAGATGTTAAAATGGAATCAATTTAATGTAGGGTTAATCTAGTTTTATATCAAAATAATTTAACTATAAACCTTGAGTTTTATAACAGGGTTAAAGATGGATTTATATGATAAATCTTTGGATTTAAGAGAGCTAAATTTTACTCAATTCATTTTTTCACCCAATTTTATAAAAAACCTGAAGTTAAACTTAAATTTAACTTTATCCTCTAATATATTAAATTAGGTTTTCTGAACAAAACCGTGTACTCAAAAATTCCAGCCCAAAAGAAACTTCTCATTTCTATGCAAAAAAAACACAAAATATAGCTTTCCGCTAAAATCTAAATTCAATTTTTTCCTTCAAAACCGAAAACTTTATTTTCATTTCAAGAAACAAAAATGAGTTTTCTGCCAAAACCATAAAAACAAATTTATACAGCAACTGTAAAAACAAATTTTTCTGCTAAATGAGTTTCATATCAAAACCGTAAAATATTTTTTCTGTCAAAACATAAAAATAATTTTTCCTGTCAGATTTTAAAAATAATTTTTTTGCTAAATCCGTAAAATGAGTTTTCCACCCAAGCCGCAAAAATGTTTTCTTGTCGAAACCATAAAATCTTGTTTTCCTGCCAAAACCGCAAAATAACTATCAAATTCGAAAAATCTTATTTTCTCCCCTAAACAGCCAAATGAGTTTTTTCTGCCAAAAACTGAAAATGAGTTTTTTCATCAAAAATTGCAAAATCTTATTCTTTCCAAAATCTAAAAATCTTGTTTTTCGACAAAAACACAAAACATAAAATCTTGTTTGCTTGTTTAATAAATCATTTAATAAAACTAAAACATTTATCCAAATTATAAGGTAGTATAGTTTTCTTGGTTAAATATTATGAAATGAACTAACTCTGGTTATTGCCCATTTATTATAAAGTAATGGAAGATAAAATATCTATGTTTAAATTAGGGTTTGGGTTATATCAAATAAGGGCGGGCTAGACTAAAACCCATTTTTAGCATCCCTGCAGGGGTAATTAAGTTGAAGAAGAGAAATTAATCACAAGGACGAGTAAGTGTAGTTGAAATCTTTAGCCATAGTAAATCAACTAGTAAAAAGTAAAAACATAGCCACTACCAATTAGTGCTATACAGACGCTTTTTGTGGCTAAACAAGCCACGGTTTTGCCACGATTATTCAGTGGTTATATATAGCCACTACATTGTTTGATAAATATTAGGGGCTAATTAGCCATAAAATTATTGTGGTAAAACTGTGGCAAGCTTCTCATGAAGAACAAAAAAATTCAAAAGCCAATATTGATATTGAAACCAAAATACAATACAATTATAGTATGAAAATGAACTATAATAATGAAAGATTACTAAAATAACATCAACTCATGGTAGTTTACAGAAAAAAAAAAAACATCAACTAGAATCCACAAAATAAAATAAAAAGGAAATGGATCACCGGTCTTCCAAACTGCATTGGTGTACCTACTAGAGACAATATTGTTGTTAACTTTGTTTTTTTTTTGAAAAAGGGCTTATGTTGTTGTTAACTTGAAATGTGAATTTAAGGTTATACTTGCTCCCTTATTTCAAAGTAAACCACATTCCCTTTGGATTTCCATTTTGAGGAACCATAAGAACACTATCTGGTCTTCCAAGGGATAAGATGGCCAGGCTAAGGATCCCCACTTTAGGGTCAAGAGTCTCTGCAGATATAAAGAGACAAACTCTATAAACTCCATGAAAGAAACAACAGTAGAATCTTTTTTTTTTTGGTAAAAACAACAGTAGAATCTAAAACTTCCATATATAGGCAACAAAATTACTCAAGAAAATCACAAAAACATAGATGATGGTGTCCAGATCCAGAGAACGATCCCAACTATTCGCATGAATCATAGAGACAGCAAACGAACACAATGATCTATCAATCATTTCCAAGATTATTAAAAATATTATAAAGTTGACATTTTTATACAGACCTCCAATGTTGGTGAATGGTGACATCAACACTATTCCAAGAAGCTGCTCCTTCCACTTCCGTAGACTCTCGTCATCCTGTAATTCAGATTCATTAGGAGAATTCTTCAAAATGTTATAATATAATTTGGAAAAAATGGAAAAAGGAAGCAACTTGATCCTTCTCGAGATGCTCCGTGATAGCATACTGATGACGCAATTGTAACTTGGAATCGTGTTCTTCCTCTCTCTGTAGCGCAAATAGAAGACTCACTCATCAGCCTCCCCAAGGATTCAACAACTTCGTCGTCGGTGTCATCATGATGATGCGTTCTGGACGTGCTTTCGTCGTCTCCTCCCATGTCCCTGGAACTCGATACAGCTCCAGATACCAAAGACATCAATCAGTCCTTCAAATTCACTTCCCTTTGTGAATCGAAGCTTTTTATGGTAGATAAGGGTGCGAACAAGATCGAATCTCGGATAAATCATGTCAAAACACAGAAGAATGTTACATGAAAGGGGTTTAGGGTTCATGGGTTACGGGGAAGGGTTTTCGGGTGGTTTTTTTTTTTTTTTTTTTAAATTGTTACCTTTTCAAGTGTTTTAAAGGAAGTGTTTTGCCTGCACATACAGACATAATCATTTTATAATTACTTATTAATACATGCTTTAATAGTAAAATATTATAGTGATAAATTATTATTTATGTTTTCAGTTGAAAATTCTTATGTGTTATAATTTTTTTGAAAATTTCTTTCAAAACTATATTCATTATTAATCTATACTATTATTTACGAAGTGATTCGCAACAGAATTCTCACGTTAAAAGTTAGAGTGGTTAATATCGATATTACCCTTGATGAATAGTTATAATATTTATTATATAATTAAATCTACAATATTATTAACACCATAATAATATCAATGGACCACGTTCAAGAATGTTGGTAGAATATGTAATAGATATATATGATGCATCGTCTTTTTTTTTAACACAAACATATTTCATTGAGTCGCAAACCAACTAAGCAAGGTTTGAGGAAGACGAATACAGGACTGATTTAGCCAGTGAATCAGCCAGGGAGTTTAAGTTTCTGGAAACATAAGAAAGGTAATGCAGTCAAAGGAAAGAGATAAATGCTCGATGTCCCGAGTGATTCCGTAGATATCCGCCGGGTGATTCTTCGAGTTGAGAGCAGCAATAAGTGCTTGGCAATCTGACTTGATGCAGATTCTAGTGTGATCAACTTCAAGTGCGTTGAGGAGAGCCGATCCAATGGCTAGTTCTTCGGCCATTTGTGGAGAAGAGGTATGGGATAACACCGCTGTGCCCTGTTGCAGCTGTTCGCCCTGTTGATTCATGAAGATCCAGCCGCATCCTGCTCGATTGGATGTGGCATGCCACGCAGAGTCAGTGAAACAGACCATACCTGTCGTGTGTCCTGGTAGAGGTGGGTGATGAAGGAGTTGGGTTCGTGACGGAGAAGTGTTCGCCTGGGCAAGGTACCATTCTTTTGCAGACCTGATGGCTTTTGAGATTATTTCCTGGGGCGTGGACACTCTGTTTTCGAACACCCAGCAGTTTCTTGCTATCCAAATTCCCCAAACAATCCATGGGAATAAGTTACTAGCCACACCAAGAGGGGGTAGATTGATCAGCTGAGTCGACGCTAAGAGAGCTTCCCTAAATGTGGTGCAGTTCATCGGGTTGAAGTCTGTATACCAGAGACACGAGTCCCATACTTGTCTGGTGACGCTGCAGTGGAGGAATATGTGTTCAGTAGTTTCGAATTCACCACAGTAACGACAGGTGATGTTGGAGAGGAGCCCACGCCTTGCTAAATTTTCTCCTAGTGCCACGCTCCCTGTACTACTTTCCATAGGAAGAGATGGAGTTTCGGGGATGTCTTACAGCTCCAGATCGCCTTGTAGAGGTTTTTCTCATGAGCAGAATTCTCCTCTTCCAGCGCTGTTACCACAAAGTATCCAGATTTGGCTGAGTATACACCCGACTTGGAGGCTAACCAGACATAAGAGTCCGCTGCTCCTGTGATGCTGGGTTTTATACTCAGGATATCCTCTACATAGAATGGTAGTACATTGCTGATTTTTTGGATGTTCCACTCCTGGTTTCCCCTGCAAAGGAGGTCAGCAACAAACAGATCCTGATGCTTCTCTTGCGGTGGTCCTATAGGCTTCACCGGCTTCAAAGAGCTTAGCCATGGGTCCTTCCAGATTCTGGTGCTCTCTCCATCTCCAATGGCTTTACTTAAATTCGAAACCAGTAGGTCTCTGCCCACCAAAATCCCGCGCCATCCATGGAGGCCGTAGCAGGTGATGTAACCTGGAGGAACGCCGCTTTATTACAATATTTGCCACGTAAAATCCTGGAAAGAAGGCACTCTGGTTTTGTAATAATCCTCCACGCCTGCTTGGCGAGCAGCGCTTTGTTAAAGGCTTGGATATCCCTAATACCAAGTTCTCCAAAAGCTTTTGGTGCAGTTAAGGTGTCCCAAGCTATGCAACACATTTTCTTCTCTTCCGGTGAGGCATCCCACCAGAAACGTGTGAGTACGGACTGGATCCGCTTGCAAAGGCTAACTGGTAGCTCAAAACAGGTCATAGCATAAGAAGGAATGGCTGTGAGGACTGACTTCAACATCACTAGTTTTCCCGCACTTGAAAGACGCTGAGAGGACCAGCTAGCCGCTTTCAGTCTTATCTGATCAACAATGCTTGTAAAGAGGTCTTTCTTCCGTCGACCGAAATGTTCCGGGAGTCCTAAATACTTCCCCACTCCTCCTTCCTGTGCAATCCCGAGGTGTGATTTAACACGTTCCCGTATTACCTGCGGGGTTGTCTTTGCTGAGAAGGAAATTGAGGATTTGGAAGTATTAATTAACTAGCCAGAGGAGATCCGATACTGATGCAGGATATCCATCAATGCTGTGCAGCTCTTGTCATCCGTGTCGAGGAAGAACATAGTATCATCGGCAAATAACAGGTGGTTTAGTCTTGGTGCTGGGATAGCCACTCTCAGCCCCGACATATGTCCACTGTTCTACGCTCGTCTACACAGCCCGGATAAGACTTCCCCACATAGAATAAAGATGTATGGTGAAAGGGGGTCTCCCTTTCGAATTCCACGCGAGGGTATTACTCTTCCATGTACCGAGTCATTGACGAGAAAGGAGTAGGAGACTGAGCTAACACATTGCATGATCAGATTCACGAAAGTACTTGCAAATCCGAAGCGTTCCGGCACGGCTTCAATGAAGTTCCACTCAAGTCTATCATATGCTTTGGTCATGTCCGTCTTGACCGCCATGCTGCAATGGGTCTCTGCTTCGGACATCTTTAAGGTATGGAGAATCTCATGTGTAATGAGAACATTATCTGAAATCGCTCGACCTGGAACGAAAACAAATTGAGATTCTGAAATGATTTCTTGGAGAATCGGCTTGAGTCGGAGCGACAATATCTTTGTGATGACTTTATATGTGACATTGCATAAAGCTATTGGCCGGTAGTCTGCTACCACCTTGGGTGCTGTCCCTTTCAGAATGAACCTGACATAAGTAGTATTAATGTTATCCTGCAGAAACTCGGTCCTGAAGAAGCTTTCTGTTTCTCGTATCAATGCAGTACCGATGGTACTCCAGTTGGAGTGGAAGAAGCTAGCTGAGAACCCATCCGGGCCGGGCGTTTTATCCGGGTGGATGAGAAACAAGGCATTTTTGATCTCTGATGCATCCGGAATAGCGCAGATGTTGTCGTTAGTGGTGCCTGAGATGGAGGGTCTAATAGCGGAGTCGACGATGTTCCTAGTCACTTATGCGGAGCAGTTATTGCTGTCCTTCTTATAGATTACAGAGAAATACCCTGCAATCTGGTTAGCGATCTGATCCTCCTCGAAATAGGTTGTCCCGTCAGGGTCCTCAATGACTGTCATTCTGTTACGAGCTCGTCACCCTTTGGCTACCGCATGGAAGTAGCCGGAGTTCCTGTCTCCTAAGGAAAGCCACATGATTCTGCTGCGTTGGCGCCAGAATTCTTCTTCTTTTTTATACTCAGTCATCAGCTTCATGTTGAGGGAGGTTATCAGGGTGTCATCGCCTTGCTGATCTATCATCACTTCGTCCAGCTGCAGTTTTAATTTGTCGATTGCCTCCTTGCTGTTAAAGAATTGTTCGCGGGTCCAGGATGAGATGGCTCGTCTTCACATGGCCAACCGGGTGTGAACTGGAGCTTTTGTATCAGAGTTCCACACCTAGAAAATAAGGTCTTTAACATCAGTGTTGTCTCGCAGTCTGCGGTCGTAGCGGAAGAGGCGACCCTTGTGTCGTTTCGCTGAATCGAACACAGTGATGAGAGGCCTGTGATCCGATCCTTCAAAGCTCAGGTACTGGCATCTTCCTGTGGGAAAACTATCGGACCAAGCTGGGTTGATCAGTGTTCTGTCTAGTCTACAATAGACTAGGTGTTTATGCCGTTTTCCCCTCCAAGAGAGACTATTCCTGGAATGCTAATGATCAAACAAGTCACCTCGCGCCAGCATATTGCGAAATGCTCCAAAGGTACCTTCTGCCCTTTCCGGACCTCCAGATTTTTCGCTGTTGTCCACAATTTCATTGAAGTCACCAGTCAAAACCCAAGCTGAATCTTGGTTCAGTGATAGATTGATCAGAAAATCCCAAATCTTATTCCTATTAGGTACTTCTGGTGCTCCATACACAAAGGTTGCAAAAACAGATTCTCCTTTATGAATAATAATTGTATCAATTACATTCTTAGAGGAGGATATGATTTGGAGATCTATATCTTTTTTCCAGTAGAGTGCTAGTCCTCCGCTGCTGGGCCTCTCGGGGGTGACTAGAAAATGGTGATCGGTGTCTAGAAAATCAAGTTCTTTCAATACAAATCAGTCCGGATTCTTGGTCTCCATGAGGAAGATTATATCCAGGGATGCTTGTTGCCGAAGCTCCCTAATTCGCTGGACTGTCATGGGATTCCCCAGCCCACAACAGTTCCAGCTCAGTATCGCTAAGGAAGATCGAGAGAGGGTCGAGGAAAATCCATCTGTTTCCTCGAGCTTGCGGGTATCAAGACGATTGGTGGCACCGTAGATGATGAAGTTGTCTGCGTCTGGCGTGGTGTTTGATGTATAGCAGCTCGTGAACCAGCTCGTGAAGATGTTCCCGGTGATCCCTGATGACGAGCTATGTTTCTTTTCTTTGACCCCATACCAGCGTAAGTCTTTGGGCTGAGCCTGACCGTTGTTCTTTTCTGTCGATCTTTTGGGGGACGACCACGCTTCCTTGTTGGTGCAGCCGAGGTTTCTGCTGTAGTATTCTCTTGCGGTTCCGGGCTCTGAGTCTCCGTGATCACAGGTTCCGTGATCAAAGGCTCTGTTGCAGCAGTAGTCTCAGCTCGAGTTAGTGCAATGGAGTTCTGTAATATGCGTGTGGCTGCTTCTTCTACGTCACCATTTATCTCACTGAGTAGAACACGTTCTTTGCGCGCTGCAGCTTCCTTAGGATCCGGACAATTTAAGTATTGTCGTGTGGCCACCATGAGATCGTCTATCACCTCCTCCCTGGATGGAGCCTCCGGGATTGATTGGAAGTTAGTCGCTTCTAGGTTTCGACCCACTGACTGTCTAGGGGGGTGACAGGGAGCGCTAGGTGGGGTGACTTCCTGTTCGAGTATCGGCGTTTTGGCTCTCCATTGCAGGGTTGGAGATCTGTGGTTGCGCTCTCTGGTGTTTTCCTCACCGTGTCTATCCTCATGGTTGAGTCGACGTCTCATGTAGGGTGGTGATGAATATTCATCCTGGTTTAACTCCCCGGTGGGACGATTCTCATGATTAGTTCGAAGTTGTTGCCGTTGCAGAGAGACTGGTGCTATCTTGTTTCTTGGTCCTGGAGGGCGGAGCACTGCAGTTGAGACTCTGTCCCCAAAGGGCCTACCGTAGCGGTCTAGGTGTTGTTGGAATGGCTTAGTGAAGCTAGCAATTGGTGCATCTGATTCCCAAGTTTCAGGTGGGGGAGACAGCGGTGATCGTTGGCGCCTAGCAGGTCGTGAGGTGATGATGTCTGTCTGCTTTGTGACACCCGTTTTTGGTCTCTCGGGGCACTGTGATTGCAGATGGGAGAGACGGTAGCATACGGAGCAATGATTACCCAAGTTCTCATAGTCCAGGGAGATAATGCTTTCTTCTCCTGAGGCGTAGTCCATGGCAGCTTCCATAATTAATGGCTTCAAGCCATCCACTACTACCCTAACACGGGCCGTAGATCGAGTCACCTCATAGGTATCCAGCTCCCCTAATTCCATGCCTATGTTACACACTACTTTATCATGCCAGTAGTGGAGAGGAATGCCTCGGAGAGAGATCCAGAACAGGATCTGTGACGGAAAGTTTTGAGAGATAATCGGTTCCCAACGTTGTACTATGATCATCCAACATCCATATTGGTAAGGTCTGTTGCGGAGCACCTCGCGGACGTCTTCCTCCTTGGAGAGACGGAATTGGAAGCATCCATTTCCAAGGTCAGAGCTGAAGGAAAGTCCCACCAGATTCCATTTCTTGGCGAGGTAAGGAAGAACCGAGCTCATCTTTTGTTCTTTACGGTTAGTTAACCGCCCCACTAGAGTAAGCAGGTTCTCTTTGATGAGTTCCGTAGGGTCGAAGTCAGGTGCCCTCATTCGAAGCCGTGGTGGTCCAGAGGGATTAGTGTCGAGTCCTTTACCCTTTTCCTCTGCTGTAAGGCGTCTTGCCATTTTGAGGATAAGTCGGAGTAGATGACGTTGGCCGGGGATTTTGTAACACCTTTGGAGAGGAATTTTATAGCACCTTTGGAGAGAGAAGCAGGTGAGAGATAGGACAATGAGCAGAGTTACAGCGAGGCCAAAAGAACTCTTGAGGTGTCGCACTTGTAGAAAGACCAGCACGTACAGATGTCGCGAGGAAAAGCTTTCTTTGTGCGGACAGGACCGAGAGTAAACTAGAGTAGACGAGCGAAGGTCGCAGGCCAGATATCGGTGAGACCAGAGCTTGTACAGAGGAGTGACTGTCGACTCTGCCTCTGGTCTAAGCAAATCGGATGGAGCTATCTACCGCTTCGAGCATCTGGGGGAGGGATGTTAGAGACATAGAAGGCTTTGGGGGGGAAGGGAGGAGACCGTCGCGGCCCCCGCCAGGAAATCGCCGATGAGATTGAGTTTTGGCGGTTTTGAGATTTGAAATCTTCTAAAAACGGTAAATGGAACCAGGTTGGTGAAAAGTCAGACAGCACCCGGTTTTGGAACCATAACCAGGAAGGGAAATAACCGGGTTGGTCGAAAACCGTGGGGACCCAAAACCAGCTCTGACTAAACTGTCTCAAAAAGGTCGCCTGGGAGAAAATACAGCGCCAACGTAAGTCTCTCCATTACGTGTAATCCATCGTCTAAATCCTCTTTTCTTCCTGTGTTATCTGTAATATTTATAAAAAGTATTCATCTTTCCACGTTCAAGTAGCAGCCTCTTATTTGTTTAGGTTTTAGTTTAGTTTATATTAAACGACTTCCTATTGCTTCTAATATCTAATAGAACGAAAAAGAAGAAGATCTTGAATCAAGTAGAAGATTAAAGATGTCGACTCTTCTCGAGAAAACTCGCTTAGGAGGTTGAGATACTGAAGTAATGAGTATTCCATTCACTTTAAGAGTTTCTCACTTTAATCAGATTCTGTTGTAGTATTGTACTCTTTTGTTTTTTTAGGGTGTCACTACATTGATTTATGTATGTTTGAATACTTGGTTTCCTATTTCCTAATTGAGTTTTCTTTTTGTTAGTATTTTTTTGGTGTATGTACTCTTTTGTTGTGTGTTGTTTTTAACACTCTTTTGTTATGTTTTACTTACATTAGATCCAGGTTTTATAACTTTAAAATATCTCTTCTATAATAGAAGTTTTATGTTTTAAGTACGTTTGTTATTTTCTAACTTGGTTTCTCTTATTAGTTTTTTTTTTCCAGCACCAAAGGTTCAGAATAAAGTGAATAGGGAAGCAAACAATTGGGAATTATTAATTATGTTCCATAAGCAACAACGCGATACAAGTCACTCCTAGATTTTTCGTTGTTATTTGTAGTATTTGGTATGAACCTTAATTTATGGTTTTACTGCAGCCATAGTCGTATATTTCACTACAACCATGATCCGATTGAGAGCATTGATGGACCCATCTCTAGAGCTTCTTGTAAGTAAAAAGCTTCTTACGAGGCCTATGAAAGGAACACATGAGAATTTCAGGTTCCTTGCATATAGTCTTTCCTCACAGCTACTTTGAGAATCTAACAGTGAATACCATGGAAAACAGCTCCGCTGAGTCGCTAACTCCTCTAGCTGAAAGAACTGCAACTCCTATGAGTTATGATGATGTCATAATGTACAAGAAACACTGTCAGTGAAATATTCTTTTATATAGCTATTTTTGAAAAAAAATGACGGGGTTGGAACATGAGTTTACGTTTGCTTATACGATCTTGTGGATGGATTTTTTCTGATGTTTTCCTTCGTTATTTGGCGCATATTTTTATAACATCATTATCTTTATAGTTCGGTTTGCAATGATTGTGAAGTTTGGAGAGTTCTGGAGAGCTAGAACAGCTTACAATTGTGGTCAACCATTATTAGAGCCTCCATATTCAGAGGTTGATAAGCTTCAACAAGAAAACCAGTGTTCATACAAATAATATATCTGCAATTCAAACCGGAGCTTCTAGCTCTAGTGGTAAAGGGCTAATAGCTGTGAGTTCCGCCAACTGGGTTCGAATCCCGACCACTGGGGAATTAACATTTTGGCATCGCCAGGGACAGAGGACCGATACGTGTCAACACGTGACTAGTCTGGACCACTTATGTGGGGCCAGGATACCTCTGTATAATTCAAATATATATATATATATATATATATATATATATATATATATATATATATATATATATATATATATATATCTGCAATTCTACATTATTCACTAAATACTTCCAATGTAATCAATGGTTGTTAATTGATTCAGGAAGAACGGGTCTTGTGGTCAATTGGCAGTGGACAGACCTTGGACGCTAACATGTTTCAGATTCGATCCTCCTGCTGTGCAAAACTAAGTCACATTGTTCTGTTCACCTAACGCGGATATGTATCCATGCTTTAGGACTCATTTGAATGTTCTGGAGAAGGAGTCCATTCGCGGATTTGCGATTCAACCAGGCTAAAAAAATTAATTGATTCGGGCACATCTAGCCTTGTGTCCAATCATTAAAACGAGCTCCACTTCATGATTCTTACATTTTCCAGGTGTGATGTTGGCTTTAAGAGTATAATTGGGTCCTTATAGCAAACCAAGATTAGTGATTCAATATTTGAATTAGCGAGATTAGAGTTTAGCTTTGTCAATGAAACAAATTCAAAATTAGACCTTTTCAGAGTAAAACAAAAGATCCATAGCAGTTGAATAATAAAGAGATTAATCTCAAAAAGAAGAAGAATAGCATAAAGTTTAAAGATTCATATTGAGTGGATTTTAATGTTATTATCAATAACTTATTTTAAAAGTTTTAAGTACTAATAGATATTTATAAAAATGATTATGCCCGCATAAAATGCGGGCGAGACACCTAGTAAATAAATATTAGATAACAACACTTTTGTTATCATTTATGTTTTAATATTATTAATAAATAAATATTAGATAACATCAATTTTGAATCTAAAAACATACTAATACATTAAAACATATTAATCAACTCTTGGTCAAACATATCAAAAACCACATTCTTTAGCTATGTGTTTTCTATTTTAAAAAATTTTGAACTTTTTATTAAAAGATTTTTTTCAGATAACAATACAATACTATATAGAAATTATATATTTTTAGATTTTGGATAGTTCTTACCATTATTAATTTTAATCACTTATCTAATAAAAATTAAATTCGTTTTTATTTTGTAGATAATATATATTTTATTCATTAAAGGGAATAAACGATGTTAGCCACTCTAACTATCAACATGAGAGTTCCGTTGTGAAAAACCCCTTCGAAAATTTTATTTTCTTCTTTTGGCTCCCTTTTTACAGGAAAATCTCATAAAAATTTTTGGATGTGGCACCTACTAGTAATTTAAAACTTGAAGTTTTTCGACTATCACTTTTAATCTTTAAAGTGGTATTTGTATCACAAAAAACCTTCAACCTGACAAACTTGTTCATCAAGAAAAAAGCTGACCCGTTGTATAAGTAAAATGATGATGTGTCAGCTTTTCTCCAAAAATAACTATTTAATTAATAAAATGAATAAAACTAGTTAAAAATTCTGATTTTTTTTTTTAAAAAAAAATAAGAAAATTAGATAAAATTTATAAAATTATATAAATATTCATAAAATTAAAATAAATAAAAATTCACAAAAATTAGAAAATTTAAAATAGATTTTTTAAATTACAAGATTATCATTGAAGATATGTCGAAAACAGTCATTGTTAATGGTTATGTAAGAAAACATCATCATCAACAGTCATATGTTTGAAACTTTTATTCTCAACGATGATATGTCAGATTTTGTTTTTTTTTTTTTAAAAATCTTGTAATTGTTTTAGTATTATTTTTTCTAATTTTCTAAAATATATATTTGAATTTTCTAATTATTAAAAATTTCTGAATTTTAATTATTTTTGAATATTTAAATAATTGTATGTGTTTTAATTTATTCTTACTTAGTTTTCTATTCTATTTAATTTTCTGAATTTTTATTTAATCTTTTGACTTTTTATCTAACTTTGTGTTTCGCCTGTACATGGGGGAAAAATCATTTTATAATTACTTATTAATACATGAATTACTAAAAAAAATATCATAATGATAAAAATATTTATGTTTTCATTTGAAAATTCTATTATTAATAAATAAATCTTAAAAATCACTCGATAATCTCTTTTCGATTATATAAATTTAAGAATTTTATTTGATTAATATTTATTTGTGTGTTTCCTGTTTTTTTTTTTTTAATTTGAACTTTTTATTAAAAGATTTTAATCATTTATCTAATAAAAAATTAAATTCGTTTTGTTTTTGGCTAATATATATATTTTAGTCATTCATTTTGATTTTGCTAATAAGTAAATAACATTACAAATAATCATACTATGATCAAATAGCAAAATAGAGTTAGAAGTTCTGCACCAAAATGTTGACCACAAAATGAGGTGATTAAGATTTTCACAAAATCTATATACAAAAGATGAAGATTCAGTCTTCTTCACAATTACTTGCCGCTGTTAGCTCTGGAGTGTATGAAGCCTCATAATGTGGGTCAGAATGAACAAGTTGGACTGGGGATTGAGTGCTAGCTTGAGTAGAAGTTCCGTGTGGACTCTAAAATTCTGCATAAACTGAGAGAACCTACTTGTAGCAGTCATATCTTTCTTCAACCCTGCAACATCAGGTGTGACACTTTCAAGGATTGTCTCCAAACCAGACAAACAGAACTCCATGTCAAGGCTGCGTGCAAGAGATCCAGGGACTTTTTGAGATGGATTAAATTCTCTGCACTGGGCCCTACAAAGTACATAGACAATGCTTTTTCGGCTTGGAAAGATGTGAAAGAAAACAAAACATTTAGTCAGATTTTTTTCATATACATGTAACTTAGATTGAAAAACTCTCCCAGGCGAGCTTCCCGAGAAAGGCTTTTAGCTTTTTGAAAGGTCACTTTCCAATCTATTACCCGCCGGTTTCTTTACCGTTTATGGCTTGATTCCCCTGTTTTTTCCTCTGCCTTTTCAAATTATTCTCGCTTTGAGCATTTTCCATCGGATCTTCACCGGGCTTGGTCAATTATCCTTCGGGTTCTTCCCCCGACCCATGGTCGGAGGGACCGCCGCCGTCCGTTGTGGGAACCGAAATTCACACCGTCAATTTCCGATAATAAGATTGCGGAGGAAAGCCAAGTAAACCCGACTTTCCTTGAAGGTCCGGATTCTCTGCGTTGCCACACGAAATCGATAAAGTAAACAGAAGACAAAGATGGGAATTGTAATATTTGCCCGGCGCTTTTATTAGATGAAAGAAACGAGTACAAGGATTCTCCGAAGACGAGAGATTTGCGAGTAAAGAAAAGATAGAGTCGCAGGCAGCCAAACGTCCTAAGCCTTGCTCCGCTAGTCTAACCACCTAAACCCTAGTTCTTCTAAGCTAGCAGAATGCTCTAAGTCTAATTCTCGGATTTTCGGGATCATCTTATCCTCTGCTCTTGCTCTCCTTATATACCTACTCCTAGGTCGGTTTGCCTTAGGATGATGGCCTCGCCTTTGGGCCCAGGCTTATCTCTTCAGGAAATGTTCCATTTTCGTCGGTCTTCGTAATCATCCCCGAGTTTTCCACTATCTTTCGATGACTTGATGTTTATCCGACGTTTTGGGAAATCGGATAAACCGTCATAGCCTGATTGGGCCTGAATTCTGAAAAATCGTAAGTAAGTCTGTGGACTTGTCTTAAGTCGTTAAACGTTTTATACGATTTCTCGGAAATATGATCTTTCTCGGAGAATAAACCGTATAGCTTAAAGGATCGATGTTCAAGTTAATCGATCTTTGTTTTATACGATATCTTCTACGAGAAATCCAAACCCTCCAGTTTCCATCGTAAAACATTGAGGATGGTTCCAACCGAATCGAAAGATATTTGTTCCGTAGCCTTGATTATACCAAACTCATGAGGACTGATCGAACAAGCCAAGATGGGATCGGACCGAGCACAATGGGACCGAGACCAGGGCGAGGGCGTGGACCGCGCCAGACCAGGGTGCCGCCGGCGCCAGGCGGCCAGCGTGGCCAGTGCCGCCGGCGCCAGGCGAGTGCCGCCGGCGCCAGGCGAGTGCCGCCGGCGCCAGGCGAGTGCCGCCGGCGCCAGGCGGCCAGCGTCCAGCGTGGCGAGTGCCGCCGGCGCCAGGCGAGTGCCGCCGGCGCCAGGCGGCCAGCGTGGCAGTGCCGCCGGCGCCAGGCGAGGTGCCGCCGGCGCCAGGCGGCCAGCGTCCAGCGTGCAGCGGCGCCAGGCGAGTGCCGCCGGCGCCAGGCGGCCAGCGTGGCGAGTGCCGCCGGCGCCAGGCGGCCAGCGTCCAGCGTGCCGCCGGCGCCAGGCGGCCAGCGTCCAGCGTGCCGCCGGCGCCAGGCGAGGTGCCGCCGGCGCCAGGCGGCCAGCGTGGCAGTGCCGCCGGCGCCAGGCGAGTGCCGCCGGCGCCAGGCGGCCAGCGTCCAGCGTGCGCCCGGCGCCAGGCCGTCTTGCCGTCCGTGGGTTTTCCGTTGCTCGATCTTTTCCCCGCTAGTCGTTCGTGTGGGAAATCTTCGAGTTTGGAAGGATCTTTGGCCGTAGATTTCGAGATAACCGTTTTTGACCCCAACAGTTAGCCCCCCAGCTCGTAAGATCGGAGACAATTTTGCGGGCGAGTGATTTGAATTTTTTGAAAATCGAAATTTTTGGCTAAGGATTTTTCCGCAGAAAACCTGTGTCATCACCCCCTTTTTCTTATTTATAGCCAGCCTTCCCTTCTCATTCTTCACACCTTTTCAAATTCTCTATTCTTCTCTCTCAAGAAAGAAAATGTCTTCATCCCAAGTTGAAAAGAGTTATTCTGATGTTGAGATGGGCGAGGCCGGCCAAGCGCCGTCGGTTCCGGCCAGTCAAGCTCCGGCCGTTCAGGCCGTTCAGGAGGCTACTCCGTCCCTGATTGATGGGTTTGATTCTTTCAAGGCTAAGCTATCCCGGCGTAGTGCTGCGAAAGGCTCAAAGCGGGCGAGGACTGAGACGCCCGATGTTCCTTCCGCGGCTCCAACTCCTTTGCCTGCTCCTTCGGTTCCCAGCCCCGAAGTCCCATCCGATGCCCTCCCATCTACAGAAGGGGTTATTGTTCCTGAACAGACTCTTGATGTTCAGATCCATCCATCGGGTTCTTCGACTGCTCCGATCGTGATCTCCGGAAGAGAGGACGCGATAGAATCTGCACCTCTTCCCCCGGCGAAGAGGGAACTCGTCTTGGGACTGCCAGCGGCCGGTGCCGCGCCGTAGCCCAAGGGAAAGGCAAGGGCTGGCGCGGCGTCCGGAGCTAAAAAGAAGCGGGGTGCGAAGAGCGAGGAAAGTGAGCTCTCAGAGCCGTTGGCGCGTCATCGTTCCAAGGTTCGATTTTAATTTGTCCGCAATTCTTGCACCGTTTTTTTTACGATGATACTTACTCCTTCCTTTTTGCGGGCAGTTTGTGTCGCTGATTGACGGAATGCTTGGCGAAAAGGGTCGGAAGTCATTCGTCTATCGAAGGAACTGGAGTCGTCGCAGGAAGCGCTGAAGCGTACTAAGGCTGCATTGCAGACTGTCGAGGACACCCATGCTGCCCAGACGTCCCAGCTTGAGGTTCGTATCAGCGATCTTGAGCGCGACCTTGGGAAGACCGCGAGTTCGTTACTCAAGGTGAAGAAAGAGAAGAGGAGTAAATCCTCGGAAGTCCGCCGTCTTCAGGAGAAGGTTCAGGCTCACGAGGAGATGAGCGCCCGTAGATCCTCGGAGGTTGCCGATGCCAGCGACGACTTCTTTGGTCGTCTGACGAGGATGGCCATCCTGTTTGAGTCCTTGATAGCCATCCGCAAGAGGGACTTGGCTTTAGCGGGGATCGAAGGGAGTTTGAATGAGCTCGAGTTGCTTCGAGGTAATGAGGCCCCGTCTTTGGACTTGGAGGAAGCCAGATTATCGTCCTGTAAAGGAGAGTGGGCGGCCACCGAGGGAGATTTCGATTCGATCCTCGCCGGCCTGCAAGCCGAATGCACCCTAGCTCCGACCTCTGAAAACTCAGAAGATCAGGAGCGCGCGGGAGAAGATTGCGAGGTTGGCGCGGACGAGGCGGGTAGTGGCGATGCGACTGAGGGAGGCGATGGCGAGGCTGTCCCTGTCGCGAGTGACGATGAAGATGACGCTCCTGGGAGCATCTAGGTTTATCAATCCCTTCTGGGATTTCATTTTTTATGTGTTTCGGCCGTTTAAGAGGCCATGATGTATTTACCAGGACTGGCGTTGGTGGCTTGAATCCCTGCCCTTTTCGGGTTTTGTTTGAATTCGGCTGTCTCAATCTATGAAACGTTTTCGATTATTTATGAACTTCAGTTTTTTCGACGTATGAGAAAGAGGGTGTGAGTTGTCGTCTCATTCCTAGTTCCCTGATGATCACCGTACCTATTGTCTGCATAAAGCGAGATTTTCCGCGGTTTACCGATTCTGTGAAAAACTTCGTGAAACGAATAGGCTTAAGTGAAGAGACAAATTTTTGGATCTCGTATACCATACTATGTCTGTGAGATGTCATGATCCAGCGTGGCTGGGTTTAGGCAAGACCTAGGTTTACTTCGGACTGAGGCTTTGCGATGACAAATCGGCTTTCGTTTTGCCTGTTTGCGATTTTAACCTGACTCGTACCGTTTAAAATCCGCGAATTGTTGTCGGCTTATATGATTTGTTTGGGCGTGAGTCGAGCTACTTCCTTTACGAAGAGCTAGACCAAAATTTTGGATTTCTTGTATAGCGCGCTATGTTTATCCTTGTCGGATGTAAGAGAGCCTACCCCTTGAAGGGCGGCTATTTGTCTGTTTAGGACGTTAGAGTTCGTTTGTTGTGATCAGCAACAACGAAATGATACCGTTTTGAGGTGCGTTTGTATGTTCAGAGACGAAGATTTCGTCTGCAATGTTTTGCGGAAAAATGTCCTTCAAGCGTTAGCGACGTCTCGCAGTGCTGAAGGTTGATTTTTCCTTATGCCGCATCTCGTGTTGAAACGCTTGCGGGCTTTGGGGATGTCTTTTGCGAATGTTCGCAGCCAGAAAACTGTTGTTTCCGTTTTGGACGCGGGACCAAGGGGTCGCGTAAGTTTGACCCAGGGAGAAGCGTCTACATTCACAGTGCTTCGTGAAGTGTTGGCCATCCGGGATTTGTTTTTGGATGTGATAATCGCTTAGTGGATACTAGATCCGTTGTTGTGGCCGTTTCGGCTGATTTTGAAAAAGTCGTGAAAAAGTTTCGAAAATTTTAGAGTCTTCGAAATTTGTGGGAGTATACGAGTATACGTACCCACTCCCCTTTTAAATTGGGGGGATAGCTGAATCCGCCGATTGGCGAGTTGCCTACGTACCCTTGTCTAGGGATCAAGCCATCTCGTAGTTCTTTTGTACCACGTTTTATTGTTTAGTGGTAGTATTTTTTGAGGTGCATCGCATTCCAAGTTCTCGGGATTTTGACGTCTTGCATGTTTGCGATTTGGTATGAGCCTGGTCGGACTACTTTTATGGCTTTGTACGGTCCTTCCCAGTTTGCTCCCAGTTTTCCTGCGTTTCGTTCGACAGTGTTTTGGAAGACTTTGCGTAAGACTAAATCGCCTTCTTTGAACCTGCGATGGCGTACGTTCGAGTTGTAGTACCTTGCGGCAGCGTGCTGGTAATTCTGGATTCGAATGAGTGCCTGGTCGCGGCGCTCATTGATGAGATCGAGATTGTCCAGCATCATAGCGTCGTTTAAATCCTCTCTTTCGGGGAGGAATCTTCTCCGTACTCCGGGGAATTCTACTCCGGGATCATACATTCCGTTCGTAGCGAGGCGAATGGAGTTTCACCCGTAGCCCGTCTTGGGGTTGTACGATGCGACCAAAGGACTCCTTCGAGCTCCTCTGCCCATCGCCCCTTCTTGGCGTCTAGGCGTTTCTTGAGCCCGTCAAGGACGGTTTTGTTGATGGTTTCTGCCTGTCCGTTGCATTGCGGATATCTGGGAGTTGACTTTGTAAGTCGTATTTTCCATTTTTCGCAGAATGCTTCGAATCGAGTAGAGATAAATTGAGATCCATTATCTGTTACGGTTTCAGACGGACCCCATGTCTAGTTATGATATGTTTCCGCACGGTTCTCGACTTGTGTGTCTTTGATACTTGCGTAGGATTCTGCTTCTATCCATTTGGAAAAGAAACCGTAGGACTAGGAGGAAGCGCTTTTGTTTTGATGGGTGCATAGGTCCGACGATGTCCATGGACCATCGCATGAAAGGATAGGGGGACGAGATTGAGGAGAGGATCTCCGCGGGTTGATGGATTGTTGGAGCATGCCTTTGGCATTTCTCGCACTTCCGGGCGAATTTCTCGCAGTCTTTTACCATGGTTGGCCAATAATAACCGTGGCGTTTGATTTTGACCGCGAGATCTTCCGCCGAATGATTTCTGCACGATCCGAATGGACCTCCTTCATGATTCTTCTCGCTCTTTCCCCTTCTGCGCATGCCATGAGAGGACCAGAGAAACACCACTTATAAATCTCTCCTCTATCGTGGCGTACCGTGCGGCAGGTTTTACTTCTGAGCCGCCCATTTTTCGGCGGGCAGGGTTCCATTCACGATATAGGCTCGGATTGGTTCTAACCAAGGGCTGTCGCAGCCATACTCGGTCGGGTTCACATCCGCTTCCGGTTGATCCTCGACTTCTTCCGTATCTTCAATCTTGTCTCGGATTAGATTGACGACCACTGGTGGTCCGATGCTCGGATGCTCGATGAATTCGACCGGGATTACTCTTTGGAGCCCTGGATCTGAGCTTGAGGCGAGGGCAGCCAAGGCGTCGGCCTGGACGTTTTCCGAGCGAGGAATTCTGGTCAGGGCGAACTGGTCAAAATTTCGAGCCAGTTCTTGGACGAGTTTTAGATATGCGTCCATCCTTTCGTCTCTTGCCTCATATTCTCCGCTGTATTGATTGGCGACTAACGAGAATCGCGATGGCGTGAATATTACAGATTTTAACCCATGGACCAGCCGCAAGCCTGCGATGAGTGCTTCGTATTCTGCTTCATTGTTTGAAGCATGAAAAGCCAATCGGAAAGACTGTTCTAGGATTTCCCCGTTAGGAGAGGTGAGCCGTATTCCGATTCCGGATCCTTGTTTGGATGAAGATCCGTCGGCGTGGAGGACCCAAGTTGAGTTTGGTTCCTCGTTAGTCATGTTTCTAGCGGTAACTCTACCAAGAAATCCGCAAGTACTTGGGACTTTGCACACGCCCTGGGAGATATTCGACGTCAGATTCACTCAGTTCGATTGCCCATTTTGGCGAGCCTACCGGATTGACTCGGACTATGCAGGATTATCCGCAGCGGAAACGTGGTGAGAACCACTATAGTATGAGACTGGAAGTATGGTCTTAGTTTTCTTGCCGAGGTTATGACGGCGAATGCTAATTTTTCCATTAGAGGGTATCGAAGCTCGCGATCCAGTAACGCCTTGCTTACGTAAAAGATTGGCTTTGTTCGCCGCTCTTCTCATATCAAGACGCCACTGACCGCTATGAAACCGCGATATATAGGAAAAGAGGTTCACCTTCCACGGTTTCGCGAGGACTGGTGGAGTGGCCAGGTAATGTTTCAATTGTTGGAAAGCTTTTCACATTGCTCGACCATTCGAACTTCTTGTTTCCTTCAATGTCTCAGAAACGGTAGGCACTTATCCGTGGAGCGCGAGATGAAACGGTTCAAAGCCGCTACTCTTCCGGTTAGCCTCTGGACTTCTCGCTTGGTTCTTGGGGAGGCCATCTCTATCAGTGCGTCGATTTGTTTAGGGTTGGCCTCGATTCCGCGATACGTTACGAGGTATCCGAGGAATTCTCCCGATGCCACCGCGAATCTACATTTTGCCGGGTTGAGTTTCATGTTATGCTGGTTGAGTCGTGCAAAACATTCCTCTAGGTGGGCTATATTATCGTATTCGTCAAGAGATTTTACGAGCATATCATCGATGTATACTTCCATAGTTTTTCGGGGTGCTCGGCAAACATTTTGTTGACGGAGTCGCTGATATGTTGCACCTGCGTTTTTAAGACCGAAAGGCATTACCTTGTAGCAATACGTTCCGCGGTCTGTGATGAATGCAGATTTTTCGCGGTCATCGGGATTCATCATGATCTGATTGTATCAGGAAAAAGCATCCATGAATGACAGAAGCTTGTTTCCCGCGGTTGCTTCGACCAGTCGGTCGATGTGTGGGAGCAGGAAGCAATCCTTTGGACAGGCTTTATTCAGATCCGTGAAATCGACACAGACTCGCCACTTGCCGTTTTTCTTTTTTACCACGACAGGGTTGGCAAGCCAGTCCGGATACCTGACTTCTGTTATCGACCCTACTTTGAGGAGTCTTTCGACTTCCTCATTGACTGCGGTGGCACGCTCAGGTCCCAGCTTTCGTCTCTTTTGTTTTACGGGTTTGTGAGTTGGGTCGATGTTAAGCTCGTGACATGTTACGCTAATGTCGATTCCCGGCATATCCTCCACAGCCCACGCGAACGTACTGAGGTTCTTTTTGAGGCATGCGATGAGCTCTGCTTTTATTGGTTCGCGGAGGTTAGCTCTGATCTTGACACACCGTTCCGGGAAAGAATCGTCGAGACAAATTGAGACCACCGGTTCGCAGGTTGGTTCACGCTTCCCTTCCAGGGCCTCAGCTCTTTGGGACTGCCAGAAGGTTTCCGGCGAGTCGTGAATCGTTTGCTTTTTCCGAGAGGTTTCGATTTCAGAGTTTTTCCGTTTTAGTTCGGTAGCGAGGTAGATCTGCGCTGCTCCGTGACTACCATGTATTGTTTCGACCCCGAAAGGCGTTGGGAACTTGAGGCATAGGTGGAATGTTGATGGGATCGCTCTCATGGAGTTTAGCCAGGGAGTTCCAACTATCGCATTGTAGGATGTTGGACCATCGATCACCAGGAATTCCGTGTTTTTGGCGACGCTCCCGGCTTTGACTAGGAGGTTAGTCGAGCCGAGGGTCATAATTTCTCCCGAGAGTCCGAATACTGGGCTGGGGTCATCTGTAAGGATGCTTAGATCGACGCCCATCCTCTCGAGGGTGCTTTTGTAGATAATATTAGCCGAGCATCCGGTGTCGACTAATACCCTTGCTACGTCAATATCCTGGATCGTGAGTTCTATTACGAGGAGATCGTTGTGAGGTTTGACCGTGCGGGCGTTGCTCGATCCTCGAAGATAATGATGTTGCGGGCTGGCGAAGAAGTCATACTGAACTTCGATCGATCGGTGATTTTCGAGTTAGAGAATCCATCCCCCCCTCCTTCTAGCGCCAAACTGTGGGAACCGAAATTCACACCGTCAATTTCCGATAAATAAGATTGCGGAGGAAAGCCAAGTAAACCCGACTTTCCTTGAAGGTCCGGATTCTCTGCGTTGCCACACGAAATCGATAAAGTAAACAGAAGACAAAGATGGGAATTGTAATATTTGCCCGAAGGCGTTTTATTAGATGAAAGAAACGAGTACAAGGATTCTCCGAAAGACAGAGAGATTTGCGAGTAAAGAAAAAGATAGAGTCGCAGGAAGCCAAACGTCCTAAGCCTTGCTCCGCTAGTCTAACCACCTAAACCCTAGTTCTTCTAAGCTAGCAGAATGCTCTAAGTCTAATTCTCGGATTTTCGGGATCATCTTCTCCTCTGCTCTTGCCCTCCTTATATACCCACTCCTAGGTCGGTTTGCCTTGGGATGATGGGCCTCGCCTTTGGGCCCAAGCTTATCTCTTCAGGAAATGTTCCATTTTCGTCGGTCTTCGTAATCATCCCCGAGTTTTCCGCTATCTTTCGATGACTTGATGTTTATCCGACGTTTTGGGAAATTGGATAAACCGTCATAGCCTGATTGGGCCTGAATTCTGAAAAATCGTAAGTAATTTTGTGGACTTGTCTTAAGTCGTTAAACGTTTTATACGATTTCTCGGAAAGATGATCTTTCTCGGAGAATAAACCGTATAGCTTAAAGGATCGATGTTCAAGTTAATCGATCTTTGTTTTATACGATATCTTCTACGAGAAATCCAAACCCTCCAGTTTCCATCATAAAACATTGAGGATGGTTCCAACCGAATCGAAAGATGTTTGTTCCGTAGCCTTGATTGTACCAAACTCACGAGGACTGATCCGAACAAGCCAAGATGGGATCGGACCGAGCACAATGGGACCGAGACCAGGACGAGGGCCGTGGACCGGCGCCAGACCAGGGTGCCGCCGGCACCAGGTCGGGTGCCGCCGGCACCAGGTCGGGTGCCGCCGGCACCAGGTCGGGTGCCGCCGGCACCAGGTCGGGTGCCGCCGGCACCAGGTCGGGTGCCGCCGGCACCAGGTCGGGTGCCGCCGGCGCCAGGCCGCCCGCTGCCCCGCAGGCCGGGCCGGGTCGGGTGCCGCCGGCGCCAGGCCGCCTTGCCGTCCGTGGGTTTTCTGTTGCTCGATCTTTTCCCCCGCTAGTCGTTCGTGTGGGAAATCTTCGAGTTTGGAAGGATCTTTGGCCGTAGATTTCGAGATAACCGTTTTTGACCCCAACATCCATCCTCCGAGCTTCCGGTTCACCGGCCTGAAAATCCACAACAAAATGGCTTTGTCACTCCCACTGATGTCTGCATCAACCTTCTCCGACGTTTATGATACATGGATTCCTGCGCTTCCTGCTGCTTGAATCTACATAGCTGCTAAAGGAGTGTGCCTGTCTACCTCCCCCGTTGCTTCCAGTTCACATCTCCAGTTCCACTACCGCCTAATCACTTCTCAGTTTCAGCTTCATTCGGGGATGTCCCAGCACTGATGCTCACCCCCAGCTAAAGAAGCTACTGTCCAGAGAATTCTTTTACAAGTTTCGACGGAGAATCCTGTCTAGGGTGTCCTAAAGAATCTGTTGTTTCTTTACTCTTAAGCTCCCAGCAAGTACTTAAAACCCTAAAGGTCAAGTTTCTACAGAAGAGTTTCTGCTTCAAGAATCAAACAATCTATTACACAATGAATGAAAGATTGTCGAAGGAAGCTAAAGGAAAGGGACTAGAGCTGGAGCATCTCCAACCTCCTTGCACCGGTCGAATAAAGGCCCAAGCTCTGGAGTTCGCAGAGCTTATTAGAAAGCTTTCTCTCACCTTAATCGTCAGAGTTACAAACAATTCGGTTCAAAAAGTCTGGTCTCTTATCCCCTATTTCACTGAGCACTGGAAAACATGGGAAGACCAGTTGGATCGGATCTTGGAAATGGACAATTCCAGTTCCAGTTTGAGAAAGAGGAGAATCTCCTCGCAGTGCTCGATAATAGACCCTTCCATTTTGCAAAATGGATGTTAATCATTCAACGATGGGAACCCACGGTATCCCCAAATTTTCCCTCTCTCATCCCTTTCTGGATTAAGGTCCAAGGTATCCCTCTTCATCTTTGGAAGGAGGAAACAGTCAAGAGTCTAGGCGAAGATATGAGAATTTTTGAAAAAGCAGAGATCACAGAATTCTCCATCAAAATGAGGGTTCGAGTTAATGGTCTCCTTCCCCTCATTAAATCCTCAATCATCGAGTACCCGAATGGAGACGAAGTCACTGCCACTTTTGTCAATGGGAAATTGGAGAAACACTATGTTAAGTGCTCCAGACTAGACCATGATGTTAAGGATTTCCTAGTTGCTAAGCATGAAGCTCGAGCCAGAAAACTCCAAGACGAATCTTCATTTGCATCAGTTAGGGAGGATGACCGCAATGAAAGACGACCCTCTCCGTCGCACATCTCTGGTGCATTTCGCTTCTCTGCTTTGCGAGAACCAAGGGCAGACAGAGACATCAATGACTCTGGTCGACATGGAAACAATCGTTATGATACAAGACAAGACCTTGAGGCCCGACGTCGGGAGAATTTTAGCCAATAGAGCAACTCTCGGAGACACTACAAAGAGCCTCCAAGAGACTGGCAGAGGAGACACGATGACAGAGCCCGATCCCCAAGAGCTTCAAACTTTATTCAGGCGGATCACTATAAGGGATCGTCTAG
This sequence comes from Brassica carinata, assembly GCA_016771965.1. Taxonomy (NCBI): domain Eukaryota; kingdom Viridiplantae; phylum Streptophyta; class Magnoliopsida; order Brassicales; family Brassicaceae; genus Brassica; species Brassica carinata. The sequence continues at coordinate 45,281,246 of CM028687.1, read as the reverse complement.
GAGAATGGAAGAAAGGGAACGCCAGAGAGCTCATGATCGAGATGCCCTGTTTAATGCTGCAAGAACTAATCGCACTGAAAGATGCGATGAGTCAAGCCCATCAAAAGATATGATGAATCATCCTGCAAGAGAGAATCTTCTTCGGACTCGAAAGAACACAAACTCACCCATGGCCTTCGATGAAGCCCTTGGTGTTGTAAGAAACGTCATGAACCAATATACGAAAAGCACAGACCCTTCGGAGAGTGCGGCACGTAACGAAAAATTGTGTATAGCTGAAGAGGAAGGCCAAATAGCACGAAATGCTGATCAAGTGGTACATGCTGCTGCTCAACGCAACAGGAGTGACTCACTCTCACCTCCCCTCCAGCTCTCCCGGTGGAAGAACATCAGTCTGCAAAGAGAATTCTTGCTTCCCTGAGACTAGGGCCTCTTAGTACTCCTCAGACTGACAATGCACAAATAGCATATACGGTCCCCCCAGGAAGAAGAACTGTCCAGTCAAGCCCAAAAACTCTGACAGGAACCAGCTCTCGGATAATAAAAGTGCAACAAGTAAAGCCTCCACTTGCGAGAAGGAAAACTAAAGAAGAAAGTAGCAAGGGTCGCTCCTCCAAGAAGGCTGCTGAAACCTCAAGAACTGCTAGTAGCCAAGCAGACTCTGCTACCAACTCCGACAATCAACCACTATGCAGCATGTTACCGGCATCATCACAGAGAAGGGTGGATTTTCACAATCCGCCTTCTCTCGGTCCTTAAAAATTTTCAGCTAGAACTGTCAGGGGTTAGGGAATCTCCGGACAGTTCGACGTCTCTAAGAGCTAAAGAAATCTTCTGCCTGGATATCATCTTCCTAATGGAGACCAAAAATGCCGATGTCTTCATCGCTTCGAAGATTGAAAGCTTGCAATATGAAAACACTTTTTTTTGTTTCACCTTCTGGCCACGGAGTAGGCGGACTCGCCCTCCTATGGAAACAAGAAGTGAATTTACAAGTGCTTAGTCTACTGCGAACTGTATTGATACTCGTATTGAATTCGAAGGGAAATTTTTTTACTCTTCTTTCATTTATGGAGACTGTGATAAACTGAAGCGCAAGTACCTTTGGGATCACCTTCTTACTCTGAACTCTGCACGTGAAGCTCCTTTGTTTTTAACCGGAGATTTCAATGATCTACTTAACAGCAACGAGAAAGATGGAGGGCCAGCGAGGTCAGAAGGATCTTTCTCAGACCTTAGGACATTTTTCTAAGAGGGTGATCTATACCATCTCCAATACTCGGGAGACTTCTTGTCATGAAGAGGGAAACGCTGTGAGCACTTTGTACGATGCCGTCTGGACCGGGTGGTGGCGAACAGTGATTGGGGATAATTATTTCCTAAGGCAAGATCCCAGTACCTAGCTTATGAAGCTTTTGATCACCGGCCAATCCTATCTTATTTCGAACCTGACAAGAAGAAAAGAAGACCGCTATTTCGCTACAATAAACGCCTAAAAGATAACCCGGAGATCAAGGAGCTAGTCTCCCTAACCTGGAAAACCGCAGTTAACATGTCTGTCAATGATAGAATTGCCAACGTCAGGACTGCTATATCTGAGTGGAGCAAGCAGCAGTGTATTAACAGCGGACTCCTAATTGAGCAGAAGAAAGTAGAGTTGGAAGCGTCACTCTCCAGTGATGCAAACGATATTGTGCTCATTTCTAAGGTATCAGAAGAGCTAAATAATGCGTACCTTGCTGAAGAAAGCTACTGGAAGAAAAGGAATAGGTTCCTATGGCTTAGCCTAGGCGACAGGAACATTGGATATTTCCACGCCACGACAAAGAATAGGAGGAGGATCAATGGTCTCTCAGTTATTGAAAACGCAGACGGCGAGATGATCCACGACGAGGAATAGATCAGCAAGGTCATCATCGATTACTTCCAACAATTATTCACATCGGGAGGAGGTAATAGCGACTATCACCTATGCACTCTCGCCGATGGTTACAAAGGAAGATAACTTACGACTCATCAGCATACCATCTCCAGCGGAAATCAAAGAGGCCGTTTTCTCGATCCACGCAGATAAAGACCCTGGGCCCGATGGGTTCTCAGCGGTGTTTTTCCACTCTCACTGGTCGGATATAGGCGTTGAGATAGTCAAAGAGATCCAATCATTCTTTGAAGTAGAAACTATCCCGCCAAAGATAAATGAGACCCATGTCTGCCTCATTCCAAAGGTTCGCAACCCTAAGTCAGTGGTGGAATATAGGCCGATTGCACTATGCAACGTGTATTATAAGATTGTCTCGAAGATCATGACGAAGAGACTCAAACCGCTTCTGGAGAATATCATATCAGAAAACCAATTTGCGTTTGTGCCGGGACGAGCTATCTCTAATAATGTGTTTATTACTCATGAGGTCCTCCACTACCTCAAAACCTCAAACGCCCAGAAGCGATGATCCATGGCGGTTAAGACAGAAATGAGTAAAGCATACGACTGTCTCGAATGGGAATTCCTCCGATCAGTCTTCACAAGGCTGGGCTTCCATCCGAAGTGGATAGCGATGATAATGAAATGTGTGTCCACTGTTACCTACTCCTTCCTCATTAACGGTTTGCCTAGGGGAAGAGTCACACCGACTAGAGGAATCCGTCAAGGAGATCTTCTCTCACCATACATCTTCATTGTGTGTAGTGAGGTTCTGTCGGACCTGTGTAACAGAGCACAAGAGGAGGGTTCCCTAAAAGGAATCAGAGTAGCTCGAGGAAGTCCTCGGCTCAACCACCTTCTCTTTGCGGATGACACCATGTTATTCATCAAAGCTACCAAGGAAAGCAGCTTAGCACTCCACAGACTCCTAAAATGCTACGAAGAAGCTTCTGGTCAGTCCATCAATGCTAACAAGTACCTTCTCATAAAAATCGCTGGGGTCTCTAAAAATTGCGGTCAAGAATGTCCTAGGAATCCAAAAGGAAGAAGTATTGGGAAGTATCTCGGGTTACTGGAGTATTTTGGAAGGAATAAAAAAGACCTTTTCACATCGATCGTTGACAGGATCAAGCAAAAGGCAAGCAGCTGGTCCAATAGGCACCTATCCTCAGGCGGCAAAATGATCATACTGCGAAGCATACTCTCTCCCATTTCTTCTCACGCAATGACGTGCTTCAAGCTTCCAGTCTCCCTCTGCAAAAGAATTCAATCAGAGCTAACCCGCTTCTGGTGGGACGGGGGTTCTGGAAACGTAAGATGGCTTGGGTGGCTTGGTCCAAAATGACGCTTCCAAAGGACCAAGGTGGTCTCGACTTCCGTGACATCCAGAGTGTGAATGATGCTTACCTGGCCAAGCTCAGCTGGCGGATAATCAATAAACCGGAGAGCCTGCTGGGACGCATACTCATTGGAAAATACTGTAACACGGAAAGCTTCCTATCTTTCCCTCTTCAAACTTCTTGCTCTCATGGCTGGCGTGGAATCCTGCTGGGGAGAGATCTCATTCTACACGATGTTGGGTGGGCAGTTAGAAATGGAACTAGCCTGAACATCTGGGAGTCCCTCTGGCTCAGTCTTTCAAATCATGAGCGCCCTATGGGACCGGCTCCGGAGCAGTACAAAGACCTAACAGTCTCCGACCTATTTCTACCTGAGGAAAATGTTTGGAACTTAGAGCGTATTCGACAAGTGATCCCTTCCGCATAACAGTCAATCTTGGCGATCAAACCGAGCTTAACGGGAGCTCCGGACAAACTCATTTGGTTAAAGAACGCCTCCGGTATCTACTCAACAAAATCTGGGTACTCAGCTGTTTTATCCCGGAAAGATTATCTATTGGCCCTCTCCACCCCGTCCTCCTCCTTTGACTGGAAGAAAAACGTTTGGAACCTACATATAGCACCAAAAATTAAGGTCTTCCTATGGAAAATTTTCCATGGTGCCATCCCAGTGGGAGAACAACTCAGATCAAGGCAAATTAATGTTGATGGAAAGTGTAAATCGTATGGCTTACCCGAATCTATTGATCATCTCTTCCTCCATTTCAGTTTCAGCCAACAAGTATGGCGAAGCGCACCTGTCTCACCAGGTCTGGAGTATAGCGGATCACCAGATGAAGTCAGTCTGGAATAACATGTGCCTTCAAAAGAACCTGCCGCCTACGGGAGTCTCGGAGGGATCTCTGGCACAGTGGATCATATGGCAACTCTGGCTCGCTCGTAACAAGCTGGTTTTCAAAGATACAAAAAGTTCAATGGAAGATGTGATCACGAAAGCCTCCGCAGCAGCTCGAGAATGGATTCAAAGTAAGGAAAAAACTACCTCGAAACCGGCTCTCGCTCCCCTGCTACCTTCACCGGCGGGAGTCACGCTGGTCAGATTGGACGCGGCTTGGAGCGAGAAGGAGCAACTCGCCAGACTCGGCTGGACAATTGAGCATGACAACCTTTCTGTGTCCCACGCGATGACTGCTCCTTATGTTCAATCCCCTCTTCTGGCGGAAGGACTGGCCCTTAGGGAAGCGTTATTGAATTGCAAGGAATTGGGGCTCTCAGATATTAGGTGTGAATCGGATTCGGCCACCCTCGTCAAAACCCTCAACTCGGAATCGTCTGTTGCGAAACTCTATGGGGTTTCTGCTGATATTATCGAATTTTCCTCATCTTTTAATTTCTACTCCTTTGTATGGATCCCTCGTGAGAGAAATATGGTTCCCGATGGTTTAGCAAAATAGAACTTGTCGTTTGAGCTTTCATTGATGGCACCACCAAACTCTCTTTAAGGCTTTTAATGAAATTGTGTTAAAAAAAACAAAACAAAACATTTAAAATTAATGACATTTTAAAACAAGTAGCTAATTCCCAGACCAAAGAAACTAAGGAGGCAAGTTAATCATTAATACTATGCATTTAGCGGATAGAGCAATGACACCTAATCAAAGAACTCTAAATACTACAGTACTAAGGACCAAGTTAATCAATCTAACAAGTCTAAGTCAATGATCATAGAAACTAAAATATGTGTACTAGCAAAAGTTAGAAGACATACCCTTAAGATGTGTTTAATTCAGAAGGATCCGAGAAAGAGCGAATGAAGTAGTTGGGCTAGTTTCATGATCAGATTAATTAGAAATTATAAGCTGTGTCACCTCATTCTCTACTTGAGTCACTAGTTGCTCAGCACGGTAGTGAACAAAGGTTCCATCTTCGTGTGTATGTGTCCTCACAAACTCAGTGCAAAGTAGAGGTTGATTATCACTAGAGGCAATCATCTGCAAAAGAAAGACATAAAACATTAGTTAAATTACTATACAAAGGGTAAGTAAAAAAACAAACACAAAAGAAACCATTTCATATTCAACTTTGCAAATGATACTGGTCCTGCATTATTCTTAACAACTCTTATTTTCTGAGGATTGGATTTACGGCAAGCAGCACCTTTCCTGCTTTTCTTGTGAGCTGCTCAGGGGCGGATCTAGAGATGAATGTTATGGGGGGGGGCATTATCAAAATTTTTTAAGGAACCAGCAGGGGCATGAAGAATACTATCAACATTTTACATGGAAATTTTAAAAATAATCCTGGGCATTGCCCCACCCTTTACCCATGTGGCTCCGCCAGTGGAGCTGCTTCTGTGGCCCAATACGCCAAGAGAGTGTCCCATTCAGCATCACCAATATAGTTATGTTTCTTGTTCATCCTCTTGCTGATGGGTTCACCTATTGTTATCCTAGCCTCTTTTTCGAGAAGTAGAAAAGATCATTAAATTGAGCTTCCCAATAATAATGGTTCTACAAAGGAAGAAACAACATTAGTATTAGTGAAACGATTTGCTACAATGATATTGCAAAAGTAGAAATGATTAAAAAGCATATATAGAAACACTAACCAAAAAGGTTTCCCACCATTTTGTCTCCTCTCTCAAGGAACTTCACTCCAACTCCTCCATGGTCCCATGAAATACCCTTGCCATGTTGAGTGAATGAAGTTGTCGAGAAAAGGATCAATATCGAACCTAACTGAAGGATAAAACAGACCACAACAGTTAGTAAATACAAAACAGGGAAACATATATAATGAGAGACAAAAGGTACGACAGAAGTAAACACCTTACCATAAAGCACCATTAACTTCATTTGGATGCACATATGGCTGGGATAGCCTGGAAGGAGCATTGAGCATAGCGTTTAGATTGATATTTGTGCAGTTGGTAGAGCGTGAAGAGGAAGCAGTCTTATGTACCGCAGGTCCCATGGCTCCTGGTAGCATTGAAGGACTCAGGGAAGAATGACATTGTTCCTCGTCTTGCTGTCGTAGCTGTTGCAAGGAAAGAACAATCAGTGATTTAAAACATAGCAACGAGTAAAAGGCAAAATAAGGAGATTCAAACCGAAACACAAAGAAACGAAACCAAATGAAAAACAAAACCGAAACATAATCGACGACTCTAGACACAAAGTCATAACCAAAACATCTCAAAGAAACAAAACCAAAGGCAATAATCAATGGCTCTCGACACTTGTGGAGATGGTTTGGATCCGTTACTTTATCAGTTTATCTTAAACTAACCACATATACGATTTAGCATACATATGATAGTTACGTGAATTGTAGTATGTCATCTCAAAATATCGTGCTATATCAATATTATTTAGAAATCTGAATATTCTTCAGATACCTTAAAATTGAGAAACAAATATAATGTAAATTCAATTTTTATATGGACTATATCTTGGTTAAAATATTTGTATCTAAATTATTATTATTGTTTTTAACTGGTTTATTAAAAATATGGGGTTTCACCTCTTTGTCGGTAACCCAGACCAGGTTAATATTTTCTCCCACCAAGAAATGATCCAATAGACCAACCGCTGTTGGTTTTTAACTGGTTTATTGTATCTAAGTTATGATAATTACTAACGGTAGACTTACGTGTTGAATTCTACGTTTCAAAGATATGATGCATACTCTTATTGTATTAGTTATATATGTATCATGCATGTGGTTGCTACGTTCAATATTTTGCTGATAATGCTTATTTGTTGGGGATCCTATATATGTACCAACACTACAACACATGCGTAATCATTATGCGGGACATATCGCGATAGAATAGGTTTATCAGATTTTAGTGCTAACTGAGAAATGTTTTGTGTTTATATACATTATGGTTTCAGTGCAGGCAACTCTCAGTAAATCCATATTGCTAAGTGATCAATAAAAAAAAAGTGAATCCTTTTTATATAATCCATTGGTTTTATTTCGTATGTGTGATTAGTTTCTGGGATTATTGTTGTGTTTTGTATTTTAATATTATTTAAAACTTATGTTTTTTAATAAAGTTGTAAATTTCTTATTTTCTGCAGTTCTTACAAACATATCGAGTTTTGTCTTAGTCTAATCGATTTATTTTAACAATATATCAGGTCAACATAAACTTATTTGTTATTTTTAATCTACATAATAAAATTATTAAATGAATATTTTTGGACAACTAATGCGGAAACAAAAAGCCGATTATTTACTTTAAATTATGCATGAACACACTTTTCAAAGCTGATACAATAACAGAAGTGGGAACAATTTAATTTTTGTAACAAAAAAAAACAATAACAGAAGTAGAAGTAACATTTATTCGATTAAAACTGAATACAGGTAATTTCAAAGAATGATATAAAGATAGATGAACATTAAAAGAGAGGATATATATCCTCCAATCGAAGCATTGATAGGTTGATCAAGCGCATATGAATCCACGTGGGGTCTTCCTGCCACAAGCATTGAGAAGAAGACTGAGAGAGACAGGAACATTAAGCTTAATTCCTAGGACATTTGCCTTTAAGGCAGTACAGAGACAAGCCGCAGCCTCAAGATCAACCAAACCCTTAAGAAGTGAACAACAAGGCTTGACTGGTGGTGTGCCCAATTCGATTTTGAGAAGATCCTTGAGGACATTGGCACAAACGCCAAGTTTGAGAGTTTTTCTTGGGCAGTTTCCTGATGAAGATGGAGTTGGGGTGGGCTTGGGTTTAGGTTTGGGAATAGAACCACAGCCACCGCCACAAGCAGTAGTTAGCGTGAAAAATAGGATGTTGAATGTTAGGAAAAGGATAATGGAGGCTGATATTTTTGAAGCCATCTTTCCAAAGATATAATTCAAAATGATCAATCTTTAAGATGGAAGTGTTGGTTTAGAGAGTGGTGAAGTAAAATGGAGAGAGGATGTGTGTATATATATTAGGATTGCAAGTATATATGACAGTTAAATAAAGCTGTCTTACTAAATCATTTTGACCAATAATTAACTTCTTTTATATTTAAGTGACAATGGAATATTGTTTTATATTAAGTGGTTGCAATAAATTGTTTTTTCATATATCATTCAGAAATTAGTACAATCATGGAACTTATTTAGTAAGTATTGAAAAACTGAAGGAGATAATATTATCACACTGTTGTGCTGTCGTAGTTTTAATTTGTCAATTTTATTGAAGGATAAGTCGTTGATCGCTGACGTTGTTTACTAAAAGTGGATCCTTGTTTTATTCAGTCGTTAAGATAAATTGTTTTTTAGTATAGTAGTTTTTATTAATAGTAATAATTATATATATTATAGTTTTTATTTCGAAAAAATATTTGATTTTTGTAAAAGTTAATGCTAATGTAGTTTTTTTTTTTGATTTCCCAAATAATATGATAAAAATAAATATATATTTAATATTAAATGGTTAAAGGTAAAATGGTATTTTGTACAATTTGTGTCACAGTTAAACTTGCTTGTAGAATAATCACTCGATTCTCATGTGTAGCTGGCGTCTGGCGATTGTGTTTAAAGAATGGTAAGTTGGAATTTTATGACCACACAGCCTGGCTTTTCATGTTTATTGGCTTATACTTCTTGTTTTATTGTAACTGTTCTGATCATAATATCATTAGTGCTAAAATGTTCAACAATTCACATTACTTCCGATTTTTAAAAAGAATGTAACCAAAGCAGATCTGACGGAACCAAAAGGAAAAAATCACATACCTTGGCGTGTTTTATTGACTGACCTCCAACTTAAACTTAGAGTAAGGGGATATTGACACAAATAATTTATGTGTAAGTTTTTGGTTTTTATAAAATTTTAATATGGGATCTCAACATACTTTTTGAGATGATTATATTCTTATTAGTATATTTGAATCGAATCACATTTTAGGACCGGTAATAAATCTCTTTTTGGTCATTTTTTCTGGTAAGTATGTGAATTTCACTGATGAATATTGTGCTTGTGATACAGCAACGTAGTTGAATCCCATTCTGCTTAGTTAAGCAATTGGGCGATTAAATGCCCCAAAAAGATTTAAAAAAAAAACATTTACGACGCAAATTAGTTTCAACCAAGCTACAAAGAACATTCATTACAGCTAAGGCAAGATTGCAATATGAAACAGCACTTGTATCTCAGTTGGCTCAGTCATCTTTTTGGTCATTTTACTTGAGTTAACAAATGAAGTTCTCACAATATATAGAGTTTAATAAGCTTTGGACCTAAATTAATTGTCAATTAGTGAATCAATCAAGTCTCTTTTATATACATATATATCAGTGCCGGGCCGGCTTTGGGGTGCTGCTGCAGGTGCAAGAGCACTGGGTCTTCATATTTTCATTGATATTTCCTTACAAATTTAGTGTCTTCATTTTTGAAATTCTTTTAAATCAAGGGTTTAGTTTTTTAAATCACTCACTAACATAGGTAAAAAAATTTGTATAGCACAGGGGCCGAATACTTTTTAAGCCGGGCCTGATATATATATATAAGTTTTTGTCACTTTAATATTTTTGAGGTGGGATCTCAACACCAACATGTCTATTCGCATTTCAAACAGTAGCCAATGTATGGCCAAGAGTTTTTCCTAAAGCCTAAGTTTTGTCCTTAGGGAATTTGGTCAATCACACTTATATTCATGTCGACAAAGGAATGAAACAAAAAAAGAGACGAAGATAATATATTGCAGGGAGATGACGTAGTTGTGTGAAGGCAAAAAGGGGATAAATTCTGTTGGATAATTCCAAGCTTGTGGAAACTTAACATATTATTAGATGTTTAATATGTTAAGGATAAACACAAAAAGGAAATATAGAAATAAGAAAAGGAAGTTTTCTATTAGATTAGGTTTTTGTTTTCCATATCCCACATGTTAAAGAGAATTGTCTTTCATATAAATATAGACCTAATGGAGAGGTGTTCCATAAGATCTAAGAGAAAAACATTGAGAGCTTTAGTTTTGAGTAGTTTCTAAAGCTAATAAGAAAAGTTGTTCTTATAATTCTTTGTGTTTCTAGAGATTTGAAATGGTATCAGAGCCTCAGGTTGGAGACTCGATCTAAGCTTAAGTTGAAGCTTCGATCCTGGTGCTTGTGAACAAGAGATCACGCGAGCAAGATGGCGGACGTGACTAGGGCTCCACGCACGAAGTACTTTGGATCGACATCCATCCAATGTCCTATGTTGTCATCGACAAACTATACAGTTTGGTCGATGAGGATGAAGGTTCTACTTCGCGTTCATGAAGTGTGGGACACGATCGAACCTGGTTCAGATGATCAAAAGAGGAACGATGTTGCGATAGCTCTTTTGTTTCAATCTGTTCCCGAAGCATTGATTCTCCAGGTGGGAGAACAAACCGCATCAAAATACATCTGGAACGCCAACAAGTCACGAAAACTTGGAGCTTAACGTGTAAGGGAGGTGAGAATTCAGAAGTTGATGCCGAGTGTAACACACGAAGAAAGTGTGTGTAACACATGTCCAGCTGGGAAGCAAATTAAACATTCATTCCCAGCTATACTATCAAAGAAGAAGCATGAGGTATTCTATCGGTTCAAAAGGTTAAAGGAACCTATTAAAACCTTTCTCACTGATAGAGGGGGAGAGTTTACCTCAGCTAGGTTCAATCTACTTTGTGAAGAAAGTGGATTTGAAGCTACTGTAACCGAGATGGAGTCTATCACAAGAAACAAGACGTGGGAGCTTGTGGATAGATCGGCTGGTGTTGAGCATACAGAGGTATGCGACAAAAACGTGAAAGCGTGTAACACTACTCATGCAGGGGTATGCGACACACAGCTGGAAGCGTGTAACACAACACACGTACCAATGGAGTCAAGGTTAAAGATCTCAAAGGCTGAAGACGAACCAGAGGTAAATGCACTAGGTGTTGAGCTGACGGCCGACATCCTTACCAGAGCTCACGTACGCAAGATGGCGGACGTGACCAGAGCTCTTGTAGCAGTAAGATTCATCCGCAAGACTCATCTTAGCTTGAGTGAGGTCAGGAGAAGGTTCTACAAGAACTGGTCCAAGTCTAAGGAGAAGACTTTCACCGGGTATGCCAAGCAGTGCGAAAGCGAAGAGAGCAAGAACAGCATCCAGACTCAGATCAAGAAGATGAAGGGATTGAAGCGGAAGAAAGCAGCTCACATGATGGAGATCAAGACCGACAGTGGTACCATTAACCAGAAGGCTAACTTTGCCTACAGTTTCTTTGAGAAACTGATACCGATTGGTGTGATCGGTGTGACCAAAGGTAAAGGTTGTGAAGGTGTTGTTACTCGCTGGGATGAGAATCCAATGGGTGGATTCGCACATTATGGTGTGGTGATCGATGATTACTTGATGATTAAGTTCAAGCAAATGAGGAGCTTAAATGGAGTTCAAGAAATTGATCTCCCTAATTCAAGTTGGAATTAAGGGGGTGAATTTTGGATAATTCCAAGCTTGTGGAAACTTAACTTATTATTAGATGTTTAATATGTTAAGGATAAACACAAAAATGAAATCTAGAAATAAGAAAAGGAAGTTTTCTATTAGATTAGGTTTGTGTTTTCCATATCCTACATGTTAAAGGGAATTGTCTTTCATATAAATATAGAACTAATGGAGAGGTGTTCCATAAGATCTAAGAGAGAAACATTGAGAGCTTTAGTTTTGAGTAGTTTCTAAAGCTAATAAGAAAAGTTGTTCTTATAATTCTTTGTGTTTCTAGAGATTTGAAATTCAAGCCTGAATTTAACTCAAAAAGAAACGTCAAAACTCACTTGTGTGATGCAGCCTGCTAAAATGACATAAGAGGCATATGGTTTTCAGACGGAACACCCAAATACTTCTTCGTCTCATGGATTGCAATACCCAATCGGTCATCAACGGTGATCCGTGTACTGAATTGGAACACAGGGACAGTGTCAGAGGAGGTTATTGGTAGATTATTTATAATTTTTTAATTGTTATCATACATATGGCTAGTAGTATTATCGTTAATGGCTTAGACATGAATATACCTTTGAATATAGTTAGATGAAATCTTCTCGAGAACATACACAAAATAAGAATAAATTGTAGCTATGTTGGGCAACGAAATCCATCGGGAAGGGTTCCTCCACAGGCGTTCAGGGCCAAGTTAAGGTGAATGGGAGTGTTTATAGTGATGCCGAGAATGCTGAGCTTAAGCGCGGTACAGAGGCAAAGCGCAACATCAAAATCGATTAGATCTAAGAGAATAGAGCAACAATGTCTCATAGCTGGTGAGCCAAGATTCAAGTTGATGAGATTGAGAACATTTGCGCATGTTGAAAGTTTGAGCTCGTCTCTTGGACAAAAAATTTCTGCCACAACCAGGGGAATGAAGTTGAGGTTGAGGAAGAGAAGATTGATTTCAAGGAATAAAGCAAGTATGGTTGAGGTGTTTGCAGCCATATATAGCTGATCTCGATTTTGTATGTTTGATCTTTCTATATGATATATGTATATGTTTATTACTTTCAACTACGAAGCAATATAGATGTGAATGAAGGTTTATTTGTAGTTTGTTGATTATTAGATATTGCTTACCTAGTCTCTAACTAGGGCTAATTAATATATAGTTGGAGAAATTTTAGTACTATTACTATTAGGTAAGCAGGATTGTGTATTTTTGGATACTAGTTGGCTCTTTCGATTACTTTAATACTAGGAGGGCTATGTATATGAAAGTCCCTAACCTAGAAAATAAAATATTACCTTTATATAATCAATATAAGTATTAATGTACATATGTATTAGGCCTGGGACTTATTATCCGGGATCCGGATTCGATCCGAGATCCGCTCCGGATCCGCTCCGAAAATAGGATATCCGGAGGGTCCGGATCCGAATCAGGATCTGGATATCTTAACTTTTAGGTCCGGATATCCGGATCCGGATCCGTAATTTTAAAATATATTAAATTTTTAAATTTTATTAAGAATTATATTTGATATGTTAATATTTATTCGTAAAATTAGTTTTATAATACTATATTTTAATTTTTAAATATTATACTCATAATTATATTTATAAATCTTGTATAAATATTTAATTTATGTATTATTTTATAATTTTAATATTTTTTAAATATTATTTTTTATTTTATTAATTATTTTTATGAATCCGAATCCGGATATCCACGGATAGTAAGAAATTAGACGGATATCCGGAATACGGATATCCGGAAGCCCCGAATCCGGATCCGGATACTAAATCCACGGATCCTGCGAATCCGAATCCATCCAGATATTCCAAATTTCCCGGATATCCGGATCCGTCCCACCCCTAAGATGTATATATATAATATTCTTTCCAGAATACCCTAGAATGCATGCAGGGATATATGAGAAATCAAATCTAATTAGGTTGATTTATAATTTTCGACATATGTTTTCCTATTTGATCAGGGACAAGAGTCCACTCGATAACAGCGATGTTTGTTTTCTTTGATTTTAGTACGGGAAAACGGCAAATTCCCATATGAACTTGTTGTCTCCTTGATATTCATACACAAACAATTTCGTCAAGCATAAACCACCATGAACTAATACAAATTTTAAAATTCATACACAAAGTTTTAAAATCTGGTCAATTACTACATACCCGAAATTGATCTTGGTTTATTTAGCTTCGGATGCTGACATGGAAAACACGTGGCTAAATAGGTTCGGTTGGTTTAATGTTAAACCGAAATTATTTTCTTTAGTTAAGGATAAAATTAAAAGACGTCGTTTCTTCACTTAACATTATTAAAGATTTAGGAGAAAATAAAAATAGGGAAATCGTCTTCTTCTTCTCGACACAAAACGAAGAACTGGAAATTCTGACCATGGAATTGCGTGTATGATGTAATAACAACCACCACTTTGCATAAAATATTAAGAACAAGGATTGTGTATGTTTGTAAGAAACGTTTATGTGACGTTGTCTTAAAATTGAGTGCCACATCAACCATTAAAGAACAAAAGTAGAACAAAATATTAATATAAGTACTAACGTAAAAGCATATTAGACTCCGAAAACAATAAGTTTCAAAACACATCAAAAGCATCAGAGTTGTGTCCAGACACTTCAAGAACAAAAAAAAAACCATCAAAGCACAATTAAGATACTAGTCAATCACTTGGCTTGGCATTGGTTGAGATGATCCCCCAGTAGAGGTAATTTCATCGTGTGAGATGGTCTTCTTCTTCTTTGATGGACGTTGTATCGCAGCACCAATGCTAGTACACTTTCTTGAGTTGTGTCCTACTGTTCCACATCTTCCACAATGAATGTTTCTTTTTTCTCTTGAAACCTTAGTTGGAGACTTTTGCTTATCCTTTGCCTTCTTTTTACTCGGTGACTCATTCTTCCCTTTCATCCTTTTTGGAATTTTCTTTCTTCCTGTTGAAGCATTTGTATCTCCTGTTGGTGGTGGCACAATCTCAGACTCATTAGTCTTCTCCCAAAAGTTCACACCACGCACAGCCTCAATTGGAGTTTGGTACTGCATTCTCCACTTAGAAGTGAGATAGCAATTACCCATGTAATCCTCTGGCTTGCTTCTTCTCTGAAATTATCTTAAGTGCATGACGGCAAGGCAATCCAGACATATCCCATTTCCTACAAGTGCAGCTACGCTCCAGCATCTTAACCTTGTAAGCTGACTTTTTTTCCTTTACCTCAAAGATTTCATGACCACAAGGGTATATGTTACAGTGTCTGATCTTTTTCTGCTCTTCTTCTACTCTCTCCATTGCTTTTACACTGAACTTTCCTCTATGCTTCATTGCTTTCAATCTTCTTGCCTCTATGCGTAGCATAGCTTTTCTGCGGATTGTCTCTAACATCTCCACAAACGGCATAACTCTTGCAGGGTCTATAGCGTGGTTAAAAGATTCAGAAATGTTATTGCTTACATCATCACATGAAGATGCTGGTGTGAAGTAAGCAAGGCTGCAGTTTTTCGGATTCTTCATCATCATGGAGTTATAGACGTCCATATCATATGCCTTAAGTTCATCCACTCTCTTGTTGTACTGAGGCGTATTGTAGCTCTTCGCAACCTTCCAGAACAAGCCTTTCATGTCTGCTCGGTTTGGATGAACCTTCTTTAGGTTTCCATAAATGTGACGCGCACACATCCTATGCTCCACCATTGGCAGTAGATCTGTTACAGCATTCAACAAGCCCTTCTGTCTGTCAGATATAACAGTAAAACCATTACCATCTTGCAAGTTTAAGTCTATCTGCAGCTTTTCAATAAACCATCTCCAATTGTCTTCAGTCTCCACATCAACAACAGCCCAAGCGATGGGGAACATCTGGTTGTTGGCGTCTCTTCCCACTGCTGCTAATAGTTGACCTTTTGTTGTGCATTTAAGAAAGCATCCATCAAGACCAAATATTGGTCTACAATGGGCGGTCCAAGTCTTCTTCAGAGCAGCAAAACACACATAAAATCTGTAAAAAACATCACTACCATCATCTCCTTGGACAGTCTCTAGGTGGACCGAAGAGTCCTCATTCGACTCCAATAGCTCAATTCGGTAATCTCTTAACCGTGAGTACTGTAAGTCATGCTCCTCTTGGATCATTTTTAGTGCCTTTTTCCTTGCATTCCTACACTGATCTATGGTTGCAGTTAACTCCCAGCGCTTCTGAATTTCTTCTAGAATCTGTTTTGGCGGTAAGCTTGGATGTTCCCTTAAGTCGTCCACAAATAACCTAGCAATAACCTCATCTGTAATCAGCTTTGAACGTTCACTCCTCATACAAGTGTGATCTTTTATGAACACCTTAACCAACCACTTCTGTAAGGGTTCTTCATAAGAGCAGTAAATTTTCCACATACAAGCTTCCTCTCCTTCTTCAGTTTCAGTAGCACATTTTAGTTCTGATTTGTCTTTTTCCCAGCGCACATACTTAATATTCCATCTATGTTTGAGGACATAGTCAACCATAGCCTGTTTAAAAGCCTCCAGACTCTCAAAAGCCTGTCTTAGCTTCAGATCACCACTGCCTTTTATGTACGTCAAATACCCATCTCTCACAATACCCTCTTCATCGTCGTCTGAACACACAGGTGTAGCATATTCATCAAACTCTTCATCAACAAAATCAGCCACATTCCTCTCTACTCTTGCTTCTTCAGCATACTGATGCTCATCCCTTTCAGTCTCATCTCTTTCTCCCCATTCTCTTTCGGTCTCATCTCGCCCGTTGTTATCTCTCTCAGTCTCATCATACCTCATCCTCCACACTCGGTAATCACAATCAATACGAAAACTCTTGTGTTCCTTGATTTGATTCAACGTCTATATATCTCTTTAAATCGCAAATATGGCCGCGCCTAACTTCACCTCCCCGTTCGTTTTGTGTCGAGAAGAAGAAGACGATATCCCTATTTTTTATTTTCTCCTAAATCTTTAATAATGCTACGTGAAGAAACGACGTCCCTTTATGTTATCCTTAACTAAAAATAATAATTTCGGTTTAACAATAAACCAACCGAACCTATTTAGCCACGTTTTTCCATATCAGCATCCGAAGCTAAATAAACCGAGATCAATTTCGAATATGTAGTAATTGACCAAATTTTAAAACTTTATGTATGAAACTCAAAATTTATATTAGTTCATGGTGGTTTATGCCTGACGAAATTGTTCGTGTATGAATATCAAGGAGACAACAAGTTCATATGGGAATTTGCCATTTTCCCATTTTAGTACCTACTATTGATGGTAAATACTTGTACTCAATAAATTGGTTGACGTTGGGTTTGATTGGCAGAACATTAACATAAATATCATACTCGTTATTATCTAATCAACATTTATAATAAAAGCATTTAAAAAAGTATTTATAAGATGTTAATGTTCTCCAAAGGCTCTTTACTCAATGTTCACATATAAAGCTTTTGGTAGAGCATTTAGAGTTATAATATATGAAAATTTAAAAATAATTATATATAATCTATTTATTTTTATTTAACAATAGAAAATTATGTTCATAATAAAAAATAAATTTATATTTTAAAAAATAAAAGTTGCGATTAAATATTTTAACTTTTCAAAAAGAACAATATTTCACATTTAAAATATAATATAATTTATATAATTAAACATCTCATTCATTATTTAAGTTAAAAATAACATAATATATATTTATATATTATATATTATAAAATTAACATATCTATATTATTTAGAAATAAATAAATTATATGTCATATATTAATTTGTATGATAATATTATATATCAATCATTTACCGCTCTACCAATAAATAATGATGATTGTATATATAAATTATATATAATTAATTTATTTATTTAATAATATCGAAAATTATTTTTATATCCAAAAATAAATTTTATATCTTAAAATAAATTTTACATTTATTTTCTAAAAACTAATAAATATTCCACTTTTAAAATTTAGTTTAATTTATATAATTAAATTAGATTTATTATTTTAATAAAAATATATTATTAATATATATTATTTAAAAAATATATATATTATATACTAACTTTTATGGTAATTTTAAAATTGCATAATGCTACTGCTCTATCAATCACTGTATTAACAATTTTAATGAGAGCATACAGCTTCTGCAGCATACTGCTTCTACAGTATACTACTACTACTTCTTCATCTGTTGTACCACCTATAGGTTCATTTCGGATTTTGAACTAACAATTTGGCACTTTTTTACGAGAATAAGAGGGGACAATAAGGTCCACAAAAAGTAATTGTTTTATTTTTATCTGGCTGAGAGAAGTTAGAGAGAGAAGTTAGATCTGCTTTGGGACTCAGCGTCCGGCCGGCGCGTGAGCGACCGTGCCGGCGCCGGAGTCTTATCCTTTCTGTCGGTGTGGTTCTCCTTTGCTCTTTCTTCGCCGTCCTGTCAACGACCGCTTTGTCCGAGCTCTGGTTCCGCTTCCATCCCTAACGGTGGCTCGGCTTTGGAGTAACGACGCTGTCGTCTGAAGGTTTCCGGTGGAGAGGGAGCGGTTTGCATGTCTAGTTGTTGTGTTCTCCGGGAGGTGGAGGCTTGCTCAGATCCACCGTCGTCGGCTCTAGCTACCAGGAAAGGAGTCTCCTTCAGATTTGTCTTCGCCGGCTTTTGGTTACGGAGAGTGGAGGCTAGCAAAGCTCCGCGCTGCCGCTTAGAAATCCGGTGTTCGATTGGGTTAAGGTTACCAGGTTTCGATTTGTGTCAAGTTCGGCGAGTTTTCCGTCAAGGTGGGGTTGGGTCACTGCGGTTGATGAGAAAGCTCTTCCGCGAGGTGACGACTTTCTGGAAAGTTAGCAAGGGTTCTCGGTTCGCGTGTCTAGGGTTTCAAGTGGTTCAAAGTCGGAGGAGATCTCGAATTTCGATTGAACTCTCCGGCGTGATGACAGTACGGTGAAGAACGGTTACGGGTTCGTTGGAGGCTTGTCGGTATTTGAGCTCCGACGAATGAAGGGTTCGATGGTGTTGTCCCGGCGGCGGTGTGGCGGAAGTGGTCAAGTTGAGGCGGTGACGACGCGTGACGCGTTATTGGAGCAGATCTCTCCACGTGTCGAGCCTGCCTCCTCGACATACTATCCGATTGGGTCGTGCGGGTTCTGAGTTTGGGCCGAGGGCCCGTTTAGCCTTTTCTTTTAGCCCGTAGTCTCTTGGGTTTGTAGGCTTCTTTTGTTGTAATCGGGCTTCGGCCGTTTTCTGGGCCTGGCCCATTATCTAATTTAAAAATACTTTGATGGGAAAAAAAAAAAAGAGGGGACAATAAAATGTGTACAGTAATGATTAGTTTCAATTTCAATAAAGGTTGTGTTGGTTTTCTCTGTAGTTCAGAGCGTATTTTGTCGACTACAACTCTTTTGAAAATAAATAGCAGTTTAAGGATTCTTGTTTATCTAAGCTTTAACCATACTCTTAGGATTTTGTTAAATCTTGATTGTCTTCCAAATTCTTTTTTTAAGGGACTTTGTTAGACCTATGCTTTAGATAGCTACCTTGATGACTATATGTATCCTTTGTTTCATTATTTTGATAATTAAATTCACATACTTTTTCAAAAAAAAAAAAAAAAAGAACTCTTTTGGTTTAAACTTGGTTTAGGCCATTGCGGCCACAGTAGTACAAGCCATTAGACTTGTGTAACAAGTTCCGGTTAAAATTCTAGACTCTAGTGCTTTTTAGTTTGAAATTAACATATCATAGATTTCTGATACAAAGCTTTAGAAGTGAACCATTGTCCGCTAAATCTCAAGATAAATTAACGCACTCATCATAATCACATATGTTACACTACAAGAAATATATATGGGTATTGGTAGCTGGCCGTTGTAGAACGAATTCACAAACTGCTACCAAAAATATCAAAACTGAATCACTACTATAGCTAAAATTTTACTTTAGAGCCAAAACACTGCCAATTTTTTTAGTTTATGCCCATATAGTTTCTTCTTTCTTTTTTTTTTTTTTTTTTACTTAAGTCGATCTAAACTCCCTTCTTCTTCTTCTTCCATCTTCTTCAATTGTAAACCTCAGATTATTTTTGGAAAAGATGAGTGAACTGGGTTCTTCTCAAATCGGAAACACCTTGTTCAAAATAGAAACTTAGGAACCCTAATCCATCTTCTGTAACTTCTCCTCCGCCTTTCCTCTGTCGCTCTTCACCACCATCTTCTCTAGATTCTATACCTCCCAACACTAATATCACTTTCTCTGCAGCAGCAACAAGAGCTTTGATCTCTCTTGCCTTGTTTAAACGACATCTTCTTCTTTTTGCTATTTCGGAGAAATCAACTTAATCGAGCTTGCTTCTCCGTTAATCAGAGGGAATCAAAAGTTTGGGAGCTGTTTCCGAGATCGACGAACAACTCTCCTGTGAATGAAGATTAGTCTTCGAAATTTGAGTAAAGTGGCCGTGATTATGTGTATGTCGAGAAACGGAAGGATGGCGTCGGATCTTAGCCGAGCTGTTCCAGTTGAGAGAGATATCGAGCAGGTTGATGCTTATCTCCTTCCTCCATGTCGATTCTTGCTATAATTGTTCCCAACTCTTACGTTAGATATAGAAATAAATGTTCCTAACTAAAGTTGTCCTCTTTTGATACAGGGCTAGCATAAAAGCTTGTGCTTTACTAGGATTGCTTCACTGCTTTTATTTTTAGAGATCGTTTTGCAGGTTACTTTAGTTTCAGAGAGATGGCCCATAGGGATATTATATTTTTTCATGATGATAGATTAGTTTTGCTTTGTTATGAACTTTAGTTTTGTATGATAGAGAGAACCAAAATAAGTTTTGATTGTGATAAGTACTTGACATGTGTTGCAGGATCTGGTAAAGAGGTCTGGCACTGAACTTCTCTGTGTTCTACTACGAGATCCTAAACTCTCCTGATCGTGCCTGCAGCCTACCTAAACATGTAATTGAATCCACTAATCTATCAAAAATCAGCACTTGATGCATTGTTGTATTGTTTTCTTCACTTAAACACTTTGCTAAGATCGATGAAGCTGATGATGAGATGAGATTTATAATTGTAACAGTGAGAGGATTCACAATTCTAATAGATTGAAAGCTAAGAGGGTAAGGCTTCCTCCTTTGAGATTAAGGCCATAGAGTTGTCTACTTCTGGAAACGTTAGAGATCTTGAAGAACAAACGTATATCAGATGTCCGTTTTGTTAGTCTATTGGCTGGCTAATGTTTTTGTTATCTGTTGTTTCAATGACATCTTTGTTTAGTTCCTGTTATCTTCTGACTTGCTGTGTTTCTCAGCTTAGCCTCTCGGATTCTTCAGACAAGGGGAAGATGTCATAAGATGTATGAATTACATCCAGGTAAGATATACATATGAACTTATTTTTTATCATGTTTGTTCTCCTTGTGATATGTATCACTTATAGAAAGAATAACAGGTCGTTTTTGTTCTGTCAAAGTGCAGATTGGGAGAATTTGAAGTTGCTGTTGACAAATACACAGACCAGAACCAGAGGTGGAGAGAAGCCGAGGAGCGAGAAGCTTTTAGCCTAACTTGTTCTCTGATTTTGTTTATGACTAGGTTTGATGGTTACATGTTCCCTTTTGGAGTTCATGTTTTCATGTATTGACCTTGTAATTTTTGGATCTTTAATAAAAAAGCATATAGTATTTTAATGAAAGAACATATAGTATTTTATCAAATCCCCAATCGCCAAACCCTAAAACTATACTTAGTTTTTGAAAATTTATCACCAAACTTAAATCTTACATAGAAAGTCATAAATCTAATTTTTCAAATTTATAATATAAACTAGGTGATTTTTCCGTGCTCATGCACATACATAAATATTTATAAAATAAATATATTATAATAATTGATTGATATTTAATTTTAGTTTTAAATTATTTTTTAATTCGTATGTATAATTTATATTAATAATATTATATTACTTTAATTATACATGTGATTTTAGATATTTTATATCTAATCGGTTTTGTTATTTTTACAGTCGATTTAGTTATCATTTGGACATATTGGATTCCATCTATTTTTTGCATTCAATTATAATATTTTTTATTCTAAATATATTATTTTTTATTAATTTTTCTTATTTGCATTTAGGCTGATTGTTGTCTTAGATATGTAGTATAATTTAGTAAGATTATATATAACTTAAGATATATTGTGCTTAGAATGAAAAAAAATAAACTAAGATGTATGATTCCAAATTACATAAATTAATATAATGATAATATTCTAAAGTCCCATGCATATATGTAAATTTTACAAAAGAACTAAATTGTTACAGTGAGTTAATATTTTATTTTTTATTTGTAATATGTTTTAAGTCATCCTATAATTTTAATTTATAAAATAAATATATTATTAATTATATATTCTTATAAAATAAATAAATTATATATTCTAATTTTAGTTAAATCTATGATTTTAGATATGAGTTGGATTAGTCGAGTCACTCATATTGTAGTTATTTGATCAAAAGATGTTTATTGTTAAAATTTATTTTAAATTTTTTTAATCTCTTACAATATGCAGTAAAAATGTGATTATTTTTGAGAAATTATATTATATAAGTAAAATATAATATATATTTTTTTGTTGTATTTTTAAGATATTATAGTCAACTAAATATATGAAAAAAAACATTTCAATAATACTAATTATAAATTATTTTTTGTCATTTAAACATATATCAGTTTATGTTACTTAATTATTTTATGTAATAATCTAAGAAAATAGACAGATAAACAAATTCTATTACTTTGAATATATATTTATTTGTATTGTGTAAAATTATGTTTTAAAAGAAAAGTATTTTTTTCTAATATCAAGATCATCGGTGTGAATGTTTTTTTATGAAACCATATTATATACAAATATTTTTTTCATCTAAGAAGATATAGGTACAAGGAAAATATTTTATTACTTCAAAAGTATATTTTATGTTAGTGAAAAATATATTTTAAATGAAATATTACTATTTTGTGAACTTTTTTTTTATGAAACCATATTATATATACATATATTTTCGTTTTTAAATTAGTTTTTAAACTTTATAAATGTTTCCTTTTTATTTTATATTGTTATTTCGTAAATTTTAAAAAGGAAATAATATTGTTTTAATGTAATTTTTTAATTCATTAAGGGTATCATAGTAATCAACCACCGTGAGAGTAAACGTGAGCGCGACACATAGGAAATTTACTTCTCAAATAATATTATAGAGATTTTAAACTTGACTCCAAGTATATTCTAAAACTCAAACCATATAGTTAATTCTAAATCTTAATCCTAAACCAAATAATTCATATTAACCTACATCATAAATTCTAAATTACAAATTTCAAAAATTGAAATTGTACTCTAAATTCTAACACGTACACTATAACTATGAACTTTAAATACAAAATCTAAAAATTTTAAACTTAATCAAACACATAAACACCAAACACCAAAACCCTATGTCAAACCCTATGTCAAAACCTATTCTTCCGAGTTCCAATTCATACTCAAACTCTAAATCCTTTTTAATAATTTTTATTTTTTATTTTATTTTCTTTGAGGAAAATCATAATTGACAATTTGCAATTACAATCTGTAATTAACTAATTACTGAAATTAATCATCACTTAATCTTCAAAATATTAGTCTCTGCAAACATAAAAAATGGCATGTTCAACTTGACAAAGTGTTGAAAGATTAAATAAAAGAAAATAAAATAAATGAGGATAACCTGTCTACCTCACATCCTTTTACGTTATTTTTCTCTCTTTATATTAGCAATCCTCGTGTGGCAAAGAAAAAGAAAATGGCGACAGAAAAGGCGATTTGGTATTTAGGGTTTCGGCGGTTACTTTTTTGAATATTTTCCGTTCTCCGATCTCTGGCATCCG
Organism: Brassica carinata; assembly: GCA_016771965.1. NCBI lineage: Eukaryota > Viridiplantae > Streptophyta > Magnoliopsida > Brassicales > Brassicaceae > Brassica > Brassica carinata. Next base: position 45,257,560 of record CM028687.1, on the reverse strand, counting down.
TAGTTCTCGGTAATGGCATGTTGTGGGCTTTCCAATCCTTCCATTACTTGATGGTTATCCCCATGATTGAAGACCACGATCGTGATGTTTTCAAATTTCAACTTCCCCGAAGTTTGATCTATAAAAGCTCTACCCTTTGGAGTCCTATTTCAACATCCCTTCATTCGTATTTTCCTTCATTCATATTTTATAAAAGGCTTTGTATTCTGAAAACTCTGGCGGCTAATTTGCGAAGGGGCCTTCAAAACATCAACTTGGATGCTGAAGATCCTCCGATTCAACTTCCGATTCAAGTCATCAATGAAGCGGTGGCGGAGAACCGTTTCATTATCACTGGGAGACCGGTGGTGCCTAGAAAACAGAACATACGGGCGATCATTGCAACACTCCCAAGGAACTGGGGTCATGAAGGAATACAAGGACGTCTTGTTGAAGGAAGACGCTTTCAATTTGTCTTTCCTTCAGAGGAGACACTCGAGATGGTGCTGCGTAGGGGTCCATGGACGTTTACTGATCGGATGTTAATCATGGAAAGACGGACACCGGATTTCAATCCTCTCATGCTCAATTTCATTCCTTTCTGGATCCAAATCCGAGGAATTCCGTTCCAGTTCATGAGTCAAGATGTGGTGATTCACATAGGGCGTGCACTTGGGATGTACATGGAAGTGAACTACAATCCAGATGTGACGGCTAGGAGAGAGTTTGCACGCGTTCGCATCAACTGGAATGTGGATGAGCCACTGCGTTTCCAGAAGCATTTTCAGTTTACTCAGGGAGAAAACACTCTGCTGCGCTTCACTTATGAGAGACTGTGAGGCTTTTGTGAAGTTTGTGGTAGGCTTAGGGGTGGGCACAAATACCCGTTACTCGGTTTATACTCGCTACTCGCCCCGTATTTGCCCCGCAAATACAAGTACTCGTCATAATCAAGGCAATTAACAAGTTATAAAATTTTATTACTTGCAAATACAAATCAAGTATCAAGTCTTCGATTTATTTTAGGTACTTGACTTGCTTCGACCCGTTACTTGATTCTCAAAATATTTTGTAACATTTATATTATTATTTCAGTTAGTTTAATATCTATATAGGTATATTCTAAATTCTAAATATATAAAATGATGTTTATAGCATATTTATAAGGAAGTGGAGATCTCATAACTAAGAAATAGAAGAATAAGTTCTTTTATATCGGTAAGAGAGATTGTGTTTTTCCATTTTCAACCATGAGATTTTTTAAAAAATATTATACCAATTATATTCTACATTATCTTTTCACATCAGTTTTAATAGAAAAGCCAAGCAATTTTTTTTCAAAAATTGAAATCATCGAAATTTACTTTCCATTTTAAAGATCCAAGAAAAAAATTCAATCTTAAATAAGCAAGTACAAGTCGAGTAAGTTACTCGAAGTATCTGAAATATAAACAAGTACTTGCTTAACCAAGTACTTGGTATTAGCAAGTACAAGTACAAGGCAAATATTTTAATACTCGGACGGGGCAAGTCAAGTCACAAGTATAGCAAAAAAATCGGGTACTTGCCCCGTGCCCAGCCCTGACTCATGATTCAGGAGCATGTCTGATCCAGAATGGAGGTCCTGATAATGATGATGACGATGATAGCGGAAGTGAAGATGGAAATCCTGATGGTGGCATGGTAAATGCTCTGGGAGTAATCATTGAAGAAATTGTTGATGAGGAGCAACAGGCAGAAGGTGCTCGTGATCCAGATGAGGTTCTCCAGGAAGAGTACGAACGAAGCATTGCTGCTATTGAAGCGGAAGCAGATGATGAAGAGCTTTACTCGGGGGAGGCCAAACAAACCATGTTCACAGAGGATTTCAACATGAGCGAGATGTACAATCCGATTCCGCCATTTGGAGAGCGCTGTGATGGAGTAGAGTGCTCGAAGAGGAAGACATGGTTGAACTCAGCCACCGATAATGTTGCCAAATTCACTAACATGGAGCCAGGTGAGACCAGTGAGCTACACTAGACGCAAGAAGAATGTTGTCTTGTCTCTAGAAGCAAAAGATGAGGAGGAGGAGGAAGGTGAAACATCTACCAACACCAATGAGGGAGGCACGGTGGGCCCTAAACCACCACAGCCGCCATGAGGACACTCTGCTGGAACTGTCGAGGTTTAGGCATTGACTCGACAGTTCGACGCCTTAAGGAGATCAATCGCATGTATCTCCCTGATATCATATGCTTATCAGAAACCAAGCAGAAAAGTGATCATGTCAGAGACGTAGGAGCTCAACTAGGTTTTCTTTATTCTGAAATTGTTCCACCAGTTGGTGTTGGTGGTGGTCTAGTAGTTTATTGCAAGTATCATCTTCAATTATCTATCCTTAGTCAGTCTGTAAATCTGGTTGATTGTAAAGTTGTTTGCAATGAAATTCCTTTCTACTTGTCTTTTGTGTATGGACACCCAAATCCTGCGTTAAGGCACCATATTTGGGAGAGACTAACTCGTATTGGAGTACTAGAAGAAATCAACCATGGTTAGCTTTGGGTGACTTCAATGAAATAAAAGGTAACCATGAGAAGATTGGTGGTAGCGTACGACCGGCATCAACTTTTCAAAATTTCAATCAGATGATGCGGGACTGTGACTTTACAGATCTTCAGACTAATGGAAACAGATTTTCTTGGGCTGGGAAACGAGGAACACACATTGTACAATGTTGCTTGGATCGCACAATGGCAACATCTGCATGGTTTTCGGAATTTCCAGCATCACATACTGATTTCCTGGAAATGATTGAGTCTGATCACCGGCCTCTATTGACTTTTATACAAATAGAACAGGAAGTTCCAAGGAGATGGTTCCGTTTTGATAGTAGGATGATTAATAAAGAAGGCTTTCAAGACACAGTTAGAAGAGGTTGGAATGGAACAGGACAAGGTCAGCTTTTAAGGATCCCTCTTGTTCAGAGGATTAACCGATGTCGACAAAATATCTCGAGGTGGAAGAGGAATAATAAAAATAATGCAGCAGAAAGGATTGGAATTCTTCATAGTAAAATGGATCGTGCAATGGTTTCAAATGTTGCCAGCCTTCAGGAAAAAGCTATCATTAGAGAGGAACTGAATCATGTTAGAATATATATGATTAGATATGATTAGATATGTAAATATCTTTTGTGATACACTTAGATACTCTCTAGGACCTTCTATTGTATCTTATATATTCCTCTCATTACTAATGAATATGATCAAGGGAGTTTACCAACTTACATGGTATCAGCCTAACCTAGCCCCCAAGCTAAGCGATTGATCCAAAACCTCCGCTTTCTTCTCATCTCTCTTCCTTTCTCGTTGATCTCCCTCTTTCCTTTTTTTTCTTCTTCTTCTTCCTTCTCATCTGCAAATCATGGCTGCCCTCGCCCCCAATGATAAGCCCTATGGGATCTCTCAAATCAAGGCCTACATCCCCATCACCCTTGATATGAGCAAGCTCAACTATGACAAATGGCGTGAGCTTTTTGAGACCCATTGTGTTAGTTTCGGTGTGGTTCAACATCTTGATGGCTCCTCTACCCCGACTCCAGCTACAGAAAAGGAGTGGAAAGAGCGTGATGGTCTAGTCAAGATGTGGATCTACGGCACCATATCCGACTCCATCATCGACACCGTTCTCAAAAAGAACGCTCCGGCTCGCGATCTATGGCTCTCCATTGAAAGCTTGTTCCGCGACAACAAGGAAGCTCGTGCCCTTCAACTTGAAAACGAGCTTCGCACCATGGTAATTGGCGATCTCTCTGTTCATGAATATTGCCAAAAGATGAAAACAACGGCTGATTTGCTTGCCAACATTGATGCTCCGGTCTCAGAAAGAGCTCTGGTTTCTCACCTCCTGAACGGGCTGTCTGACAAATTCGACTCCATCATCAACGTTGTTCAGCATAAAGTCCCGTTCCCGACACTTCTTGAAGCGAGATCTATGCTACAGATGGAGGAAACACGTCTCTCCAAACAGACAAAACCAACTGCCCGCCATCACGATACACCATCATCTTCCACAGTTCTCTACGCTGGAACCGACACAAACCCGCGCAACAACAACTCCAATTCCGGACGTGGAAACAGAGGACGCAACCGTGGCGGTAATAACGGCAATCGCTCTCGAGGCAAAGGTCGTTTTCCCAGCAACTGGCCACACAATCAGCCTAATCAGTTTGCGTCTCCATGGTACTATCCCCAGCAAGCTCCAGTTTATCCTCCGATGATGCCGTATCAAGCATATCCGGGTTATCCTCCAGCCTACCCGCAGACACTATATCAGCCTCGTCCTGCGAACACAAGCAATCCAGGCATCTTAGGCTCTCATCCATCACGACCGCTCCAGGAAGTAAACCTCGCTCAACAGACTCCAGCTCCGCAAATGACGCAAATACCTGCTGGTCTTCATCATGCCTTCAATACGATGACGATGCAAGAGCCTGATAACGCTTGGTACATGGACTCCGGAGCGTCCACTCATATAGCTTCCAACACAGGTAATCTACAATCTCTTGTTAATACTAGCACCATACCATCTGTTACTGTTGGGAATGGATCCTTAGCAGCCGTTCAAACCACCGGCCATGGTACTCTTGCTTCTCCTAAACGTTCTTTCTCTCTTCGTAATGTCTTAGTGTGCCCTGCTATAATTAAAAACCTCATCTCCGTTCGCAAGTTTGTTACAGATAATCTTTGTGCCATTGAATTTGATCCTTTTGGTTTCTGTATTAAGGACTTGCAGACTCGGAGCACTCTACTCCGATGTGATAGCTCCGGACCTCTCTATACAGTGACGCCTACTCCACCACCATCAACTCATTCCGCTCTCTCCATAACGTCACTGGATAGCTCTGTCTGGCACAAAAGACTCTGTCATCCCAACAACTCTATTCTTTCTCGCATCTTATCTTCTTTTTCTGCTAGCATTCCCAGAACCGACTTGACAACTCTGTGTCAAGCGTGTCAGCTTGGGAAGCACACTCGTTTACCATTTTTTGATTCAAACTCTACTGTTTCTTTTCCTTTTGAGATTGTTCACTCTGACATTTGGACATCTCCAGTTTTAAGTATTAGTGGGATGAAATACTATCTTATTTTTCTTGATCATTATACTCATTTTCTTTGGGTTTATCCTCTTCACCGGAAAAGCGATACTTTCAGCAAATATCTTCATTTTTCGAACTATGTGCAGACTCAGTTCAACCGACAAATCAAATCTCTTCAATGTGACAATGGCGGAGAGTATGATAATCGTTTATTCAAAGAGCACTTGGCGTCAGCTGGAACTGTCTTGCGGTTTTCATGCCCACACACCTCCCAGCAAAATGGCCGAGCCGAGCGCATGCTCCGCACCATCAACAACATGATCCGTACATTGCTCTTTCAGGCGTCAGTTCCCCCAGAGTATTGGGTCGAAGCTCTTCACACAGCAGCTCATCTCCTCAATATACTACCATCGAGCGCAATCAAGAACGATGCACCATACACACGCCTCTTCAACATGATGCCAACATATCAACACCTAAGGACGTTTGGTTGCTTGTGCTATCCAAATCTATTATCAACGGCAAAGCACAAACTAGCTCACCGCTCCACTCCATGCGTGTTTCTTGGCTACCCTACGGACCATCGCGGATATCGGTGCCTCGACATCAACACTAAACGAATCATACTCTCTCGCCACGTCATATTTGATGAGTCGGTATTTCCATTCAACACTATCTCAGCTTCTTCTACATCTTCTTCTATTCCTTTCATTCCTCCTCCTATAAATCGTCCCACTCAACCAGAAAATGTTGTCCCTCAAACACCTCATGTTCCTTCTCCACCTCCTTCTCCTTCTCCACCTCCGTCACCTCAACATCCTTCTCCACCACCATCTCCTCAAATTCCTCCCGCTCCTCCTGCACCTCAAAACACTCATTCTATGGTCACTCGTGGTAAAAGTGGAATAGTCAAACCACGTCTTCCTGTGTGTCTTCATACTGACACATCTATCTCTCCTATTCCTTTATCTCATATTCAGGCGGCTAAGGATCCATTTTGGAACAATTATATGGATGTAGAATATGATGCTCTTATTAAAAAGAGAGCGTGGAACCTTGTGCCGCGACCTAAAGATACTAACATTGTGCGTTCTATGTGGCTACACAAGCATAAATTTAATGCAGATGGAACTCTCAAGAAATACAAGTCACGACTGGTTGCAAACGGGAAGTCTCAACAACCTGGCATTGACTGCGATGAGACTTTCAGCCCTGTTGTCAAGCCGGCCACAATACGCACTGTTCTTCATATTGCTCTTGCTCGAGGCTGGCCCCTTCATCAACTAGACGTCCAAAATGCCTTCCTTAATGGTGACCTCGAGGAGACAGTATACATGCATCAGCCACCAGGCTATGTGGACAAAAGCAAACCGGATCACGTGTGCTTACTGAAACGCTCCCTTTACGGTTTGAAGCAGGCGCCCCGCGCTTGGAACATGCGCTTTGCCTCCTATGCGAAAAGACTTGGCTTCCAACAGAGTTGCTCCGATAACTCTCTCTTCGTCCTAAGTTCTGGAGCTGACCTAGCATACCTACTTCTCTATGTTGATGACATAATACTCACTGCGTCTTCTACAGCGCTCCTGCATCGCCTCATCTCAGCTCTCAGCTCTGAATTTGAAATGTCAGATCAAGGACCACTTCATCATTTCCTCGGCATCACGGTCAAGCGACATGAGTCTGGCCTTCTTCTTCATCAGCAAAACTATGCAGCAGACATTCTCCAGCGAGCCAACATGTCTAACTGCAACCCCTGTCTCACTCCCGTCGACACGAAACAAAAGCTCTCAGCCGACGACAGCCCCCCGGTCGCTGATCCCACCATGTATCGAAGCCTAGCTGGTGCACTCCAGTATCTCACTTTCACCCGTCCAGATATATCTTTTGCGGTCCAACAAATATGCCTCTTCATGCATGATCCAAGAGAAAATCATCTACATGCTCTCAAAAGGATTCTTCGATACATCAAAGGTACCATCTCCTTCGGTATTAAGATGACACCTTCTGCCTCGCTCTCCATCACTGCATACTCAGATGCAGATTGGGCAGGTTGCCCCTCCACAAGACGCTCCACCTCCGGATATTGCGTCTACATCGGCGAAAACTTGATCTCTTGGTCCTCTAAACGTCAAGACACAATCTCCCGCTCAAGTGCAGAAGCTGAATATCGTGGAGTCGCCAATGCAGTTGCAGAAACAACTTGGTTACGAAATCTCTTATTTGAACTCAAGATCAACATCACCCGTGCAACAGTTGTTTACTGCGACAACGTCAGCGCCATCTACCTCTCCTCTCACCCGGTCAAACACCAACGAACCAAACATGTCGAGATCGATATTCACTTTGTCAGAGAAAAGGTTGCCATTGGTCACGTCCGGGTTCTACACGTACCATCTTCACAACAGTTTGCTGACATTTTCACAAAAGGCCTCCACTCTCCTCTGTTCATCGAGTTCAGAACCAGTCTCACCGTTACCCCAACAGACGCTTCGACTGCGGGGGAGTGTTAGAATATATATGATTAGATATGATTAGATATGTAAATATCTTTTGTGATACACTTAGATACTCTCTAGGACCTTCTATTGTATCTTATATATTCCTCTCATTACTAATGAATATGATCAAGGGAGTTTACCAACTTACAAATCAAGCCTACTTGAAGGAAGAAATTTTTTGGAAACAGAAGAGCAGATTGACTTGGTTACGTTCAGGTGATAGGAATACCGAATACCCGATACTTCCATGCAGTAACAAGGGGTAAGAGGATTCGTAATACTATCACTTCAATTCAAGACAGTAATGGAGTGATTGGCAAGGGGCAGAAAGAGATAGCAAAGTTTGCTGAGGATTATTTTAAAAACCTGTACACATCTGCAAATACCGACCCGAGGCTATACACTAGAGTTTTTCAAGGATTTCAGAAACGAGTAACAGAAGCAATGAGTCAGGATTTACTCCGTATGGTAACTGAGGAAGAGGTCAAGGATGCGATTTTTGATATGGGACCTCATCGTGCCCCTGGACCAGATGGCTTCTCTGCTATTTTCTACCAGAAGTTTTGGGAAGATACGAAATCTGAAATTATGCAAGAAGTTACCAGTTTCTTTCAAGGAGAAGGATTGGATGTACAACACAATCACACAAACCTTTGTCTAATACCGAAAGTGTATCCTCCAACTGGCATGACTGAATTTTGACCCATAGCCCTTTTTAATGTATCATATAAAATCATTTCAAAGGTCTTAGTCAACCGCTTGAAGAGTCATCTATCAAGCATCATTACTGAGAACCAATCTGCATTTATCCCAGGCAGGATCATCTCTGACAATGTGGTGATAGCTCATGAGATTTTTCACAGTCTAAAAGCAAGGAAATGTCAAGCTACATCATATATGGCGGTCAAGACTGATATCACCAAGGCATATGACAGACTGGAGTGAAGATTTCTGCAGGAGACAATGCGATATATGGGTTTTCATGAGAGATGGATCAAGATGATCATGACCTGCATATCCTCGGTGAGCTACACTCTTTTAGTTAATGGGTCCCCTGAAGGTTACATTATTCCAGAAAGAGGAATAAGGCAAGGAGATCCTTTGTCTCCATACCTTTTCATCTTGTGCGTAGAAGTACTTTCTCATATGATGAACCAGGCGATGGAAAACAGATCTTTATTGGGTATTAAGATTGCAAACCAAGCTCCTGCAGTGAATCATCTCTTGTTTGCTGATGACTCACTTTTTTCTCTTTGGCAAATCGGAAAGCTGCTCTGCAACTCAAATCCATCTTTAAGAAGTATGAAGAAGTTTCTGGACAATCCATCAACTTGAACAAATCCTCAATCTTGTTTGGGAAGAAAGTTAAACCGCATGTACAGACACAACTGAGGAACCTGTTGGGTATTCATAACGAAGGAGACATAGGTAAATATTTGGGGCTTCCGGAGCAGTTTGGTAACAAGAAAAGTGAAATGTTTGCTTATATAATTGAGAAGGTTAAGTCAGTGACTCAAAGTTGAAGCAGAGACATCTATCAAATGGAGGTAAGGAAGTGTTACTGAAATCTATTGCACTTGCTCTGCCTATATACTCCATGAATGTGTTCAGATTACCTAAGGAAGTCTGTGAGGAGATAAATGGCATCCTTGCCAAATTCTGGTGGGGCAAAAGTGATGGAAGAGGCATGCATTGGTATGCTTGGAAAAGGGTTTGTGTCCCAAAGAGAGAAGGAGGATTGGGGTTCAGAGATTTGGAAACTTTTAATCAAGCTCTGCTAGGTAAACAAGTTTGGAGAATTTTGCAACATCCTTCGTGTCTTATGGAAAGGGTTCTTAAAGCTAGATACTTTCCAAACTGCAGTATTCTTAACGCTGTTCAGAAACCAAAAGCATTTTATGCTTGGAAATCTATACTATATGGAAAGGAATTGATTGCAAAGGGTATGAGGTACATAATTGGAGATGGTTTGTATATTAATATGTGATCTGACCCTCGGATACCAGACCATCCTCCAAGACCACCAAGAGCTCGGGTACCAGAAGATGTATCAGATTGCAAAGTCAAAGATTTTTTCAGAGCAGGAAGGAATGAATGGGATGAAAGGAAACTCAGAGAAGCAGTAATCGATGAGGATGTAGAACGGATAATGAGGCTAAAGATAAGCCCTCAAGCTCAGCATGATCTTATGGGATGGCATTATAATGCAGATGGTTTGTATTCAGTTAAGTCTAGTTATTGGCTTGCAACCCATCTACCTCATCAACAACAATTTATGCCTGTTCATGGTGATATTAATCTCAAGCAGAGGCTGTGGAAAACAAAAACTCAACCTAAAATTAAACACTTTGCGTGGAAGCTATTATCACGGAGTTTGCCTACTGGGGACAATCTAAGAAGAAGACATGTTACTCCATATTCCCAATGCCGACGATGTGGACTTGATGATGAAACAGATCATCATTTATTTTTCACCTGCCCGTATGCGCAATGTGTCTGGCGAGCTTTAGGGATTTCAAATGCGGTCATAAATAATCCTACATCTACTTTTGAAGAAAAAATAGGAGAGTGTCTACAAGGTTCTTTATCAGTGAGATTATCTCATCTACAAGACTTACCTTGTGGATTTTATGGCTCATATGGAAAAGTAGAAATCTTATGATTTTTCAACAAAAAGGACAACATTGGCAAAATGTTATAAAGTATGCAAGGATGGATGCAAGAGAGTGGAAGGAAGCTGAGAAATTGCAGGAAGATCTACAGAACCAACAAACAACTACTCTGTTTCGAAGAGAGCACAGATGGAAGAAACCAACTGAAGGATGGATGAAATGCAATGTCGATGGCTCGTTCATAAATGAGAATGTTATAAGTAATGCAGGGTGGGTTGTGATAAATGATACTGGCTTGTTTAAGGGAGCAGTTCAGGCGAAAGGAAAAATGGTTCATACACCTCTGGAAAGTGAATTACAGGCAATACTAATGGCTCTACAATTCTGTTGGGCAAGAGGTTACAGACGTATTATCACTGAAGGGGATAATCAGAAAGCAATTCAACTCTTCAACTATTAACAGAGGCATTTTGAGTACTACAATTGGATAAGGGAGATCAAATGGTGGGAGAGAAGATTTGCAGCTATCTCATATCAATGGGTAGGACGAGAAGCAAATAGAGTGGATGATAAATTGGCAACTCATGGAATTCAGCATACTTCAATGTATCGATTTCATTACTACTAGGTGACTGGCCCGCACCCTGTGCGGGACAGACAGGGGCGGATGTTTTTAATATTGCGGCAAATTATGTATAAATACATACACAAGGTTAAAATATCTACTAAGAAAAAATAGCTAAATTTTCGGTTAAGTTACAAAGAATTTATAAATTTTGTGCGAGCAAGTGCAACCTCGTTAATTAATACAAGTAAGTTCTTCACTGTGTGCATGCATAAAAATATTTAAATATGAAAAAATAATAGTGTATAATTTTAGAAGTTACAACATTTTATATTATCACTAACTGAAATTGTGTTGTATACATGTTTTAATTGTATATTTCAGGTGAAATATTATATCTATGTTTATACTTTTTTGTTAAAAGAATGATATATTTAAAGAAAATATGATAAAAAGTTAAAATATAATCCAGAAGTAACATAAATCAAGAAGTATAATTCTCGATTAAAAAAACAAAATCCAATAGAAACCTGCACAAAATTACTAAATTTTGTAAGTAATGTACAAAATAAAATAATTTAATAGATTTATAAATTTAACTGTTAAAATATTGTTTTCAACTATTGGTTAGGTGTTAAGTGTTAACCATGGAAATCGAGACATATATAATGTTATTTTTTCAAAAAAAGGATAATAATTAAAGCTACATAAATTGTTATAAAACAAAAAATGCCCAAACAAAATAAACGAAAACAAATCTAACAAATAAAAATAAGTGAAACACGACAAACAATATTCTTTTATTTCTCTACTTTCACTCGCTTACGATTTTCTTTTGAGAGCGTTTCTGGTTGACAAAGAGATGATCCTCAACATCATTGTCTCGCTATTGTTTGCTTTTTCTTTGACCAAAGAGTTGCGGAAGAACCACCACCAGAAATCGCATCTCCCTCATGTAGCTTGTCATCATATTTTTTGATGAGTTGTTCACCAACGGAAGCATGATTCTGTTTTGATCATTGTTTTGATCATATGTTTTGATCATTGATATCAAATTGGTTCTTCTGCGATGAAAGCTATGCAGAAAGACCAGTTCATCTTCATAAGCTGTCTGTTTCTTCTGAGTTGCAGGACGAGCAGGAAGGTTTTGAACATGTCTTACTGGCTTGGGAAGTTCTTCTTCTAGCTCTGCGCTTTCAAGTTCTTCAAGTTCTGCTTCCTATTCATCCTGTAAGTTTTCCTAATAAAGACAATGTTGAGAAAAGGTGATAAGAGATTGTGTGCGTGTTTTCTAAATGAAGGGAAAGTTTACCTCATTGAAATCAGATCCAAATGGAGCAGACAATGAGTCCTGGATCTGTCTCATGTTATCGGTTTGGTCATTGATCTCATAATTCTCATTCATGGTCTTGTCAACATCTTCAATGTTCCTGCAAAACAAACATGTGTGTTAAAAAAATCATGCACACACTGAGCCACTGCTTAAATCATAAACACATACATTGCTTTCTGCATAGCTTTCATCGCAGAAGCACCAATCCTCAACGCATCTACTGTCTCTGTTGTTGCTTTGGCACCTTCTATCATAATCATCTGTTTTCACAGAAAAAAAAACACATTCAAAATATAGCTTTTAGTAGTAACAAATTTCATAAGTTAATTCCAAAGACGGGTTACTTGATCATGAATACGGAGCTGGTAATTCCCAAGCTGTTCAACTTGTTGCTCATAGACCCTCTTCCTCTTCAAATACATCATAGCCGCTGCATGATTACAAACACATTCTTGAATCTTTCTTTCTACAAACAGAATATTATCACAATAACAACCACAAAGAGATTTTTAGGGTTTACCTCGTTTGTTTTTGGCACAGGTGAACTCCTTTGCTCTCTCAACCTCTTCAGCAGCTCTCTTGAGAAGCAAACTTTCCTTCTTCTCCAGCATGCCAAGAGTCTGAGGAAGAAAAATTGATAATTCAAATAAAAATAAAGCATTGAAAGAACAAATAAACAAACCACTATAGAATCCTCTTCTTCACGCAAGAGAATCCAAAACATAGAACCAACATACCTCATTAAGCTTCTCTAATGTTTGGAGAGTTTTAGTCTCCTTCTGCTTTCGTTTAGGGAATAGGCAAGTAAACATCGCTGAATGTTTGGATTAGTATTAACTCACTTGAGAACTCTACAGAAAACCTTTTAATTAGATTACATGCCAACATATCTAGGCGAAGATTATACTATAGGAAAAGTAAGGGTTTGAGGTTTTTTAATCGATTATTAAACACAAACCTGAGAGATTTCGATGCCAAGGTTGCCTGATTGAGAGAGATAAAATCGAGTGAAGAATAAACAGCGTCTGAAGAAACAGCACCATTGCCATTGTGCGAGCAAAAGAGAAGAATGTTTGTATTTTAAGACCTCGAGATTCACCTATATATATAAAGTGAATGTTCTCATATTAATGATGCCAAGGTAATATTCATACAATAAATAATGAAATCGTTAAAATAAAGATATTAATTTTGTATTGTTATAAAATGATATGCATATGATATGATTTTAACTTTCGCAAGTAATCAATATTAGAAAGGTAAGTTAATAAAAACAAACAACCTAATTAGATACAGAATCGTTAAATCGCATTAAGCAATGTAATAAATAAAAGTATTGATCATAATTATATAAATGATTGTTTCAAAATATTCAAAAATAAGATAAAATTATACATGTTTTTTTTTTAAATAAAGTTATACCTGAACTGTACACAATATTTATTTATGTAATTTAGAATAATTAATTAGAATATTTTTTCACATCAAAAAGAAACCAACTAAATTTAATAATAATCTCAAAATCTTAAAAGAACAGCTTCAATCAAGATCAGCCAGAGCAGCTTCAATAAAAAAGATAAAACCAGAGCTTAAAAAAATATAAAACTACGTGGCAAAGAAGAAGAAAGCCACATCCTCTTTCTTCAGTTTCTCCTCGTACTCATCATCATCAGCCTCATAATCGTCATGTTAATCAGATCAAAATTAGATTCACTTTATAACAAAAAGCATCAAACTTAAAAAAAGCATCAAACTGTATCATAAAAAAATTGATGGGTATATATACCAAATCAACAATTTTGAATCTGATCTTCTCGTATCTTGCTTTAGCTTCTTCCCCTAAAGCCTACAAATTATCAAAAACTTAGCTTTCATACCCCTTCAAAGTTAATAGAATCAAAAAGCAACTCACTTTAGCAAACCCTTCAGTAGTTCCGGTCTGCGTTCCGAAAAAGATTGTGACTTTCTTCCTCCCATCATCGACCTCGTCCTCGTGAGGCTTGATCACCAGCGGCTTAAGCGTCTCGTTGTATTGTATTGTATGTAAGACTTTCGAGTATCTATATATATACTCGACCTTTCACAATAAATGACGTTTCAATATTGATTTTAGTATAAAAATATTGTAATAGATTAAAGAAAGTTATTAACTCTACATTGTGATATCTTGGTTTGTATTTAATAAATAAGAACTTGCGCAAGTATTGCATATTTAAAATAAGGTAATTATTAAAAACGAAATCACTTGATAAAGGGATTAACGATATTTCCATTTATAAATGGAATTAATGTGATATTAACTTGCGCAAGAAATGTATATTCTCAATAAGAAAACTTTATATTGTCGACAATTCTTTATAAATAAGTTGCCTATATTTATTTTTTGCAATAAATATTGAAATAAATTAAAGCAAGTTATCCCCTTATTAACTTGCACAAAAATTGTTTATTTTAAATAAGGTTACTTAATTTTATTCTTTTATCTTTATTTTCTTTTTAGTGTTCGCGATGATTTAAAAAAAAAAGAAAAATAAATTCTAAAAAATCAACCAATCAGATTAAGAGAAATTTATTAAAAAGATGGAAACCTATTAATACGTGTATTTGATCAATATTTATTATGATACTTTATATACAAATAGTAATAGTGTGATCAATATTTTTATATACTTATATACTACATAAAATAATAAGCAAAAATGTTTATTTGAATTGATAAAATCATTTTATATTCTTATAGAAAGCCTTATATCAATTCATATAAACATTTTTGTTTATTATTTTATGTCATCTATAAGTATATAAAAATATTGATCACAATATTACTATTTCATAGTTTCAAAAATTAGTTACCATAAATAATTATTTCTATTTTTATGTAAATTATTTGGAAAGTGATGTTAATTGGTAATTGAATTATCTTTTCCTTTTCAGATAATATTCAGTGTTACTTTCCTTTTTAGTGTAATCGATGAATTAAAAAAAGAAAAAGAAATTCTAAAAAATCAACCAATCAAATGAAGAGAATTCTTTTGAGAACCTCTGTTGTTAAATGATTTTAGACTTACCTTAAACATTATTAATCATTCTATAATTCGAGAAAAATTGTTATTTGTAATATTTTTTATATTATATGGCAAGTGATCTTAAATGATTTTAGACTTACCTTAAACTTTTAGTTCTAAAATAAAAGGTAAGTGTTTAATATGTATTCTCTCTAATTAAGAAGACAAAACACAAAAGATAAATGTTTAATATGTATTTCGTTTAGATGAATGTCGATGATTAAAAAAATGAAAAACATA
The DNA here is from genome assembly GCA_016771965.1 of Brassica carinata. NCBI lineage: Eukaryota > Viridiplantae > Streptophyta > Magnoliopsida > Brassicales > Brassicaceae > Brassica > Brassica carinata. The sequence continues at coordinate 45,242,188 of CM028687.1, read as the reverse complement.
AATTTGAAAAAATCAACCAATAAGATTAAGAGAATTTCTGCGAGAAAACATGATGACATCTTGGCCAAAGTGAAACTTTAAATATATAGGGGATGTTCCATATATATTGGTTAATACAAGAAAGTGAGGATAACTTCTTTTTAAATCTTAACCGTTGATGAATATAATCTATGTAAACTCAAATCATCATTAATGGAAATCAGACGTTATAAAAAAAAATAGCAAACCTCGTGACTCTTTCCTATTGGTTAATACAAGAAAGTGAGGATAACTTCTTTTTAAATCTTAACCGTTGATGAATATAATCTAAGGGACGTAAACATTTTGCTTTTTTTTTTTTTAATGGGTTTTCTCTCTCTCTCGATCTCTGCTCCTCTCCTCTTCTACCGTCGTAAACCTCGAAAAAAAAAAACCAAAGTTCCATCTTTTCTTCTTCTCTCAATCGTGGAATAAACCATAAGAAACCCAGAAAAATTCTCCATCTTTTACGAAGCGTGTCGACTCCACTTCTCACCTCGTTGGTTCACGTCTCGAGCACAAGAGAATCTCTAATCGAAACCAAATCTGACATCGACTAAGCCATCGAGTAAGTTCCTCACCGGAGCTCCGATTAGGGTTTAGATTTGTAATCTCTAGTACGTCCTTTTGATCGATTTGGTCCTTTTGATTTGTTTTTTTTTCAGAGGTAGTGATTAATAATGAAGAGGTTTTCGACATGGACCAGAACGGTTTCATCTCAGCTACTAAGTTCCATCAAGTTGATGGTGATGGCCAGATTAGTGTTATTTTTGTGGTGGTGGAGCAGTTCCTTTGGCGCTGATGATGTGAAACTTGCATTTGGGATTTAACTTAGCCTTTTGAGCCTTCTCATTTTCCACTTCTCAATGCGACCACTGGTGAGATTTACCTGTCTTCTTTCCCTTTCTCTATCAGTATTTCATTTCCGTTAACTCTAAACTCTGCTTCTGCTCATTGTGTTTTTTCCCCAGTAATATGGGACTTGAGGAAGCAGAAACCGATAATTAAGTAAGTAGTATTCCGTTCTTTAAAGTGATTTTAGTGGGGCGCTCTATTCTTGCTACAGAAACCTTGATATGGCTATTATCAATCAACAGCTTTGCAGAGCGGAGATGGAGGTGTGGCAGCGGGGGCAGAGCCACGGAGGCAGAGCGGAGGAGGCGGTGCCAAAGGAGTTAGGCTTATTTTTTTGTGTTTTTAGATTTAGTAAACTAAAGTTGTTAACCGGTTTACTTTATAAACCAAAATCAATTGTAAACCAAAGTTTAAATATAATCCAGTCATTTGTAAACCAGTTTAATCTATAAACCATTTTAATCTATAAACCGAAGTCAGTTGTAAACCAAAATTAATATTAAACAAGATTAAATCTCAAAACTAATTAAAATTAATAAATTTAATTTTTAATTTTAATTTTAATTTTAATTTCTATTTCAGTTTTCATGGCACTAAAAATATGTCATTATAAATTATATTACAACACGAAAAATGCCATAAAACAATATAAAATAGCTCGAATCATGTCACAAAAAAATTTTCTATAACACACAATTAATGCTACAATACCTCTATTTATTATAGCAGGGGAGGGATCTACCATAGGTCCATAGCTACGGCAGACCTAGCGTTTGTGAGAATGCTACGAAAACCTTATGGTAGCGATTTCGGTGTGCAACCAATGTTGATATTTCTTGTAGTGTGAGTATGCTTCGAATTGGTCGAGTGGCGTTGATCAGTCGATCCAGGAGTCATGGATCGACCGATCGCTGGTGGGGATAGATCAATCCATGCGGCTTGGATCGATCGATTCTTGCCAAATATAGGGGTGATTGGTTGGACTTTATCTCTCTACTTTAGTTTTATTTATTTTTAAATCACTAAACTTTACCAATCATGTTGTAATTTTATTTTTAAAAACTAAAGCCTAAATCAAGTTTCTATTAATTTTTACCAATCATACTTTAACTTTATTCTTAAAGCTACAACAAAAATAATAAAGCAAATTTTTTCTTATGTATTTTGGACAAAAAAACCTACATCTATCTTTTATAGACTGTAGAATGAAAAAAATATCTAAAATATCGAATAAATTAGATAATCATAAATATATAAATACTATAATTTGATTTTGGGTGTTTTAAAAATTATTGAAATATTTTAAAAGACATAAATATTATTTACATATCACATTTCAAATAACAGTAAACTTTGATAATTTATAAAAAATATTAATATAAATTATTTTAAATAATTATTTTATATATGCATCACATAAAATATTATTTTAAAATATCTACAGTCTATAATTACAGCTACAACAAATTTAACTACAGCAAAAGTCTCTGCAAAAAAAAAAAAAAAAATCTACGGTAACAACTTTATAGCTATAACCAAGTTACCTACAGCTAAACTTCTACAGCTAAAATTTTACAGCCACAGTCGAACCAGTCATCCCCATAGAAATTTTCATACACACACATATGTATGTTAAGGGTTTTTCTTTATTATGTAGCAAGAATTGTATTCTGAAAACTCACCTCCATCAATAAGGTACTCTCTTTGTCTGTGGACGTATCCCTCGGAATGAACCACGTTAAATCTTTGTGTTTTTTATTGTTTATCTATTATGTTAATATGTTTCTTCTCACATCCGTCACAACAAACTGGTATCAGAGCTTCAGGTTGAATATGGTGAAAAGATATTTGAGATAAACATGAGGATTGACAAGTTTACTAGTAGGAACAGTTTCAGTCCCTGGAAAATAAAGATGAAGGTGCTGCCAAAGCGACAAGATCTTTGGGAACCATTGTCAGGGAAAAAGGTTAAAATTGTTAGAGCAAATATGGAGGTTACTGAAGGGAATGCGTATTTAACGATTTTGTTGAGGCTGGCAGATGAGATTATCATCGAGGTTCTGGTGTTGATATTACAGCTGGTTTGTGGTCGAAGTTAGAGAGTCTATACATGACGAAGTCTCTTACTAAGAATCTACTTCTGAAACAACTCTTTTCATTTTGAGGATGTAGGAAGGTACACAGCTTCGGGATCATCTTGACAGTCTGAATTCCATTATTTTGGATATGAGGAATATTTATGTCAAGGTGGAGGATGAGTATGCATCCCTGATTTTATTGGTGTCACTGCCTAACTCTTATGAGAACTTTGTTCGATATTCGTAGGAAGTAAGGATACAGTGAATTCGGAGGAAGTATGTCAGCACATCGTAGTAGGGAGTTGCGTCACAAGACATCAGGTTCTAGTACAAATGACCAAACTTCTAGGTTGTTTGTTGGTGGTGGAAAGAATTTTGGTAAAGGCAAGATGTCAAAAGACAAAAAGTCGTTTCAAAGGGATCCGAAGCCAAATGATATTTGCAATTACTGCAAAGAGAGAGGGCATTCGGTATCGGATTTCCTTAAGAAGAAGAAGCAACTTGGTTCCGCTTCTGTAGCAGAGAATGAGGCTAATCTGATGAAGATATTGCTCTAGTTGTTCATGGAAAAACGCATCCTTGAGATGTGTGTGGTCCTGGACACATGAGCTTTCTATGATATGTGCTAAAGGAGGGAATGGTTCTCAGAATATGAGGAAGTGAGTGATGGCAAGATCAAGATAGCGAGTGACTTTTCTTGCTATATTGAATAAATGGGTTCAATAAAACTCATGACACATGATGGTAGAATCTGCACATGACTGGAGTTAGACATGTTCCATCTATGTCCAAGAACTTGATCTCAGTTAGTCTTTTGGATAGCAGAGGTTTCAAGTATTAAGGTGGATATGGGGTTATGAGTGTCTACAGGGGTTCAACTGTAATTCTGAGAGGTTTCGTTCATCGTACTCTGTACTCTGTATTTGCTGGAAGGTTCTACGGTTTCAGGTTCAGAAAATGTTGCATTACCAGAGGTTCACAAGGATGATATGAACAGGTTGTGACATATGAGGCTTGAACATTTGGGTGAGCTGAAATGCAGATTCTGTCAAAGCAGGATCTTCTTTGTTGTCATAAGATCAAAAGTCTTGAGTTCTGTGAGAAATGTGTGTATGGGAAGCTGCATAGAAAGAATTTTCCTAAGGCTGTTCATAAGACAGAAGGCACGCTGTATTACATCTATTTAGATTTTTGGTGTCCCTCCAAGGTGGAATCGCTGAAGGGTCATATGTATTTTGTGTCAATGATTGATGACTATTCGAAGAATACTTGGATTACATTAATGAAGCACAAAAGTGAAGCTTTCAACAGCTTTAAGGAGTGGAACATACTGGTGGAGAATCAAACCTAGAAGAAGACAAAGAGACTTTGTACTGATAATGGTGTGGAATTATGTTCATCAGAGTTCAATTAGTGTTGTAAGGATGCATGGATTAATAGGCATCATACAATCAAGTATACACCACAACAAGCAAGTGGAGTTGCAGGTAATGCAGTCGGATTACTCAGGATCGACTGATCCAGTGTTAGGGATCGATCAATCCGTCCAAGATATAGGATCATGCGATCAAAAAATTGGATCGGTTGATCGATATCTGACAACACAGGATCGACCGATCAGCACGGAGGGATCAATCGGTCAATGTCTGACGAGCATCCAAAGTCTTCTAATTCTGAAGATCAGTGTGTTGGGTCAGAAAAACGCAGTATTGCTAGAGATAGACTAAGGAGAGTTAATTTCAGGACACCAGAGAGATATCGGTTTGAGGATATGTTGGATTATGAAATACAAGTTGCAGAGAAAGTGGATACTTATAAGCTATCCACTTACATATAATATATTTCAAGTTATGTATCTGAGAAATGGTTTCACTACAATGGAAGATGAGATATAATCTCATGATAAGAGTCATACTTGGGATCTGGTCACACTACCACTTGGAAGAAAGGTTGTGACTTGCAAGTGGGTTTACAAGATAAAAGATGGTCAAACACCAGTAGAGGGAGTTAGGTATAAAGCTTGAGTTGTTGCTAGAGTTATCAGTCAAATAGAAGGTGTGGACTACAATAAGATTTTTCACTTATGGTCAGACATCCTTCTATCAGAGTGTTATTAGCAATAGTAGCACGTTAGAATCTGGAGCTGGAGAAAATTGATGTGAAGACTGATTTTCTTCATGGAGTGCTTGAGGAGGTGATTTATATGACTCAACCTGATAGTTTTCTGGTTCCTGGTAAGAAATATCATGTGTGCAAGTTGAAGAATTTGATATATGGACTTAAGCAGTCTCCTAGACAGATGAACAAAAGATTTGGCACATATATGGTCAAGTTGTGTTCCGACAGGAGTTTTTGTGATTGTTTTTTTTTTTTTAACATAAGCAAGGTAGAAGATGGGTCGCATATCTACCTGGTGTTATATGTAGAGGGCATGCTGATAGCTGCCAAGAAGATATGTGATATTCTGAAGCTGAAAGAGCTATTGAGTTATGATTTGAGATGAAGGATTTGGGTGTTGCGAGGAATATTCTAGAGATGGAGATCTTCAGGGATATGGCGAATAAGAAGTTGTTCTTGTCACAAAAGGCCTACATTGAGAAGGTTCTGACAAGATTTAGGATGCTTACTGCTAAGCATGTTGATACTCCATGTGCTGCAAATTTTCATCCTACCTGAGTGATGAAATATCTAAAGGGGGAATTGATTATATGTCGCGAGTTCCTTATGCTAGAGTTGTAGGAAGTGTGATGTACGCTATGGTCTATACAAGACCAAATCTTCCACATGCATTCAGTGTTGTCAGTAGGTTTATGGTTCAGCAACAAAAGGAACACTGGATGGCTTTGAAGAGGATTTTCTGGTACCTTAAGGGTGCAACATTCAGATACGCGATACTCAGGGCCGTAGAGGAGGATAAGAATGGAAATGCTTTGGTTGAGTCCCGTGATGGACTGGTTAAACGTGTAGAATTGCCGATCTTTAGTGGCGATGATACATATGGATGGATTGCATTAGCAGAAAAGATTTTCAGAATCGGAGGTTATCGCGAAGCTGCAAAAACGGAAGTGAGTTTGGGAGGTGATGTGTTGAGCTTGTTCAACAGTGAATTGATCGAAAGAGTTTGTCAATTGGATGGACAATGACATGTGTTAAGGTGAGGGTTCCTCCACAACCATTTGTCAGTTGGATGGACAATAACATGAATATATATCGATGGTGATGCCGAGAACGCTGACCTAAAGTGCAATGCAAATACAAAGTGCAATATCGAGTTCAGTTAGACCTAAGAAAATAAAGCAACAAGTCTCATACCCAGTCCGCTGAAATTCAAGTTGATGAGGTTAAGAATATTTACGCATGTCGAAAGTTTGGCGATGTTAAATAGGCTTAACTTAACAAGGTTAGTTTAATCCTATATCATGGTTTTTACGTAAACAATTTTTTTTTTCTCTAAAAAAAACACAAAATAGAAACTTCTATTAAAACATAAAATTGAGTTTCTTCGCAAAAAATGAAAAATTAATTTTCTCAGCAAAAAACATAAAATCTAGTTTTCCCATAAAAATCGCAAAATCTTATTTTTCTTTTCAAAAATGAAAAAAAATTCCACCGAAATTGTTTAAAAAATATGTCCTCCAAAACCGCAAAATGAATTTTCCCACCAAAACAACAACAACAAAAAAAAATTCCGCTAAATTAGATTTTTCTGCCCAAATTACAAAAACAATTTTTTGCCAAGACTAAAAATGTTTTTCTCTCAAACAACAAAATTGAGTTTAATTTCTACCAAAACAAAAAAAAAATTGCTAAAAGACAAGTTTTTCCCTCAGACCATGAAAACAAGCTTTTCCACCATAAATCTTTGTGTATCATCCCTACTTACACGATACCAAAACGACCTATGAATAAGATACATCTTAAAGAGTTTTAATTCAAAACACATGCAGTTTGAAATTTTTTTTGAGACAAGTGACCAAAATAAATACATTTTGATGATATATCCAAATCACTTCTTCTAAATTTTCCATGTGCATCACGACATACCAAAATAAAAAGGAATATTAAATCTCTGCTCAGGGGCGGAAGCATATAGTGGGTAAAGAGGTCAGCTAACCCACTAAAACTTAATTATCATTAATACTCCCTGCATTTCATAAAGGGTGTCACTTAGATAATTTTTACACATATTAATAAAATAATTAAAACGTCTCTATGCTTTAATTAATTTCATCTGTTTAACTAATAGTATTTTACATAAATAAATTTATTTATAAGATCAATGTATTTTGTAATTAATATTCAACTAAAAGTAAGTATAAACTACATTGGAATTGTAGAATAACACTTTTTATGTAACAAGAAAAAATGTTAAAGTGACACTGAATACTTTTTAATCATTTTAAATTTTGTCCATGCTCGAAAATTTCTAACTGGCCATGTATATTTTGGAACTAACTTTACTTTTAACTAAAAATATGTATTTAAATATTCAAATTTTACTATAAATCGTAATTTAGGTAACGTAAAATGGATGGTAAGAAAAGTAAACCTGGTGTTTCAAAAAAAAAATGTAAACCTGATATTTTTATTTATATTCTATATAAAATATTTTACGTTAAAGATTATATATATTACTAATTATAGTAAACTAAAAAAATCTTTTAAAAGGATAGGCAATTGAGAGAATAGGGCGAATTAAAATTATAAGTTTTTTAGTTGTTTTCTTCACTGTTATATCTTTTTAGATAATTATTATTCACTTTAGAATTCTTTATAAATACCAAAATAACGATCAAATAATTTTATATTCAACACAGTAAGTAAAAGTACCGAATGACATAAATTATATAAAGATCACTATATAGTTTTTATGAAAATAATTAAATTATAATATTTGGCTAAAATTCATTTTCAAATTTATTCAATAGCAAAAAAAAGTTTTCTAAAAATTTCAAATTATATTTAGCAATTAAAATATTGCTTTTACAATATATCTTTATACTTGTATTAGTATTTGATAAAATATTCTCTGGTAAAGAAATTTTTAGTTCTGCTACTGTCAGACTCAGACTCACGGAGCACAATATCTATGTTTATGTTAGAGATAAATTATACCATTCGAACAAGGTCCATCGTATAAATAAAATCCGGCTCAATTGACTAAAAGATGGCATAAAATTAGGCCTATTTGAAAGAAAAATTAAACAAATCGACTATTAAAAAAAAAAAAATAGAAAACCAAAGGGTATTCACAAACAAACATAACTCAGAACAAGTTTTTAGTCTTTTCTCTTTGTTATCACTTTTGATCGATCAATAAACGTATGTCAGATAATTCAACATAATTTGTGCGTTCAACTCGTACGTGCTGAATTCTTATTAAACAATTGATAACGTCTATGGAGAATTTGAAAGCAGTGCCAAAAAGATCAAAGATGACCGGTAAACGATCCCACTGGCACATGGGATACTCTATCAGCAACTGATATCACCACCGTGATAACCATGATGAAAGACATGATAGAACGTCTTACTCAACAAGATGCTGCTAAAAAGTAACAAAAAAAGACACTTATTTTGAAACTAAAATTTTGCATTGAAATCTTAAAACTGTTGGGAATGTCCTAAAATCATTTGTACTACTCTTGTTAAAGTCGTAACGTCGAGGTTCGACAATCATATAATACTAGGTGGTTATAATGTTTTGCTAGAAACCGCTTATAATCTATGAATTGAGAATTCAATACTAGTATTATATGATCCTATAGGGTCGCACACCTAAGCAAACTGAATAATAAATAAGTTAGAGTTTCACATTAAAATATTATGTATATATGATATATAATATGTTTATGTGTATGTGTATATATATATATACTAGACTTTGACCCGTGCGTCCCGCACGGGTTTTGAATTTTATTTTTAATTAAGTTTAAATAGTACAATTTTTAGGTTAGTTTTGGTTCATTTATTTGAAAGTCTAATCTTCTAAATACTACTATTCTGTGAACTTAAATATAAGCATAATCTTCTAAATACTCGAGCGATTCAATTAAAGGTTTGGCTTTTTCATTTGTTTGATCTTATTTCAATTTAAGAATTTTTGTCGGATTTATTAAATCATATTTTTAAAATTGTGATTAAAAGAAGATTAAACTACAATAATTATTTTTTCATGCATTTTTTTAAAAAGGCAGACATTGTAAAATTGCAAAATTGTGAGTTTTGATCCGTGCGTCCGCATGGGTGTTTACTTTCTTTTTAAAATAAATATATATTTGTTGTAAGAAGTATTTTGAAACCTGATCCGGATCCACGTTGAACCAAGATAAATTTGGTTCGGTTTTGTGAAAAAAAACAGAATTTAAAATGCAATAAAACCCGCAAAAACCACTAAAATCCGGAACCTGGTACCAGTTGAATCACTGGTTGAACCAATATATATATATATATATTTTAATTTTTAATAATGTTTTAGAATCTGTTCTAAATATATTCTAAAATTTTGTAAACATTCGTTGTAAGTAGACAATGTTATATTATAATTTTGTATTAAATGTTATTTTTATAAATATAATATAATATTAGACATATTATTTTTTAAAATATGTTGCTATTTATTTTTCATGTCATTATTATATATCATATATGTGTCATCATATAATTAATTATATTTTATATATACCATCATATAATTAATTATATAATTAATAGTCTTTTATATGTACCATCATATAGATAATCATATATAATATATTTTAAAGTCTAATGTAAAATATAAAACCATAATTTAAGTTTGTGTTAGAAATTGTGTTTTTAATTGCATTTTCCTATATATATTAAAACATTTTTATAATGGTTATTGGGAAATATTTTAGTAAAAATCAATTTTTTAATATATGCACTTTAATCAATTTTTTGATGTATATTTTGAAAAAAATATGTTAATATTTGTTTTTTCATGTAATTAATAGGGTTTGGCAAAGTGAATTCGAGGAACAGAACTGATTCCGATAATATAGTACCAAACCCAAACATAAATGGATTAAATATCCGAATTATTCAAAATTTTGTTATTTAGAGAACCGATACTGAAATCGACCCGAACCGTACCCGATCCAAACCGAAATATTCAGGTACCCGAATTTAACTGAAAATAGATTTATATACTTATATATATTAATTAGTTTTAGATTTAATGTATATAAAACATCTAGAATGATACTTTTAAATTGGTTTAAATATTTTAATATATATATATATATATATATATAGTCAAAAGTAAATATCTGAAATAGTTAAAGTATACTCAAATCACCAAAAATACTTAAAATAATTATTGATTTTCCATCCAAAATTTCAAACCAAGCCAATTTAAACTATATAATGATTTAAAACTTTAAAAATTATTTAAGTGGTTTATCTGAACCCGAACCAAACCCGCAAAGATCTGAATCGAACTACAACCAAAATTTAGAAATATTTCAATAGGGCTGAACTCTTTGATCCCGAAAACCCGAAACGTAAGCCGATCAGAACCAAACCTGTATGGATACCCGAAAGCTCATCCCTAGTCATTATTATATATCGTATATGTGTCATCATATAATTAATCGTATTTTATATGTACTATCATATAAGTAATCTTATAATTAATAATATTTTATACATACCATCATATAAATAATTACATATATATATATTTTAAAAACTTAATATGAAATATAAAAACCATAATTTGAGTTGGTATTTGAAATTGGGCTTTGTATTGTATTTTTCTTATATATATTGAAAACATTTTCTATAATGGTAACTGGAAAATAGTTTAGTAAAAATCCATTTTTTAATATATGTATATTTTTGAATCAATTTTTGATATAAATCCACTTTGAATTATTATTTTGATTTAAAATATGTATATAAAGTTTAAATTTTGTTTTATGAATAGTTTATAAAAAAATGTTTTAGACAATTAGATTGGCCCATTTTTCGTATATTTTAAAACTGGTCCAAATAAATAGTTTCTTATAACATGATGGACTTTAAATTTTTATTGATAATATAAGTCCATTATTTTTTTCTTAATACTATTATCTTTGTTTCCAAACAAAATTATATTTTAAAAAAACTACAATCTATGTTTCCAAACACTCCAAATTTTATAATAGTCTTATTCAAGTCTCCAAACACTCTAATTTTGTACTAAACCCGAGGAACATAACTGATTCCGATCCTAAAATATAGTACCAATTCCGAACATAAATTGATTAAATATATGAATAATTCAAAATTTTGTTATTTAGAGAACCAATACCGAATCCGATCCAAACCAAATCCGATCCAAACATAAATATTTGGGTATCCGAATTTATCTGAAAATAGATTTCTATACTTATATATATTAAATATTTTTAAATTTAATGTATATAAAAAATCTAGAATGATACTGTTAAATTGGTTAAAATACTTGAAAATATATACATATAGTCAAAAAGTAAATATGTGAAATATTTAAAATATACTCAAATCACCAAAAATACTTAAAATAATTATTTATTCTCTATCGAAAATTTCAAGCCAAGCCAATTTATATGTTAAGCTTAGGTATTCTGACATATGTTATTCAAATTTGAAAGCCCATCCCTATTCATTATTATATATGGTATATGTGTCATCATATAATTAATCGTATTTTATACATACCATTATATAAGTAAACGTATAACTAATAGTATTTTATACGTATCATCATATAAATAATTACATATATTATATAAAAACCATAACTTGAGTTGGTATTTGAAATTGAGTTTTGTATTGTATTTTTCTTATATATATTGAAAACATTTTTTGATAATGGTTATTGGAAAATAGTTTAGTAAAAATCCAATTTTGAATATATGTATATTTTTGAATCAATTTTTGATATAAATCAACTTCGAATTTTTATTTTGATTTGAAATATGTATATAAATTTTGTTTTATGGTTAGTTTAGAAAAAAAGATGTTTTACCCAATTAGATTGATCCATTATCGTATATTTAAAATTTGGCCCACATAGATAGTTTCTTATAATATGATGGACTTTCAATTTTTCTTAATAAGATAAGCCCATTACTTTTTTTTCTTAATAATATTATCTCTGTTTCCAAATAATTTTTTTTTTAAAGCACGGGTATTTACTGTTGATTGTTTTGATATTCATAATTAAGATTTTTGTTATCTACGTCGAAATGCCATCACCATCAATCTTTTTTTCTTTTTTTTCTTCATTGTCTTTGTTTCTTCTTGAAAAGGCCAGTGTGTAACTTCTATGAAAAGATCTTTAAGCAATCTCAAAACCTAAAGAAAAAACAAAAAAAAATCTCAAGAAAACATATATGTCGGAACTTAGATTTAACTTTAGGCTTCGTTCTAGTATTATAATGAATGTTAACTATTATCTTCTGAAATATATCTCAATCATAGGATGTGCATAATGTAAAAAAAGAAAAAAAAATACAATTATTATATAATGCACAATCCATCAATACGATAAATCATTATAGTATATTATGGTTGAGTTTACCAACTTATGTCAATAACAATATAACATTTAAATATTTATAAAATTAGGTATAAATTATACTATCGTTGGGTTAATATTTTGCAAAAATTACTATAAAATGATACAGCAACAATCATATTATTATTAAGGCGAAACTAATGTAAGAAGAACAAAATAACATGTGTATCAAATACACTTATTAATTAAATTAAAAAAAAGAAACAGAAACAAACACCAAAAAAAAAACACGGAAAAAAATTCATACCCTGGTTGTTCTTTATGAGTTAAAGACAGGTCAGGAACATCATCAATCACTTCTTCTAAGAGAAGAGAAGGTGTTTTTGACCAAGATTTCTTCACCCTCGGTATAAAGGAAAACTTTGTAAAATATATTAAAATTAAATTTCAAGATTAATAAAAAATAGCTAGCTAATTAACATATACACACGAAATAAGCAGGAAATAGATAGAAAGGAAGAACCACAAAAAGAGTAACCTTTTATTGCAGTGGTAAGATCTCAGAACTTGGGTTCACCTTCCACATGTGTCAATATTGAGGTACCTGATACAAACCAAAATATTAGCAATGTTAGTTGAAAAACTGCAAGGAAAAATCCAAATACCTTACAGATTTATAGAAATGAAGAGCTAAACATAGTACACCTGAAGCTACCGTACGTCATTGTCGACGCAAACTTTCACTCCGTAACATAGCCTCCTCGCAAAACTTACAAAACTAAACATGAGAATAAGTCAGCATTGCTTTGACTATATACTTATATGAATCTAAAATTAAGAAATAATACAACTCATATATAGCTTTTAATTCATGTCAGATGACGTGTTTGTAATAACATACCTTGGTGACACATCATTATATGGTTTTAACATCAGCAAGATAGGTTATCTTCTTCTAGCCGCCATTGTAACTCTTGAAAAGTTGCGAAAGTTGTGTGAAAGTTTGATATGTAGATGGTAGTATTTATAGGTCAAACACACGTAGGTTAAATAACTGATCTTATATTTTATTCTCATTAAACAATGACCAAAAAATCTAGTTTAGGATATGCATAAAAGATCTTCATATATTTGATTGATTTTTCAGTGGATTTTAAAGTTAGTAGTTACGATTCAAAATTTGGAATCTATTTAGGATATGATCTATGGAAATAAAACGTACTTGCTAAGTTGAAAAATATTTAAGATACACTCTCTAGTTTCCATACTTACAAAATTCAATTAAAATAGTGCTACATTCTCAAAGAATATTATCTTCTCTGTGATATCGAATCAAATATTATTATAAGGAATACTTGTTTGATACACTAAAAATAATTTGGAAAGAATATACTAATAGATTGAGAATTGGGTTTAATGATGATTGAAATCTGCTTTAATCTCGGATGGATGCATTTACATTTATTGTTATAGATTAATAGGGAAACAAATCACAATAAAATCGGGCAATATGTTCAATGATCAAAAGATATTTTTTATTAGAAAATTGTTTAAACGACGTAGTATATACAATAAAATAAATGCATACCAGATTAGAATTAGGAAAATACGGTTTAATTACATTAAAGCTCTTCGATTCGATTCGACTGTTAATTACATGTAAAGTATACTGTTAATTACATTAAAGCTCTTCGATTCGACTGAGGTGGAGAATATTTGAGTCAAGCGTTCAATGATCATCTGAGAAAACGTGGAATTGTTTCACAACTCACTCCTCCGGGAACACCACAGAGGAATGGTGTGTTTGAAAGGAGAAACCGAACTTTATTAGATATGGTTTGGTCAATGATGAGTCATGCAGATCTTCCTTTATCCTTTTACAATCCCACAAAGAACAAAGTGTTTGTTTCTCGCAGTGGTGTTTTCTAGAAAGAGAATTTCCTTCTAAGAAGAACAGTGGGAGTAAAGTATAGCTCGAAAAGTTTGAAAAACGCATGAGGTTGTTTCTAAATGAAAGACATGAGAGTAACTGCATACATTCTTGGAATAAGAATCTATAGAGATAGATTAAATAAGACTATTGGATTATGTCAAGATTCTTATATTGATAAGGTCTTACATAGATTCAAGATGCATGATTCCAAGAAAGGCTTTTGCCAATGTCTACGGCATAATTCTTAGCAAGACTCAGTGTTCTTCGACACATGATGAGCGAGAGCGAACGAGTAGAATCCCATAGGCTTCAGCTATAGGATCTATCATGTATGTCATGATCTGCACTCGTCCAGAGCATGACAATTCAATACCAATCTAATCCAGGTAATAGTCACTGGACAGAAGTCAAGACTGTCCTCAAGTATTTGAGAAATACTAAGGATGGGTTCTTGGTCTATGGAGGAAATGATGAGCTTGTTGTAAATGGTTACACCAATGCCAGCTTTCAGACAGACAATGATGATTTCCGATGACAATCTGGTTTCATTTCTGCCTTAATAGAGAAGCGGTAAGTTGGAAAAGTTCCAAGCAAAGCACCATAGAAGAGTCTCAACGGATGCAAATGTTGTTGATCCATTGACAAAGTCTCTTCCACGGCTTAAGCATAAGAGTCATGCTGCAGTCGTGGCCATTAAGTATCTTAAGATGTGATCTTGATTTTAGTGGGAGCTTTACATATATGATATGATGTTCATATTAACATACATTTGGTTATGTTTTAAAATTAATGAAATTGTTTCAGATTTATTTGATTATTGGATAATTAAATAAATGTCCCAAAATAATTTATATCATTCTTATAGGTCATCAAGTATGTGACTTGATCATGAAATCCTATAAGTGAAAGATGCTATAAATTATTGAGGTCCCTAGCCAAGGTTGTTAACGTGGGACATTAATAACAATGAATGGCTAGTATGTGAGGTGATTGATGACTAAGTTTCATGGAGTTATTCAATATGTGGTATTGAAGTCGATCACATAGATATGTGTTAGAGAACACATGATCGGACTGACCCGCTATGAGAACTCTACAAGATTGTTATATGAGTGTCATAAGAGTTTCTCATTACGACTATTGAGTATAGTCCTTAGACCTGAGTTTGTCATGAATCTTTATTTATGGATTAGTTCACTTTGACCTTGTCAAACGTCAGCCGTAACTGGTGATTATAAAGGCATTGATTAGGTGTTCTATGAAATTTGTAAGGAACAGGGATGGGATTTGTCCCTCCCATAAAACGGGAGATAAATATCTCTGGGCCTATCGAAGATTTGATACTGAGAAATGCATGGCCGTGCTCAAACGAGGTGAATGTCAGTCGTTTGTTTTTATCAGTATAAATCGGAGTTCGATAAACATGCTTTAGCTTAATAAGGATGACACTAGTTCTTGCCTTATGTTGAGATCGAGATATAGAGACAAAGGGATTATGAGAATAGATGATTCTAGTACAAGTGGGAGATTGTTGGGAATGTCCTAAAATCATTTGTACTTACTCTTGTTAAAGTCGTAACGTCGAGGTTCGACAATCATATAATATTAGGTGGTTATAATGTTTTGCTAGAAACCGCTTATAATCTATGAATTGAGAATTCATTACTAGTATTATATGATCCTATAGGGTCGCACACCTAAGCAAACTGAATAATAAATAAGTTAGAGTTTCACATTAAAATATTATGTATATATGATATATAATATGTTTATGTGTATGTGTATATATATATATATATATATTTGGATATGATTTATCTTAATGTGATTAAGATCAAATAATTATTTATGGGTTTGGCCCATTAACATTCCTAATACGATTAGGTCAATGGTCATATATAAATACATACAATATGCTTTGTGAAAGCGAGGAACTTAATCACTAGCCGCACACGAGACGTGTTGTAAAGAAGAAAGGTGTTTCTTCTTAGGCAAGTAATTAGAGAGATCTGACTTAGGCGAAAGTGTTCGTTGAATTTTGAGATACGATCTCAATGGTACTAGCATCCCGTCTCATTTCAGTTTGTGTGCATGTGGATACCGATAGAGGCACGACGTCTGGAGTGCTTTAAATCTCGACTTGGTTTATTCATCTTTTCCGCTGCGAATAACCAGGTATATTCAGATTCCTAAGATCTAGATTTATTTCAGTACTAACATGAGATTCTAGGCAAACTGAATTCATAGGTTAATTTATAATCGTTATAAACCGGTATGAATTCCAACAAAAACGACACTTATTTTGAAACGAAAATTTTACTCTAGAACGACAAATAAATCGAAACGGAGGGAGTACATCATAGTAACATACAAAAGGAAGGAAAACAGTACAAGATAGAAGCCGCTTGTCTCATGAGTCATTTCATTGATCAAAAGAGATACAAACTAAGCTTAATCATCTACAAGAAACAGGACATACCTTCATACCAACAACACAACCTGATTCATTCCCCTGCAAACCGGTCTCATAAGTAGCTAATCAAACGGTAGCAGCAATAGCATACACGAATTTGTAAGACTTGGGTACTGTAAGCACAGCATCAAACCACTCGACCTTTCCCCAAACCTCTTCACTGCTGCGCATTTCCAGCGAGATCTCAGCACACCAAATCATCTTCTCCTTATACCCACCACGTGCAGGCACATACTTATCCCAAAACACCACCATCTTACCACCACTTTCAACCAAATTAACATTGCTATAACGGGCACTTAAGCACTTCTTCCAAACCTTTTACTGTTAGACCAAAGTAACTCTCCACTGGATCCATAACGATAGAATATTCTCTCTATCAAACAATAAGTAACAAACTCTTCCAAGTCCTTTGTATAATCCTTTAGCTTTATAAGGAAAACACTTCTTTCCTTGGAAATCTCTGGCTGTGGATATCCTCTTATCAAGAGGCACGGGCTTCCATGTTTGTGTCTCTGTGTTGAACACTTCAACACATTTCAAAGAATCTGGATTCTTGTAGCTTCCAGCTAAATACATCATCCCATCTATTCCTGGAATGGTGTGAGCAAACCGCAAGCTTGGAGTTTCGACCCACGTGTGCGTTTGACAGTCGAGGAAGAAGACGTTAGAAGAGCAGGAGGCATCATCTTCTTTGTTGATAGCGTAGAGCTTATGACCAACAGCTACGAGATTCGACCATTCCACAGGAGGAGAGTTGAGAATCTGAACCTGAGCCAAAACATTACCTGTTGAGGACTCTGTCTTCTTCTTCTTCTTCTTGTTAAGGGTTTTTTCGGGTTTACGACAGATAGTGAACCAACGAAGGCTAGGTTCGGTAGGGAACTGTAAGCACACATAGAGACACTTCTTGGTGCAGTCTAAGAGATATCGGGTATGGTAAAGCTCCGGTGAAGAAGTGAGTGATCGAAAGGTCTTGGAGACGAGTGAGAGAATCGGATAGTGCAATCTCGCGGGCTAAGCAACCCAATACTAAGTCATAGGGTAGTGGCAAAACTATTGGGAGATCTTACCTAATACAATAGTCAATATTAGGATATACATCAATATATTAGAATAGGAAACTTATCATTATCTATTATATTCTATTCCATATTAGTTTAGGAAATTAGATTGATTTATTTTCTATATAAACTATACATCTTGTAACATTATTTTCATGAGAGTCTAATATAATTCTTCCATAAACACTTTTGTGTTCTTTACTCTCATTAATTCGTCATGGTATCAGAGCAAGAACAAAACTAAGTACTCAAACTCATCTTATTCCTCATGTTGCATTGCAAAAATCGCAGAACAACAACGCTTCATTGAGAACTTCTTATTCACGATTCGAAGAAGATTTTCATTCAATCATAGTCTCGCTGTCTTTGCAAAATCGCAAATCAGAAAACTTATTCTCTATTCCTTTGTTTCTCGATTTGAATCAAGGAAAATTCATTCAACAATTCAAGCATTCACTCATCAACTTTAGTATGGCTATTAGCTCACGAAAGATTCAGATTTCTTAACGGCAGTCTACCTGGCAGCCGATTCACCCTACCTTGAAGATTGGACTGCAAACAAAAATCTCATTATAGGATGGATAAAACAATCAATCAAACCAAAAACCAGATCATCAATCTCAACTCGTGAAAACGCAAAAGAGTTATGGGACATTCATCAAGCTTCCGCAACATGAACAGCCAGCGTTGTTTTACAAGCTTTTGAGTTATTTCTACTACTATATTTTGAAAATTTTCCAATCTCACACGTGTTACCACGTATGAGCTTGAGGGAGGGTATTGGGAGATCTAGAAGTTCGACCTAATTCAATAGTCAATATTAGGATATACATCAATTTATTGGAATAGGAAACTTATCATAATCTATTACATTCTATTCCATATTAGTTTAGGAAATTAGATTGATTTATTTTCTATATAAACTATATATCTTGTAACATTATTTTCATGGAAGTCTAATATAATTCTTCCATAAACACTTTTTGTGTTCTTTACTCTCATTAATTTGTCACAAACAGAAGGTGGGTTCTGTTGCCGGTGGTTCTTGATCGGAAGGAATGGCTTTGGAGATGTGTTTGGAAGGCATGGCCTCTCCCAAAAATTTTGTGGCTGTGATCTGATCTATACGCGATGTTTGGGCTTTGTTTTAATGCGCCTCTGTTAAATGATTATTTCGTTAGGAGGAATTAAGGCAATAGTTCAGTTTAAAAAAAAAAAATAAGGCAATAGTGTTAATGTAAGTCTGATAAGATTTTTTTTTGGTCAAAATAAGTTTGATAAGATTAATAAGAAAATTCGGAAGAAAAAAGAAACTTATATATCGTGTGATCTTTCTCACATAAATAAATGATTTTTCTCTTGAACCTAAAAAATATAAAAATAAAATATTGTTCGTAACTACACATGCTGATGCATGATTATATACATAAAGTACTCGAAAATATGTAAAAGCTATCATTTGGTATGTGATCCTTAAAAATTATTGAGCTGCAATAGCCGGAGAAGATCGCATGCATCGTTCTCCTTTAACCGTCAATGTCTCCATTTTCAACCCCCTAACGAGTGGCTTAGTCCTTCAATGGATTTTGTATAGAGTAGTGCGTACAGATAATTGATTAATTACGATTGAATTACCTCTGTTGATCCCTTTTATATTATTTGAGGAGCACTTTTAATTTTTAACTTTATGTTCATGTGTGATTAACACAATTGCCATTACTTAGGTGTCATCATGAGAATCCTTCTCACACCTTTTATAAAAGAAACCTCTTTTCCCTAGAGATATTACATATAGTGCCATTGAACCTTTAAACTAGATAGTTATTATACTCTATGTTTTCTCTTCTTATAACATTTTGCATTTGCGTTTATCCCCTTATATCATCTCGTGTCTCATGCCAGTAAAAACTATTGCGTGTATTTACGTTATAACATTTCGTGTCCACATAAATATATTTGTATCCGCGTATTAACGTTATTGAGCTTAGTTTGTTCGACTGAGGAAGAACATAGAGATCTTACTGAAGAAGAACATAAAGCTCTTATTGAGCTTAGTTTGTTTGACTGAGGAAGACCATTGATATCTGATTGAGCTTTAAGCTAAATATTGTTTATTAACTCGATCCTAAAAGATTTACCGACCACTTATATAAACTGCATCGTCATATATTGGTTCACGTTTGTTCCAAAAACATTGAGAACATAGAGATCCGTTACAAATATATTGTTTTTTCAATTTTACTGAACTTAGTTTGTAAAGTATTCCACGTATATATGTTCTATTTTCTTCATCTTAAGAATCCTATTATTCCAGTGCATGATAATGTTTGTAAAGTAGTTCTCATTTTTTTTTATGTTTTAGAAATTATATAAAAAATTTGACAAACATCCCTTATGTAAAATACACGATCACTATAATTATTTCTTAATAATAAATTGATGAGCTGACTAATTTTTTTCTTTTGAACTAAATACTGACTAATTTGTTTTATTATACTTTTTGTTTATAATTATTAGACCAAATATATATGTTACGTGAAGAATGTAATTTCATTGTGTTTTCTATAAAAGTTGAGAGAATGTTATGGTTTCCTAAAATACTTTACAAAATTATCAATCATGTCACTATAACTGATTTCGCGATTATGACTACATTCTGATAAGAAACTATATTATTTTTTAATCTCTTTTATTTTTGTATATTTATGTGGATGCCTAATCACGTAATCCTTCCACGACAATTCCGAGCTCCAAAATATTTGGTAACTAATGCATGATTGAATCAAATTTCAAATTTTGAATTGAATAATGATCTAATTCTATAAGATATTAAACAAATAAGGTATAAACTTATTTAGAAGTAATTAGATTATACACCTTCCTTTTTTGACACTCAATAATTTTAGTCAAAAGTCAAAACCAATTCTGTACGAAATTTATAACAATTTTCGTATAAATGATTTTTGTATTTAATGTCGTATATATGGTATTTATTGTTGCATTAATAGGTTAGTGATTGGTTCTTCTATACAAACACCAACCTATATCGTACAACATTTCATCCCAAGCATAAACTCTTACCGCTCTCTATACGATTTAGTTGTTCTTAAGTATAAAATGGTTGGTTTTGATTTTGTTGTTGATTCGAAGCCTTTGAAGTCTATATGTGGAAGATAAGGGTAATTGTTTGAACGGGCCTTTATATTTTAATTTTATATTTTACATTGGATAAGTTAAAGATTTTGGTTATGGAATCCATATCTAAATTTTAAAAATGAAAGAGGTTTTCAATATATTTATAATAATTGATTATTAGGTTTAAAGAAACCGAATATTATAGGACATCAAGAATATTCAATTTTTTTATTACTATTTTAAACAGTTATTTAAATACATGAGTTGATAACAAAATAATAACACTTATTAACTGCCCGAATTGTAAGATATGTAGTTTATATTTAATTTTTTTGTAGATGTTATATCTAATAAGTTTCAAATTTTTTTAAAAAAATTTGTAGAGAATTTTGACCCGCTATATATAATATATATTTATCATTGTATTAGGTTATAACCCGTATTATTACAAGAGATCATTATTTTACCTTTTTAAAAAAATCATATAACAAACTATGTTAGTTTATAATATTTCATATTTTTATAAAAACATGTATGCATAATTTATTTAAATAAAAATTAAAATAAATAGTTTATTTTCAAAAGGATGTAAATATTAAATAAAATAGTCCATTTTTAACTTATTTGAGTTTGGTGAAAAAATCATTTTAATGTTTTATAATTTATAAATATTTTTTTCAACTCGTAATAGAAAATATTATATTATGTACAATGATTTAAATACTTTAATTGACCAGTATGAAATTTATAAAATAACAAAGTAAAGTTGTATTATTGTTTTTATATATAATTATATGTGTTATAAAATTAGGATATTTTAAATTCTTACTATAAAATTGGTACCTTATAAAATCAATCATTAATAATTACTCCATTTAATGTCTTACCTTAAATAAGATCACCGAAATTTATTGTTATTAGAATTAAAAATAATATTAGAATTATAGTGTATAGTTTTTTTTATATTTTTCACCTAGAAGAAAGTTGGGTCTAACTTTGTGATTATGTTTTAATAGTATTGATATGTTCGTATATTTACAGAAACATTTTTTTTTTTGTTAATGGGATTCCAAGCAAAGCATATTGAATACCAAATTTATAAATGGTTAGTACAAAAAACAGTAAAATAAAATTCCGAGATGGCTTTATACAATACCGGTCAACCCACAATTTATTTTTGTTTAATTCCATTTCGGTTTGCTTTTTTTTTTGGTTTTCGGTATTTTAGTTTATAAAATAGCTATTATATTAAAACCATATATGTTTTAGCTTGGTTCGGTTTATATACCGTTAGTTTTTGGGTTATTCTGTTTTTTTTTATATCAAAAACCCATAATATATTTATCTCATATAACATTTTGTGAATTTTACTTTAGATGATTAGATATCGGCTTTAATAAGGCTTTAATAAAACATGAAGATAATTCAGTTTTTTAAATAGATCACTTTTCTTTTCTTTTTTACAATTTAAAATAATTACTAAACATATTAAGTTAATAATAACTTTTATTTTTATAAAATAAAAATAAGAAAATTAGTAGTCCATAATATTATTAAATAACTAAATATTAGCACACATTTTTGTCAATGAAAAAGTAAAAATTATGTTTTGTTTAATTTGATTAAATGAAAGGAACAATTTTAACATAAAATATATATAAAATTACTAAAATCAATATTTTAAGTATGAATATCATAACAATAAAAATAAACTATATATCTTATTAATTATGCTATATAATTTACATATAAATATGCTACTAGTTTTTAGTAATTGATTTATTCGGTTTGATTGGTTTATGTACCAAATAGTATCTATATACGGTGGTTTTTTTAATAATAACATCATTCGGTATATTCGATATTACTAAATCCAAACTACAATTTTTTTGGTTCGGTTTTAGTTAGTTCAGTTTTACTGTATTGAACACCCTTAATCTTTTTGGTAAAGTGTAATACATGGAATTTATAGTATATTTTTGAATTTTGATTTGATCATCCAAATACAAACTATATCTAATAAAAAATTAGTTATATTGACAATGTAATATTAATCTCACTCCTAAGTTTTCTATTGGTATGTTTTCGATTTTATCTAATTTGTTCTAATATGAATACTACCAAGTAACCATGAATATGTTAATACTTACTTATTTAGTTAGAACTGTCTAAACATGAGTAAATATTTTTCACTTCTCAAGCAGATATTTATGGGACTGTGGTAGGAGTAGGATTTCTTGAAGAATATATGACAGAACCTACCGACAGGAACAATGATTTCATCGACAATAAAATTTGGTTCTTTGTTATAGACATAGAGTAAATAATTAACATTTGTAAATAAAATTGTCTCATTTTGTAGTTGTTCATTGTTGCTGAAATATTATGATTTTCACTGATTACAGTTATGTGACTATTAAGTATGTCTCTTATGGAGCATTTGCTCACGTTTTCCAAGATTTATGAAATTCTATAGATGCAAACGTTGTACTCTGTGTTTTATAGTTTTGGCAAATTAATTGGGAGAATGTAATCTATTTTACAGTTTTCGAATAAATACAAAATGTAATAGATATCCCTTTGAGTTCTTTGCTAATATAATTTTTTTATCATGATAAGGTCGATTGAAAGGTGACTAATATTGATTGGCTTTCCAAAATTGTGTTTGAGCCCGATAATATTCTAGAAATTGACGCTTTAAAAAAAGAAGGAATACATTTCATTCAACAAGTTTGGTAAAACAAATTTGTTTAATTTTATAAGCTGGTATATTTTGTTATTGCTCTTGATAGGATTGCAGACGAAGAGTTTTGAAGATTCATGTCGGCACAGTTGTGGATCCTTCAGTTTTTTTTTGTTTCTGTTTTTTGTTTTTTGTTTTATAATTTGTTCTTTTGATATTTTATTATTCTATTGTTTATGTTTTGTTATATCTATAATTCATAATTTATATTATGAAAGCAATAATAATATTTCCTATGTTTCGTTATATCTATAAGTCTTCGTTTACGCTCATAGATTTGCTTGCACAAACTATATTTTAATTACACATAAGGAATAACACAAATTTAAAAAATAAAAGAAATTCAGAGCTTATCCTATATTAACATGCACAATTTCTTTACATCTTTAATTATATAACATATAATATTTATGACTATGATTTTTATATTTTTAATACCAGTAGATTAAAAATATATAATTTCTGTTAGATCTTTCACTCCGTGCAGGGTGCGGGTTACCACCTAGTTAGTCTTAAAACAGTTGTGTTAGAAGAACTACTAGAAGAAGTCTTCTACCCCAAAATCTTGAAATCAAATATTTTTACTAGATAATAATATATACTTTATTAAACATAAAAATCAATTTATAAAATGTTTATTATAAACAAAAAGTAAATATTTATATGTCAAATTTTAATTTTTGAAAAGTATTTAAGTTTCCAAAATCTAACAATACAAAAATACCAGCATAAATTAAACATATGTTATCAAACCTTAATTAATGGACAATCATGACTAACAAACTATATTCACTCATCTATATAGATAAGGTCTAATTTTATTTAATTTAATTAATATCTACATGATTTCAATTTATTTTTATCAAATTGTTTTTCATAATTTTATAAATTAATTTTAGGATTAAATATTTGATTAGACTTTTGGAGAAGTCTTCTCGAGGATGAATAGTCTTCTCGAGATGAATAGACTTCTCAAAAAAATTTCTAGGAAAAGACTTCTTTGTTTAGAGAAGAATTTCGAAGGCTATAATTGTAAAAATGTCTATATGTTTTTAGTTTGGTCATAAGGTTATAGTTGTAATTTTACTATTTTTGAAGGTTACTTTTGCATTTAATTGAATTTAGGGTATAAATTTGCATTCAAATTTAAGTTTCAGATTACTATTAGCAAATCAGAAAATTTATTTAAAATTAATTCAATTGAAAATTTTGGAATAATATTTATTTCTTGGTCCAACCTTCTTGTATTTAAAATAATG
The DNA here is from genome assembly GCA_016771965.1 of Brassica carinata. NCBI lineage: Eukaryota > Viridiplantae > Streptophyta > Magnoliopsida > Brassicales > Brassicaceae > Brassica > Brassica carinata. Next base: position 45,217,125 of record CM028687.1, on the reverse strand, counting down.
CAGATATTATTAAATATGTCCCAAAGTTTGTTGATGTAATATAAGTTAAATGAAAATAAAAGACTAGCAGGCTGTGTCAGGCAACAACCATTTTTCGTCATTCACATGAACGCGGAGCTCCCGATTTGGTTCACAGAGTCAGTATGAGTCTATTTATGTTGATGAAATAAAATAAAAATAAAAGACATGATATGAAATCATTTTATTTTATTAACATCTAGCAGTAGTCTCATCATCTCCGTGATTGTATTCAAAATTTTATAACTAATAAATTGTACTCCCTCCATTTCGTAAGAATGTCGTTTTTGGATTTTATTTTTGTTTCACAAAGAGTGTCCTCTATATTTTCAATGTAAAATTTTAAGTAAAATTCATTTTTATTTATATTTTTAATACATTAATTAGAAATGAAAATTTATATATTGTGTGAAAAGAAAATAAAATTGATTTTTAACATAACTTTTAATATGCGTAAAAATGATCAAATGATAATCTTTGTGAAGCAGAGAGAGAGAAAAAATAATTATAATATGAATTATAGGATTTAATTGTTATAATAAATTTTAATATCTACTTTCAAAAATTTTTACGTTTTTTTTTAAATGTACACTTGATACTTCGTTCCAAACTCTTACTGCAGACCGCCAGCTAAATATACCCTAGGGGCTAGGGCTAACACATGGTCGGTCACGTACACATATTCTTGATATTTTGTTTTACATTCTTATTATTATTATAACCCTAAGTTGTATTTGAACAATTAAACTAATAAAATCTTATAAATCATGTAATTCTTTACTCAAACCATCACACTTACCCTATAAATATCCCACTTAGACACTCGCAATTTCTTCACCAATCTCAGACATAAACAACACTCCAATTTTCTTTCAAGGCTAAGAAAAATGGCTTTTAGAAACTCTCTTGCCATCTTCTTTGCCTTGAACATCATCTTCTTCACCCTAACCGAAGCCGCCCGCTCTGGTTGTCCACCAGGGTCATACAAACCCAAACCTTCCCCAACCGCTCCAGCCATCCAGACATGCCCAAAAGATACAATAAAGCTCGGTGTTTGTGTTAACGCGCTTAACTTATTGAATGTGACATTGGGTGCTCCTCCAGTTAAGCCATGTTGCAGCCTCATTGACGGTTTGGTCGATCTAGAAGCTGCGGTTTGTCTTTGCACCGCGCTTAAAGCTAGCATTCTCGGCATCAAAATTAACCTTCCAATCAACCTTAGCTTGCTTCTCAACGTTTGCAGCAGAAAGGCTCCACGCGGCTTCCAATGCCCTTGATTTCTCAAACACGTCAAAATATTGCTAAATCTTGAATTTGTTGCTATGTTTCAGTTTGGTCGAACTTTAATTTCTGTTCCTGTTTTTTTTTTTTTTTAATCTTATCTTATTTGAATTGGTGGATGAGGGTAAGAAATGAGTTTGTTTTGTAATTTGTTTCATTTGTTTTGATGAATAAGATATAACAATTTCGGTGTTACGTTAAATGTTTGCGTCGTTTTATTAAAACAAAAATACAGAAGTATTTTAATTTACTATGTCACTAGATGATAATCCGCGCCTTGCGCCGGGTAAGTTTTTTAAAAATATATTGTATTATCAGTAACTTTTTTTTTACATTTGATTAGGGATGGCATTCGAGTACTATTTGGTTCAGTTAAGTTATGTTCGGTTTGGATCTTGCGGGTTTGGTTTGAATCTTTACATGTTCGGTTTAGATTCGGATAACCCATTTAATTAAAAAAAATTAAAGTTCATATATACTTTAAATTTTTCAAAATCTAAAAATAAAAATAACATATAACATATAATTTGAATAATGTATGCCAAATACTTAAACTTAACAAAATATTGGTTTAGTTTAAATATTTGGATTGAAAATCAATAGATATTTTCAGTATTTTTGGTATTTTGAGTAACGTTTAGCTATTTTAAACATACATTTTAACTATTTTTATACATTTCTAAGTATTTTGGACAATTTAAAACATCTTATGTATTTTGTATATTCATTTAGATATTAAATTTAAAATAATTAATATATTTAAGTATATATATAAATCTGGTTCGAATATACTTGGAATAGCCAAAATATTTCGGTTCGGATCAGGTTGAGTTCCGATTCTCTATATACCAAAATTTTGAGATTGTTCGGATATCTAACCAATTTGGTTAAAGTTTTGTACTACTTTTTCGGATTGGATTTGGTTCAGTTATTTGGTTTCAGATTCTTTGTCCAATCCTATATATTTTATTGTAATAAAATTTTTAGCGGAAGTGATGATGGTCCATATTGATTTTGTGTATGCAATAATTTTTAAATCAAAACATTTTCTACTATGTACATGGCCTATTTAGTTAATCATTAAAAATCATTCGAGGTCCATTAAAGAAAAATGATGGACTGAACTAAAAAACGTTACCATTGTTCACAAATTTTCAATATGAGACTTCTACCATTTTTAGTAATTTATAGTCAATTTAAAAAATTCAAAATATAACATATAAGAAAAAAATCTAATTTTTTATTATATGTTTAATGTGATTGTTTAATTTCTTTTAATAATATAACATTAAAAAAAGTATAGAGGATAAAAAATTATTATCAGATCTTTATTATTCATAATCATTAATTGTGATATCTATGTTATTCATATTAGGTAATTCCATAGCTTTTATTTAAAGTAAGAATGGAGAATATTATTTTGTACACTACTGATTCATTTGATAATTGTTTAATAAAAATATAATATATGTGTAGATGGACCAACCTATTTCTCTAGCAATTCTGAGAATGATTCTCATGATGATATGTGGTTACCAAAAAATTTTGTAATGATCCATGATTAATATATAGAGCATTATAAAAATACTAAAACAATACCTAGAAAGTCTAGGATACTAGGATTAAATGACAATTATGACTAGACCACGTATTATTATTTTTGAATAAATGTTAATTTTTTTCTTCAAATTTTTTTTTAATATCGTGTGCAACTGTTTTTCTAAATAAAATAAATAAATTTGTATGCTCTAATCTAATTCTATGTACGTTTTCTTGGGTCAACAAACACTTAAACCATTGTCGTACTTTCGGTCGCCCAGTCGTCGGATGATAGAGAGCCTATTTCTGATGGTTATATCAATGATCTTGATGAGGTGAGTTGATGGTAATTGATTCTTGCCATGCCTGAGTCAACTTTTTTCTTTCCAGATAAAATGCATAGCTGTTAAAATTTGTACGGGAGCAAGAACAGTCGAACCCAATTTTGATCGGTAACATCCAAGTGACAATCGACACTACACGTGAACATGCAGAGATGGTCGATCCGATAATACTTGAGGTTGATGCAAATTGAGTCTTACCAGACCAAGAGGGTCATGCACGCGACAGAGCTGGGCAATTGATTGATGATGTTGGGAATGTGATCCATGATGTAATGGTTGTTGCCGAGAATGATGGGAATGCTGAGTTGTTTGACTGAGAACACTGAGAGATTACAACAGGCATGATCAGTTATATGCCAACAAGTTTTCGATTAGACCTCCACCATTCCAAAGGAATGACTTTGAGCTGAAACCCGTCTACTATACTGTTGTAGGTCAATACCAATACCATTTTTGTGGTCTTCCTCATGAGCATCCTATGGACTATCTCAGGAGGTTTGGGGTTCAAGTATCTAGCATCGAGCATACAGCTTAATGGAGTCTCTGAAGTCTACCTCTTCTGGAAGCTGTTCACATACTCTCTATATAAAGATGCAGCTTATTGGCTCAACTAGTTGGCAGCAGGATCTCTCACTACCTGGAATGGCACCAAGCACACTTTTCATAACAACTTGTTTGGTAATGCAAGGTCTGAAGAGCTAAGAAACAAAATCTCGTTTTTTTCTCAGGGTCCTACAAGCATTCAAGACATCTTCGGTCAGATTCGGGGCTTATCAAAGAGACTGTCAACACTATGAATTTAGTGAAGTTTAACTGTTAGGAGTATTCTTAAGCGGTATTGATTGGAGGTACCAGATGGTTCTGGATGCTGCAAGCGAAGGGAACTTCAAAATTAGGAGTCCAAAAGAAGCAAGAAGGTTGACTGAGAACTTGGTGTCTACCAATAGTACCATGAATGCAGATCTTGAGAGAATTAACTATGGATGGAGGACAGATTATTGAAGTTAAAGCCAAATTGGATTCTGTTCACAAGCAATTTCATCCGTTCACAAGCCAAACCAGACCGGTGTTGGCAGTTTTTGTTATCAGTTGATCCAAGAAATTTCACTACAGGTTGATATATTGGAACCATCTGAAAAGAAGGATGTGAATTACATCAACGGATCTGGTTTTCAGGGATACTATCAGATGTTCCAGTCACATAATTCTTTTCAGGGTAACAATATTTTACCTGGAACTATGGTGCTTCTACTTATCAAATGCATCATGCAACAACTTGAGAGAACATAACTGAAGCGATGTTGGGTCAGGTATTAGAGGGTCAGCAGAAGATGAGTGTAGACTTCAAAAATTTTGATGAGGTGAGTTGATGGTAATTGATTCTTGCCATGCCTGAGTCAACTTTTTCTTTCCAGATAAAATGCATAGCTGTTAAAATTTGTACGGGAGCAAGAACAGTCGAACCCAATTTTGATCGGTAACATCCAAGTGACAATCGACACTACACGTGAACATGCAGAGATGGTCGATCCGATAATACTTGAGGTTGATGCAAATTGAGTCTTACCAGACCAAGAGGGTCATGCAGCGACAGAGCTGGGCAATTGATTGATGATGTTGGGAATGTGATCCATGATGTAATGGTTGTTGCCGAGAATGATGGGAATGCTGAGTTGTTTGACTGAGAACACTGAGAGATTACAACAGGCATGATCAGTTATATGCCAACAAGTTTTCGATTAGACCTCCACCATTCCAAAGGAATGACTTTGAGCTGAAACCCGTCTACTATACTGTTGTAGGTCAATACCAATACCATTTTTGTGGTCTTCCTCATGAGCATCCTATGGACTATCTCAGGAGGTTTGGGGTTCAAGTATCTAGCATCGAGCATACAGCTTAATGGAGTCTCTGAAGTCTACCTCTTCTGGAAGCTGTTCACATACTCTCTATATAAAGATGCAGCTTATTGGCTCAACTAGTTGGCAGCAGGATCTCTCACTACCTGGAATGGCACCAAGCACACTTTTCATAACAACTTGTTTGGTAATGCAAGGTCTGAAGAGCTAAGAAACAAAATCTCGTTTTTTTCTCAGGGTCCTACAAGCATTCAAGACATCTTCGGTCAGATTCGGGGCTTATCAAAGAGACTGTCAACACTATGAATTTAGTGAAGTTTAACTGTTAGGAGTATTCTTAAGCGGTATTGATTGGAGGTACCAGATGGTTCTGGATGCTGCAAGCGAAGGGAACTTCAAAATTAGGAGTCCAAAAGAAGCAAGAAGGTTGACTGAGAACTTGGTGTCTACCAATAGTACCATGAATGCAGATCTTGAGAGAATTAACTATGGATGGAGGACAGATTATTGAAGTTAAAGCCAAATTGGATTCTGTTCACAAGCAATTTCATCCGTTCACAAGCCAAACCAGACCCGGTGTTGGCAGTTTTTTTTTGTTATCAGTTGATCCAAGAAATTTCACTACAGGTTGATATATTGGAACCATCTGAAAAGAAGGATGTGAATTACATCAACGGATCTGGTTTTCAGGGATACTATCAGATGTTCCAGTCACATAATTCTTTTCAGGGTAACAATATTTTACCTGGAACTATGGTGCTTCTACTTATCAAATGCATCATGCAACAACTTGAGAGAACATAACTGAAGCGATGTTGGGTCAGGTATTAGAGGGTCAGCAGAAGATGAGTGTAGACTTCAAAAAAATTTTAGATTATGTAGCTGAATGGTAAATTTGAAGTTCTGCACACTCATGTGAAACATATGGATGTTTAGGTTGCTCAAACTGCTGAAGATGTGAAGAGGCTAGAAGGAATGATTCATGGAAGGTAACAAATCATAGACAATTTTTCAATGCCGTTATGGTAAAGGGGGATGAACAACACGGGTATGGAAGGAGAAACAAGATAGATTAAGAGACTACGGAGTCACAGAAGTTAGTGTCGATCGACACGAAGAAGGTGCCAGTCAACATCCATCAGATTCTAGAGAGAGAGAGGCAAAAATTGACCACATCTTTCCATCTCAACATCAAAGAGTCGACACTGGAGCACAGTGTCGATCGACACCCCCTTGTGTTGAACAACACCCTTTGAGAAAAATCACACAAACTTCACCAAAGACTACTGACAACCGACACTCATCTGGTGTCGATCGACACTCATGGATGGATTCGCTACCTGTTTGTATGATCACACCGATACCAATTGGGCAGAGGGTTATACCCAAAGTCTGTACTTACCCAAGAATCTTAAATGGTCTATCAATGCAGAAGAGTATGCTGGTTGCAAGAGAGTGAAAATGATTCTCGAAAGAGTCTCCTTTGAAGATGCTTATGATGCATTCAGCTTCACTCAGTTTTTTTCAAGAATACTGAAGAGACCATGGAAGAGATCAAAACACTATATGATGAAGCTAAAAGTGCAGCAGCGAAGGTCAAAAAATTGACAAAGCTAGCAGACTCTGGGAAGTTTGTAGTTTCATGCACTATTGTATGAATTAAATTTCATGATGCTCTACACAATATTAATGCTGAAACTAGTGTCATGCCTAAGGATATCGCTGAAAAACTAAGACTTACCAAATAAATTTTGAAAACCAAACTGGCTTTTTCAGACCTCTCTAACAGATCTCCACATGGTGTAGTCAACAATTTGGATGTGAAGATTGGGAATTGCATTGTCCATGTTGACTTTTTATGTGTTATAGATTAGAAATGGATCAACTATACATCTTCTTTTTGAAAGAGCTTTTGTAGCTACAATGGGTGCAGTATTTGACATGAAAAAGAACATATTATCTCTTTTAAAATATCGATGAGAATGTCTTCTACAAACATGTTTTACCAAAAAGAGGTATTCATCTAGCCTTTTACAATGGGATATCTTATGATCATCTACATGTAGTTGTTTCTCAGGTAGACTAAAGTGATAAAAACAATGTCAAAAAAATTCCTGGATGGATACATTGGTAATATCATATAATTCTAAGGGAAAGAGAAAAAAGAAGAAGGTGAAGACAAATAATCAAGAGATATATTTACTTGACAATGGTTCCTCAGAGCTTCTCAGATGGTGCCATTGAGTACAGGGTGCACAGCAGAGGTTTCTCACAGTCATTTGTTTAGGTTAGAGAAGTGTTCACTTCAAAGATAATGGACAAAGGGGAAGCTGCAGTGAAAGCCTTCAGGGACTGATTCTAGTCTCCAAAGTCGAACTAATTACTTTAAACAAGCGCTTAGTGGAAAGAAATCCACTGGTAAGTATTATTTATGCAAAAAAGGTTCGTGTTGCAGAGTACTTTGTGTCGGTCGACACCTTCTTGGTGCCGATCGACACCCTACCTACCTGATGAGTAACAATCGACACCCTCAAGTGTCAGTCGATGCTCCCACCATTCTCAGATACGTTTCTACTTTTCCTTAGCTCTTATTTGTTTTTCTTTGTTTCTTTTGCCAATCTCAGACTGTATAACACTGGGGACATTGCTGTTTAAGTCTGGAGAAAGTGTTTACTGACATTGTGTTTTGTTATGAGTGTCAGTTATGTCGTTTTATCGAGTCAAGATTTGAATTAGTTGGGAACTATGAGCTTTTCTTAGAACTAATCACTTAACTGTTTACCTATCACCATTCTTTGAGTTATTTATTGCAGGTTGTACAACATGGAAAAGCCAAGATCGATCTTCCATTAACATTCATGCTTGTGAGAGTGTCTAGGGATCCAAAAGTAGCCTCCAACATTAATCAATTTCAACATCTTGTCTTGGGACTTTGGCATACACTGGATCGGATTTCTTTTTCAGATCTGAGAAGACAAGTCCATGTGAGTATGGTTTCCTTCTATCTTTCCTTCAGCATCTAAAAAATGAGAAAAAAAGAATAAGATGATTTCATGTGGAGTAAAGGGATAGGAAAAAATCATGTGACCCCATTATTTACTTCGAATGGTATGCACAAAGCTGGAAGTGAGGGGTAGGAAATTTCTTGTGACCTCATTATTCACGTACACTTTGGAGCTTGAAAAATAAAGAAAAAGACGAGAAATTGTTTCAGTGAAATGAGAAAATAGAGAGAGGAAAGAGACCATAGAATACCGTCTTTGTGACTAGAGCCTGAACGGATAACAGTCTATGTGTCTTTTGATCGATATTCACTCGATGAGACTGCACAAAAGGCTCGTAAATAAGTTCAGTGGTGTTTATTTGGGATGTCCCTTATGAGCTGTGGGATGAAATGGTTTGTTAGCTAAGCAGAGGTCTATTACACTGAAGTACCTTATAGGGTGGTAAAAATTTGATATGGCTTACAACATGTAATGGTGAAAGTGTATGTTATATTGAATATGTGAGTTCCTACGTTTTCAAACCTCTTTCAAAGGTTTAGATTCACTTTTGCTTGAGCTCAAGCAAATGATAACTCTGGGGAAATTGATATACCATGGTTTTATGAGTCTTGAACTTGATATAATTCTTTATATTGTTTGTCTAGAGTTTTTTTATTATGTTTGGAGTCGGCTTTCAAGTCTTTGCATTTCTAGGTACACTTTGGACAAGTTTGGAGATTCTGGAGAAAATGGGAGTCTGAAGAGAATGAGAGCCGAACAAACCAAGTTGGACTCGAACAATGCACTTTGTCTCGATCGACACCATGGACAGTGTCGGTCGACACCCATCCCAACAAAGCCAGCCAACAGGACTTTTCTGAAATTTCAAGAATTTGCAGTTTGGCCTAGAAGTTTTCATTATTTACAAAGAAGACCTAAACATGTTTTATCTCTATATGAACTATTCTAAACCATTGTTTAGGCTATGCTATAATTTAGATTTGGAGAGACATATCAGAACTTCTTCAGAGATCGATTTCAAAGTCCAATATTTCTTAATTTATTTTATTTATGATTTTTTCAGAATATAATTCGTCTTGCATTGATCAAGTCCGAATAAATCCACCTGTTAGACTTAGGGTTTTCCAATGATTTATGAACTGCTAAAATGAATTGTTAGAGTTTATCTTTTATTCTTCATATTGATTGTTCTAAACGCTACATTTGAATTAACAACCGAATAATCTAGTTCGTATGATAATTGGTAGATGCAAAAGCATTTTTGATTTTCTGAATTAATCTTGATGAGTTAAATTACTATTCACATAGAAATTTGGTTTATGGATTTTGTAAACATACCGAACCTGATATCCAAAGAGGTGTAGATAAATTAAGTGGTGTTTATTTGGGATGTCCCTTATGAGCTGTGGGATGAAATGGTTTGTTAGCTAAGCAGAGGTCTATTACACTGAAGTACCTTATAGGGTGGTAAAATTTGATATGGCTTACAACATGTAATGGTGAAAGTGTATGTTATATTGAATATGTGAGTTCCTACGTTTTCAAACCTCTTTCAAAGGTTTAGATTCACTTTTGCTTGAGCTCAAGCAAATGATAACTCTGGGGAAATTGATATACCATGGTTTTATGAGTCTTGAACTTGATATAATTCTTTATATTGTTTGTCTAGAGTTTTTTATTATGTTTGGAGTCGGCTTTCAAGTCTTTGCATTTCTAGGTACACTTTGGACAAGTTTGGAGATTCTGGAGAAAATGGGAGTCTGAAGAGAATGAGAGCCGAACAAACCAAGTTGGACTCGAACAATGCACTTTGTCTCGATCGACACCATGGACAGTGTCGGTCGACACCCATCCCAACAAAGCCAGCCAACAGGACTTTTCTGAAATTTCAAGAATTTGCAGTTTGGCCTAGAAGTTTTCATTATTTACAAAGAAGACCTAAACATGTTTTATCTCTATATGAACTATTCTAAACCATTGTTTAGGCTATGCTATAATTTAGATTTGGAGAGACATATCAGAACTTCTTCAGAGATCGATTTCAAAGTCCAATATTTCTTAATTTATTTTATTTATGATTTTTTCAGAATATAATTCGTCTTGCATTGATCAAGTCCGAATAAATCCACCTGTTAGACTTAGGGTTTTCCAATGATTTATGAACTGCTAAAATGAATTGTTAGAGTTTATCTTTTATTCTTCATATTGATTGTTCTAAACGCTACATTTGAATTAACAACCCGAATAATCTAGTTCGTATGATAATTGGTAGATGCAAAAGCATTTTTGATTTTCTGAATTAATCTTGATGAGTTAAATTACTATTCACATAGAAATTTGGTTTATGGATTTTGTAAACATACCGAACCTGATATCCAAAGAGGTGTAGATAAATTAAGGTAAAAAGGGTTTTCCTCTCTGGCGACTCCAAGGCGATTCCATGGTGGCTTGATCAGATCCTCTTTGGGATTTTTTTTAGCATCGGATCTGTTATCCTTTGAAAACAGAGAGCTCTTTCGACAAACATAGTACTCATCGTTGTGAGGTTTTGAGAAGCTTGTATTGTCTCGTTTCGATCGTCTCTAACGTGGATCTCATGGTAACGATCTTGTTCTGGTCATTGTCTCTATCAATGAATCGCACACGTTCAGCTCATATGGCGGACATCAAGGGAAAGAGGATCTGCTACGAGGACGATGACGGACCAATCCAGTTAACAGACCAAGGCGATTCCCCTTTGATTCGCGACTATCGCCTTTCACTAATAGGAAAGATCCTCAACCTTAAAAAGAAAACGGTGGTGAAACTACTCCAGACCATGCCGGCGCAGTGGAAGATGCAGGATCGCATCACAGCCAATGACCTGCGTAACGGAAAGTTTCTTCTAAATTTTTCCAATGAGGAGGACCTTCAATCGGTTTTATGACAGGGACCATTCCATTACAACTTTTGTATGTTTGTCCTGGTTCGTTGGGAGCCTGTAGTTCACGATGACTACCCGTGGGTAATCCCGTTCTGGGTAGAGATAATGGGGATCCCATTGCATTTGTGGACGATTAGAAACCTGGAGGATATTGGGCGAAGGCTTGGAAACATTGATACTGTGGAGCTCACTGCAGGCCGTATGCTGATTGATGTGGATACGAGGAAGCCTTTAACTTTCACCAGGAAGATTGCCTCACCAGAAGGAGAAGAAGTATCGATTCAAATACATTATGAAAAGCTCTTCAAACATTGCTCTACGTGTAAGATGTTAACACACGAAATGGCCTACTGCCCGAGTAAGATTAATGACTTCGACAAGTCAGAATGGGAGAACTGGTGTCTGAGAGAAGAGAATGAGAGCGAACAAACCAAGTTGGACTCGAACAATGCACTTTGTCTCGTCGACACCATGGACAGTGTCGGTCGACACCCATCAACAAAGCCAGCCAACAGGACTTTTCTGAAATTTCAAGAATTTGCAGTTTGGCCTAGAAGTTTTCATTATTTACAAAGAAGACCTAAACATGTTTTATCTCTATATGAACTATTCTAAACCATTGTTTAGGCTATGCTATAATTTAGATTTGGAGAGACATATCAGAACTTCTTCAGAGATCGATTTCAAAGTCCAATATTTCTTAATTTATTTTATTTATGATTTTTCAGAATATAATTAGTCTTGCATTGATCAAGTCGAATAAATCCACCTGTTAGACTTAGGGTTTTCCAATGATTTATGAACTGCTAAAATGAATTGTTAGAGTTTATCTTTTATTCTTCATATTGATTGTTCTAAGCTACATTTGAATTAACAACCCGAATAATCTAGTTCGATATGATAATTGGTAGATGCAAAAGCATTTTTGATTTTCTGAATTAATCTTGATGAGTTAAATTACTATTCACATAGAAATTTGGTTTATGGATTTTGTAAACATACCGAACCTGATATCCAAAGAGGTGTAGATAAATTAAGGTAAAAAGGGTTTTCCTCTCTGGCGACTCCAAGGCGATTCCATGGTGGCTTGATCAGATCCTCTTTGGGATTTTTTTTAGCATCGGATCTGTTATCCTTTGAAAACAGAGAGCTCTTTCGACAAACATAGTACTCATCGTTGTGAGGTTTTGAGAAGCTTGTATTGTCTCGTTTGATCGTCTCTAGCGTGGATCTCATGGTAGCGATCTTGTTCTGGTCATTGTCTCTATCAATGAATCGCACACGTTCAGCTCATATGGCGGACATCAAGGGAAAGAGGATCTGCTACGAGGACGATGACGGACCAATCCAGTTAACAGACCAAGGCGATTCCCCTTTGATTCGCGACTATCGCCTTTCACTAATAGGAAAGATCCTCAACCTTAAAAAGCGGTGGTGAAACTACTCCAGACCATGCCGGCGCAGTGGAAGATGCAGGATCGCATCACAGCCAATGACCTGCGTAACGGAAAGTTTCTTCTAAATTTTTCCAATGAGGAGGACCTTCAATCGGTTTTATGACAGGGACCATTCCATTACAACTTTTGTATGTTTGTCCTGGTTCGTTGGGAGCCTGTAGTTCACGATGACTACCCGTGGGTAATCCCGTTCTGGGTAGAGATAATGGGGATCCCATTGCATTTGTGGACGATTAGAAACCTGGAGGATATTGGGCGAAGGCTTGGAAACATTGATACTGTGGAGCTCACTGCAGGCCGTATGCTGATTGATGTGGATACGAGGAAGCCTTTAACTTTCACCAGGAAGATTGCCTCACCAGAAGGAGAAGAAGTATCGATTCAAATACATTATGAAAAGCTCTTCAAACATTGCTCTACGTGTAAGATGTTAACACACGAAATGGCCTACTGCCCGAGTAAGATTAATGACTCGACAAGTCAGAATGGGAGAACTGGTGTCTTTGCACGAGTGCAACTTCCTGACGATGATGATTCTCGACAGCCATCGTTGCGAAATGGCAATCTGTGGGAACCGAAATTCACACCGTCAATTTTCGATAAATAAGATTGCGGAGGAAAGCCAAGTAAACCTGACTTTCCTTGAAGGTCCGGATTCTCTGCGATGCCACACGAAATCGATAAAGTTCAATAGATAAAAATAAGAGTTTGAAATATTTTCCCGAAGGCGTTTTATTAGATAAGGGAAACGAGTACAAGGATTCTCCGAAAGACAAAGAGAGTTGCGATTTAAAGAAAAAGGTAGAGTCGCAGGCAGCCAAACGTCCTAAGCCTTGCTCGCTAGTCTAACTACCTAAACCCTAGTTTTTCTAAGCCAGCAGGATGCTCTAAGTCTAATTCTCGGATTTTCGGGATGCCTTTCTCCTCTGCTCTTGCTCTCCTTATATACCCACCTCTAGGTCGGTTTGCCTTGGGGTGATGGGCCTCGCCTTTGGGCCCAAGCTTATCCTTTCCGGAAATGTTCCATTTTCGTCGGTCTTTGTAATTATCTCCGAGTTTTCCGCTATCTTTCGATGACTTGATGTTTATCCGATGTCGTGGAATCGGGTAAACCACCATAGCCTGATTGGACCAAACTCATGAGGGCTGATCCAAACAAGCTAAAGGCGGGAATGAACAGACACGATAGGACCGAGACCGGGGCGAAGTCGTGATCCGACGCCGGGCCGACCAGCGCGATAGGTGCCGCCCGGCATGAGCGAGTGCCGCCGGCGCCAGGCAGTGCCGCCCGGCGTAGGCCAGCCAGCGTCCAGCGTGCCGCCGGCGCCAGGCCAGCCAGCGTCCAGCGTGCCGCCCGGCATGAGCGAGTGCCGCCGGCGCCAGGCGGCCAGCGTGGCCAGTGCCGCCGGTATAGGCCAGCCAGCGTCCAGCGTGCCGCCCGGCATGAGCGAGTGCCGCCGGCGCCGAGCCAGCCAGCGTCAGCGTGCCGCCGGCGCCAGGCGAGGTGCCGCCGGCGCCAGCCAGCCAGCGTCCAGCGTGCCGCCGGCGCCAGGCGAGGTGCCGCCCGGCGTAGGCCAGCCAGCGTCCAGCGTGCAGCGGCGCCAGGCGAGAATGCCGCCCGGCGTAGGCCATCCAGCGTCCAGCGTGCGCCCGGCGCCAGGCGAGTGCCGCCGGCGCCAGGCGAGTGCCGCCGGCGCCAGGCGAGTGCCGCCGGCGCCAGGCGAGTGCCGCCGGCGCCAGGCCAACCAGCGTCCAGCGTGCAGCCAGGCGAGTGCCGCCGGCGCCAGCCAGCCAGCGTCAGCGATGCCGCGGCGCCAGGCGAGAATGCCGCCGGCGCCAGGCCAGCCAGCGTCCAGCGTGCCGCCGGCGCCAGGCGAGGTGCCGCCGGCGCCAGGCCAGCCAGCGTCCAGCGTGCCGCCGGCGCCAGGCGAGAGTGCCGCCGGCGCCAAACCAGCCAGCGTCCAGCGTCGCCCGGCGCCAGGCGAGTGCGCCCGGCGCCAGGCCAGCCTGCGTCCAGCGTGCAGCGGCGCCAGGCGAGTGCCGCCCGGCGTAGGCCAGCCAGCGTCCGCGTGCGCCCGGCGCCAGGCGAGTGCCGCCGGCGCCAGGCGATCTCGCCGTCCGTGGGTTTTCGTTGTTCGATCTTTCCCTCGTCGGTCGTTTTGGAAGGTCTTTAGCCGTAGATTTCGAGATAACCGTTTTGACCCCAACAGTTAGCCCCAGCCCGTAAGGTCGGAGACGATTTTATGGGCGAATGATCTGAATTTTTGAAAATCGAAATCTTTGGCTAAGGATTTTCCGCAGAGAACCTGTGTCTTCTCCTCTTTTTTCTTATAAGTAGCCAACCCTCCTTCTCATTCTTCACATCTTTCCAAATTCTCTCTTCTTCTCTCAAGAAAGAAAATGTCTTCATCCCAAGTTGAAAAGAGTGGTTCTGATGTTGAGATGGGCGAGGCCGCCAAGCTCCGTCGGTTCGGCCAGTCAAGCTCCGCCGTTCAGGCCGTTCAAGAGGCTATTCCGTCCCTGACTGATGGGTTTGATTCTTTCAAGGCTAAGCTATCCGTAGTGCTGCGAAAGGCTCGGCGGCGAGGACCGAGGCGCCCGATGTTTCTTCAGCGGCTCCAACTCCTTTGCCTGCTCCTTTGGTTCCAAGTTCTGAAGTCCCATCCGATGCCCTCCCGTCCACGAAGGGGTTATTGTTCCCGAACAGACTCTGAAGTTCAGATCCATCCATCGGGTTCTTCGACTGCCCGATTGTGATCTCGGAAGAGATGATGCGATAGAATCTGCACCTCTTCCCCGGCGAAGAGGAACTTGTCTTAGGACTGCCAGCGGCTGGTGCAGCGCCACTGCCAAGGAAGGGCAAGAGCTGGCCCAGCGTCTGGAAAAAGCCCGGTGCGAAGAGCGAGGAAGCGACCTCTAGAGCCATTGGTAGCGTCATCGTTAAGGTTCGATTTTGTCCGTAACTCTTGCACCGTTTTTGATGATACTTACTCTTTCCTTTTGCGGACAGTTTGTGTCTCTGATCGTGGAATGCTTGGCGAGTCGCGGTCGGAAGTCATTCGTCTATCGAAGGAACTGGAGTCGTCGCGAGGAAGCGTTAAGCGTACTAAGGCGCATTCGCAGACTGTCGAGGATACCCATGCGTAGGCGTCCCAGCGAGGTTCAGTATCAGCGATCTTGGCGACCTTGGGAAGACCGCTAGCTCGTTACTCAAGGTGAAGAAAGAGAGTAAATCCTCGGAAGTCCGCCGTCTTGAGGGAGAAGGTTCAGGCTCACGAGGAGATGAGCGCCCGTAGAACCTCGGAGGTTGCTGATGCCAGTGGCGACTTCTATGGTCGTCGGCGAGGATGGCCATCCTGTTCGAGTCCTTGATAGCTGTCCGTAAGAGGACTTGGCTTTAGCGGGGATCGAGGGAGTCTGAGCGAGCTCGAGTTGCCGAGGTAGCGAGGCCCGTCTTTGGACTTGGAGGAAGCCAGATTATCGTCTGTAAAAGGAGAGTGGGCTGACCACGGGGAGATTTCGAGTCGATCCTCGCCCGGTCTGCAAGCGAATGCACCCTAGCTCCGACCTCGAAAATGGAAGATGGGGCGTGGGAAAGATTGCGAGGGTTGGCGGATGAAGGAGTGGTGGCGATCTGGCCGAGGGAAGCTGCGGTGAGGAGCTGTCCCTGGCAAGTGAGGATGAAGATGGCGCTCACGGGGCGTCTAGGTCTATCAATCCCTTCGGGATTTCGTTTTTATGTGTTTGGCCGTTTAAGAGGCCATGATGTATTTACGGGACTGGCCGTTGGTGGCGAATCCCTGCCCTTTTATGGGGTTTTGTTTGAATTTCCGATCTCAATCTATGAAGCGTTTTTAATTATTTATGAACTTCAGTTTTTCTTTGAAGTATGAGAAGGAGGGTGTGAGTTGTCGTCTCATTCCTAATTCCCGATGATCACTGTACCTTTATTGCATAAAGCGAGATTTTCCGCGGTTTACCGATTCTGCGAAAAACTTCGTGAAGCGAATAGGCTTAAGTGAAGAGACAAATTTTGGATCTCGTATACCATACTATGTCTGTGAGATGTCAAGATCCAGCGTGGCTGGGTTTAGGGCAAGACCTAGGTTTACTCGGACTGAGGCTTTGCGATGACAAATCGGCTTCGTTTTGCCTGTTTGCGATTTTAACCTGACTCGTGCCGTTTAAAATCCAGCGAATTGTTGTCGGCTTATATGATTTGTTTTGGCGTGAGTCGAGCTACTTCCTTCTGAAGAGCTAGACCAAAATTTTGGATTTCTTGTATAGCGCTATGTTTATCCTTGTCGGATGTAAGAGAGCCTACCCTCGAAGGCGGCTATTTGTCCGTTTAGGGCGTTAGAGTTCGTTTGTTGTGATCAGCAACAACGAAATGATACCGTTTTGAGGTGCGTTTGTATGTTTTAGAGGCGAATTTAGATGCGCAATGTTTTCGCGGAAAGAATGTCCTTCAAGCGTTAGCGGCGTCATAATGCTGAAGGTCGATTTTTCCTTATGCATCTCGCGTTGAAGCGTTTGCGGGCTTTGGGGATGTCTTTTGCGAATGCTGCAGCCAGAAAACTGTCGTTTCCGTTTTGGGCCGGGACCAAGGGGTCGCGTAAGTTTGACCCAGGGGCGTCCACATTCACAATGCCTCGTGAAGTGTTTGGCCATCTGGGATTTGTTTTGGATGTGATAATGGCTTAGCGGACACTAGATCGCTGTTGTGGCCGTCTCGGCTGATTTTGAAAAAGTCGTGAAAAAGTTTGAAAATTTTAGAGTCTTGAAATTTGTGGGAGTATCTGATATCGTACCCACTCCCCTTTTTAAATTGGGGATAGCTGAATCCGCCATTGGCGAGTTGCCTCATACCCTTGTCTAGGGATCAAGCCATCTCGTAGTTCTTTTGTACCACGCTTTATCGTTTAGTGGTAGTATTTTTGAGGTGCATCGCATTCAAGTTCGGGATTTTGGCGTCTTGCATGTTTGCGATTTGGTATGAGCCTGGTCGGACTACTTTTATGACTTTGTACGGTCCTTCCCGGTTTGCTCCCGTTTTCCTGCGTTTGGATTCGGCAGTGTTTTGGAAGACTTTTCGTAAGACTAAATCGCCTTCTTTGAACCTGCGATGGCGCGTTTGAGTTGTAGTACCTTGCGGCGGCGTGCTGGTAATTCTGGATTGGTGAGTGCCTGGTGGCTCATTGATGAGGTCGAGGTTGTCCAGCATCATAGCGTCGTTTAAATCCTCTCTTCGGGAGGAATCTTCTCCGTACTCAGGGAATTCTACTTCGCGGGGATCATACATTCCGTTCCGTAGCGAGGCGAATGGAGTTTCACCGTAGCCCGTCTGAGGTTATGCGATCGACCAAAGAACTCCTTCGAGCTCCTCGCCCATCGCCCCTTCTTGGCGTCTGGCGTTTCTTGAGTCCGTCAAGGGCGGTTTTGTTGATGGTTTCTGCCTGTCCATTGCATTGCGGATATCTTGGAGTTGACTTTGTAAGTCGTATTTTCCATTTTTCGCAGAATGCTTGAATCGAGTAGAGATAAATTGAGATCCATTATCTGTTCTGATTTAGTGCGGGACCCCATGTCTAGTTATGATATGTTTCCAGGCGAAGTTCTCGACTTGTGTGTCCTTGATACTTGCGTAGGATTCGCTTCTACCCATTTGGAAAAGAAATCCGTAGGACTAGGAGGAAGCGTTTTGTTTTGATGGGTGCATAGGTCCGGCGATGTCCATGGACCATCGCATGAAAGGATAGGGGGCGAGATCGAGGAGAGGATCTCCAGCGGGTTGATGGATTGTTGGAGCATGCCTTTGGCATTTTAGCGCCGAGGCGAACTTCTCGCAGTCTTTTACCATGGTTGGCCAGTAATAACCGTGGCGTTTTATTTTAACCGCGAGAGATCTTCCGCCAGAATGATTTCCGCATGATCCTGAATGGACCTCCTTCATGATTCTCCTTGCTCTTTCCCCTTCTGCGCATGCCATGAGAGGACCAGAGAAACACCACTTATAAATTTCTCCCTCTATCGTGACATACCGTGCAGCAGGTTTTACTTTACGGGCCGCCCATTTTCGTGGGTAAGGTTCCATTCACGATATAGGCTCGGATTGGTTCTAACCAAGGGCTGTCGCAGCCATACTCGGTCGGGTTCACATCCGCTTCCGGCTGATCCTCGACTTCTTCCGCATCTTCAATCTCGTCCTGGATTAGATTGATGACCACTGGTGGTCCGATGCTCGGATGCTCGATGAATTCGACCGGGATTACTCTTTGGAGCCCTGGATCTGAGCTTGAGGCGAGGGCAGCCAAGGCGTCAGCCTGGGCGTTTTCCGAGCGAGGAATTCTGGTCAGGGCGAACTGGTCGAAATTTCGAGCCAGCTCTTGGACGAGTTTTAGATATGCGTCCATCCTTTCGTCTCTCGCCTCATATTCTCCGCTGTATTGATTGGCGACTAACGAGAATCGCAGTGGCGTGAATATTACGGATTTTTAACCCATGGGCCAGCCGCAATCCTGCGACGAGTGCTTCGTATTCTGCCTCATTGTTTGAAGCGTGAAAAGCCAATCGGAAAGACTGTTCTAGGATTTCCCCGTTTGGAGAGGTGAGCCGTATTCCGATTCCGGATCCTTGTTTGGATGAAGATCCGTCGACGTGGAGGACCCAAGTTGAGTTTGGTTCCTCGATAGTCATGTCTCTAGTGGGTAATTCTACCAGGAAATCCGCCAGTACTTGGGACTTTGCACACGTCCTTGGGCGGTATTCGACGTCGTACTCACTCAGTTCGATTGCCCATTTTGCGAGCCTCCCGGATTGACTTGGACTATGCAGGATTATCCGTAGCGGGAACGTGGTGAGAACCACTATAGCGTGAGACTGGAAATATGGTCTTAGTTTTCTTGCCGAGGTTATGACAGCGAATGCTAATTTTTCCATTAGAGGGTATCGAGTTTCCGCATCCAGTAACGTCTTGCTACGTAAAAGATTGGTTTTGTTAGCGGCGTTCTTCTCGTATCAAGACACCACTGACCGCCGTTGCGGAAACTGCGATATAGAGAAAAAGAGGTTCACCTTCCACCGGTTTTGCGAGGACTGGTGGAGTGGCCAGGTAATGTTTCAATTGCTGGAAAGCTTTTTCACATTGCTCGGACCATTCGAACTTCTTGTTTCCCTTCAATGTCTCGTAAAACGGTAGGCACTTATCCGTGGGCGTGAGATAAAGCGGTTCAGCGCGACTCTTCGGTTAGCCTCTGGACTTCTCGCTTGGTTCTCGGGGAGACCATTTCTATCAGTGCGTCGATTTGTTTTGGGTTGGCCTCGATTCCGCGATACGTTACGAGGTATCCGAGGAACTCCCCTGATGCCACTGCGAATCTACATTTTGCCGGGTTGAGTTTCATGTTATGCTGGTTGAGTCGTGCAAAACATTCCTCTAGGTGGGCTATGTGATCGTGTTCGTCAAGAGATTTTACGAGCATATCATCGATGTATACTTCCATAGTTTTGCCGAGTTGTTCGGCAAACATTTTGTTGACGAGTCGCTGATATGTTGCACCTGCGTTTTTAAGACCGAAAGGCATTACCTTATAGCAATATGTTCCGCGGTCTGTGATGAACGCAGTTTTTTCGCGGTCGTCGGGATTCATCATGATCTGATTGTATCCGGAAAAAGCGTCCATGAATGACGAAGCTTGTTTCCGCGGTTGCCGACCAGTCGATCAATGTGTGGGAGCGGGAAGCAATCCTTTGGACAGGCTTTATTCAGATCCGTGAAATCGACACAGACCCGCCATTTGCCGTTTTTCTTTTTTACCACGACGGGGTTGGCGAGCCAGTCTGGATACCTGACTTCTGTTATCGACCCTACTTTGAGGAGTCTTTCGACTTCCTCATTGACTGCGGTGGCACGCTCAGGTCCCAACTTTCGTCTTTTTTGTTTTACGGGTTTGTGAGTTGGGTCGATGTTAAGCTCGTGACATGTTATGCTAATGTCGATTCCCGGCATATCCTCCGCTGCCGCGAGCGTACTGAGGTTCTTTTGAGGCATGCGATGAGCTCTGCTTTCATTGGTTCGCGGAGGTTAGCTCCGATCTCGACACACCGTTCCGGGAAAGAATCGTCGAGACAGATTGAAACCACCGGTTCGCAGGTTGGTTCACGCTTCCCTTCCAGGGCCTCGGCTCTTTGGGACTGCCAGAAGGTCTCCGGTGAATTGTTAACCGTTTTCTTTTTACCACGGCGGGGTTGGCGAGCCAGTCGGATACCTGACTTCTGTTATCGACCCTACTTTGAGGAGTCTTTCGACTTCCTCATTGACTCTTGATGTGCCTCAGTCCCAACTTTCGTCTTTTTGTTTTACGGGTTTGTGAGTTGGGTCGATGTTAAGCTCGTGACATGTTATGCTAATGTCGATTCCGGCATATCCTCCGCTGCCGCGAGCGTCTGAGGTTCTTTTGAGGCATCGCGATGAGCTCTGCTTTCATTGGTTAGCGGAGGTTAGCTCGATCTCGACACACCGTTCGGGAAAGAATCGTCGAGACAGATTGAAACCACCGGTTCGCAGGTTGGTTCACGCTTCCCTTCAGGGCCTCGGCTCTTTGGGACTGCCAGAAGGTCTCGGTGAATTGTTAACCGTTTTCTTTTCGAAGTTTCGATTTGAATTTTTCCGTTTTAGTTGGTGGCGAGGTAGATCTGCGCTGCTCCGTGACTACCATGTATTGTCGACCCGAAGGCGTTGGGAACTTGAGGCATAGGTGGAATGTTGATGGGATCGCTCTCATGGAGTTTAGCCAGGGAGTTCCAACTATCGCATTGTAGGATGTTGGACTATCGATCACTAGGAATTCCGTGTTCTTGGCGACGCTCCCGGCCTTGACTAGGAGGTTAGTCGAGCCTAGGGTCATAATTTCTCCCGAGAGTCCGAATACTGGGCTGGGGTCATCCGTAAGGATGCCTAGGTCGGCGCCATCCTCGAGGGTGCTTTTGTAGATAATATTGGCCGAGCACCCGGTGTCGACCAATACCCTTGCTATGTCAATGTCCTGGATCGTGAGTTCTATTACGAGGAGATCGTTGTGAGGTTTGACCGTTTGGGCCGTTGCTCGATCCTCGAAAGATACGATGTTGCGGGTTGACGAAGAAGTCATACTGAACTTCGATCGATTGGTGGTTTTCGAGTTAGAGGATCCGTCCCCCCCTCCTTCTAGCGCCAAACTGTGGGAACCGAAATTCACACCGTCAATTTTCGATAAATAAGATTGCAGAGGAAAGCCAAGTAAACCTGACTTTCCTTGAAGGTCCGGATTCTCTGCGATGCCACACGAAATCGATAAAGTTCAATAGATAAAAATAAGAGTTTGAAATATTTTCCCGAAGGCGTTTTATTAGATAAGGGAAACGAGTACAAGGATTCTCCGAAAGACAAAGAGAGTTGCGATTTAAAGAAAAAGGTAGAGTCGCAGGCAGCCAAACGTCCTAAGCCTTGCTCCGCTAGTCTAACTACCTAAACCCTAGTTTTTCTAAGCCAGCAGGATGCTCTAAGTCTAATTCTCGGATTTTCGGGATGCCTTTCTCCTCTGCTCTTGCTCTCCTTATATACCCACCTCTAGGTCGGTTTGCCTTGGGGTGATGGGCCTCGCCTTTGGGCCCAAGCTTATCCTTTCCGGAAATGTTCCATTTTCGTCGGTCTTTGTAATTATCTCCGAGTTTTCCGCTATCTTTCGATGACTTGATGTTTATCCGATGTCTCGTGGAATCGGGTAAACCACCATAGCCTGATTGGACCAAACTCATGAGGGCTGATCCAAACAAGCTAAAGGCGGAATGAACCGGGCGATAGGACCGAGACCGGACGAGGGTCGCGGTCCGACGCCGGGCCGACCAGCGATAGGTGCCGCCGGCGCCAGGCGAGGTGCCGCCGGCGCCAGGCGAGTGCCGCCGGCGCCAGGCGAGTGCCGCCCGGCGCCAGGCCAGCCAGCGTCAGCGTGCCGCCCGGCATCAGGCCAGCCAGCGTCCAGCGTGCCGCCCGGCGCCAGGCGAGGTGCCGCCGGCGCCAGGCGGCCAGCGTGGCAAGTGCGCGTAGGCCAGCCAGCGTCCAGCGTGCAGCGGCCAGGCGAGTGCCGCCGGCGCCAGGCGGCCAGCGTGGCAGTGCCGCCCGGCATGAGCCAGCCAGCGTCCAGCGTCACCGCCCGGCGCCAGGCGAGGTGCCGCCGGCGCCAGGCGAGTGCCGCCCGGCATGAGCGAGTGCCGCCGGCGCCAGGCCAGCCAGCGTCCAGCGTGCCGCGGCGCCAGGCGAGTGCCGCCGGCGCCAGGCGTCTCGCCGTCCGTGGGTTTTCGTTGTTCGATCTTTCCCTCGTCGGTCGTTTTGGGAAGGTCTTTAGCCGTAGATTTCGAGATAACCGTTTTTGACCCCAACACAATCCTCTTGCGCTGCACGATCGGTACGATGGAAAAAGTAGAAGCCGTAACAGCTCCCCATCAAGAAAAAGAGGAAACGAGGGAGGCTTCATGTCGGATGCGAGGAGAGCTCATCACAGTGACACTTATCTTGATAGGTATGGGAGGTCTAGAGATGAGTTTGAAAAGCGTAGAGAACCGGCGCAGAGAGGTCTTGCGGGTGTTGCTAGGAAACATGTCTCATCGAGACATAACTTCGAATATGCTCCATATGTGAAAAAACTCAATCATGGAGGGTTAAAGTGGTAGAGGATGTTCATGAAGCTGTGGTGGCAAGGCGTAGAGAACAAGAGTCGTATGCTCGTAGTTCTCCACCAGGGCGTGATGTTAGAGCCTCAAGCAAGCCGACAGAAATGATGGAGCAATCGCATCAACAGAATAGCGGTAAGAGGCTAGCAAGTCAGATTGTAACACCAAATAGAGTGGACCAAGACGTCAATGTTACAAAGCGTCGTCGAGATGTAACTTCGTGTTCTATCATTCTCTCTAAGGAGGATGTACTACCGATGGATGCACAGATCATAGGTGCTCTAAATGATATGGAGATTATTGGAACAAGCAACATAGAGTATGGGACAATGATGATTGTGAACAAGAAGATGACTTACTGGGTGAAGAGCTAATGGATATGGAAACCGGAGGAAATAAGGAAACAGAGGCTATTCACAAGGAGACCAATGAAGTTACTGAAATGGAAATGGTCTCATCTTCTGCAAGGGTGGACACAGTTTCTCATCTACTCACAAGGGTGGTGGTGGGTTGGGAATCCCATTGGGTTTACCGAACAGGAAAGCGGAGTTCCTTACGTCGAGGTTCTCCAAAACTGAGAAGCTCAAGTCGAGAGAGACACATCGCCAGGGAAGCAACACAAGAGTTCGACTAGCAAGGCTAGTGGCAGTACGCAAAAACCATGGGTTGGAGGGGTCCCAGAATACCTCCGGACATTCCCCATGAAGACAATCAGTTGGAACTGTCGAGGGATGAGAGCGACCTCACAGTTCAACTTCAGATGTGTCAAAAGCATCACCCAGGACTTGATGTTTATCCGATGTCTCGTGGAATCGGTAAACCACCATAGCCTGATTGGACCAAACTCATGAGGGCTGATCCAAACAAGCTAAAGGCGGGAATGAACCGGACACGATAGGACCGAGACCGGGGCGAGGGTCGCGGTCCGACGCCGGGCCGACCAGCGATGGGTGCCGCCGGCGCCAGGCGAGTGCCGCCGGCGCCAGGCGAGTGCCGCCGGCGCCAGGCGAGTGCCGCCGGCGCCAGGCCAGCCAGCGTCCAGCGTGCCGCCGGCGCCAGGCCAGCCAGCGTCCAGCGTGCCGCCGGCGCCAGGCGAGTGCCGCCGGCGCCAGGCCAGCCAGCGTCCAGCGTGCCGCCGGCGCCAGGCCAGCCAGCGTCCAGCGTGCCGCCGGCGCCAGGCGAGTGCCGCCGGCGCCAGGCGAGTGCCGCCGGCGCCAGGCGAGTGCCGCCGGCGCCAGGCGAGTGCCGCCGGCGCCAGGCCAGCCAGCGTCCAGCGTGCCGCCGGCGCCAGGCGAGTGCCGCCGGCGCCAGGCGAGTGCCGCCGGCGCCAGGCGAGTGCCGCCGGCGCCAGGCCAGCCAGCGTCCAGCGTGCCGCCGGCGCCAGGCGAGTGCCGCCGGCGCCAGGCGAGTGCCGCCGGCGCCAGGCGTCTCGCCGTCCGTGGGTTTTCGTTGTTCGATCTTTCCCTCGTCGGTCGTTTTGGGAAGGTCTTTAGCCGTAGATTTCGAGATAACCGTTTTGACCCCAACACAATCCTCTTGCGCTGCACGATCGGTGCGATGGAAAAAGTAGAAGCCGTAACAGCTCCCCATCAAGAAAAAGAAGCGAGGGAGGCTTCATGTCGGATGCGAGGAGAGCTCATCACAGTGACACTTATCTTGATAGGTATGGGAGGTCTAGAGATGAGTTTGAAAAGCGTAGAGAACCGGCCAGAGGTCTTGCGGGTGTTGCTAGGAAACATGTCTCATCGAGACATAACTCGAGATATGCTCCATATGTGAAAAAAAAAACTCAATCATGGAGGGTTAAAGTGGTAGAGGATGTTCATGAAGCTGTGGTGGCAAGGCGTAGAGAACAAGAGTCGTATGCTCGTAGTTCTCCACCAGGGCGTGATGTTAGAGCCTCAAGCAAGCCGACAGAAATGATGGAGCAATCGCATCAACAGAATAGCGGTAAGAGGCTAGCAAGTCAGATTGTAACACCAAATAGAGTGGACCAAGACGTCAATGTTACAAAACGTCGTCGAGATGTAACTCGTGTTCTATCATTCTCTCCTAAGGAGGATGTACTACCGATGGATGCACAGATCATAGGTGCTCTAAATGATATGGAGATTATTGGAACAAGCAACATAGAGTATGGGACAATGATGATTGACGAACAAGAAGATGACTTACTGGGTGAAGAGCTAATGGATATGGAAACCGGAGGAAATAAGGAAACAGAGGCTATTCACAAGGAGACCAATGAAGTTACTGAAATGGAAATGGTCTCATCTTCTCGCAAGGGTGGACACAGTTTCTCATCTACTCACAAGGGTGGTCGTCGGTTGGGAATCCCATTGGGTTTACCGAACAGGAAAGCGGAGTTCCTTCGTCGAGGTTCTCCAAAACTGAGAAGCTCCAAGTCGAGAGAGACACATCGCTCAGGGAAGCAACACAAGAGTTCGACTAGCAAGGCTAGTGGCAGTACACGCAAAAACCATGGGTTGGAGGGGTCCCAGAATACCTCCAGACATTCCCCATGAAGACAATCAGTTGGAACTGTCGAGGGATAGGGAACGACCTCACAGTTCAACGCCTTACGGAGATGTGTCAAAAGCATCACCCAGGACTTGTGTTCCTTTCTGAAACGAAGAATAGGAGGCTGCTGTTGCAAAACATTCAGGCCGACTTAGGATTTTATCATTTGTTTACCGTTGAGCCTCTTGGTCTCAGCGGAGGTTTAGCTCTTTTTTCTATGGATGAATTTCAAGTTAATGTTTTATTTTCAAATAACATAATGATTGACATTGAGGCAGTCATTGATGGAATAAAAGTCTTTATGACGTTTGTTTATGGTGACCCTGTTTTAGAGCGTAAAGAACAAGTCTGGGAACGTCTTACGCGTTTCTCAACAAATAGAACTGGGCCATGGTTTATGATAGGTGATTTCAATGAGAACAAGTCTGTGAACGTCTTACGCGTTTCTCAACAAATAGAACTGGGCCATGGTTTATGATAGGTAATTTCAATGAAATCACTGGTCATAATGAAAAAGAGGGAGGGAGGCAACGCACTGATAGCTCGTTCCTACCTTTTAAACAGATGCTCAGCGAATGTGGAATGCTGGAATTCCCATTTACTGGAAATATGTTATCATGGGTAGGACAGAGAGCAGGACGTACAACTGTTAGATGTCGTCTAGACAGAGCGGTTGGAAATGAGGATTGGCATGAAAAATTCCCTCACACGGCTACAAAGTATATGAGATTATGGGGATCAGATCATCGTCCGATTCTTGCAGAGATTCTCACCAAGCCATTAAGGAGATTGAAAACATTCAAATTTGATAAAAGATGGATAGAGAATGAGGAACTAAGGCAGATCATTCTGGAGGGATGGAAATCTCAAGATCTTCCCTCTGATGCGAATATCATGGATCATATTGCCAGTTAACGCAAGGCCTTGAGCCAATGGAGGAGACAACACAATTTAAACTCGGACTTATTAGTTGAGGAGCTAAAGGAAAAGGTGGATGGGTTGTATTCGAATGATAATGCGACGACGGAGGAAATAGCGGAAGCTTTGAAAGAACTTTCTGACGCTCTTAAGGCAGAAGAGATGTTCTGGAGGCAAAAAAGTCTAGTATTTTGGTTAAGAGAGGGAGACAGGAACACAAAATTTTTCCATGCATTGACGAAGCAAAGGAGAGCGAGGAATAAAATTACACAGCTTTTAGATGCAAATGGGAATGCTGTTGAGGATGAGGAAGGATTGGTGGCCATTGCTACTAGTTATTTTAGACAAATTTTTGAGTCGTCAAACCCAGAAGAGATAGCTGCTGCGCTATCAGAGGTTTCTACAACGATTACGGAGCAAATTAATAATGATCTTACTGCTCCGGTTACAAAATGAGAAGTTAAATTGGCACTCTTTGCTATGCACCCGGAGAAAGCCCCAGGACCAGATGGAATGACAGCCTTATTTTATCAAAAATTTTGGGATATTGTCAAGGATGATTTAACTCATATGGTTAATCAACTCCTCTTGAGAGTTAATGGCAAGTGGTCTGAATGATACCAATATATGTCTTATTCCGAAGACGACTAGGCCCAATAAGATGTCCCAATTTCGGCCAATCAGCTTATGCAATGTTAGCTACAAGATAATCTCTAAGGTCTTATGCCAAAGATTAAAGAAAGTCCTACCTGATAGGATTTCAGAAACCCAATCAGCCTTTGTTGCTGGAAGGCAGATTTCAGATAATATTATGGTAGCACAAGAAATGTTCCATGCCCTGAGAACTAAACCCAGCGGTCGCAATAAAAGAATGGCCATAAAGACGGATATGAGTAAAGCGTATGATAGGATGGAATGGTCGTTTATTGAAGCTGTCATGAGAAAGATGGGTTTCTCAGGGATATGGATTACTTGGATTATGCGATGTATCACTTCGGTTAAATACAGGGTGCTCATGAATGGGCAACCTAGAGGGAATATTGTACCGGAGAGAGGCCTGCGTCAAGGAGATCCTTTGTCTCCTTTCATCTTTATTCTATGCACGGAAGCGCTCGTTAGCCTTCTTAATCATGCTGAGAATCAAGGGAAGATAACGGGAATGCGTGTTACACGCGCGTGTCCCTTGGTATCCCACCTACTCTTTGCTGATGATAGCCTTTTCTTCTGTAAGGCGGGGCCCCGTGAATGTGAAGAAGTGATTAAAGTAGTAAGGAAATATGGACAAGCATCAGGTCAATGCATTAACTTTGAAAAATCCTCTCTACTCTTTGGTAAGAGGATCAATGTAGCTAATAGACAGCAGATTAAAGATACACTTGGAATCCAGAGTGAAGGAGGAATGGGCACATATTTAGGAATTCCTGAAGATATCAGCGGATCCAAGTGCAAACTCTTTGATTTTCTAAAGGAAAAATTAATGCATCGAGTACATGGATGGACGGGTAGATGGCTATCAAAGGGAGGAAAAGAGGTTTTGATAAAATCGATCTTGCTAGCTCTCCCGACATACGTTATGTCTAGTTTCTTGCATCGAGTAAATGGATGGACGGGTAGATGGCTATCAAAAGGAGGAAAAGAGGTTTTGATAAAATCGATCTTGCTAGCTCTCCCGACATACGTTATGTCTAGTTTCTTGCTTCCATTAGAAAGATGCGAAAATCTCGCAAGTGCGATTGCACAATTTTGGTGGAGCTCAAATCTCCCAACGCGAGGAATTCACTGGGCTAAATGGGATAAGCTATGCTTACCAAGGGAAGAGGGAGGAATTGGATTTCACATGATCCATGAGTTTAACCTGGCATTATTAGCAAAACAACTATGGAGATTGGTTCAATACCCTGACTCTTTGGTTGCTCGGGTCTTGAGAGGAAGATATTACAGATTAAGCTCGCCCCTACGAACAATCTCAGTGAGCAGTCCATCTTATGTGTGGAACAGCATTTCTGCGGCACGAAAACTACTACTTCTGGGGATCAGACAGAAAGTACACTCAGGATATGAGGTCAAGGTGTGGGAGGACCCTTGGATTCCTACATCACCAGCTAGGCCGGCTCAACCTATAGCACCAGTTATGAATCAGAACATGAGAGTAAGCGATCTCATTAATGGAGAATCGAAGGAGTGGGATGTTGGGTTACTGGAGAGTTATATTGCACCTGATGACATACCTCTCATAAGAAGTTTGGCAATAAGCAAATCTCATCGGCGGGATACATTCTGTTGGAACTATACCAAGAATGGATAGTATACTGTCAAATCAGGATATTGGGTTGCTCGGAACTTACTGAAGGATGAGGAAGAAAAGGAAGTACTGGAGCCAAGTATAACTAAACTTCAAGCCTTTGCCTGGAAGATAAAGGTGCCTCAAAAAATCTGTCATCTTATATGGCAACTTTTAACAGGTCATGTGGCTGTTACTAGGAATCTTGTACGAAGAAACATGAGATGCGATAACTATTGTCCACGATGTGGAGAACCGGAAGAATCAGTCACACATACAATCTTTGAATGCCCGCCAGCTTTACAAGCTTGGTCCTTATCAGCAACTCCAACAAGCCCAGGCATTTTCCCGGTTCCGAGTCTCTATGCGAATATGGATTTTCTTTTTTGGAGAAAGAATAACATTGTTGAACCGGAGCTAGACAGGGACCCCTATCCATGGATAATCTGGTACATCTGGAAGGCAAGGAATGATAAGCTCTTTAGAGGGAGCGAGTGTCAAGCTTGGTTCAATGCTAATGAGATGGTACCATCAAACTTACAGGATCATAGTATGGTGGAAACTCAAGTCTTAAGCCTGGGTAATATCTGTTTGATAGATGGGTGATGGACATCCACATCACTATTTAGTGGGTATGGTTGGGCATGGATGGACAGTGTGGGGAAGATACATCTTATGGGGACACAAAATGATTTACAGCGTGAGTCTGCATTGCATTCAGGAGTGGAAGCTTTACGATGGGCGATGGAGAATATGCTTCAGTATTCGACATGCCAGAGCTTTGGAACGGACTGCAAGTATTTAATTGCCATGATCAAGGAGCCACATGCTTGGCCAAGTTTTGCAACAGAACTTGAGAGGATAGAGACTCTAAAGATATGCTTCCCAGAATTCAAGATCATACATATTCCACGAGCGCATAATCAGATTTCGGACTCCTTAGCAAGGACCGAAAGATTATTTCATAGGGATCTTTATTTTATGGGTTGTTCTATTCTGGTCTGGTTATCCAGGTCACCTCTAGTTTGAGTAATAGAACTGCCGGTTGATGTCAAAAAAAAAAAAAATCAAACCTGATATTGATGTTTGTCTTACTATTTTTAACTCGCAAAGAAATTTGGGATTCTAGGATCTATATATAAATAGTTTAGGCAACGAAAGCTGATTTTCTTGAATGATTGATTTGAGTTCTGAATTAGTCTTCATAAACCTTGATATTTGTTTAACTGCAATTTTGATTTCTTGTTTGATTTCCTTGAATTTAGCATTTTCTTCTGTCGCTTACAACCCGATTGACTTTTTGTTGTTCACTGCTTTCTATTTTCTGTGGAGCTTAATCTAATTGCCTATAATCTATTGTGTTATCCAATTTCTGTAGATTGGATCCCTAAATACTTTAACTGACAATGTAAAATTGTAAAGTTGTTATTGTAAAGTTGTTTTTATGATAATTTGAGCATATGAGACGCAACCAGTAACCCACTAACGAGATTTGTTAATTAGTATGATGCCCCTATAAAGTTTTTAGAACTGTTTGGTGTGCAAAGCTACATACTTTTTCTGCTATAGGTTAAGGCAGCCCTGATGGAGACATATCTTTATAATATTACTAGAGGCGTGTCCGCGCTTCGCGCGGAATATTATTTTATTATTGTTAATTATAATTATTTTTTGGATGATGTGATTAACTAATTATGTGGTCGTTTTTATTTGTTAAAAGCATTATTTTGTATTTTTATCATGTTATGTAGTAGTAATATGTGAGAAGTTAATATATAATGTGTTTTTTAATAATGTGTTGTTGTGTGTATAATAGTATTTATTAATGGTGGATTGAGCCTGTGATGTAAAGTATATTGAATTTCAATAACTTTACATTTATGCATTTTTTATTCTTAGATTAATAGTTTCAGGGTAAAAATTATATTTTTTCCTATTATTTGAACATTATTTTGTAAGATGTTTTGTGCTCTCTCCCTATATGTTGTGGTTCTTACCATCACCGGAAAAATACTCACATATATGTTCATATTCTTCCTCAGCTTTTTTTCCTGTGAGATTGTCTGATATTTATTGTAGATCAGGTTTATAAATTTTCAGATGTGCGGCTGTTTCTCCCGGCGGTGTAGGTTGTTCTGGTCAATATTGGCTGCTCCCGTTCTTCCTTAGATTTCGGCTGCTTGTTAGGAACTGCATCTCCTTGGGTTGGGTTAGAGTTTAGTCGTCTTTGAAGTTATATTCCTTATCGTTGGCTTACCGTCGATAGTCTCTTCTTGTCTTGGTTTTCAAGATATGGTTTTTGATGATGAGGGCGGCTCCACGGTTTGCTGATTTTGTTTTTTTACCCTTCCATCTATGTTCCCTCATCTCGTTGCATCTTTCATCGCTACTCGTGTCTCTGTGGCTCTCCCTTTCGCCATGTTTGCCACTCCAGGTTTGGATAGTGTTCTCCTCCGTGTATGGTATGTAGATTTGGAAGATTGTTTCTGGTTCTCAAGTTTGGGCTCTGGTCTCTCGGTGGTTAGCTTCCATCCTCCCTCACTCAAAGTTGTTCTTTTCTTTATAAGTGTGCTGAGTTAGTCTCTTGGAGATTTCGTCCTTTCTATCCAGAGCTTTGTGGTTCTTCACCGGCATGGGCATATTGTTTGTGCTTCTTTAGTTTGTGAGGTGCTTCTTACCTCTTAGCTGGTGGTTGTGCTTATGATTCGTTAGGCATGTGTCTTCCTGCTTCGTGGATATTTTGGCCTTCTATTGATTATTATTCCTCTAACCCGCTTTCTTGGTTCTTGACGTTGGTCCTTGATCATGCTCCTTTGTGTTTGAATGACTGCTTTGTCTTAAAGATTATCTTTCTACATTTTCTGACTTTTGATTGTTCTGGCCTAGATACTTTATGATAAAGTGAGGTCAGTTAGTTTTCGTTCTTGATCGTCTTTCAGCTGTGGACCTTTATTGAGTTAGTGTGACTTTGGCATTTTTTTTTCTTTGTGATTATGGAGATTTTATGTTTAGGTTATGTGTTCTACTTTAGTTTGGTTAATATTAAAACAAATATATAATTGTAAATGAAATATTAGATAATAGTAAAAAATAATAAAATAGTGAAAGTTTATGTTATTTTTAGCTGTGAATAAATTAAATGTTTAAAATATATTTATATTATTTTAATAATTTCTTTATTCATTTTGTAATTTTGTGAACAATAAATAGATTATCAAACTTTAAATGATGACGGTTAGTGTGAGAAAGATTAGATAATGTATAATTAGAAAATAGTGAACCAAGTTGCATTATTCGAAAAAAAAAACCTAAAATGTAAAAAGACAAAAAAGAGGACAAATGTCAACAAACCCCTCTTCCACATGTCATAAAAAGAGAGAAAAGTCTATTTATATATATATATATATATATATATATATATAGATTTGAGAAGTCTATTTTACGTGTCGCGTTCATGTCAATTTTGTTGGTATCTTTTACGAATTAACATTATTATATAATTTTTATTATCAATAGTTCTATTTTACTTTTTATTAGTTAGTTTTTCTTTATTTTCTAAAAATGAAAAAAATATATATAAATCTTTCTAAATATAGGATGTTTTTATGAAACATTCTTACATTATTTTTCTCAAAAATCAGTTATATATATATATATATATATATATATATAATTTATTAATAATAATTAGCTTAACAAAAAACTACCTTTTTAAAATATTTTGGTTATTAATATATATATTATACCTAAACAAATATATGTTTATTTTAAATAAGCATGGTTTTTGGTTTACAATATATTTATTGAATTTTGAAATAAATGTTGCTAATTATTGAATTTTAAATTGGGGGAATCAATATTTTTACTTTTTCACATTTTCATTTTTCTAATGTTTGTGTAAAGCAACATTATCAAATTATATAGAATTTTATAAATATATACTTACAATTATAAGAATTCAAACTAAATGAAAAGAACAAAAATATTCACATTTGGCTTAACTAGAACTAAAAACAGCTAAGTCACAAGAATTTTTTCATTTAGATATGTTTCAAAATAAATAATAAATTTGACATTAATTATTATTCTTAAAATTTATATTTAAAACGAAGATAAAAATAATATAGATATATATTATTTATTTATTTATTTTTTATATTTCCTACATATTGATTAAATTTTCTAAACAAATGGAGGCAAAAGTAAAACAATTATTATGATATAGTTATTTTATGAATTTTAAATATATCTAAATGTCTTTAGAATTAACTGAATATATTGGATAATGCAATTCTAACTACATTAACACTTAGTTTTTATTTCTTTTAATTTTTCGTAAAACAGCATATAATAAATTATACAGATTGTTATAAATATATTTAAAAAATTAATAGGATGAGTCTAACTAAATATAATTACTAATAATCTATTTATAATATATCAAAACCATAATAGATTGTGGTTTTTGTTGTCTACTTTTGCTTTTCTGAAAAGCATTTGTTAAATTACATTTAGGTTTAACTTTTTCAAAAATGATCTGTTTATGTGATGTTGGAGAAGTTTCGATGTTGAAATTATACTTTTTGATATTTATAAGTCCTTATAAATTTCATATAATAGAAAGACATGGTTTATAAGTTTTGATGTTTCAATATATATTGTTTATCTTCCTTTATCTATAGGATAATGTTTGAAATTTCAAAATCAATCAGTTTCTGGGGAAGGGAGACGAAATTTTTTCATGAAATTTTGAAATCTCAAATTTATAAAACCTTATAAATTTATCGATGAAGAACATAGTGCTTATATATTATGGTTTTTGATATATCTTGTTGATCTTTTCTACTTTGAGTACTTCTTATGTTGAATATACTATACCTTTTTTTGTTGTCTCTGTTAATTGAGTTACTTAGTGTACGCAAGCTACAGTCTCTGCATGTTCTGTGTTTTCATTTCTCCTTGAAGGGCTATGGAGGTTGTTGATTCTGTTGGCTCCTTTTAGGAAATTTCATTGAAAGAAGATGCTCTCTGTTGTTATATATGTTAGTGGGTAACTTATGATATGTAAGAACCAATCTCTGAATCTTCAGTGTTTTGAGCTCTCCCTTGAAAGGCTATGGAGGTTGTTGATTCTATTGGCTCCTTGTAAAAGTTTGGGAGATTTCATTTTATTGGAAAAGGCGTTTTTTTTTCTCATCAGGTTACTAGGGAAACGGAGACTAAAGCACAAATTAAACTGCGGTTCAAGACAGCTGCAGGGAAGGATGTGGTATGTAAAAGGTCATTTTAGTTGACACAAAAGGCTTCAAAGATGGAGTATACAAGGCCATTGAGAGTGTGCTTCAAACCATTAATCCTCACAGTGGAAAGGTTGCACATGATTCTTCATACTACTCTTTGATTCTATTGTTTTTATCCTTGATTCTTTAGCTACCAGATTGCAGTGTCCTAATTCATTTGTTTTGTCTGCAATTAGAATGATCTGATTTTTTATGTCTCCATTCTGTGCATGTTATCATTTGTGCTCACTTCTGTGTCGAATTTGATACATCTGTTGTAGACGAAGCCGTTTCCCAGAAACTGTAACATGTGTTCTTACATGAAACAGATGCACAAAAGCTTTGGAGGTTATTAATACATTTTACAACCCTTACAAAATGATGATTTATGAACTCTTGTAACTTATTTATGAATTTTCATAAAATCTTATAAAATTATTTATGGACACTTGTAATCTATTTATAAATTTTTATAAACCCTTATAAATGACTTACAAACTTATAAATAGTTTATATAATTTTATAAATGATATATAGACTCTTCTAAAGATATATAAATCTCTTATAATGATTATTTATAAATGATATATTTGTTATACCAATTATGAACTTTTATAAACAAAATTTATAAAGCGATTTGTAAAATTTATTTTTTTAAGTTTCTATAAAGTATTATTTATTTTTAAACAATTTATAAAGACTTATAAATAATTATAAACTCTTATTTATGGGTACAATTTTATAAGAGTTTATAAATGATACACAATACCTTTTAAATTTTTACAAAGGAAATACCAGTTTATATACATTTATAACATTTTATAAATTGATTTATAAGAGTTTATAAATTGATTTATAAGAGTTTATAAACTGATTTATTATTTTATAAACTGATTTAGGGTTTATAAGGTAATTTCCGGGGTTTTAAGTTGATTTATTATTATTTATAAACTAATTTTAGTTTTAAAAGTGTTATAAACTAATTTATAAACCATTTAAAACCCCTTATAAACCCCTCATTAATTGGTGTATAAACTTTATAAATTAATTTTATAAACTTTATGAATTTTTTATAGACCCTTATAAATTATTTATAAATGGTGTATAAAATTTATAAATTGGTTTTATAAACTTTATGAATGTTTGATAAACCCTTATAAATTATATGTATATCCTTAAACCCCTTATAAAATATTCTACAAACCCTTATAAATCCTTTTATTAGACTTTCTAAATTGTTA
This sequence comes from Brassica carinata, assembly GCA_016771965.1. Taxonomy (NCBI): domain Eukaryota; kingdom Viridiplantae; phylum Streptophyta; class Magnoliopsida; order Brassicales; family Brassicaceae; genus Brassica; species Brassica carinata. The sequence continues at coordinate 45,181,753 of CM028687.1, read as the reverse complement.
TAAATTTTTTAAATGATTTAGAGTTCTTCTAACTGATTTATTTTACCTTTATAAACCCTTATAAATTCTCTAAGTGGAGATATTATTTTATGTTTTATAAACCTTTATATATATATATGTTATTCAAATACTACTTTATAAAACTTTATAAATTGTTTTGATGTATAATCATAATATCATAAAACCCAGATTTATAATAATTTTAGTTTTAAAAGTGTTATAAAATGATTTTTAAACCATTTAAAAGCCCTTATAAACCCCTCATAAATTGGTGTATAAACTTATAAATTGTTTTTATAAACTTTATGAATTTTTTATAAACCCTTATAAATTATTTATAAATGGCGTATAAAATTAATAAATTGTTTCTATAATTTTATGAATGTTTTGTAAACCCTTATAAATTATTTATTTATCATTAAACCCCCTTACAAAATATTCTACAAAACCTTATAAATTCTTTTATTAGACTTTCTAAATGGTTTATAAACTTTTTAAATGATTTAGAGTTCTTCTAACTGGTTTATTTTACCTTTATAAACCCTTATAAATTGTCTAAGTGAAGATATTCTTTTATGATTTATAAACCTTTATATATTTATATATATGTTATTCAAATACTACTTTATAAAATCTTATAATTTTTTTGATGTATTATCACAGTATCATAAAACCCAAATTTATAATTTTTGTTTTAAAAGTGTTATAAACTGATTTATAAACCAACCCTTAAAAACAATTTATAAAGTTTATACACCAATTTTTTTTATAAAGCTTATAAATTGTTTTGATGTATTATCACAATATCATAAAACCCAGATTTATAATAATTTTAGTTTTAAAAGTGTTATAAACTGATTTATAAACCATTTAAAAACCCTTATAAACCCCTCATAAATTGGTGTATAAACTTTATAAATTGTTTTTATAAACTTTATGATTTTTTTATAAACCATTATAAATTATTTATAAATGGTGTATAAAATTTATAAATTGTTTCTATAAACTTTATGAATGTTTTATAAAACCTTATAAATTATTTATATATCCTTAAAACCCCTTACAAAATATTCTACAAAACCTTATAAATTCTTTTATTAGACTTTCTAAATGGTTATAAACTTTTTAAATGATTTAGAGTTCTTCTAACTGATTTATTTTACCTTTATAAACCCTTATAAATTGTCTAAGTGAAGATATTCTTTTATGATTTATAAAACCTTTATATATTTATATATATGTTATTCAAATACTACTTTATAAAATCTTATAATTTTTTGATGTATTATCACAATATCATAAAACCCAGATTTATAATAATTTTAGTTTTAAAAGTGTTATAAACTGATTTATAAACCATTTAAAACCTTATAAACCCCTCATAAATTGGTGTATAAACTTTATAAATTGTTTTATAAACTTTATGAATTTTTATAAACCCTTATAAATTATTTATAAATGGTGTATAAAATTTATAAATTGTTTCTATAATTTTATGAATGTTTTGTAAACCCTTATAAATTATTTATTTATCATTAAACCCCTTACAAAATATTCTACAAAACCTTATAAATTCTTTTATTAGACTTTCTAAATGGTTATAAACTTTTTAAATGATTTAGAGTTCTTCTAACTGGTTTATTTTACCTTTATAAACCCTTATAAATTGTCTAAGTGAAGATATTCTTTTATGATTTATAAAACCTTTATATATTTATATATATGTTATTCAAATACTACTTTATAAAATCTTATAATTTTTTTGATGTATTATCACAGTATCATAAAACCCAAATTTATAATTTTTGTTTTAAAAGTGTTATAAACTGATTTATAAACCAACCCTTAAAAACAATTTATAAAGTTTATACACCAATTTTTTTTATAAAGCTTATAAATTGTTTTGATGTATTATCACAATATCATAAAACCCAGATTTATAATAATTTTAGTTTTAAAAGTGTTATAAACTGATTTATAAACCATTTAAAAACCCTTATAAACCCCTCATAAATTGGTGTATAAACTTTATAAATTGTTTTTATAAACTTTATGATTTTTTTATAAACCATTATAAATTATTTATAAATGGTGTATAAAATTTATAAATTGTTTCTATAAACTTTATGAATGTTTTATAAAACCTTATAAATTATTTATATATCCTTAAAACCCCTTACAAAATATTCTACAAAACCTTATAAATTCTTTTATTATACTAATTTCTAAATGGTTATAAACTTTTTAAATGATTTAGAGTTCTTCTAACTGATTTATTTTACCTTTATAAATCCTTATAAATTGTGTAAGTGAAGATATTCTTTTATGATTTATAAACCTTTATATATTTATATATATGTTATTCAAATACTTCTTTATAAAAGCTTATAAATTTTTTTGATGTATTATCACAATATCATAAAACCCAGATTTATAAGAATATGAGAGCATCTTTCTCAATAATTCATGCTTTATTGTAGTTCTCCTAGGAACTAACACCATCACTACTCTTTTTTTCGCCTTTCTTCTTGAATCTAAAAACACACTGTATTAACAAATCAAATTAGTTTCATAACAGACAAACAATATAAAATCACACAATAAAAAGTGATCTATTGATTATACTCTAAATCAAATCAACTGTCTAGAGAATCAAACCTAAACGGACCAAGCTAGAACATATACTAATCAAATCAAAAGCATCATAGATCAACATAAATCATAAAAAGGTATAAACTTTCATTCAAAATCATGAATATGGCAGACAAAACTAGCTCAAACTTATCCAACATGCAAAAATTAACTGGAAAATCAAAGATTTATAGAGAGTGATAAAAAATAAAAATACACACTTGATTGGATTAACGAACACAACAATTAAATATCCAAACTGTAGGGAATCTATATATGATTAGATAAAACTAAGCAAATAAGAAAGGTCGCCTAAATGTGTGTGTGTGATTGAAAGACTGGAACTCATCATCAATTCAAATGTGTATGTGACTGAAAAACTGATAGTTTAACACGATAGTCATGGAAAAGTGGCTCTGGATATTCTCCATCACATGCTTGATCACATAGCAATCCATTAAGAAACCATAAATAACACATTAAAGCTTGATGAAGATGACGACGGCAGAACTCGAAGACGACGGCGGCGGCAAGGCTCGATGAAGACGACGGCGGCAAGGCTAGATAAAGATGACGACGGCAAAGCTTGATGAAGACGACGACGGAAAGGTTGGATGAAGACGACGACAGAAAGGTTGGAAATCTCGACCGGCGAAGCTTAATAGAGACGATGGATCTCGGCGAGAGAGAAAGAGGAAGATATGTTGAAGATAAGGTTAGGGTAGTATTGTCTTTTGCTCATTAATGAATTGTGTATTGATGAAAATGTCCCTTGATTGGTGGTAAAATTGAAAAGTGGTATGAAACAAAGTGCAAAAGTAAAATTTTCCCTTGAATCAATTTTTGATATAAATCAGTTTTAAATTATTATTTTGATTTGAAACATATATATATATATATATATATATAAAGTTTAAATTTTGTTTTATGATTATTTTAGACAAAATATATTTTTAGTAATTAGATTGTGCCATTAGGAGATAAACATGTCAAGATAACCAAGTTGATTCTGGTTAAACCCTTATGTTAATGAAATTACTAAAAGGACACTATACTTTTTTTATACTGCTGTCTATGTTTCCAAATAATATCATTATTTATAATGTTATCTACGTTTCCAAACAATTCTCAAATGTACTTCAGTTTTAATAATATAGATATTTCACAAAATCAACCTTAGATATAGGAATGAATCTTGGCATCTTGTATGTTCTTTTTCGTTGTCTTGTTTCAGCCAATGTGGTATTTACTAGATGAAACTCTTCCTAAATATTTTACTTGCTATCATAAATATGAGATATATGTAAGTTTGTTAATATATACATTTTTACTTGCTATCCTAACATTTTTTCTTATTAAATATTAAATTTTTAAGAAGCACTTCCTAAATATTTTACTCGCTATCCTAACATTTTATTTTTAATTAAATATTAAATTTTCAGGAAACCCTTCCTAAATATTTTACTTGCTATCTTAACATTTTATTTTTAATTAGATATTAAATTTTCAGGAAGGTCTTCCTAAATATTTTACTTGCTATCCAAAAATTTTATTTTTAATTAAATATCAAATTTTCAGGAAGCCTTTCCTAAATATTTTACTTGCTATCCTAACATATTTCTATTTTTAATTAGATAATTAATTATTTGCTAATCTCATTTCATATTTAGTTACTGAGAAACATTCATATTTTGTTTTAGAAATCTATCGTAAACATGTCACATATTATCCTATTACAATCATAAAATATTAAACTTCTTTGATAGACTTCCTGAAAATAATTCAAGTCATCCCCAAAATATTTAATAATTATTTACTATAAATGTTCAATACTTGCTATCCTAACATTTTTCCTTTTCAAAGATTAAATTTTCAGGTAGCTCTTCCTAAATATTTTATTTGTTATCCTAACACATTTTTTAATTAAATATTATTTTTTTAGGAAACACTTCCTAAATATTTTACTTACTATCCTAACTTTTTTTTCTTTTTAATTAAATATTAAATTTTTAGAAAAACCTTCTTAAATATTTTACTTGCTATTCTAACATTTTCCTTTTTAATTAAATATTAACTTTATAGAAAGCTCTTCCTAAATATTTTACCCGATATCATAAATATGAGATATATATAAGTTTGTTAATTTATACATTTTTACTTGATATCCTAACATTTTTTCTTATTAAATATTAAATTTTTAAGAAGTACTTCCTAAATATTTTACTTGTTACCCTAACATTTTATTTTTAATTAAATATTAAATTTTCAGGAAATCCTTCATAAATATTTTACTTTATATCCTAACATTTTATTTTTAATTAAATATTAAATTTTTCAGGAAAGCCTTCCTAAATATTTAATTTTCTATCCTAACATTTTATTTTTAATTAAATATTAAACTTTTCAGGAAGGCCTTCCTAAATATTTTACTTGTTATCCTAACATTTTCTTTTTAATTAAATATTAAATTTTCGGAAAGTCCTTCCTGAATACTTTACTTGCTATCCAAAATTTTTTCAGGAATCTCTCATTATATTTCTGTCATGTCTAACAAAGCAAAAACATTTTTGTTAGTATCTTTCAAGGTTTTGGGAATTTCTTCTTAAATATTTAGGAAAGCTTCCTGAAATGAAAATAAATATTCCAAGCAAAGAAGCAGTAAACATGTCATTTTAAATTCTTAGGAATACCTTCCTAAATGTTTATGAGTATTTCCTAAAACAAAACAAAAAATCCAAGTAAAGAAGCATGAAACATGATTTCTGCGAACAACTAGTGGTAATAATGCAATAAAGATGCAAAATACATCCAAAAAAGACCTGAATTTGGTTACAAGCATGTGTTTAATCACATCAGTTTTTAGTATTTTTTTAATGAGTAGTGAAAAGGCAAAGAGATTTAATGTTCTTAGCAAGCCAAGGACTCCAACAAAACAAAGCTCAAATGTATTAAACAACTAAACAAGTTCAAAATAAGGACTTTCTCATAGTACTAGGCAATTAGAAGTGTATATATTAAAAATCAATTATGTTGTCCTTGCATGATGCCGTGAGTAAGGTTTCACATGAGTCATGGGACAATGGTACTATACCATGTGCTCTCTTTTCCTGAAACCAAAAACATAATATCAACCATAGAGATGTAAACAACATAGCTATAATCCTTATAAAGTACCAATACTTTATATATGAAATAAGTGCATGTACCTATCTGATGCTCCAGTTGTGGCAATTGTGATCTCGTCTTTAAAATAAAGCACAGTGGTAATGCCTAATGGAGCATCCGGAAAACACCAAGCCATTAGGGGAGAAGATAGGATAAGTATAAAGGAAAGAGTCACAAATGCGCAGGAGTGAAACCTTGCTCCGTTTGTTTCGTTTTGAAAAGGAGATATATGAGTTTCTTTACCATACAAGTATAGCTGTGTAAAGGTCAGAACAACAATCAATACGGTTTGAAGGAAAACAATAAGCAGAAGTCTTTTGGAATGCGTTCCTAAATGAAATCTTCTCTAACTTTTTTGGCAATTACACAAATTGCATTGATCATGTTTATAACTCACGAAGAATCTTACAAACAACAAACAACTTCAGCCTCAGTAAATTGTATTGCATCCACTATAGCTAAACCATTTAGAGCAAGAACAAGACACTCAAACAAGAAAAATAACTTAATTTAAGAAACCTGGGCAGATAAAATTACACAAATTCGACACTAAACAAAGACGTAAGTCTGACTAAAAACAAAATACATAAACAAGAGTCACATATTTTACCTTTAGTGAATTTATATTGGTTTGGGTCTCTTCAAAAAGAAAGGTGTAGTAGGCAAGGTCGTAGACAAAACCATCCCACATTTCTTCAGCACATGAACATCGCATGTCTATAGCAGAAGTTTGTGGATTCAAGAATCTGTTCCATAAATCAGAATCTGTGTGGGGAAGTGAAGTGTCGATAATAGAAGCTCCAAGCCTATAAATCTGAAACCACAAGAGTGAAGAAAAGAGCTTGACAAAAAAAAGCCAATCATCTCCATAGCCACGATAATCTTCACTGAGAATATGAAGAAGGTTCCATTCGTTTCAGCTGAAATGGTCTGCAACATCACTGAAACAAAATCCCAGATTTTGAATCAAAATCTCTAATTACAAATAACAATGGAAAACTATCAAATTTACATGCATAACTTCAATTTCAGGTGTTAAGAGTGTTGTTAATGTAGATGGCCGTGCTTCGCCGTGATTTTAACACTGCTCTCGCTGCGGTCGTCGATTTTGCCGTTGTCGATGTCGTCGCTGATGTTCGTCCGAGTGTCGAAAGACACAAAAGTTTTTATTTTATTTTTTAATTATATTTGATATTAGAATATAAGGGTATTGAAGTCTTTTAACCTATTAATGAATGTTATATTTGTGATTTTTAGTTTGTGGTGCTACTTTTGGAATAAAAACTTTTTTTTTTGTTCACCTTTTTTTTGTTCACCTTGGAATAAAAACTTAAAAAAGGATATATAGGAGAATTATCCATCAATTTATATAATAACTAGTGATTTTTTTAATTAATAACTACCACCCGTGATTTGTCATGACGCTTATCATTTTATTACAATCGTCGATGGAATAATTAAATTCCAGATCTCTCCTATAGCCGCCACCCGTGAACCATATATTTGGCATGCTTGACCTTATAAAACAGATACCACTAATACACGAAACATATAATTCGATAGAGAAATAACGTGGCTGATTTTGTCGTTGCAATACCTTAATATATAATATAACTGGATCTAACAACTCTTTAATATATGTTAATCACACTGAAGGTTGCTGTCTTTTCAGACTTGCAATTGGTCGCCCAAGCATTCAGAAAATAATATGAGATTTCTGAATCTCAAGCAAAAAAAATTAAATCTTTTTCACAATATTTAATTTTAAATTTATTTAAAAATTTTAATAAATCTTCTAATTTTAACAAATCCTGAAAATTAAAAACTTTTTTGTTTAGTAGATTTTCCTATCATTCCATAAACTCTAAATTATAGATCTGGTTACATGAGAACAAAACGCCCTCTCACAATCTGAATTAAAAATCACATATGATATTTATTTTTTTCTTAAACACATATGATATTATTATATCTATACTATTATTTGAGAAGTAAATTTGCTTAATTGTCATCTTCTCCACGATTTTAGGATAATTCATTATTTTAATTAATCGTATTATTTAAAATTTTATTTTAATATATATATTATTTGAGAAATAAATTTGCTTAATTGTCATCTTCTCCATGATTTTAGGATAATTCATTATTTTAATTAATCTTATTATTTAAAATTTTATTTTAATATATATATATATATATATATATATATACTTGTGTTTAGACCGAGCCATGGATTCTAGAAACTCATGTGCGCCCACCGAGACCATCGGATCGCGTTACTTATAGACACCCAAAACTCCTTATTCACTCTTTCATTGGATGTGATACAAGAGATTGGGATACTAATCTTCTATTGGAGTATTTTTCACCCTGAGGATATCCCACTAATCCTCAAACTGCGACCAAGTAATACATAGTCTATGCGTGGAACTATACTAAGTCGGGAGTTTATTCCATAAAAACAGGATATAACCGGCTTCAGTCGACTAAAATAAATGATTCTAAAGCTCACATTGTACAACTGAGTATCATTGGTTTACAGAGCCACGTGTGAAGTATCCCTGCCCCTGGGAAGATGAGACACTTAATGTGGCAAGCGTTGATAGGATGTATTGCGACGGCCGAGAGACTCGTCTATAGACACCTGGACCCTGATAGGAGCTGTCCTAGATGCGGTGACCCTGAGGAAACTATTAACCATCTTCTTTTTGAATGTCTCCCCGCCCTCCAGGTGTGGGCTTTATCGGACTATCCGTCCCTTCCACGTTACTTCCCAAGTACATCTGTTTATCAAAACATGAGCATCCTCTTCTGGAAGAAGGAAAACATGGCCTTTATGGAACCACTTATTGAGACCTTCCCTTGGATCTTATGGTACATTTGGAAGGCACGAAATGATAAACTTTTCAATGGAAAGAATATATCACCTATGGACACCCTCCAGCTAGCTTCCTTTGAAGCCGAGTGCTGGAGAAAAGCAAACTTAAACAAACACAAAGAGGAGGAGGAGAACCTATCTGCCCTGCCGGTTAGCTCCACTCTCCCTGCGAACCCCCAACGCCTGACCTGTCAAATTGATGCCTCATGGATCAATAATGGCACGATCAGTGGTTTAGGATAGTTCTACAAGGATCAAATGGGAGTCGAGAGATTTGGACTATAAGGATGTCGAAAGAGCTTATCAGCCCTCCATGCCAAGATGGAAGGACTGATTTGGGCGATGACATGCTTGAGAGAGCTCCATTGCACCGCAATTCACATGGAGACGGACTGTTCCGACTTGGTAGAAATGTAAGATAGCCCTGCTGACTGGGCGGGCTTTGCTTCCGAGCTAGTGTGTTTCCGCCTTCTCAAAGATGGTTACTCGGACTTCAGCATATCCCACATACCCAGGACTAGGAACTTGCGCGCAAACTCTCTCGCTAAGGAGGCAAGAATTAGTAGTACTCTTTTCCCCATATAGATCAGACCCAGCCGGACAGAGCGTCTCTTCGGAACGACTCAGACTCGACTACCACTTGATCTTAGAAGATGGGAGCCGACAAAAAAATAATATATATATATATATATATATATATACTTATCATGATATTGAAGATAATTAATAAACATTAACATATCTAACTTATATATATATACTATTATTTTAAAAATTATACTTTAATATATATATAATTATCATGATATTTAGGATAATTAATTAATAAATAGATATTAAAAATTGATATTAACAATTAATAATTTTCATATTCTCCATAATTTTAAATATTTTTTTTTATTTGTCATGTTCTTATTATTTTGACAGATGAGTCATTAATTAAGATTTATCCTGTTATTTGAACTTAATTAAATAAATATAAATATGAATTAAGATAGAAATTTATATATTTTGCTCGATCCAGACTTTAAAATCATATTTGTTATAGGATATATAGTATAATATATATCAATCAATTTTTAAGATGCTTTAATTAGTGAAAACATTATCATATCCCTTATTACTATATAGTGTTTGTAATTTAATTATTGTGTTTCAATTTTTCTTAAAGAATAAGTATATATACATAATGAACTGGATGTCACTGTATTGATCTAAACTTTAAGATCTTTATCATTTTCAAAAAGATAATACCAATGAAATAAATTCCATATGTATGTGCCGTTATGTTAATTTCATATATTAAAGTATAACACGTATTATATCCTTTGTACATATATATATAATTAAATAAGTAGAAGTAAGATTAGAATATAATTTTAAGAGTATATCTTTGAAATAATTATGTATCATCTTACATTAAATATTCTGTTTGAGACAGTTTTTAAAATAATATTTTATAGAATATGAGGCTTAATATTTTAATATGCATTAATATATTTTAAATATATAATTTATATTTTTTATAATGAAATATTATTATATTTGATTGCAGTTTACATAATTTTCATTTTTATCAAAAAATATATATATATATATGTAGCTATAAGAAAAACAAAATTATCTATATAATAAAGTTTATTCAATTATCTGAATTTATATATATTTTGATTAGAACCCTAACTTTATCAAGTAATATATTATATTTAATATCAAAGTAAATAAACATACAGATCTTGAGAGTGCTTACATGATCTCTTATATTATATTTTCAGAATGTCTTGAAATTAATCTTATATTGTTAATTAATTGTATACACAGCTAAATTATACCTAATAATTAATATTAGTTGATGACAAAAAATAATATTTGTTAAAATCCCAAAATAAATTTATATTATATCCAAGTAATATAATAGAATTCTTTCAAACTTACTATTTCCTGAATTTGACATAAATATTCGATATATATCACAACTCATATATGGTAGTTTCTCTTTTTAATTTTTATTTTTTCATAATTATGAGATGCATGTGTCAAGATGATCAATATAATATGATAAAATTAAATGTTATTCTTACATTATTAACTAATCAAAATATTTTAACAATTTTTAATCAACAAATTATCTATCAAAATTTTATAAATTTCAAATATAAACAAAATTTACTTATCATAAATAATATTTAAATGATATTATCCCGCAATATCGTAGGAATTCATCTAGTTGACAAAATATTTATAGTATTTTTTTCTTGTAACCCTTGTCGGAATTGTTTACTTTAGTTTATCCATTTGGTATTAAAAATTTTGAATGGATATATAAAAAAAAATTGGATGGATATTAACAATTTTAAATGAAGCCGTAATTTGTCTTCGTGTGAGATTATATATTGACTAAATAATGCTTTAGAATAATTGTGATATAAGTTTCCCCCGTGACAAAGGAATTCGTTGAAGGCTTAAGATATGTTCACATGGACAATCGTGAACGAATAAAGAAACAATCATTCCATTATAAATACGCCTATATGGTGTTTAAATAAATGCACCCACTCACCTATTATGGTTATATATCATACAAAGTAGCCAAAAACCTATAGAAGAATGATCTAGTCGAGTTATTGGTGAAAGTTAATTGAAACCAAATAGTGAAAGTGGTGGATTTTTCTGTTGTGAAAAACATATTTGAGATGATAAATATTAAATAATAAATTTTATTTTTATATAAATAATAATAATGTAAAATGATGCTATCGACTGGTTATTGGACAAGAACTTCAGGATGTTCCAAAAAGTTTCCTTTGATTCGTTACCTCTTGGTCAGACTGAATTCTTTGAGACACATACAAGATAAATATGAAGATCACTTCTAATGAGGGAGCAGATACGAGATAACAAGGTAATGTCCCGAGCTATATAACGATATGGTTTTCTCAAGAAACACCTCCATAAAGCTTTATCACGTTGCTAGCCATTTGATATAACAGAAGCTTATAAGATAGAATTAGATCGGTTGATCCTATTATTAGTAGCCGAAAAGTAATTTTTTTTTTGGAAAACACCGGAAAATATATTTTAAGAATATTCTTTTTATTCATAATTCAATAAATGTTTGTGATTTTCAAAGGAATCAAATTCTATTTGAAGATAAAGTCAATAACATGTATATCGTCTGCGATTTTATGTCATTCTCCTTTTGATTCCGAAGAAATTAATAAATTTTCTGTGTTGAAGAGGTTGTTGTTGTCCAAGCTAAGTGTTATTAACAACATATTCCTCGTTCACCACTTATGTTAAATTTAGCAATTTGGTTGCGATTGTTGATAACGGTGATGATTTCCACTTATGTTAAATTTAGCAATTTGGTTGCGATTGTTGATAACATCTACAAAAGTTTGCTGATTTTGTAACAATCTATCACCTAGGTTGTTGTTGTATCCACGTTTGAATTGTAAAGTCTCTTGCAACATTGTGGATTGTTGTAGTAAAGCTTGAATCACTTCTGGCATCATCGTCATAGAGCGACAAAATTCAAACAATTTGTTGAAAGAAGCGACGATTAACTGGGGACACCTTAACCGTCATGAAAAAATGTTGGGATAAATTTAAAGGAACCTTTTAGCTCTGATATTTTTTTTGGGTAGGATTTAGCTCTGATATTTATAGTAATATAACTAGATTTGTTAATTTTAACAATATCCGAAAACTAGGATTTATAAATTTTCTTCTCGGTATTTTAATAAAAGCTCTTTAATTAAAAATCTCTTCCTTTTCATTCATAGTTCAACAAATCTTAAAAAATAAAAAATACAAATCTTTAAAATATCTCCAATGTATTACACCATTTTTTATTCTAAAATAGTATAACTCCAAAATGGAGTTTGGTTTTACTCTAGTGTATTACTCCATTTCTTACTCCAAAAAATATTCACAAATGATTCATTTTTTATTTAGTTAATAATTGTTACTAACATCTTCAAATTATAAAAATTTACCAATTAATCCAAGTAATTTATGTTTACAAAACTTTCATAAGAATATAATTTATTTAAATTAAATATTTATTAGAATACAATTAGAGCTTTTGTTCCAATTTCAATTGGTGAAATTTTTATCATATTCAATTTTACTAATTCAAAAATAAAATTACGCTTTGAAAGAATATAAAGAAGAAAACAAAGTTTGGTTTTGTAATTTGAATTACGTACTGAATTCAAATGTTTATGCATATATCAAGCTCAACAAGTAAAATGTTATCAATCGAAATTTTAACTTACTAGATAAAAAAACTCATCTATTCCGTTTGAACAATACTTCGCCGATCTTGGTAGTTCCGAAACAATTTACCAAATTATTAAATTACTTATTTATATTTATTTTATATTATTTATGCTTAGTTTTGATTATATTAGTTTCTGCATATTTTATGTAAAACTATTAAATAATCTTTTGCACAATATTTATATTTCTTTTCATTTTATTATATAAGTTTAATATTATTTAAATATGAAATAAAAACATTCAAGATTAAAAAGACCATTTTATAAATTTTAAAAGTTTAACTCCAAAATGGAATAATGAGTAAGATTACTCCATAAATGGAGTAACCCTAACCATTACTCTATTTTGGAGTTGAATATAGAATTGAATTAAAGAAGATTTTACACCAAAATGAAGTTTGGAGTCAAAAACGAAGTAGGGTTGGAGTTGCCCTAAGCATAACTCCTACAACTAAATAAACTCTAAACATCTCTATACTATTTTTGAGAAACAAGTATCCTACGTGTCGCTCTCTCATTAATTCTTGGAATAATTATTACTATTACTGGCTTAACGAATTAAAAAAAAACATATGCATAATACCGTTATTGAATTTTTATTTTTAATTTCCATTTTTACATTAATAATTTTTTAATAAAAAATAATTTCTGATTTCCTTTTTTCTTATATTTTTTTCCAGAGTACATAAAAAGAGAAATGAAAATATCCGTAAAGTATAAAAAAATTATCTATATAGAAATGTAAATTTGATTTCAAAAATAAAAATAAAAAAAATAATTTGTATACTTGTTTTAAGAGAAAATAATAATTAAATTAATATTATTTGAGAAATCAGTTTTATATATATCGCTCTTACATTATTTTTTATAATGGTAAATTAAAGTGATATCTTAATATTAAATAATATAATTCATATTGTCATTTGAAATTTTTTAATTTTAGTTTCTCCTTTTACTTATTAGTATTTTAGAATAAAATTTATTTTTTCATTAATTTTTTCCCAAACAAATAATATTAAAATGAAAATATAATATATATAAAATTGATTTCAAAAAAAATAAATGAAAAATAATTTATATATTTTGTAAGAGAAATTAATATATATCTTTAGAACATTATGTCAAATACTATAATAAATACTAAAAGAAAATAACTAAACATATGTATTATACTTTGATCTTTGATCATCTGATCTGATCACAATATTTGTTTTGTTACAACTAACTTTAAACTACAAAACTAATTCAAAGATCAAAATTAAAATTATAATTGTCAACTAAACCAATCTGGACTTGATTAAACTGATACCGCTTTTAGTTTATTTTTCATTATATTTTAAAACCAATATGTACAAAATTATATACTTAAAATATATATATATATATATATATATATATATTTAACTTAACTAATACAATAAATTTGATTAAATTAAATTAAATTAAATTAATAAAATTAATATGACTTTATCTATTTAAAATTGAAAACAGTTAGAACAATAAAAAAGTGAAGAAAGACAATATAATAGAGTTTTCAAAAAAAAAATTGAGGAATTTTTAGAACACTAAATAACACTTGTCATCTCTCAGTTAAACTTTTACATAGATTTATATAATATAAAAAAATTATTTTATACTTAAACTTTAAACTTTTACATAAATTTATATAATACAAATATTTTTAGAATTTTAGAAGTGTTCTCACGGATAATGATGCTCTTACAGCTCAATTCATAAGAATAACTGTAATTCAATACACACCAAAAATAAATAAGTGTACTGCTCATTTTTTATACATGTAAGAAAAATATATTATATTTTAAATATTTTATTAAAATTTGTATATATCAATTATACAATAATATAGTATTAATAAATAAATGAGAGAAATATTAACTAATTATTAAGATGCTAGGTTCCTCCGCCCCATGGTTGATCGGATTTACTTCTTTTAAATATTTTTGTGCATGAGTACAAAAATAATTCACCTAACTAAGAGATAAACTTGAAAATGAGATAAAGTGATAACATAATTATTTTAATCTAAAATAATATTCTATATGTTTCAAATTAGATGTCTCTTTGAGTTTCTCACACATTTTAAGAAAATAATTAAATTTTCAGTTTTACATTTATTTAATTATTGAATTTAGATAGTGTTTATTATTTTTCTTAATTTAATTAGGGACAAGAGATAATTTAATGAAAAAACTGCATTACAATCATAAAACAACAATTAATTTTTAACAAAGAGTTTTAATGTACAACTACATTTAATTTAAGACAGAGAAATGTAAATAAGTATGATAATTATACTGTAAATATAATATTTAAAATACAAATAAATAATGTTTTGGTTCCCGAAAGATAAACTTTTAGACTATTTCTTGTTTTACAGAGATAATTTTTAGATTTTAAAATTATTTTCATTAATTGATATTTTAAGTTATAAACTCCTAAGAAGCATTTATTTAATATATTTAATTAAATAAATATTATTGGTGGATAATTACTAAAAAGTGTATTCATCTTTATCTTAAAAGCGGAAATCTCGTTAGAATTCATCTATAATTTTCTTTATTCCATTCAGAACTTATAATAATGTATTTTTATATGTATCTAAAGATTGTACAGATCATTGAGATACTTGCGTGGCTACTTCCTAATGAATCTCTATTATTAAAATAGAAGTACACTTATAAAATACCCCTAAGTTTTTCTAATTATTTACAATGGCATGCCACTGAAGTAATTAATTAACCTACCTTATAGGATTCTCTGTCTTTTCTATTTAATTAATGAATTTCCAAAATCAAATTCTAACTAAAAACTCATGGCAACAATAATTAATAAGCCTATATTTTAATATTCTTTGTTTTTCCTATTTTATTATATATATCTGTGTTTGAAAATAATTAATTCCATATATACATTTCGTAATTAAATACATAAATTATATGGTAATTATTTTACTAATTCCATATATACATAATAATTAATTACATATTAATTAACTTACCTTTTAGGATTTTTTCTTAATAATTTTCTACCTACCTTTAAATAGTTAAGGAACAATATTATTTTCAAAGATATATAATTATATTTTTATTATTTATAAGTAATAACTAAAATAAAAGTCACAAAAAGAAACATTTATATAATATATAGATTAATATATAAAATATATTATGTTATGTATGTTTTCATATAAATAATAGTCCAATGTAAATTCAGTATAATAAATGTTAAAAAGTAAAAAATATATAGACCATATATTTTAAATAGTATATACGATAATTTAGTTATACATAATCATAAAATTTTGATCTAAAATAATAATAATACATTTGTGCAGATATACGGGTCATATTCTAAAAATAAGGATGATATAATTGATGATTTACAAGATAAAATAAAAATACTCAATATAAACTATAAAATTATTATGTTTAAAATTTCTTTTAAAACAATTATTTAATGGTAAAATGTAAGAATATATATTATCACTTATTAAAAGTAAAAATAAACATCTACGTGGATGTGTGGGTCAAAAAACAAACCCTTCAATCTTCTCCTGTCAGAACTAAACCCATAAGTAATTTGTAATCATTTAAATTTGATTGATACTTACATTTTATTAATTTAAATTTTTTAATCCAAATGTTTTATATATTACAAATTTTATAGAATTTGGATACTAATCTTTTTCTTAGAAATGTTATAACTAATTTATCATTTTTTGTATACCATACTAACTCTTACTTCTCAAGATCTAATATATTTTTAATTCAAAAAATTATATTCAATATATTGTATACATAAATTTCGTTATATATACATGTTGGATTTATCTATATGATACCAAGTATTTGTGATACAATAAATTGTTAACACACACTCAAAAAATATTCAATGTAATACGATTAATTTTTACAAAAACATCACTTAACACAAAAAGATAAAATTAATACCCGTGCAGTCGCACGGGTCAAGGTCTAGTCATAGTATTAATTCTTTAACAAAATAAAAAGAATCATAGTATTAAGTATTAACTCAGTTTTATCATCACCATTAAGGATAGTACCGAGAAGTCGACAACTACTTGTAAATTTTGAACTTTTAAACCTATACCATTTTCCCTTGGATAATTTTGTAAATTTTGAACTTTTAAACCTATACCATTTTCACTTGAGATAATTTTGTACGCTTTTAACATTTTGTTTTATTATGATAACTAAAAATTGTACAGATCATTGAGATCCTTGCGTGGCTAATTCCTAATCAGATGCGTGCTTTATATGTAACGAAAAAGGCTTTTGCCTCAGGCCCCCAAAATGTATAAACCTTTAAGGATCCCCAATTCTCCAAAAATCTAGTGTAGTGCAGTGGTTTCAGCTAACAAACTATATTATCAACTATAGTTCGAACACTCAAAGTTGCGTTCCTATGCTTTTATCGGGATAGTTATTTTTTTTTTATTTAATCATCACTATCTCTTCTTGTATACCTCGTCATCAATTTATTTTTTCTAGTGCTTTTAGTTTTTTTTGTCTTTGTTAAGTTAACATCTCATGCTAATTTATAGTATGGTAGAGCTATTTGTTTACTGTAGAGCTAATTATAAATCATAGACTCAGAACTTCTTTTAAATGCGTAATTTTCTAGTTTTTCTTCTTATTAAAAAATTCTAGTTCTTATTGCTTCTTTTTATACGTTTTTTACATGTTTTTTTTTATGCAGTGATTCTTTTATATGTTTTTTTTTAATTTCTAGTTCTTATTG
Organism: Brassica carinata; assembly: GCA_016771965.1. NCBI lineage: Eukaryota > Viridiplantae > Streptophyta > Magnoliopsida > Brassicales > Brassicaceae > Brassica > Brassica carinata. The sequence continues at coordinate 45,164,014 of CM028687.1, read as the reverse complement.
AAAATTTGGTGAAAGAATTTATTGAAAAGGAAGGGATAAAGATTATGTCGTTATTTTTTTTCATTATTGTTTTAGTTATTTTTATGTTGTTTTAATTATACATTATAATTTTATCAAAAAAAAATTTTGTTTAAAAGCCCCATTTTTATATTTGCCTCAAGCTCCTATATACCTTCGCACGGCACTGTTCCTAATGAATCATAGTATTAACTCTTTAACAAAATAAAAAGAATCATAGTATTAAGTATTAACTCAGTTTTATCATCACCACTAAGGATAGTACCGAGAAGTCGACAACTAACTTTTAAACCTATACCATTTTCCCTTAGATAATTTTGTAAATTTTGAACTTTTAAACCTATACCATTTTCACTTGAGATAATTTTGTACGCTTTTAACATTTTGTTTTATTATGATATACGATTATAAATCATAATTTAAAATTCATGCATGTTACTCAATATAATTTTGTATAAAAATTTAAAATTTTCGAAAATTAGTAAAAACAGATGTCTTCATATAAATATCAAATCATTGATTAATTAATATTTTGTAAAATTATAAATTTTCAAAGTTCCAAAGATTGTTGTTTATACAGTTTTGTTGTATCTATGTCGCAAAACTGGGAGCACTAACTAACAAACCTGTATATGCATTTTCTAGTTTCTACCATCAAATTTTTTTGGCATCTCCAATTTCTTACTAACTAAAAAGGTAACTAGTACCGTATTCTGTTTGTGATTGCCAGCTAATTTTGGAAAATGACCGTTAAGTCTCCTTTTTATAATCAAATCATAAATATAAAAATTAGTCAACTAATCTCCTGTAGTAAAATAACAGTAAACCTTTTCATTTCTCTCCTAATGAAAATTCTATAAATACCCAGTAAACACTCACCATTGATCTCCACCCGATCTCAAAGAAAATCAAACACGCTACAACTTCTTGAGTCTTTGTTAGAACATTTCCGCTACAAACAAATGGCTCCAAGAACCTCTCTTGCACTCTTCCTTGCTGTCAACCTCCTCTTCTTCACTTACACTTCTGCTACATGCTACAAGTGCATCCCCACGCCAGCGACCCCAACCACTCCAACCACCCCGAGCACAGGCTCTTGTCCTAGAGATTCGCTACAGCTAGGTGTTTGCGCTAATGTGCTCAAGCTAGTGGACCTAACATTGGGAAACCCACCCGTAAAGCCATGCTGCTCTCTCATTGCAGGCTTGGCTGACCTTGAGGCTGCGGTTTGTCTCTGTACCGTGCTCAAAGCTAACATTCTTGGCATCAAACTTAACCTTCCTATCAATCTGAGCGTACTCCTCAATGTTTGTAGTAGAAAGGCTCCAAAGAATTTCCAATGCGCATAAGTTGAATACTTATCTAAAGCCAACCTTACAAAAACAAATCATTTGGTTTACGATTGCTTGAACTTATTACCTTATCTTATTGTGTGTTTTTTTAATTGGTGATTGTTTTCTGTTTTGTATTTCTCTTGGATTGTTTTGAATGGTGAACGTAACGTTCGTCATGCAAATATGGATTATGTATGGGTTTGTGTGTGTTATCGGCAAGTTTGTACTTCTTTTGCTTCATTGTTTTCTTTTGCATTTGATTAATAAAAGTACCAATCGATGTTGTTGTCTATCGGTGTTATTTGTCAATCCAAAAAACTAAGGAGAAATGATAGCTGAAATCGTAATAGGAAAACATGTTTTAGTTATTTAGTTATGAGAATTAATCATAACATTTGACCATTTCCGATTAGGCAAAAGGTGTGTATACTAATTTTGTCATCAGTCTGTACATAACAAAGTGGTCAATACTTACCATAAACATGCCTTATGTGATGCGCTAATTATTATCAAATGCCCACCGGTTTTACAGACATTGTTTTTATCAGCAACACCATCTATTGACATTTTTCAGCGACCGAACATTTATGCTAATATGGACTATCTTTTTTGGAGAACAAACAACATTGAGGAACTAGAATTTGACACAATCTTCCCTGGATAATCTAAAATATCTGAAAAGCTACGAATGATAAACTATTTAGGGAGATAGACAGGGTCCTCTGAAATTAGTCAGATATACGGAAAGAGAAAGTCAAGTTTGGTTCAACGGAAAGAAAGGGTACCTTCACCTCTGCAAGAAAGTCGTATTGAGGAACCACAAGTCTTAGGTTTAGGTAATACTTGTACGGTGGATCATAGACCTCGACAGCTCATTTCAGTGGATGCGGATGGGTTTGGATGGACAGTTTGGGGAAGATTCAAATTATGGGAACGCAAAACTTAAGACGTCGAGAGGCTGCTTTGCATACAGAATTAGAAGCACTGTGATGGGCTATGGAAAGCATGATCCAACATTCGGCATGTCAGAACTTTGGAACAGATTGCAAAGATCTGATTGCAATAATAAAGGAGCCTCATGCATGGTCAAGTTTCGCAATATAATTGAAGACGATAAAGACTCTTTAGCTTTGTTTCCCATATTCAAGATCTCTCACAACCTAACAGCACAAAATAGAATTTCTGATTCTTTAGCTAGGATTGTAAGGCCTTTTCATAGAATCTCTATTTTGTTGGTTGTTTTACTACGTTCTAGCTATCTAGATCACCTCAAATTTGAATAATAAAGTAGTTTTTTATTATAAAAAAAAAGCATGTCACATTCTTGTTAAGATAAAATCATCAATTTCAACTTTATTAAATCACAAATTTGACAAGAATTTAAGAAAGAGAAAAAAAAATTGTATGTGTCTCTCACTTTTTCTTTCCAGAAAACTAAGAGACATTTGGGCTTCGGTATAACTACCCTCCCGATCAACATATTTTGTGACATAGCGTAAACCATATTTTACAACTTATGAGTTATGACATGGCTCTCCCCTTTACAATATAAAAGATCAGAAGGATATCATACGTTTGGTTGTAGTAGGTAACTATATGCAATATAGGCATATATATACTTCATTAATAGTTTACCAATCACTAACAATTAGCATCCATAGTATAAAAATTAGTATACTCAACTTCTTCTGTACTATTTTTCTGTTAATTTTATTGTTATCTTTTATTTATTTTGGTGTTATTTGTTTACCACTATTTTTTCGTGTTTGCGTTTACACGAAACCATGGTTGAACGATAAATTTGGTGACGTATGTATAATCCGGTTCAGATTTAATAAATTTTTCGTTAAGAATCCGATAAACCCCTATAAATATCGAAAAATCTCTTATTAAACTACGGCCCGATATCGGATGATCCATTAAAAACCCAGAAAATATGATAATAGTGTTAAAATTTTTGATTAAATAACTCCTATTTTTTAAATGATATAATTTCTTAGAATTTGATGAAATTTTTATTATGTCATTAAAAATGAAATAATGGTAATAGAAAAAAGCAAAATTAATTGATATGACAATATTAGTTTCTTTTCGTTATTAATAACTTATGATAATTTTTTATTTTTATTTATTTTATATTTAAAATTTAACTGTATGATAAGTTTTAATAGTATAAATTTTCATAAAGATTATAATTAAATATTATTTACAAAATATGGATAGTATTACTTACCATAAATATATGTAATATTCTGTTGCTTTATTTAAATAGATAATATTATATTAAAATAAATATCAGTGGTATGTCCATGTAATTTTTTCAAAAAAATTAATGGCAAAATCCTATAGAAATTCTGCTTAATAGTATGGATTAAGGAGGCAGACAACTTAGCGGGGGTCACCGGGGAAAATAAAACATATATCATTTGTACTTTTTGATGAACTACTTACTGGTTAACTGATCAAACTAAACCAGTTTTAAATTATAGCTTTTTAATATATAAGATATTTGACTTATTCTTTACTCCAGTTAGATTAATCTTATAAAATGCATGAACTCTCCCGTGATCAAATTTTGGCATATTCAGACTTTAATCATTGCTCAAATTTGGCATTTTCAGACTTATCATTGATTTGAGATGCCTTCATACTCAATCAAACGTTACAGATGTGTATACGTAATTATAACATATACTGTAATATATAATCTATTATGGAACTTCGATCTAGCGGTTATATGAGTTGGGATTTGGATGGATTATAAAGCAAATACATAATTGATTCACGACAGATACTAAATTGAATACCAGTGTAGTCATATGTATTTGTATAAACACCATAAACTTTTAATATAGTTGGAGAGATTGAAACAAAAAAAAAAATATTTGGAGAGAATAAAATTTTGGGAAAATCGTGTAAGAATTTTTTTTATATCAAAGTTAGTACTGGTAAAGAACTGGATTTGATCTAAACAATATTATCAGTGACACATCTATATGCTTTTAAAATAAAGTATTTGTGTATTTACTTGAAAATAATATTTTATGTATATAACTTTATTATTTTTAGCCAAAAATTTATTATCTATTTAAATAGATCACAAAATACTTATGTAACTAGTGTCACAGAGCCGCATCTGATATTTGAGAAGCTATAAACAATTTAGTAAGAGATTAACATAAATTTATTTTTCACCAATTTGGAGTTTTTATGTATTTATATTAACTTATAAAATTTTAAGGGATGTGTATCGATGTTTCATTTGTCCATATTCAGGCCAGACTAAGCAAACAAGATTTGGTATTTGATTTTTTTTTTAAATGACTCATCTAGTACCGAATACTTAAAACAATGGTAAATTATTAATAAAACAAATTAGAAATACTATATAATAGCAATAAATTTCAAAATATTTTTCCTAATAGTGTCTAAAACCTCTTTTACGTACTTAATATTTTTTTCCTGTCATCAGCATAAACATGCTGTATTAAGACTCTGCTAACTAACTTGGGGACTTCGAATCTTAAGAAAAAAATGAAATGGTTGAATTCGAGCATTTTTTGCCAAACTATCCGCTCTTTTGGCACTATATAGTTTAGCCTTTGAACTATTTTTAAGGCTTATTTTACCTTTATATTTAAAAATTGGGATTCTTTAACATAGGATATCAGGTGAGATGACTAAAAATATGTAGATTTTAAAACTAACTAAAACTAACTAAAAAACAAATTAGAAATACTATATAATAACAATAAAAATAAATTTATTCATTTAGAGGAGTTAAATTTTATCTAATAAAATTTACAGAATGAAATATTATTTTTGTAACATCCCGAGTTGTGATATGTGGAAAGGCTTAAAAGAATTGATTTAGCTACCTATGTCACCAAAGTTGACTTACCTTTTCCAGAGCACATCCAGAAAAAACTTCAGAGTTAAGCGTACTTGAACTGGAGTAGTGGAAGGATGGGTGACCTATCAGGAAGTGATTCGCGATAGCGTGCGAGTGAGGCCAAAGCACAGAAAAAGGTCGGGTGGTGATTGCAGGGTCAGTAAACAATGATTTCGAGCCTTGAAAAAATTAATGGACCGACGCTGGAACGGGATGGAGCCCATGGGCCGAGAGAGCGGGCGTGGGTGGCCCATTAGCTGTGGGTGATCGGGGCGTTATAACAGGTATCAGAGCTGGTTAGCCGTTTTGGTTCTGACCCGAGAGGCATCTTGAGACCTGTCAGAAGCAACGGACGCTATGCAGAGGGAGTGAATTGTAACATCCCGAGTTGTGATATGTAGAAAGGCTTAAGAGAATTAATTTAGCTACCTATGTCACCAAAGTTAACTTACCTTTTGCGGAGTACATCCAGAAAAAATTCCAGAGTTAAGCGTGCTTGAGCTGGAGTAGTGGAAGGATGGGTGACCTATCAGGAAGTGATTAGCGATAAGCGTCGAGTGAGGCCAAAGCACGGAAAAAGGTCGGTGGTGATTGCAGGGTCAGTAACAATGATTTCGAGCCTTGAAAAAATTAATGGACCGACGCTGGAACGGGATGGAGCCCATGGGCCGAGAGAGCGGGCGTGGGTGGCCCATTAGCTGTGGGTGATCGGGGCGTTATAACAGGTATCAGAGCTGGTTAGCCGTTTTGGTTCTGACCCGAGAGGCATCTTGAGACCTGTCGTAGGGCGCAACGAGGACGTTGCGAGAGGGAGTGAATTGTAACATCCCGAGTTGTGATATGTAGAAAGGCTTAAGAGAATTAATTTAGCTACCTATGTCACCAAAGTTAACTTACCTTTTGCGGAGTACATCCAGAAAAAATTCCAGAGTTAAGCGTGCTTGAGCTGGAGTAGTGGAAGGATGGGTGACATATCGGAAAGTGATTCGCGATAGCGTGCGAGTGAGGCCAAAGCACGGGAAAAAGGTCGGATTGCAGGGTCAGTAACAATGATTTCGAGCCTTGGAAAATTAACGGACCAACCGCTGGAACAGGATAGGGCCCACAAGCCGAGAGAGCGGGTGTGGATGGCCCATTAGTTGTGGGCGGTTGGGACATTATAATTTTATTCTATATTTTATATGTTTTATATACAACGTAATACAGAATTTAAAGGGCCTGAGGTTTATATTTTTATATACAAAGAAATAAATACTATGTTTTATATACAACCAAAAAGATGATTCCTCGGATTCGTTGCCGAACATTTGTTTCAGCTTATTCATCGGTTTGTTATCTTGCGGAGAGGTCTCCACAGGGTCAGAAGATGCAATCGAGAATACCTCGGTATTTTTTGTAGATGATGTCTGAACCTCAACGTCACATTATGTGAATATTCTCCATATGTCTGATTTTATCGTGAAAGATTTTCCAACGCATTTAATTATCGTCTTGAATTCACTGTCATTTTTGGTTGAAGACCTATCTTTTTAACTTATTTATATGTTGTAGTTTATGTTTATGGACAAAGAGAATGGATAATTCTCTCTTTCTATTTGATGGAAGAAAATTGAGTTCTTAATTAAAATAAGTTTGTGTTCAAAAAATATTATTCTTTTTTAAATGGTTATATCCTTCTTCCTACTATATATTAATTGAGAAGTCATTTTAGTGACTTTTGCTTACGTGTTTGATCATAGGTGAACTCTTACAAAATTGTTATAATTTCACTAGTCGAAGATTTTTAATTTTTATTTATTTTTTATTAGATCTAAAAAAGGCAAGTCTATAACCAATTAATATCACTTGCCAAATAATCTATAATATAATGGGGGATTTCACTCCCTCTTGAGCTGACACGTCAGCATTTTTGTAGGTCCCACTGGTACTTCTTAAATAATAAATAGTTTCTTTGTAAAACATGTACAAACATCTATCTTAGCTCAGTTGGTTAAATTCTCTTCCATAACCCCTAAAATTTCCATCCCGGGTTCAACACTCTTTAGTGCAATCTGTTTTTCTTTTTTTGCTTCCTTTTTTTCCTAATTTTTATTTGTTTCTTTATGTTATATACCAAAAGTCCAATATATTTTACGTTTTTATTTGGATCCACATTAATATTTGGGCTATACAATTTAATTTAGTTATTGTTTTTTTGTTTCTCAGTCAAATTGAAGATTTGTATTTATTTTTAATCAATAATTTGACAATCTAATATTATATATAATCAATATATAATAAAATTTTAATTTTAAATTATTATTATTTAAATATATTTTAATTAAATAATTTATTTATTTGATGACACCAAAAAATATTTCGGCACGCCACCTGATTGTGCTAGCATTTTCATGATTTATCAAATGGTTTCATACGATTTAAAAGAATTGTGACATCGAGTTGTGATATGTGGAAAGGCTTAAAAGAATTGATTTAGCTACCTATGTCACCAAAGTTGACTTACCTTTTCCAGAGCACATCCAGAAAAAACTTCAGAGTTAAGCGTACTTGAACTGGAGTAGTGGAAGGATGGGTGACCTATCAGGAAGTGATTCGCGATAGCGTGCGAGTGAGGCCAAAGCACAGAAAAAGGTCGGGTGGTGATTGCAGGGTCAGTAAACAATGATTTCGAGCCTTGAAAAAATTAATGGACCGACGCTGGAGCGGGATGGAGCCCATGGGCGAGAAGCGGCGTGGGTGGCCCATTAGCTGTGGGTGATCGGGCGTTATAACAGTATCGAGCTGGTTAGCCGTTTTGGTTCTGACCGAGAGGCATCTTGAGACGTAGGTAAGGAACGGGCGTTGCGAGAGGGAGTGAATTGTAACATCGAGTTGTGATATGTAGAAAGGCTTAAGAGAATTAATTTAGCTACCTATGTCACCAAAGTTAACTTACCTTTTCGAGCACATCCGAAAAACTTCGAGTTAAGCGTGCTTGAGCTGGAGTAGTGGAAGGATGGGTGACATATCGGAAAGTGATTAGCGATAAGCGTCGAGTGAGGCCAAAGCACGGAAAAAGGTCGGATTGCAGGGTCAGTAACAATGATTTGAGCCTTGGAAAATTAACGGACCAACCGCTGGAGCAGGATAGGGCCCACAAGCGAAGCGGGTGTGGATGGCCCATTAGTTGTGGCGGTTGGGACATTATAATTTTATTCTATATTTTATATGTTTTATATACAACGTAATACAGAATTTAAAGGGCCTGAGGTTTATATTTTTATATACAAAGAAATAAATACTATGTTTTATATACAACCAAAAAGATGATTCCTCGGATTCGTTGCCGAACATTTGTTTCAGCTTATTCATCGGTTTGTTATCTTGCGGAGAGGTCTCCACAGGGTCAGAAGATGCAATCGAGAATACCTCGGTATTTTTTGTAGATGATGTCTGAACCTCAACGTCACATTATGTGAATATTCTCCATATGTCTGATTTTATCGTGAAAGATTTTCCAACGCATTTAATTATCGTCTTGAATTCACTGTCATTTTTGGTTGAAGACCTATCTTTTTAACTTATTTATATGTTGTAGTTTATGTTTATGGACAAAGAGAATGGATAATTCTCTCTTTCTATTTGATGGAAGAAAATTGAGTTCTTAATTAAAATAAGTTTGTGTTCAAAAAATATTATTCTTTTTTAAATGGTTATATCCTTCTTCCTACTATATATTAATTGAGAAGTCATTTTAGTGACTTTTGCTTACGTGTTTGATCATAGGTGAACTCTTACAAAATTGTTATAATTTCACTAGTCGAAGATTTTTAATTTTTATTTATTTTTATTAGATCTAAAAGGCAAGTCTATAACCAATTAATATCACTTGCCAAATAATCTATAATATAATGGGGATTTCACTCCTATTGAGCTGACACGTCAGCATTTTTGTAGGTCCCACTGGTACTTCTTAAATAATAAATAGTTTCTTTGTAAAACATGTACAAACATCTATCTTAGCTCAGTTGGTTAAATTCTCTTCCATAACCCCTAAAATTTCCATCCCGGGTTCAACACTCTTTAGTGCAATCTGTTTTTCTTTTTTTGCTTCCTTTTTTTCCTAATTTTTATTTGTTTCTTTATGTTATATACCAAAAGTCCAATATATTTTACGTTTTTATTTGGATCCACATTAATATTTGGGCTATACAATTTAATTTAGTTATTGTTTTTTTTTTGTTTCTCAGTCCAAATTGAAGATTTGTATTTATTTTTAATCAATAATTTGACAATCTAATATTATATATAATCAATATATAATAAAATTTTAATTTTAAATTATTATTATTTAAATATATTTTAATTAAATAATTTATTTATTTGATGACACCAAAAAAATATTTCTGGGTACGCCACTGATTGTGCTAGCATTTTCAGTGATTTATCAAATGGTTTCGCACGATTTAAAAGAATTGTGACATCCCGAGTTGTGATATGTGGAAAGGCTTAAAAGAATTGATTTAGCTACCTATGTCACCAAAGTTGACTTACCTTTTCCAGAGCACATCCAGAAAAAACTTCAGAGTTAAGCGTACTTGAACTGGAGTAGTGGAAGGATGGGTGACCTATCAGGAAGTGATTCGCGATAGCGTGCGAGTGAGGCCAAAGCACAGAAAAAGGTCGGGTGGTGATTGCAGGGTCAGTAAACAATGATTTCGAGCCTTGAAAAAATTAATGGACCGACGCTGGAACGGGATGGAGCCCATGGGCCGAGAGAGCGGGCGTGGGTGGCCCATTAGCTGTGGGTGATCGGGGCGTTATAACAGGTATCAGAGCTGGTTAGCCGTTTTGGTTCTGACCCGAGAGGCATCTTGAGACCTGTCGTAGGGCGCAACGAGGACGTTGCGAGAGGGAGTGAATTGTAACATCCCGAGTTGTGATATGTAGAAAGGCTTAAGAGAATTAATTTAGCTACCTATGTCACCAAAGTTAACTTACCTTTTCGAGCACATCCGAAAAACTTCGAGTTAAGCGTGCTTGAGCTGGAGTAGTGGAAGGATGGGTGACATATCGGAAAGTGATTCGCGATAGCGTGCGAGTGAGGCCAAAGCACGGGAAAAAGGTCGGATTGCAGGGTCAGTAACAATGATTTCGAGCCTTGGAAAATTAACGGACCAACCGCTGGAGCAGGATAGGGCCCACAAGCCGAGAGCGGTGTGGATGGCCCATTAGTTGTGGCGGTTGGGACATTATAATTTTATTCTATATTTTATATGTTTTATATACAACGTAATACAGAATTTAAAGGGCCTGAGGTTTATATTTTTATATACAAAGAAATAAATACTATGTTTTATATACAACCAAAAAGATGATTCCTCGGATTCGTTGCCGAACATTTGTTTCAGCTTATTCATCGGTTTGTTATCTTGGAGAGGTCTCCACAGGGTCAGAAGATGCAATCGAGAATACCTCGGTATTTTTGTAGATGATGTCTGAACCTCAACGTCACATTATGTGAATATTCTCCATATGTCTGATTTTATCGTGAAAGATTTTCCAACGCATTTAATTATCGTCTTGAATTCACTGTCATTTTTGGTTGAAGACCTATCTTTTTAACTTATTTATATGTTGTAGTTTATGTTTATGGACAAAGAGAATGGATAATTCTCTCTTTCTATTTGATGGAAGAAAATTGAGTTCTTAATTAAAATAAGTTTGTGTTCAAAAAATATTATTCTTTTTTAAATGGTTATATCCTTCTTCCTACTATATATTAATTGAGAAGTCATTTTAGTGACTTTTGCTTACGTGTTTGATCATAGGTGAACTCTTACAAAATTGTTATAATTTCACTAGTCGAAGATTTTTAATTTTTATTTATTTTTTATTAGATCTAAAAAAGGCAAGTCTATAACCAATTAATATCACTTGCCAAATAATCTATAATATAATGGGGGATTTCACTCCCTATTGAGCTGACACGTCAGCATTTTTGTAGGTCCCACTGGTACTTCTTAAATAATAAATAGTTTCTTTGTAAAACATGTACAAACATCTATCTTAGCTCAGTTGGTTAAATTCTCTTCCATAACCCCTAAAATTTCCATCCCGGGTTCAACACTCTTTAGTGCAATCTGTTTTCTTTTTGCTTCCTTTTTTTCCTAATTTTTATTTGTTTCTTTATGTTATATACCAAAAGTCCAATATATTTTACGTTTTTATTTGGATCCACATTAATATTTGGGCTATACAATTTAATTTAGTTATTGTTTTTTTTTTGTTTCTCAGTCCAAATTGAAGATTTGTATTTATTTTTAATCAATAATTTGACAATCTAATATTATATATAATCAATATATAATAAAATTTTAATTTTAAATTATTATTATTTAAATATATTTTAATTAAATAATTTATTTATTTGATGACACCAAAAATATTTCTGATGCATGCTTGATTGTGCTAGCATTTTCAGTGATTTATCAAATGGTTTATACGATTTAAAAGAATTGTGACATCGAGTTGTGATATGTGGAAAGGCTTAAAAGAATTGATTTAGCTACCTATGTCACCAAAGTTGACTTACCTTTTCGAGCACATCCAGAAAAATTCGAGTTAAGCGTGCTTGAGCTGGAGTAGTGGAAGGATGGGTGACCTATCAGAAGTGATTAGCGATAAGCGTCGCGAGTGAGGCCAAAGCACGAGAAAAAGGTCGGTGGTGATTGCGGGGTCAGTAACAATGATTTCGAGCCTTGAAAAATTAATGGACCGGCGCTGGAGCGGGATGGAGCCCATGGGCGAAGCGGCGTGGGTGGCCCATTAGCTGTGGGTGATCGGGCGTTATAACAGGTATCGAGCTGGTTAGCCGTTTTGGTTCTGACCGAGGCATCTTCAGACTGTCGTAAAAGAAGCGAGGGCGTTAGCGAGAGGAGTGAATTGTAACATCGAGTTGTGATATGTGGAAAGGCTTAAAAGAATTGATTTAGCTACCTATGTCACCAAAGTTAACTTACCTTTGCGGAGTACATCCAGAAAAATTCGAGTTAAGCGTGCTTGAGCTGGAGTAGTGGAAGGATGGGTGACATATCGGAAAGTGATTAGCGATAAGCGTCGCGAGTGAGGCCAAAGCACGGAAAAAGGTCGGATTGCGGGGTCAGTAACAATGATTTCGAGCCTTGGAAAATTAACGGACCAACCGCTGGAACAGGATAGGGCCCACGCCGAGGCGGTGTGGATGGCCCATTAGTTGTGGGCGGTTGGGACATTATAATTTTATTCTATATTTTATATGTTTTATATACAACGTAATACAGAATTTAAAGGGCCTGAGGTTTATATTTTTATATACAAAGAAATAAATACTATGTTTTATATACAACCAAAAAGATGATTCCTCGGATTCGTTGCCGAACATTTGTTTCAGCTTATTCATCGGTTTGTTATCTTGCGGAGAGGTCTCCACAGGGTCAGAAGATGCAATCGAGAATACCTCGGTATTTTTTGTAGATGATGTCTGAACCTCAACGTCACATTATGTGAATATTCTCCATATGTCGATTTTATCGTGAAAGATTTTCCAACGCATTTAATTATCGTCTTGAATTCACTGTCATTTTTGGTTGAAGACCTATCTTTTTAACTTATTTATATGTTGTAGTTTATGTTTATGGACAAAGAGAATGGATAATTCTCTCTTTCTATTTGATGGAAGAAAATTGAGTTCTTAATTAAAATAAGTTTGTGTTCAAAAAATATTATTCTTTTTTAAATGGTTATATCCTTCTTCCTACTATATATTAATTGAGAAGTCATTTTAGTGACTTTTGCTTCGTGTTTGATCATAGGTGAACTCTTACAAAATTGTTATAATTTCACTAGTCGAAGATTTTTAATTTTTATTTATTTTTATTAGATCTAAAAAGCAAGTCTATAACCAATTAATATCACTTGCCAAATAATCTATAATATAATGGGGATTTCACTCCCTCTTGGTGACACGTCAGCATTTTGTAGGTCCCACTGGTACTTCTTAAATAATAAATAGTTTCTTTGTAAAACATGTACAAACATCTATCTTAGCTCAGTTGGTTAAATTCTCTTCCATAACCCCTAAAATTTCCATCCCGGGTTCAACACTCTTTAGTGCAATCTGTTTTTCTTTTTTTGCTTCCTTTTTTCCTAATTTTATTTGTTTCTTTATGTTATATACCAAAAGTCCAATATATTTTACGTTTTTATTTGGATCCACATTAATATTTGGGCTATACAATTTAATTTAGTTATTGTTTTTTTTTTGTTTCTCAGTCCAAATTGAAGATTTGTATTTATTTTTAATCAATAATTTGACAATCTAATATTATATATAATCAATATATAATAAAATTTTAATTTTAAATTATTATTATTTAAATATATTTTAATTAAATAATTTATTTATTTGATGACACCAAAAAAATATTTCTGGGTACGCCACTGATTGTGCTAGCATTTTCAGTGATTTATCAAATGGTTTCACACGATTTATCTAGCTGTGGTGGATGATGAGTCACACTCGGCTGCAACTAAGCCAACAGATCATTCGATTATGAGGCGCCACCAAGAGCAAGCCAATAACACCATGTGGGGAAGAAGGTATGAATAGAATGTAGCAACAAATTCACTAGAGATTGAGGGCGTTGAAAACACCCGTAAGCACCACGGTGAGTGATAGGAAATTATTATTCCTATCAGCCCGTCAACCGTAGTTTCAATGTGTAGTTTTTAAAATTGCTATTATCTTTGTCACCCACTTAAAATTTTGTTTTTTTCCTGCAAATATTTATCTCTTACGAGGTTTTCTTTATCTTTTGAATTTAACCGAAGTGTTTACGGGTTTACACAATTCATCATATTCTAAATTCATTTCATCGAACATGTTCAGAAAGAAACACAAAATACTTTACCATTAATATATTGTTAAACGAGTTTAACTTTATCAAAATAATGGAAAATGGTACATATGCATCCTCATAAGATCACATTTACTGAAAAGAATTGGCAAAACTTTAGGCATGTTAAAATCTTGGATACCACTTGCCTATATATATATCGTTATTTTAGTGTAATGTATCTTTAATTGTTTCCTTTCACAACTCAAGTTAAAAATAATAAAACCTTCAAGAAAATCCTCAGTTAATAATTAATATTGACTCACCAACCAATATTTTAGAAAATAAATTTGAACATAAATAACAAAATATAACCAAATAAATTTGCTAGAATTGTCTCCAAAACAATTGAATGACATAAATTGCATATGTAAAGTTATTGTATCTAATAAAATATTTACAATTTAGTCAGCTCTTTTTCAATGAGTAAATATATATAACATCGTAAATCAAAACTCATATATTATTGACACCTTTAAAAATATACACAATATATTAGCACATACAGAAAAGCGAGTGAGAGTACATGTTAAACCCATTTTCAAACTTAGAAATATACACATTTAAAACATGCAGCCAACAAATTAAAATTATTAGACAGAAATGACATGAAAAAATGTGACAAAAAGTTTTGAAATAAATAATCTGCAACGACGTGTTGTCTTCTCTAACGACGAACATCTTCCCACAAAGTTTCGAAGTAGAGGGTTCACTTTAACTTGTGCGGTCGCGAATATGAAGATGGATCTTCTGAAAACTTGAAAAACAATGATCAACCGAAAACACAAAACTCACAACTACAATAATCCTAGCAAATATTGAGATGAAAGTATGTACATAACCCCGCGCTTGCGCAGAGGCTAAGCACCTAGTATACATAATATTACAAATAATGATTTATGGTAAATAATTGTTGAAATTATAGAAAGAGTAATAATGTTGATCAATTTTTTATATTTATAAAATATATAAACAAAATTGTTATAATTTGACTGGTGGAAGATTTTTAATTTTTATTTATTTTTATTAGATCTAAAAAGGCAAGTCTATAACCAATTAATATCACTTGCCAAATAATCTATAATATAATGGGGGATTTCACTCCCTCTTGAGCTGACACGTCAGCATTTTTGTAGGTCCCACTGGTACTTCTTAAATAATAAATAGTTTCTTTGTAAAACATGTACAAACATCTATCTTAGCTCAGTTGGTTAAATTCTCTTCCATAACCCCTAAAATTTCCATCCCGGGTTCAACACTCTTTAGTGCAATCTGTTTTTCTTTTTTTGCTTCCTTTTTTTCCTAATTTTTATTTGTTTCTTTATGTTATATACCAAAAGTCCAATATATTTTACGTTTTTATTTGGATCCACATTAATATTTGGGCTATACAATTTAATTTAGTTATTGTTTTTTTTTTGTTTCTCAGTCCAAATTGAAGATTTGTATTTATTTTTAATCAATAATTTGACAATCTAATATTATATATAATCAATATATAATAAAATTTTAATTTTAAATTATTATTATTTAAATATATTTTAATTAAATAATTTATTTATTTGATGACACCAAAAAATATTTAGTGCAGCACTGATTGTGCTAGCATTTTCAGTGATTTATCAAATGGTTTCATACGATTTATCTAGCTGTGGTGGATGATGAGTCACACCGCTGCAACTAAGCCAACAGATCATTCCGATTATGAGACGCCACCAAGAGCAAGCCAATAACACCATGTGGGGAAGAAGGTATGAATAGAATGTAGCGCAACAAATTCACTAGAGATTGAGGACGTTGAAAACACCCGTAAGCACCACAGTGAGTGATAGGAAATTATTATTCCTATCAGCCCGTCAACCGTAGTTTCAATGTGTAGTTTTTAAAATTGCTATTATCTTTGTCACCCACTTAAAATTTTGTTTTTTTCCTGCAAATATTTATCTCTTACGAGGTTTTCTTTATCTTTTGAATTTAACCGAAGTGTTTACGGGTTTACACAATTCATCATATTCTAAATTCATTTCATCTGAACATGTTCAGAAAGAAACACAAAATACTTTACCATTAATATATTGTTAAACGAGTTTAACTTTATCAAAATAATGGAAAATGGTACATATGCATCCTCATAAGATCACATTTACTGAAAAGAATTGGCAAAAACTTTAGGCATGTTAAAATACTGGATACCACTTGCCTATATATATATCGTTATTTTAGTGTAATGTATCTTTAATTGTTTCCTTTCACAACTCAAGTTAAAAAATAATAAAAACCTTCAAGAAAATCCTCAGTTAATAATTAATATTGACTCACCAACCAATATTTTAGAAAATAAATTTGAACATAAATAACAAAATATAACCAAATAAATTTGCTAGAATTGTCTCCAAAACAATTGAATGACATAAATTGCATATGTAAAGTTATTGTATCTAATAAAATATTTACAATTTAGTCAGCTCTTTTTCAATGAGTAAATATATATAACATCGTAAATCAAAACTCATATATTATTGACACCTTTAAAAATATACACAATATATTAGCACATACAGAAAAACGAGTGAGAGTACATGTTAAACCCATTTTCAAACTTAGAAATATACACATTTAAAACATGCAGCCAACAAATTAAAATTATTAGACAGAAATGACATGAAAAAATGTGACAAAAAGTTTTGAAATAAATAATCTGCAACGACGTGTTGTCTTCTCTAACGACGAACATCTTCCCACAAAGTTTCGAAGTAGAGGGTTCACTTTAACTTGTGCGGTCGCGAATATGAAGATGGATCTTCTGAAAACTTGAAAAACAATGATCAACCGAAAACACAAAACTCACAACTACAATAATCCTAGCAAATATTGAGATGAAAGTATGTACATAACCCCGCGCTTGCGCAGAGGCTAAGCACCTAGTATACATAATATTACAAATAATGATTTATGCTAACTAATTGTTGAAATTATAGAAAGAGTAATAATGTTGATCAATTTTTATATTTATAAAATATATAAACAAAATTGTTATAATTTGACTGGTGGAAGATTTTTAATTTTTATTTATTTTTTATTAGATCTAAAAAAAGGCAAGTCTATAACCAATTAATATCACTTGCCAAATAATATACATAATATTACAAATAATGATTTATGCTAACTAATTGTTGAAATTATAGAAAGAGTAATAATGTTGATCAATTTTTATATTTATAAAATATATAAACAAAATTGTTATAATTTGACTGGTGGAAGATTTTTAATTTTTATTTATTTTTATTAGATCTAAAAAAGGCAAGTCTATAACCAATTAATATCACTTGCCAAATAATATACATAATATTACAAATAATGATTTATGCTAACTAATTGTTGAAATTATAGAAAGAGTAATAATGTTGATCAATTTTTATATTTATAAAATATATAAACAAAATTGTTATAATTTGACTGGTGGAAGATTTTTAATTTTTATTTATTTTTATTAGATCTAAAAAAGGCAAGTCTATAACCAATTAATATCACTTGCCAAATAATATACATAATATTACAAATAATGATTTATGCTAACTAATTGTTGAAATTATAGAAAGAGTAATAATGTTGATCAATTTTTCTATATTTATAAACTACATAAAATCGTAAAAAAAAATTTCTTATTTTATATTAGTATGTAAGGCCTTATATATATAAAGTATTTTAATAACTATTAATATCTTATAAATTTCATACATGCTTTATAACTCATTTATAAAATTATTTATCTTGGCTTCATTTATAAAATTATTTATCTTGGCTTCATTTATAAAATTATTTATCTTGGCTTCATTTATAAAATTATTTATCTTGTCTTATTATATATTTAAATTATTATAAGGGGTTGTAAGTCATTTATACAAGCTTATAAATTAATTTATAAAATATATTTTGAAAAATCA
Organism: Brassica carinata; assembly: GCA_016771965.1. Taxonomy (NCBI): domain Eukaryota; kingdom Viridiplantae; phylum Streptophyta; class Magnoliopsida; order Brassicales; family Brassicaceae; genus Brassica; species Brassica carinata. The sequence goes on along the minus strand of CM028687.1, from coordinate 45,145,911 downwards.
TTTTATTTTTATGAAAAGTCACTTAATTGATTTTTGTTAGGTGTCAATCATTTAGAAAGTTTGAGAAATATTATTATAATTTGATTTGTTAATGGATTTTCAATTTTTATTTATTTTTATTAGATCTAAAAAAGGCAAGTCTATAACCAATTAATATCACTTGCTAAATAATCTACATAATATTACAAATAATGATTTATGCTAACTAATTGTTGAAATTATAGAAAGAGTAATAATGTTTGATCAATTTTTCTATATTTATAAACTACATAAAATCGTAAAAAAAAATTTCTTATTTTATATTAGTATGTAAGGCCTTATATATATAAAGTATTTTAATAACTATTAATATCTTATAAATTTCATACATGCTTTATAACTCATTTATAAAATTATTTATCTTGGCTTCATTTATAAAATTATTTATCTTGGCTTCATTTATAAAATTATTTATCTTGGCTTCATTTATAAAATTATTTATCTTGTCTTATTATATATTTAAATTATTATAAGGGGTTGTAAGTCATTTATACAAGCTTATAAATTAATTTATAAAATATATTTTGAAAAATCATTTTATTTTTATGAAAAGTCACTTAATTGATTTTTGTTAGGTGTCAATCATTTAGAAAGTTTGAGAAATATTATTATAATTTGATTTGTTAATGGATTTTCAATTTTTATTTATTTTTATTAGATCTAAAAAAGGCAAGTCTATAACCAATTAATATCACTTGCTAAATAATCTACATAATATTACAAATAATGATTTATGCTAACTAATTGTTGAAATTATAGAAAGAGTAATAATGTTTGATCAATTTTTCTATATTTATAAACTACATAAAATCGTAAAAAAAAATTTCTTATTTTATATTAGTATGTAAGGCCTTATATATATAAAGTATTTTAATAACTATTAATATCTTATAAATTTCATACATGCTTTATAACTCATTTATAAAAATTAAAAAATTAATATATTTTAAAAGTACGGATCGGATCCATATATCGAACCTAAAATTAAAATATAGTATTATAAAACTAATTTTATGAATAAATATTAATATATCAAATATAATTATTAAAATTAAAAATTAAAAAATTAATATATTTTAAAAGTACGGATCGGATCCATATATCCAACCTAAAATTAAAATACACATATAAAAATATTTTTCTTGGCTTATCATATGTTTTAAATTATTATAAGAGTTCGTAAGTCATCTATAAGAGATTATAAATTAATTTATAAAATATATAAAATAATAAACGACAAACAGTTTATAAAATTGATATAATGATTTTATATTTCTTATTTAAAGCATTATATTCTTATATAAATTATTGTAAGAACAATTAACATCTTATAAAGTTCATATATGTTTTATAAATCAATTTAAAATTATAAAAACATTTATAAAATTATTTATCTTGTCTTATTATATATTTAAATTATTATAAGGGGTTGTAAGTCATTTATACAAGCTTATAAATTAATTTATAAAATATATAAACAAAATTGTTATAATTTGACTGGTGGAAGATTTTTAATTTTTATTTATTTTTTATTAGATCTAAAAAAAGGCAAGTCTATAACCAATTAATATCACTTGCCAAATAATATACATAATATTACAAATAATGATTTATGCTAACTAATTGTTGAAATTATAGAAAGAGTAATAATGTTGATCAATTTTTTATATTTATAAAATATATAAAATAATAAACGACAAACAGTTTATAAAAATTGATATAATGATTTTATATTTCTTATTTAAAGCATTATATTCTTATATAAATTATTGTAAGAACAATTAACATCTTATAAAGTTCATATATGTTTTATAAATCAATTTAAAATTATAAAAACATTTATAAAATTATTTATCTTGGCTTCATTTATAAAATTATTTATCTTGTCTTATTATATATTTAAATTATTATAAGAGTTCGTAAGTCATCTATAAGAGATTATAAATTAATTTATAAAATCTGTTTTGAAAAATCATTTTATTTTTATGAAAAGTCACTTAATTGATTTTTGTTAGGTGTCAATCATTTAGAAAGTTTGAGAAATATTATTATAATTTGATTTGTTAATGGATTTTCAATTTTTATTTATTTTATGAGTAAGAAAATTAGTTCTAGAATATTTTTTATTAATATCCAAACAATCTATATATATTGTACATTATAATTTCACGATGATTGAATAAGTGATTTATATGAAAAATAATAATTCATAAAGTAGTTCTATATTCCTATGTAACTATATATGAATACATAGAGAATGTATAACATTAAATTGTTTGACTTTTTAAAACCTATTAAAGACATAAAACTTTAGCTATAAATTATTTAAAATTAAAAGTTTCTATATTATTTACTTAAAGTAATTTTATTAAAAACTGAATCATGAATATTATATATAACTAATTTTAGCACAATTATCAATAAAAACATCAAAAATATTTAAAATAGTCATATTTGTCTTTTTCAAAAACAATTATTCTTAAAAACTATTTAAAAACACATATTCAACTTTGGATGATAAAAAATATTTTTCTTGGCTTATCATATGTTTTAAATTATTATAAGGGGTTGTAAGTCATTTATACAAGCTTATAAATTAATTTATAAAATATATTTTGAAAAATCATTTTATTTTTTATGAAAAGTCACTTAATTGATTTTTTGTTAGGTGTCAATCATTTAGAAAGTTTGAGAAATATTATTATAATTTGATTTGTTAATGGATTTTCAATTTTTATTTATTTTATGAGTAAGAAAATTAGTTCTAGAATATTTTTTTATTAATATCCAAACAATCTATATATATTGTACATTATAATTTACGATGATTGAATAAGTGATTTATATGAAAAATAATAATTCATAAAGTAGTTCTATATTCCTATGTAACTATATATGAATACATAGAGAATGTATAACATTAAATTGTTTGACTTTTTAAAACCTATTAAAGACATAAAACTTTAGCTATAAATTATTTAAAATTAAAAGTTTCTATATTATTTACTTAAAGTAATTTTATTAAAAACTGAATCATGAATATTATATATAACTAATTTTAGCACAATTATCAATAAAAACATCAAAAAATATTTAAAATAGTCATATTTGTCTTTTTCAAAAACAATTATTCTTAAAAAAACTATTTAAAAAAACACATATTCAACTTTGGATGATAAAAAATATTTTTCTTGGCTTATCATATGTTTTAAATTATTATAAGGGGTTGTAAGTCATTTATACAAGCTTATAAATTAATTTATAAAATATATTTTGAAAAATCATTTTATTTTTATGAAAAGTCACTTAATTGATTTTTGTTAGGTGTCAATCATTTAGAAAGTTTGAGAAATATTATTATAATTTGATTTGTTAATGGATTTTCAATTTTTATTTATTTTATGAGTAAGAAAATTAGTTCTAGAATATTTTTTATTAATATCCAAACAATCTATATATATTGTACATTATAATTTCACGATGATTGAATAAGTGATTTATATGAAAAATAATAATTCATAAAGTAGTTCTATATTCCTATGTAACTATATATGAATACATAGAGAATGTATAACATTAAATTGTTTGACTTTTTAAAACCTATTAAAGACATAAAACTTTAGCTATAAATTATTTAAAATTAAAAGTTTCTATATTATTTACTTAAAGTAATTTTATTAAAAATCAATTTTAAAATTTATGTATATTTTTAAAAATATGTTGCTATTTATTTTTCATGTCACTATTATATATCATATATGTCATCATTTAATTAATAGTATTTTATAGGTACCATTATATAAATAATCACATATACTATATTTTTAAAACAGTTTTGATATAAATCAATTTAAATTATTATTTTGATTTTAAATATAAATATGAATATATTAAAATTAAAATATAGTATTATAAAACTAATTTTATGAATAAATATTAATATATCAAATATAATTATTAAAAAATTAAAAAATTAAAAAATTAAAAAATTAAAAAATTAAAAAATTAAAAAATTAAAAAATTAAAAAATTAAAAAATTAAAAAATTAATATATTTTAAAAGTACGGATCGGATCCATATATCCGAACCTAAAATTAAAATATAGTATTATAAAACTAATTTTATGAATAAATATTAATATATCAAATATAATTATTAAAAAATTAAAAAATTAATATATTTTAAAAGTACGGATCGGATCCATATATCCGAACCTAAAATTAAAATATAGTATTATAAAACTAATTTTATGAATAAATATTAATATATCAAATATAATTATTAAAAAATTAATATATTTTAAAAGTACGGATCGGATCCATATATCCGAACCTAAAATTAAAATATCCGGATCCGATTCAGATTCGTTAAATAATTAATAAATTAATAAATATTAATATATCAAATATAATTATTAAAAAATTAATATATTTTAAAAGTACGGATCGGATCCATATATCCGAACCTAAAATTAAAATATCCGGATCCGATTCGGTTTTGACGGATCCTTGATTTTACTATCGGATTCGATTCGGACTTCCGGATATCCGTCTAGTTATCATACTATCTGTGGATATCCGGATCCGATTCAGATTCGTTAAATAATTAATAAATTAATAAATATTAATTTTAAAAATATTAAAATTCTAAAATATACATAAACTAAATATTTATACAATATTTATAAATATAAATATATATATATATATATATATATATATATATATATATATATATATATATATATATATATATATATATATATATATATATATATATATATATATAAATTTTAAATTTTGTTTATGATTATTTTAGACAAAATATATTTTTAGATAATTCGATTGTGCCATTAGAAGATAAACATGCCAAGATAACCAAGTTGATTTTGGTTAAACCCTTATGTTAATGAAATTACAAAAGGACACTAGAATTTATGATGCTAATCATGTTTCCAAACAATATATTTATTTATAATGTTATCCATGTTTCTAAATAATTTTCAAATGTACTTCAGTTTTAATGATATATGATGCTAATCATGTTTCCAAACAATTCTCAAATGTACTTCAGTTTTAATGATATATGATGCTAATCATGTTTCCAAACAATATATTTATTTATAATGTTATCCATGTTTCTAAATAATTTTCAAATGTACTTCAATTTTAATAATCATGTTTACAAACAATATATTTATTTATAATGTTATCCATGTTTCTAAATAATTTTCAAATGTACTTCAGTTTTAATGATATATGATGCTAATCATGTTTCCAAACAATTCTCAAATGTACTTCAGTTTTAATGATATATGATGCTAATCATGTTTCCAAACAATTCTCAAATGTACTTCAATTTTAATAATCATGTTTACAAACAATATATTTATTTATAATGTTATCCATGTTTCCAAACAATTCTCAAATGTACTTCAGTTTTAATGATATATGATGCTAATCATGTTTCCAAACAATTCTCAAATGTACTTCAGTTTTAATGATATATGATGCTAATCATGTTTCCAAACAATTCTCAAATGTACTTCAGTTTTAATGATATATGATGCTAATCATGTTTCCAAACAATTCTCAAATGTACTTCAATTTTAATAATCATGTTTACAAACAATATATTTATTTGTATTGTATTTTTCTTATATACATTGAAAAAAATTTATAATGGTTATTGGAAAATATTTTAGTAAAAATCAATTTTTAAATATATGTATATTTTGAATCAATTTTTGATATAAATCAATTTTAAATTATTATTTTGATTTGAAACATATATATATAAATTTTAAATTTTGTTTATGATTATGAAAGTGCTGAACCTTTCGTTGCATCTTCAAGTCTCCTCCAAGTATGTTGCAAAAGCAGGCTATTCATCTAGTGCAAAAACCATCTTTATCAACAATATGTTGCAAACGGCATATGAAGTTATCAAAAGTTATCATACATTTGATCTTCCAAACGGGAGATTCAATTTTGGAATGTAAAGGTATGAGAGTCAGTCGTGTATTTCTTGCTCTCACTAAACCCTAAAACCTTCAAAGGTACTATTCTTCTACGACTCTTCCATACAATACCATTGTCCTACTCTAAAAGGTGAGGTTTGGCTTTTTTTCTCGCTAGTAGGACAAGTGTGACAATTTGGGATGAGGTGAGTTGGGTTTCAATCCACAATGTTGATTTTATCTCTGTCAAATGCAAGGTATCTTTGGGATCTTTATCCATGCCATTAAAAAAAATCATTCCAAGCCTTCCAAATATACCATAAAATCCAAGTGAAATGATGGTTACCTACGTGTTGCGAGATCCGCCGGAATAAATAATCCATATAACGAAAACTGAAGACATAGAAAATCTGCATGGATTGGGAGGGGGGGGGGATTTAGACAATGCCCATTCTTGTACTGTTGGACGGCATCAAAAGAACATGATTAGTCGTTTCTTCTTCTGCTTTACACCTTGCACACTGTATGTCACATTTTCTCCTCTTGAATGTAAATTTTTCTTTACCGAAAGACAGCCGAAAGTGTTTGCCAAAATGTTTTAGTTCTGGTGGACACCTAATTTTCCATGTGTAATATTTTAAGGGCTTCACATCTGGGGAAAAAGCTGGCTCCTATCTAATCTTATTTGGATATAGGTGTTCTATGTGATATCTAGATTTTACCGCATAGTTTCCAGAATTTGTAAAATACCATTTGTCCTTATATGTCAAGAGACCTTGACTCAACGGAATGCTCGTGATGATTTTTGCTTCTGATGGTTCAATCAAGCTTCAATTACTTGTGTAATCCAAGTCCTTGTTGATGGATTGATGAGCTGATTCACCGTAAGGACATGATACTAATGTGAAATGTTTAATTACTACTTTTCTGGTTTCGAGCGAGTGGCTGGAATCTGTAGATACTTCCATATCAATGTATATGATTTTATTTCCACTGTTTTGATAAGTAATTTGTTAATCAGAGATTTAACTGATACCATACTGGCAAGTATTATCTAAGTTTTAGACTTTTAGCATAGATTTTTCGACTAATTTGTTCTTGTAAGGTCAAATAAAAATATAGTTTTATGTCAAATTGGAACGTAAAACGAAAAAAAAACTTGAATTTTATAAAGATGTTATGTAGGAAAAAAATGTATTTGTTGTAAATATTTTTTGTGGCATAATAAATGATGTGTACACAATCTTAACAAGAATTTAAAAACTAAATCATAAACACTTTAAATTTAGGAAAAATTACCAAAATAGAATTTTTTTTTTTAAAACAGCTTCTTTGTTTTTATAGTATAAAACTTTTTTGTCCATTTTTTACTTAATTGCCCTTCCTATTTTTAAAAATTAATGAAATAAATAGTTTTAGAAATCAAAAATTATAAAAAAAAATAGAAACAATTGATGAAATACATATATAGGCAAATTGATATTTTTGGGTTGAAAAACTTGATAATTATATTCTACGGAAATTAGATTTCATCTTCTACAAAAAAATGGCATGGTAGAAATTAATTCCACGTTAAACAAGTGATTTGTTTTAGAACCAATAATATACTTTTATAAAGAATTCTAAATATGAGTAATGCAAAGTCTACCCACTCTAACTCCAAATCTTAAATCCTAAATCTTTTTTGGTAACACTTTAAACTTGAAACCCTATATTGTTTTTCATACCCTAAACTGCAAACCCTATATTATAAACCAACAAACTGAAATCATAAATCTTAAGTACTAAATCTCTAACTTAGTACTTTAGATTAATATTTTAAAATTTAAAAACCAAATCTTAACACATAAACTACAAATCTAATATTTTCAAATTTATTATCAAATTTCACTCTAAATGTCAAACCCCATTCTCCAAACCTTATATCATAACAATAACATGTAACTAATTATAAACTCTAAAACTTAAATTATATTCTAAAACTAACCCCTAACACTATACTTCAAAACCTAAACTCGAAATCTAAACTCTATATCCAAAGCATAATCTTAATATTAATCTAATGTTATTGTTTACACTGCATCATGATACCTATCAAGGTAAATAAATTTCATTTCATATAGTTAGCTGCATTCAATATTTTCATAATCCAACTTACCTAAATGTCATCGAATATATTGTCCACAACCTATAATCAGATCCGGTCATAAGTAGAAGCAGGCCAAGCCCATGCTTCCAGCCCAAAATAATAAGTATAAACTCAGTAATATTTGAACCAAAAGTTTCTAGATAAACTGGTTATGTCATAATTGCTGGCTATGTAAGGTGATGGGTTCAAGAGCCTCCCTCTACATTTTACACTATTTTTTATTCATATTTTTTTAAAAAATATTCATATAGTAATTAATAAGCCCAATAATTTTTCTTTTTGTTTCTAGTCCATAGATTTCTAGGACCAGCTCTAATTATAATATATGAATTATCTTGTTTTAGCTTAATTATTTTTCATGAACATCTAAAGTTAGGGGTGGACGTTCAGATACCCGTCGGATCGGGTGTTTTGAGTTTTTGGATATTTTGATATAGGGGTATAGGACCCATTCGGGTATTTTTTACACTTCTGGTCGGTCCCGGTATTTGTAATTTGGGTTCGGGTAATTTGGATCAGGTTCAGTTATTAATTACTTTAAAAAAAGATCGGGATGAACATAGCTCATGAACTAAAAAAAATCTTAATCTAAAAATGTGTACAGTATAAGGTAAAACAATATAATATTAAGTAAATAACAATAAAATAGGTTGTTAACCAAAGAAGGAGACATCAAGTACTCAAAGATGAAGAGCAACTAGACTTTGACCTGCGGATCCGCGCCGGTATATTTTTTTAAAAATATGTTGCTATTTATTTTTCATGTCACTATTATATATCATATATGTCATCATTTAATTAATAGTATTTTATACGTACCATCATATAAGTAATCATATAATTAATAGTATTTTATAGGTACCATTATATAAATAATCACATATACTATATTTTTAAAACTTAATGTGAAATATAAAAACCACAATTTAAGTTGGTATTTGAAACTGGGCTTTGTATTGTATTTATCTTATATACATTGAAAAAAATTTATAATGGTTATTGGAAAATATTTTTATTAAAAATCAATTTTTAAATTTATGTATATTTTTAAAACAGTTTTTGATATAAATCAATTTAAATTATTATTTTGATTTTAAATATAAATATATATATATATATAAATTTTAAATTTTGTTTATGATTATTTTAGACAAACTATGTTTTTAGGTAATTAGATTGTGACATTAGGAGAAAAACGGGCCAAGATAACCAAGTTGATTTTGGTTAAACCCTTATGTTAATGAAATTACAAAAAGGACACTAGAATTTATGATGCTAATCATGTTTCCAAACAATATATTTATTTATAATGTTATCCATGTTTCTAAATAATTTTCAAATGTACTTCAATTTTAATAATCATGTTTACAAACAATATATTTATTTATAATGTTATCCATGTTTCTAAATAATTTTCAAATGTACTTCAGTTTTAATGATATATGATGCTAATCATGTTTCCAAACAATATATTTATTTGTATTGTATTTTTCTTATATACATTGAAAAAAAATTATAATGGTTATTGGAAAATATTTTAGTAAAAAATCAATTTTTTAAATATATGTATATTTTTGAATCAATTTTTGATATAAATCAATTTTAAATTATTATTTTGATTTGAAACATATATATATAAATTTTAAATTTTGTTTTATGACTATTTTAGACAAAATATATTTTTAGATAATTCGATTGTGCCATTAGAAGATAAACATGCCAAGATAACCAAGTTGATTCTGCTTAAACCCTTATTTAATAAAATTACAAAAAGAACACTATACTTTTTTATACTGCTGTCCATGTTTCCAAATAATATCATTATTTATAATGTTATCCATGTTTCCAAACAATTCTCAAATGTACTTCACAAATATAGATATTTCACAAAAGCAACCTTAGAAAAAAATGTATCTTCTAGTCAAAATTGATAGGTATGGAGAAATTAAAAATGGAATCACTAAGTCCATGGCGGAGACAGAGTTAAGTTTAGCATGAACTATGAAGAGGAAATGAATGAGTCTAAACTATTAGGAATTTGTGGTTAATATGTATTTCAGATATTTAGGCCATCCATTTGAATATCAGGTTTTTGCCCAATCAGGTCAGATATCCAATCTCATCTAACTCAATATCTGTTCGAATATTTTTATAGATTGGATAGGTTTCGAATTCGAGTTTTTTGGACCGGGCTGGGTTTCGGGTATTGGGTAAAATGCCTAAGCCTAATTTAAAGTATGTATAATAAAATTTATCATAAAATATAATTATAACTCATAGTTCAAAACAAACTGTATTACGTTATTCATAATCTAGAAAATTAAACTTTTTAAAAATCTTGGGGAAAGTGTATCAATAAATCTTCATTGTTCTTTGGCAAATTATTTCAGGGGGCAACAAAATAGTCGATTAAAGCTTTTTGTGTAGTTAAAATGAAGGTCGCATGGAAACATATTTGGGCACACCTGAGGATATTATATTGGATCAAAATGTAATCTCTTTGCCTTCATTAAGGAAAGATTCCAGAAGAGACTTAATGAGTAATTGGCCAGATAGTTGTCGGCCTTGACTGGCACAGCAGATAGCAAAGCAGTAACAGTATGCTATACAAGCTGTATGCTGCAGAAGCAGTATGCTCTCATAAATATAGCTAATATGGTGATTGGTATAGCAGTTACAGCAGAACATGATTCATATATAAAACTATTTTTAAAATTAGTATATAATATATAATTTATTCATTTCTAAATAATATATGTATATTTATGATTTATATTAATTTTATAATTTTATTCACAATAATAAATCATATTTTATATATATTTCATATTTTGATTGTAAATATTATTCTTTTAAAAAATTTAAAAAAAAAAATTTTTTTGAAAAAATAAAAATATAATTTTAAAAATAAATATTAATTTTAAAATAAAGATTAATTTTTAAACTAAAAATCATTTTTTAAGAATATTTTTTACTTTTCTAAAAATAACTTTTTTTGAAAATAAAAATTGATTTCTAAATAAAATAAAAAATAAACTAAATTATTTTCAAAGAAAATAATTTTAATTTTTAAAAAATAAATTATTATGAAAGATAAAAATTATTTTTGAAGTCTAATATAATTTTGTGATATTATTAAACAAAATAAATTAAATAATTTTTAATTTTATATATATTCTAAATGCAAATGCTCTCTCAAAAGCTTCACATGAAAGCATTGGACAAAGAGCATTTAGAGAGCATTTGCATCTTCTAAATGCTATCCTAAATGCTTTGGTAAAAATTGTTGATTGGATAATAAGGAACATAATGCTCATGTTAATGCTCTACCAATCAAGCCCTAAAGGTAGAAAGGAATTTATGATAATATCAATTCCTTTGGATCTTCCCACTTGTTTTTTCTCTACTTTTATTCTTCCTTTGGAGATTTGTGAAAACTTAGTAAGACCCGTATCCTTGGCTAATCTCGTATACCTTCTAAGCGAGGAATGACAAACTTAGAGGAACCAATAGGAACCCACAAGAACTTGTTCGATATGTTGAAGGGGAATGTCGTGTTTGGCATGAGACAAACATAATTTCTGAATTAATTGAAGCACAACAAGAAACAAACCATACATAAGCCTTAAGCTTTCAAAACATTTGTATGGTGGATGGGTCTTGGCTTCATAATGCCTTTTTTAGCGACTGTGGATGGATATGGAATTATTTTAGTGAGGAAACACAACTTAGAGGAACTAGGATTCAAAGTAGAAGATTATCACCTTTATACTCAGAAGTTGAACCACTTATATGGGCGATGCAAAGTATGATTCGACGACATTCCACATGTCAGTTTGGGACTGATAGCAGTGATCTAATACCGATGATTAAAAATCTAGGTGTATGGCAAAACTTCTCAACGAAATTAAAGGAGACAACAAGATTAAGAGAGGGGCTCCAGAATTTTATGTTAATTTGTATCATTTATAAATAAATAATTTAAAATACAATCACTTATTTTTGGGATACACTTTAAGTGATCTAATATGCTCTTTTTTTTGGTAGTGATTCTACATCCTCAGGTGAGTAATTCAACATCAAATTCTTTAGCAAATTTGTCTAGATCTTTTCATAGAAAATATTGTTTTGTTAGTTGTTATATTCCAATTTAATTATCTAAATTACCTCAAGTTTGAGTAATAAAATAACCATTTGATGTAAAAAAATACGTAAAATCAATGGGCAACAAAAAATTAGTGAATTTTGTTATTGAAACATTTAGTTGATTATCTGTTTACTAAAACTTACCAACCATTTTTATGTACAGTAACAATTTTGTGTTTTGAAAAAAACAAAAATGTTACATTTATCTCATACATTCAAATTGTCTTGTGTCTAAGTTAAAAAAAAAATTGCAAACTACTCTTGATATTACGCTCTGTATTGATATTGATTTATTTAGATATTTTCTGTCAATATTTGCATTAATTCAAAAGAACTTTCACTTTCATGTAAAATGTAAGTCGCAGTTAGCACCAGGAAATTGTCATATCTTTCAAATGAACTTATTCATGCAATACAAACACTATCAAAAGATTTAGAGATATTAATGAACTATTCACAAGTATACTAAGAGCTTAAATAGAAGAAAATTAAATATGTTATTTTATGAGAAAGTAAAGTGTTTTACAGGTTAAAAATGCCTTTCTCTCTCCTCCACAATCCTCTCAAACTTCCAAAACTAAATTGAACTTTGCTGTGGCGTTCGGCCGCGTGTGAGCACCACTGCCGATGGTGGAGGCTTTCTCTCCCTTGTCTCCTCATTTTCCCTTTGCTCATTTCCTCCTCATGTCTCCCGATCGAGATGTTTTAGAAACTGCACCACTGTTCCGGTCAGGGCTTCTTTGTATTTGCGGTTTGGTCATGGTCGTATGGTGTTATCTGTCGGCTCATCTCATTTTCCAGTGCCATGGGTGAACCTTGTTCTTTCGTGGTAGTGTTTATAGCTAATATGTGCAGGTTTGGGAACGTTACCAAGCTAGGTGTAGTGGCGATTTCGAGCCCCTTTTTTGGAATTACTTTGTCAGTTGCAAGTTTGCACGACTCGTGTCTCTAAAGCCTTCTTAGGTTACAAGAGACTCGGGTCATGGTGTAGCTTTATAGTTATCTTCCCCTGACGTTTTTGATAAGGTGGTATAATTCTTGTTTGCGGTAGCTCGCCATTAGGTATGGCTGTACGTGACATATCCCTCTTCAATTGACTGTCTTGTGCTCATTGAAAAAAGAGATTATAGGCTTCGACAAGATCCTAAGACCCAGCTACTTTAAGTGTCGCGATATGCGAAAAGACAAGGATAAACCCACCATTCTTGGAGTTAGCGACGACAGTTGAAAATGAAAATTAGTTATCTATGAATTTTGGAATTATTTAACAAAATAAGTATGTTTATGTGGTTGGTGCGAAACTAGAATTATGAAATTATCATATTTGATTCTTGATAAATTTTTGGTCGAAATCGGGTTTGTAATCAACAGTGTACCTTCGTTTATTGGGTTTTTAAAATTTATAATAATATTAGTATTTTTAAAAACCTAATCTTACAAAACTAAAAGTTATTGAGCTAGAGCTCTAAGAGTGTCCATGTATGCAAATTAATTTCAGCCATTCAAATTGTTTTAAGATGTCATGTCAGCTTTGACACAACCTAACCTAAAGACTTTCTTCCTCCTTCGTGGCCTTTCGGATTACGCCATCCAACTTCGTCGTTCAGAGTTTCGCTTACATCTTCTCCAACTAATTTTACACATTATTGCCATTTTCAAAACAGTCGCATCCCTTCCCGAATTCCTTCTATCACTCATATAAAGAGGATGCAGAGTGAAAGCAATCTACTCACATTCTATGTCAAAAGCAGGTTAGTTCGAAAACTTAACTCTGGAGTTTTAAAGTTATTATAGCCGGTTGAGTTTCATTGTCGTCATTGCAGAAAGGGAGATTCTATTAAGTGGTGAGTTCTTCTCAATGCTTTCACATCGCACTTTCCTTATGTCTCGATCTTCATATCAAATAAAATTGTTTCTTTGCAGCGCCAGATTATTCAACAACGGAAGACGAGGATGTCTACGCCACCATAGATTATCTTCGTTTGGTGATTTTAATCCCATAGCTTTGGTTTAGATTTGATAATCCACCATTCACCAAGTCTTTTCATTTTAGATTGATAGTTGTTGTTCAAATTAGTTGTTGCTTTCAATCGTTGCTTCACAATCTCTGGTCAAGGGCATCTCTTAACTTTGATTTCACAATTCTTTCCGCCACAAGAGCTCATCAAGATCTTTGTTCTGAATGTTTCAGGTCATGGGCTTACTGGAATTAGTTGTGTAAACAACATCCCAAACTGAGAGATCAGAAAAAAAAAAAAAAACGGTTGGTGATGAAGCTTCAAGTGAAACACGAGAAGATTCTAAATCTGAGCGAGTAGATGAAGGGTTAAGACACCACCATATAACAAAATATTCCTCCTGCAATCTTTGCATTCTTCTTGGATATGAAGGGTAAAAGACGCCACCATCCTTTATGGTTTATTGCTTTCCTGAGTATCGTCTTTCGTCTTATATTTTATGTATGCATCCCGTAGTCTACACAGATATGTATTTTCATATCCCTGAATTTCTTACAATACTTAAACGTTTTGAATTTTGTACCTTCATAGATTTAACAAATTAAATTTAAGTTTTAGCAGGAGAGGTATTAAAAAAGCTATCTGCGGTAAATGTGGCTCAACAGAAGTTTTTCGCTAAAAAAACTCTTACAGTTGGCAAGTGGTTGAGTTCCTCATCTGCCCATGAGCTGGCAGCACTGAGCAATGCAGAGGCTGCGTCACAGAACATGTACCATGGCAGGTGCTTCAACACTCTATGTTCTACAAGTTATAAGCTCACTAACTTCTTTTATTGATGATAGCAATATTTGGAACCGAACAGAAAGCAGAACACGAGAAACAAAACTGTGAAAAGACTAAATGCGGTATTAGACCCTTTGGCAAGAACATAGCCAGTGTACCGCATGACTGAGTTGCAGCTGGATCATACTGCAGCTACAACAACTCCTATCCAATGTAAACCTCGGTGATCATGCCCTTGGGGTCTCTCCTTTATACCCTCTTTCTCCAGGAACTCAGAGGTTTCTACCTCTTATTGTGGTTATTTTTGTTATATGTGAGAAAATTTACAGCAGGATCATGCGAATGTGACAGATGGAGAAGTAAACGAGTCCGCCATAGTTCATCTTCTAAATCCAGATTAGCTTCTCTGGAAAAATCAAAGGCTCCCGTACAGTTCCAAAGTTTGCGGAGAAGCCTAGGCGAATTCTGAATCCATTTGATAGGCCAATGAATCTAAGGCGCCAAGGTTGAAGGATTTTGAAAACAAGAGATGTAAAGGTCATTGCATATAAGTGTTTGCTGAGCTTATGTGTTGGAAGATTTATACAACCAGTTACGTATGCACTCTCCACATGATCTGAAAGGAGGTCTGAATGTGCAGTTTCAAGTTGAAGAACGTTGCTGGTGGTCTTACAAGATATGGTTCAACAATTATATTTGACCTATGTAAACAGTTTTATTCAAATTGTTTCAAATAAAGATAATTTAAAATATGTTTTCATTTCTTGCCCGAGAACATAAAAAATATATTTGATGAACATATGTAACTGTTCGTGGAATTATTAATTAATAAATAGGTTCATGATATTGTATCTTCGTCGTATCTGAATACCATAAGATCGATAAACAATGTTGATGTGCATACTGCTACTAGATTACAGTATTGAATCATATTTGTTCTCCGAAATATCAAATTATTTAATTAAAGTAAAACAAGGTGTTTTCCTGCAGGACCTGCACCATGTACAATAATTTATTTTAAAATATTATATTATATTTAAAAATAAAATTTTATTGATATTGTAAAATATATTATTTTTATCAAGATTTTAATAGAAAATTAATTTTAATTAAAAATAAAATTAAGATAAAGTAATTTTATTTATTTTAAATCATATTTAAGAATATGTATATATATATATATATTTAAAATGATAATCTTAGATAGATTTTTCCTATCTATTTCTTTGGTTAAATATATTAAATCAAATTTTAAAAAATTAATAAACATTGATATAAAATTGTATATTATCAAAAAATAAAACTAAACAGTATTTAAAAATATGTAGATATATAAGAAACAAATGATTTTACGAATAAAAAAATTAATTTAAAAAAAATTGTATAAAATTTTGAAAATGTTAGTGATTAAATTTTATAATTTACAAAATATAGAATTAAATAATATTTCAAAATTTGTAGTGTCATATTTGAATACATATATAAGTTATTACTATATTCTAAAGTCAGCAGCAAATGTCTATGCTTGATTACACCACTAAACAAAAATTTGATGATAAAAAGGTTTTAAAGTACTACTCTTTCTCATATTATATGATCTTTTGGTCATAGAACTAATCAACTTTTATTTAAATATTATTAATAATATACATTTAAAATGAGTTAACCAATAAAAAATTAAGTATAGTATTATTAGTTAACCAAATTTAAGAAAGTTAAAAATATTTTAAAAATATCAAATTCTCTCTAGAACATTTTATATTATGGAAAGGAAAGAGTAATATTCAAATTCTTTGAACAAAACAAAAAGAAACTAAGCTATTAGGTTATAAAGGAACATTTTAAATAAAAAATTATAAAATACAAAAATTTAAACAATAGCGCTTGATAGGAAGGAATAGAAAGTTAGAAACAAGAATGTAAACCTTCTTTATTGTGAAAGTACACTGAGTAAGCTATGTCAGGTTTGCTAGCAACTTCAGATGTATGCATGCAGTCCGGGAACACTTTGGGGTCAGCTATGATGCATAAGCAATTTTTATACACTCAATGATCCAATCTCAAACAAATTGTTCTGACTTTAAAATCTTTTGATTGCTTTCTAAGAAGCAAGCTTAGAACTTAAAGCAAATAGGTATTTCTTAAACTCCTGGATGATTCTATTTTGACATAACACAAATTCAGTGTTGGCACTAATCTTCAAGATGTGGATTTTATACTATGGGACAACCAAAAATTTCTGTTCAATGAGCTGCAAATCATAAGTAATCGGAGATATAAAATTTTCATGGTGACAAATATATCCCTGAAATATATAATAATAAAAATAAAATACAAACTTAAAAGTCTGATACATACTGATTCATAATTCTTATTTGCATGAAAACTATTATTCTCTTCATTATCAGCCGTGCAGTTTTACTTTGACACAACAATGAAAACATAGAAAACTTCTAAGGAAAAATATAAGTCAAGTTCAATACATGAGTTAGAGCTACAATTCTAATATACAACTCATAAGACTATAATCAAGAAAACATAATTAAGAATAACTTCCCAACATCTTGAGACTGTTTATGCGTTCTGAATTCAATTTTGATATTTTGTCCCAATTAACACGAAAAGCCATTACAAAAAATACAATGAAAAAAACCTATATGAAATATTCAAATAACAAAACTGTATCTTTTCTTACACTATATCTGATACACTAAATAGTTTATAACCACATAAAATTCTATAATATTCGTTATTCACATAACAAAATCAGTCATAATATATAGTATCCGCACATAGCGTAGAAAACGACCAAGTAATAAATAAAAGAAAATCTTACTCTCTATATAGATTATAGATAGTATCTAAACAAAAAATCTACGTGTCATAAAATATACTTTTTATTGTCACAATAAATGCTGTTTTGACAATTTTCACCAGAATCAAAAAACGTATGAAACTTTTTATATTATACTTCTTTAAAACAAAATTGTCTTTTTTGATATTAAATTAGATTTTAAAAAAAGAAAAAATCTCTGTGTGCGTCGTCGCGTCTGTTTAAAGATGGCGTATAGAGAAATCAAGTGAAGGCTGTGTTAAAACCCAGACGAAACCTCCGATCGCCTTCCTCTGCATACACGGCGATGACTCTAAGCCGTTTATCCGACAACCACAAACGGAAATTCGACGATAACGGCGTTGATAATATCCTCCACAAGATGAAGAGGCACGAGGTCGACGCCGATCACCACACCTCCCCGTCGCAGCAACCTTTCAATCCGTGGAGATCCGACGAGAATTCCGCCCCGAATCGGTCCTTATCCGAAGAGTGCTCCTCCTCCTCTTCCTCTTCCTCCTCCACCGAGTCGTCGACTCGCTCCGAGTCAACTCGATTACAGCTCTTCGTGAGGATGATGTCCGGAGGGAAGACGATCGTGATCCAAGCGGACAAAAACGACACCGTGGAGACACTCCAGAGCAGAATCGAGGTGAAGACCAAGATTCCTGTGAATGAGCAGCGCCTTATCTACAAAGGGAAACAGCTACAGGACGAGCGCTCGTTGAGCTACTACTCCATCGAGCAAGACTCTTCCCTACACCTCGTGGGCCGTATGCGTAGCACGGAGCATCCCGTGGCTTGCCAAGTCGTTGATGACATCATGTACATTGTCTCTCGAATACACAGAGGAGAGAACAACCTTCCTCCTCTCCCTCGTGGGATGTCTATCAGCGAGAAGCTCGCTTCCTTCTTCTCCATGATACCTGTCGAAAACGATGAGAATAATTCTACTGATAAGTCTACTGAGACGTATCTTAAAATCTTCACAAACTCTTCGGTGCCAGCTGCTCTCGTTATGTTATATACTTCTCGGTTAGAAACTAACAAATCGTGCGGGGAGAATTCGATTAAGATCTTCCTGAATAGCTGCTTAGCATTGCCTGATAACCAGCAGAGCTGTTGTTTACCCGTCGTGTTGGAGTTCTGTAGATTGCTTAGGAGAGTTTGCCCTCACGACAAGCTTTACGGATCGTGCCGGAACACGTTGGGATCGTTGCTGGAAACGGTTCAGGAGCTCGTTGATAAGTCTGAATCAGGGTTTACTAGATTACATTATAGGTTGTTGACGGTTGGGGAAGAGATCTTCCCTTGTTTAAGCGAGTTAGCTGATCTTATGGACCAACAGTTGGTTGATGATAACTTAGGGCCTAGTTTGTATGACGTTCAGAAATTCTCTTCCTTTTGGAGACCCTTGAAGTATGCAATTGATTTCCAGCTTTCTAGCTTGATCCCCATTGCTTTGCCTCTCAGAAGTACTGTCTTGGAGGCGGAGGTGGGGCGGGTTCGTCAGATATTTGGGAGGTTGTTGACTACGATGAACATCTGTATGTTGAGGATTGAGTCTTCGTTGGGTGGAAGAGGAGTTGCCAACACTGAAGCTATGGCTTTAAAGTGGGGACAGTATCTCGCTGTTCTGAAGATTGTCAGTTCAATGTCTGAACTCTATCAAGGTGGTAAGGAGCAGGTGGCTAGTCTTATTAACTCCAGGAAGGTTCCATTCTGCGCTCTCATTTTGAAGTTTGTGAAGAGAGGGGATGATCACGGGTGGATCTCTGAGTACAAGGAAGCTACAACCTTTGAATGTAGGAGGCATTTGGCAATGATGTTGTTTCCTGACCCTAAAGAAGACTATGAGGAGATGCACGAAATGCTCATTGATCGGTCTGATCTGTTAAAAGAATCGTTTCAGTACATAGCAAAAGCAAGCCCAGGGGGACTTCATGGTGGACTGTTTATGGAATTCAAGAATGAGGAAGCTACAGGTCCTGGTGTGTTGAGAGAATGGTTCTACTTGGTATGTCAGGAGATATTTAATCCGGGGAGGACCCTCTTCCTTCGATCTACTGATGATTTCAGAAGATTCTCTCCAAATACAGGTTAGCTTTGTTGCTAAGGATGTTACTCTTTGGTCCGCAATGATATTTGATGTTTTTTATTTTCTTACATTTAGCATCCAAGGTGGATCCATTGCATCTTGATTACTTCAAGTTCACTGGTCGTGTGATTGCTTTAGCTTTGATGCACAATGTTCAAGTGGGGGTGCTGTTCGATCGTGTCTTCTACCAACAGTTGACCAACCAGACAATTTCTTTGGAAGATATCAAAGACACGGACCGAATCATGTACAACAGCTGCAAACAGATTCTAGAGATGGATCCAGTGTTTTTCGATTCAAACGCAGGTCTCGGTCTAACTTTTGTGTTGGAAACAGAGGAGCTAGGAAAAAGAGAGACAAAAGAGCTCAAGAAAGACGGGAAGTACACAGCTGTTAACAGCGAGAACAGGGAGGAATACGTCAAGCTCCTAATCAACAAACGATTCGTCGCATCGATCTCCGAGCTAGTGAAGAAATTCTCAGAGGGCTTCTTTGATATACTTTCAGTTCCTGTACGGTCTTTCTTCCTTCACTTACATCTAGAGGATTTCGATGGGATGCTCCGTGGAGGAGAGAACCAGATAAGCGTAGATGATTGGAAAGCGCATACAGAATACAACGGGTTCAAAGAAACCGACCGGCAAATAGACTGGTTCTGGAAGGTAAGAAGAACAACTTAAAAGCTTGACTTTGTTTTTGTAAAAAATCTCTTGAACTGGTGTTTTTTTGTTTGTAGATTCTGAGGAAAATGACAGAGGAAGAACGGAGGAGTGTGCTATTCTTTTGGACATCGAATAAGTTTATACCAGTGGAAGGGTTTAGAGGGTTGTCATCAAAGCTTTATATCTACAGGTTACATGAACCTAATGATCGTCTTCCAACGTCTCATACTTGCTTTTACCGTCTCTGTTTACCAAAATATCCGACGATGGGTCTCATGGAACAGCGGCTAAGGTTCATCGCTCAAGATCATGTCAGCTCCAGTTTCGGTAAATGGTGAATAAATTATCAAAGTGATCTCTCTCTCTCTCTCTCTCTCTCTCTCTGACTTTTAGGTTCTTAGATTGGTGCTTGGGTGTATATATCGTTTATCTGTGGTCAGCCTCTGTTTATTATGACCGGGAGAGAAAGGTGAAACCATTCTTTTACTTCTGGTTCTTTAACTTATGGATAAAATAATTAATTTTATGGTAGGGGGAATGAAAATCTTAAAACCACACCGTTTCATCATAGACAAAATATACAAAACAAAACCCCATAATATATTTTATATTAATTAAACATTACAATAATCATTCTCGCACCTGAAGTGTTTTATTATTATCCCAATCTATCATTACCTAATATTCGTAAAACATAGGATTCAACACACACAAACACACAAGAAATGTTCTCAAAGGTTGAAAAAAGCAGTTTATGACACTGTCATGACTTCGCCAGTTTTCTCCTCTTCTGCCGTCGACTTAACATCGTTCTCCTTGACAGCTGCTACCGGTTTCTCCTCTTTAACCGCAGCTGTCTCGGATTCATCAGTATGAACAGTTTCTTTAGGCATCTCGATCGTTGCCTCGGTGGTCGTCTTCTCTTCTGTGTTTGGTACTATTTTCTCAGTCTGCGGTAAGAAATCGATTTGAGCTTTTGCTTCGTTCACTACAAGAAAACAGGCTAATACCGAGGGACAAAATCGTCGGTATGTCGTCGGAATAACCGTATTCGGCGACATACCGAGAAATATCCTCGGAAAAATTTCTCGAATTTCATTTTTCCTCGAATTTCCTCGAATTTCCTCGAATTTTCGTGAATTCGAGGAAACATAATTCCGAGGAAACTGTGAGGACTATGGTTCGTCGGAAAATTCCAAGGAAGCATGCCCTCGGAAAATTCCGAGGAAGCATGCCCTCGGAAAATTCCGAGGAAGCATGCCCTCGGAAAATTCCGAGGAAGCCTGCCCTCGGAAAATTCGAGGAAGCATGCCCTCGAAAATTCGAGGAAGCATGCCCTCGAAAATTCGAGGAGATCTTCCTCGGAATATCCAAAAAAAATATTTTAAAAAAAATAAATTAAATTTTCGAAATTTAAATTTGAAAATATAAAAATATTTAATAAATATAAAAATATTTAATAAATATATAAATGATTTTATAATATAAAAAATATATTTTATATACAAAAAACGTTTTCATAACCGAAAAATTAATTACAAAAATAGTTTAATATATAAAAAATAGTTTAATAATTACAAAAATAGTTTTAATATATAAAAATAGTTTAATAATTACAAAAAATAGTTTTAATATATAAAAAATAGTTTAATAATTGCAAAAAATAGTTTTAATATATAAAAAATAGTTTAATAATTATAAAAAATAGTTTTAATATAGAAAAAATAGTTTAATAATTAAAAGAATAGTTTTAATATGTAAAAAATAGTTTAATAATTACAAAAAATAGTTTTAATATATAAAAAATAGTTTAATAATTACAAAAATAGTTTTAATATATAGAAAATAGTTTAATAATTAAAAATAGTTTTAATATGTAAAAATAGTTTAATAATTACAAAAATAGTTTAATATATAAAAATAGTTTAATAATGACAAAAATAGTTTTAATATATAGAAAATAGTTTAATAATTAAAAATAGTTTTGATATACAAAAACGTTTTCATATTATATATACATAATTATCAATTAGATTTTTATAACCACAAAATTAATAAAAACTTAAAAAAATTCCATACCATAATCAAACTCTCAATAACAACAAATAATCACAATCCTCACAAAAACCATAATCAAACTATCACTACACAATCACACCATTCAACCTAACAAAATCTATAAAAATCACCTAACACCATAATCAAACTCGATTTTTGAATCTAAAAGAGAGGGATAGTGTCCTTACATGATTTGGGAGTGGAATTGAGGAGAAATCCACTTGAATCGCGGAAATCGTCGAAGGAGGAGAGGAGAGGCAGAGTTAGCGAGGAAGAGGAAGAGAGAAATAGGGAAGAAAGGTCTGCTCGACCTAATTATAAAATGAAAATTCGACGGCAAATGTCCGTGAATTTCAGTATAATTTAATAGGTTTCTGAATTTCCTCGAATTTCCTCGAATATTCGAGGAAATTCGAGAACCAGGGTTTTAAACAAAAACTAGTACCTTCCTCGAATTTCCTCGAATTTCCTCGAATTTCCTCGAATTTCCTCGAATTTCCTCGAATTTCCTCGAATTTCCTCGAATTTCCTCGAATTTCCTCGAATTTCCTCGAATTTCCTCGAATTTCCTCGAATTTCCTCGAATTTCCTCGAATTTCCTCGAATTTCCTCGAATTTCCTCGAATTTCCTCGAATTTCCTCGAATTTCCTCGAATTTCCTCGAATTTCCTCGAATTTCCTCGAATTTCCTCGAATTTCCTCGAATTTCCTCGAATTTCCTCGAATATTCTGAGGAAATTCGAGGAAGCATGCCCTCGAAAATTCGAGGAGATCTTCCTCGAATTTCCTCGAATTTCCTCGAATTTCCTCGAATATTCGAGGAAATTCGAGAACCAGGGTTTTAAACAAAAACTAGTACCTTCCTCGAATTTCCTCGAATTTCCTCGAATATTCGAGGAAATTCGAGGAAGCATGCCCTCGGAAAATTCGAGGAGATCTTCCTCGAATTTCATTTTTCCTCGAATTTCCTCGAATATTCTGAGGAAATTCGAGGAAGCATGCCCTCGAAAATTCGAGGAAGCATGCCCTCGAAAATTCGAGGAAGCATGCCCTCGAAAATTCGAGGAAGCATGCCCTCGGAAAATTCGAGGAAGCATGCCCTCGGAAAATTCGAGGAAGCATGCCCTCGAAAATTCGAGGAAGCATGCCCTCGAAAATTCGAGGAAGCATGCCCTCGGAAAATTCGAGGAAGCATGCCCTCGGAAAATTCGAGGAAGCATGCCCTCGAAAATTCGAGGAGATCTTCCTCGAATATCCAAAAAATATTTTAAAAATAAATTAAATTTTCGAAATTTAAATTTGAAAATATAAAAATATTTAATAAATATAAAAATATTTAATAAATATATAAATGATTTTATAATATAAAAATATATTTTATATACAAAAACGTTTTCATAACCGAAAATTAATTACAAAAATAGTTTTAATATATAAAAATAGTTTAATAATTACAAAAATAGTTTTAATATATAAAAATAGTTTAATAATTACAAAAATAGTTTTAATATATAAAAATAGTTTAATAATTGCAAAAATAGTTTTAATATATAAAAATAGTTTAATAATTATAAAAATAGTTTTAATATAGAAAATAGTTTAATAATTAAAAGAATAGTTTTAATATGTAAAAATAGTTTAATAATTACAAAAATAGTTTTAATATATAAAAATAGTTTAATAATTACAAAAATAGTTTTAATATATAGAAAATAGTTTAATAATTAAAAATAGTTTTAATATGTAAAAATAGTTTAATAATTACAAAAATAGTTTAAATATATAAAAATAGTTTAATAATGACAAAATAGTTTTAATATATAGAAAATAGTTTAATAATTAAAAATAGTTTTGATATACAAAAACGTTTTCATATTATATATACATAATTATCAATTAGATTTTTATAACCACAAAATTAATAAAAACTTAAAAAATTCCATACCATAATCAAACTCTCAATAACAACAAATAATCACAATCCTCACAAAAACCATAATCAAACTATCACTACACAATCACACCATTCAACCTAACAAAATCTATAAAAATCACCCTAACACCATAATCAAACTCGATTTTTGAATCTAAAAGAGAGGATAGTGTCCTTACATGATTTGGGAGTGGAATTGAGGAGAAATCCACTTGAATCGCGGAAATCGTCGAAGGAGGAGAGGAGAGGCAGAGTTAGCGAGGAAGAGGAAGAGAGAAATAGGGAAGAAAGGTCTGCTCGACCTAATTATAAAATGAAAATTCGACGGCAAATGTCCGTCGAATTTCCTTATAATTTAATAGGTTTCTCGAATTTCCTCGAAATCATTAATTTAATTTTCGCGAAATATTTGGCGGTTTGGATTGCGGGTAAATGAAAATATTCGAGGAAAGTATCTTCCTCGAATTTCCTCGAATATTCGAGGAAATTCGAGGAAATATTGAAAACCACTACCTTCTCGAATTTCCTCGAATATTCTGAGGAAATTCGAGGAACCAGGGTTTTAAACAAAAACCAGTACCTTCCTCGAATTTCCTCAGAATATTCGAGGAAATTCGAGGAAATACTGAAAACCACTACCTTCCTCGAATTTCCTCGAATATTCTGAGGAAATTCGAGGAACCAGGGTTTTAAACAAAAACCAGTACCTTCCTCGAATTTCCTCAGAATATTCGAGGAAATTCGAGGAATTATGGTTTGGGGTTTCAAAACATCAATTTTTTGCCGTATTTCATTTATTATACAAATGTAATGCATACCATTGAGGATTCTTTGTATAGATGATCATAAACCATGAAATAACAAAATTTCAAAAATAATGGTAAGTATTCCCTTTAACGTTTATTAAAATGTATAACTGTTTCTCTTATGATGTGTGGTTTTCGTTCATGCAATCGTAAAAGTGTTTGTTATCGTGTAAAACACCAAAGTTTGACTTTATAATCTGGTTAAGACACTTAATGAAGGTTATATACGTGTTATTCAATCCATAAGCGTTGTTTTCGGTTTAAAATCCCTAGTTCCTCGAATTTCCTCGAATATTCGAGGAAATTCGAGGAAATATTGAAAACCACTACCTTCCTCGAATTTCCTCGAATATTCTGAGGAAATTCGAGGAACCAGGGTTTTAAACAAAAACTAGTACCTTCCTCGAATTTCCTCAGAATATTCGAGGAAATTCGAGGAATTATGGTTTGGGGTTTCAAAACATCAATTTTTTGCCGTATTTCATTTATTATACAAATGTAATGCATACCATTGAGGATTCTTTGTATAGATGATCATAAACCATGAAATAACAAAATTTCAAAAATAATGGTAAGTATTCCCTTTAACGTTTATTAAAATGTATAAGTGTTTCTCTTATGATGTGTGGTTTTCGCTCATGCAATCGTAAAAGTGTTTGTTATCGTAAAACACCAAAGTTTGACTTTATAATCTGGTTAAGACACTTAATGAAGGTTATATACGTGTTATTCAATCCATAGCGTTGTTTTGGTTTAAAATTCCTAGTTCCTCGAATTTCCTCGGAATATTCTGAGGAAATTCCGAGGAAATACTGAAAACCACTACCTTCCTCGGAATTTCCTCGGAATATTCTGAGGAAATTCGAGGAACCAGGGTTTTAAACAAAACCAGTACCTTCCTCGAATTTCCTCGAATATTCGAGGAAATTCGAGGAATTATGGTTTGGGGTTTCAAAACATCAATTTTTTGCCGTATTTCATTTATTATACAAATGTAATGCATACCATTGAGGATTCTTTGTATAGATGATCATAAACCATGAAATAACAAAATTTCAAAAATAATGGTAAGTATTCCCTTTAACGCTTATTAAAATGTATAACTGTTTCTCTTATGATGTGTGGTTTTCGTTCATGCAATCGTAAAAGTGTTTGTTATCGTGTAAAACACCAAAGTTTGACTTTATAATCTGGTTAAGACACTTAATGAAGGTTATATACGTGTTATTCAATCCATAAAACGTTGTTTTCGGTTTAAAATCCCTAGTTCCTCGAATTTCCTCGAATATTCGAGGAAATTCGAGGAAATACTGAAAACCACTACCTTCCTCGAATTTCCTCGAATATTCGAGGAAATTCGAGGAACCAGGGTTTTAAACAAAAACCAGTACCTTCCTCGAATTTCCTCGAATATTCGAGGAAATTCGAGGAATTATGGTTTGGGGTTTCAAAACATCAATTTTTTGCCGTATTTCATTTATTATACAAATGTAATGCATACCATTGAGGATTCTTTGTATAGATGATCATAAACCATGAAATAACAAAATTTCAAAAATAATGGTAAGTATTCCCTTTAACGTTTATTAAAATGTATAAGTGTTTCTCTTATGATGTGTGGTTTTCGTTCATGCAATCGTAAAAGTGTTTGTTATCGTAAAACACCAAAGTTTGACTTTATAATCTGGTTAAGACACTTAATGAAGGTTATATCGTGTTATTCAATCCATAGCGTTGTTTTCGGTTTAAAATCCCTAGTTCCTCGAATTTCCTCGAATATTCGAGGAAATTCGAGGAAATACTGAAAACCACTACCTTCCTCGAATTTCCTCGAATATTCGAGGAAATTCGAGGAACCAGGGTTTTAAACAAAAACCAGTACCTTCCTCGAATTTCCTCGAATATTCGAGGAAATTCGAGGAATTATGGTTTGGGGTTTCAAAACATCAATTTTTTGCCGTATTTCATTTATTATACAAATGTAATGCATACCATTGAGGATTCTTTGTATAGATGATCATAAACCATGAAATAACAAAATTTCAAAAATAATGGTAAGTATTCCCTTTAACGTTTATTAAAATGTATAAGTGTTTCTCTTATGATGTGTGGTTTTCGTTCATGCAATCGTAAAAGTGTTTGTTATCGTGTAAAACACCAAAGTTTGACTTTATAATCTGGTTAAGACACTTAATGAAGGTTATATACGTGTTATTCAATCCATAGCGTTGTTTTCGGTTTAAAATCCCTAGTTCCTCGGAATTTCCTCAGAATATTCCGAGGGAATTCCGAGGAAATACTGAAAACCACTACCTTCCTCGGAATTTCCTCGGAATATACCGAGGAAATGTTTCTTACTCAGAATTTCCTCGGAAAATTCCGAGGAAATTCCGAGAAAACCACATTTCTTGGTTTCCTCGGTATTTCCTCGGTTTTTGGTCAGAAAATTCCGAGGAACTCATTTTCCCTCGGTATGTCCCTCGGAATAACGATGTTTTCTTGTAATGGTTAGTCTTAACTCATGATCAGCCTTTGTATTGATGAACAACTAATTATTGTCACATTTTTATCATCTATAATTGAATGATCTCATGTGTAGACTTTATAAACTGATGGTATGAAATCTTCAATTGCTAAATACAAAATATGGCACGAACATGTTTCTTTGTCTGAACCTGCTATATAATATATATTTTGAAGATTTTTACGTGCCAAGTACGAAAATATATAGTTTATTATACGATTCTGCGAAAAATAAATAAGATTTCCTCAACACCAGCCATCTGAAGCAGAAAAAAACACATAAACAAAATATCAAAATAATATTTTCTCTGCAAATTAAGTTATTGGAGTTTTGTTTAGGTAAAAATGTTGTAGATATCAAAATAATATCTTCTCTGCAAATTAAATAATTTCTGTGTAATATATTTATTATTAATTGTGTAGATAAACTAAAAGAATTGAAAAACCTAAATATGTCATTGATATTTTCTCATTGATTTTCTAAAAAGAATTGCGGACTGAAAAAACTAAAAGAGTTGAACTAGTAATAATTTCTCATTGATTTTTTCTCGGAATAAAAATAATTGAAAGCAAAAGAAAAATTTTGTAAAATACTTGCCTAAACAGACAAAACAAAAAAACTAAAAGAGTAAATTTGTCGTAGTTTTTACTGAATTTGAAGAGTCATCAAAGACTCAAATTTTTTTAATCAAAATACAGAAATTATATAAAAATGGCCTTAACTAATTAAACCAATAATAAAGAATCAGTATGAAGTTTGAACTGCAGAACTTTTGCTGACGAAAAACTGCGTATACACAACAGAATTGTAACAATTGCATATTTTCTCCCACTATTTCATCAGAACAACTTTTGTACTTCCAGAACATCTCCAGATATGACCGAGATAAACCAAAGTAATTGAATTCCGTAATACACGCTAAACCAAATCGTACCAAAATAAACACAGATATCAAAGTGTTTCATTCGAAGTTTCCTACAAAGTTTGTCTGGTTTCACTGTTTTTGTCAGAAAACTATATCGTTTCTGTGTCTACTACTACTACACGACTTTTCTTAGTACGGAATCTGCTAGCTGCTTGAATCGAGGTAGAGCCCAGTCATGCTAAATTATGTCGAGACCGTCTTTCTCTGCACTCAAGCTCTGGTCAAATTTGCAATGCAATGATATACTGAATTAGGTCTATGGCCAAATAACGAAAAAGAGTAAAACTTGAACAACACTCTGAGAATGATCACAATTCACAAGGAAGGCTACTATGAATACCTTCAATGCATCAAAATCCAAACCCATGCATTTGCATCATACGTTGTGTGTCATCGATGGCTGCATAAGAAGCAAATTGTATAACATAATTACCAAAACTTGCACGATTTTTGAATTTCGAAGAGTAGAATATGAACCATTTTCATCTCCGAGAATAAAACTGAACACGCCTCTTAATCCAAACAAGTTTAAGAAGTACCTGAAAACGTGAAAGTAAGGCTCATGAAACAAAAGAATCGGCAATAGCCAGAAGCAAACTATGTAACTTGAGTAATTACCAGGAACGACTACTAACATAGCTAACATCGACAGTGCTCAAGTCGATGCCATTCTGTAACATTGATCTGAACCTCTGGGTCAGTGGAAACGATATTTTGGCTGTAAGGTAAACAAACAAGACTCAGATGCAATCCCCTGTATATTAATAAAAGAACATTTGAAAAAATTAACCTCAATTTTGTAATAATTAAAAAGATTATGTACTTATGTGTCAATCAATTAGGTAGTTAATTGAAAAAAAAAGATTCAATTCAATTAATATGTCTTGTTAGATACATTAAATCATTAACTATAGAATATAATGTGCAAGAAAACATTATATTAACCCAAAATATTAAAAGCAAGTATACATTCCTTACATAAAAGCTACAAAATTACCTAATATGATTACATATTAATGACAATTAATGATTATAGATAATAAAGATTTGATAACAATTTGTGTATCATTTTTTTTTAATTTTATATTATTAAAAGAAATCAAATAATCATATTAACCAATAATAAAAAAATCAGATTTTTTCTTACATGTTATATTTTGAATTTAAAAAAAAACAGCTATAAATTATTTTGAAAATTTTGTCATCAGTGTCTTAATTTTTTTTATTATAACTAGATACAAATGATCATAATATCATATTAATATGAATTTTTATGTAATAGACATTCACATTAAATAATATATATATATATCAATTTTAATACCATTTATATGTACCATTTAAAAATACATAAATATGTTAATTTTGGAATTTGCATTGAAAAAGTATTGAGACCTTAATATTTAATTTTGAAATTTTCATCGAGAAACTATCGCATCAAAAATTCTGAGATAAATGGTTTAATTTTTTTTACATAGAATATACAAATGTTAATAAAACCATATGAGTAGGAAGTCTCAATAATAAATGTCTATATTCAAATATACTATATATTTATGTTAACATCATTGAAATATAATTATATACCATATAAAATAAACAAAATGATTATTTTAATTTATTTACCATAAAAATATTGTAAATAAGCAAGATGTATTGTTTTGATTTATGTGATTACTCTAATCTCCTATATATTAATTGAGAAACAATTGATTACTCTAGCATGTGTAAGATTTTATTAATTAATATTTTTCAAAACTCTTACAGGAGATCTATACAATGAAGATTTATTTATAAGCTATTGAAATCACTTAACGAGACATGAAGTGCATATCAAATTTGTTTTCCTAACCGTAACCCTCTTTCTATTCATCACAACACCAAAATAGAATATTTGGAAGTGCCGATTGACAATCTGAAAAGGTAATGTTTTTTTAAGTTTAGTCCATTGTTTTCCTCAAATTGACATAAAACAGTTTTTAGTGATTAACTAAATGGATCACGTGCATAGTAAAATGTGTTTTAGTTTAAAAATTGTTTCATACCCAAAATCAATATGTACCATCATCATTTTCGTTTAAATCTCAAAACGAACCAAGTATGATCCAAAAAATAGTACTGAACTTTAACCAAAACTGGATAGATATCCAAATGGGTTCAAAATTTTGGTATCTAAAGAACCGGAACTGAACCCGATCCGAACAAAAATATTCTGGATATTTGAATATATCTGAACAAGATTTATAAACTTAAATATATTAATTATTTTTAAATTTAATATCTAAAAGAATATACACAAAATATAAGATGTTTTTAAGTTGTGTAAAATACTTGGAAATATATACGAATAGTTATAAGTACATGTTTAAAATAACTAATTGATACTTAAAATACCAAGATACTTAAAATACCAAAATACTTAAAATATCTTTTGATTTCCTATCTAAAAATTTAAGCTAAACCAATTTTATGTTAAGTTTAAGTATTTTGGCATACATGATTCAAATTTATATGATATATTATTTTGATTTTTAGACTTTGAAAAATTTAAAACATTATGAACTTTACTTTTTGAAACTTTTTTAAATAAGTTATCTGAACCCAAAACCGAACCAAATCCACGAAAATCTGAATCGAACCAAAATCACAATGATCCGGACCGAACCAAATCAAATGGTGCTCAAATGTCTACCTCTAATCAAATGTAAAGAATGTTATTGATAACAAAATGTATATTCTTTATAACATTTAAATATAATATTTTTAAAAAATATTCACTTCGCGCAGGGCGCGGGTTATCATCTAGTATAGCATTATAAATACCTGCATAGACTGGTTAAATGGTGTGCACACATATAGTAGTGAAACAAACCTGCAACAAATCCAGAGAAGAAGAAGTTGAAAAATGGTAAGTTATATTACCCAATCAACGCAAAGACAATAGAGAGAAGTTTTTCAAAATTCAAAATCAACCTGGGGAATAATCATGGAGAGGTTTTTCTTCATCATATCCATAGCCATGTTAGGACCCAAAAACATCTGAGCTTTAGGATTTGTGCCTTGGCCCTGAGCAACATGTAGAAAACCATTCTCCTGCAGAAATCAACACATATTTCTTTCTCAGGATTAAAATCCACAGATGGGGACTAAATACACTAATCAGAAACTATACATCTGGTCAATCCATGAGTTTAGAGACAAAAGTATTTGAGGATACCGATGAGAACCATAACAATGGAGAGATGAATCAGAACCCAGTCTCTGATTCTTATCAAGAACCAGATCCTCTACATCTCTCCTCTTCTGAGATCTTCTCTCTTGTTAGATTCAGTGAAGCAGAGACGATTTTATTCGGTTTTGTTTCGATTTTTCTAATGTTCGGTTTGGGTTTTAATCGAAATACTGATAAATTTTGGTTGATTCAGTTCGGTTTATCAATTGCTTTAGTAAAGCAAGGCATTTTACATTTTCTAATTACTTTCGATTTAGTTTAGTAGTTCAATAAATTTGATTTGTGATTTGGGTTTTATTCGGGTTTACTCGAAACATTGATACATTTGGGTTAATTCAATTTGGTTTATCAGCTTGTAACTTTACTTACAGTTTTAATTTATAATTTAGTAAATTTGATTTCCGGTTTGGTTTTTATTCGGTTTTAGTCGAAATTTAATAAATTTCACTACTAAATTACAGTTTAATAGTTCAGTAAATTTCAATTCTGGTTTGGGTTTCAACCTGGTTTTTCTAGAAATTTTGGTTAATTCAGTTCGGTTTGATTATTCTCCATTTTCAATTATTTAAATATATAAAAAGATTCGTAACCTTTTGACCTAGCGAGAGGCAACGCTGAGTTTCCCTTTATAATCCCCTGAACCGCTGCCTCCTCTTAACAAAACTAAAACCCTAGCTTCTTCGTCTTCTCCTCTCATAGCTTCTTTAGAACTCGGAGGCGCGAAGATGACGGTTGAAGCAGTGAACCCTAAGGCGTACCCTCTAGCCGATGCCCAGCTGGCGATTACCATCCTCGATCTTGTCCAGCAAGCTACGAACTACAAACAGCTCAAGAAAGGAGCTAATGAAGCTACCAAGACTTTGAACCGTGGTATCTCTGAGTTCGTGGTCATGGCTGCCGATGCTGAGCCTCTGGAGATTCTTCTCCATCTCCCTCTTCTCGCCGAAGATAAGGTATCGATTTCTTCTTATCCCTTTTTCTTTTTTAAAAAAATGTCTTATGATTGTTTGACTTGTTTGTCTCATTTACATCAAGAACTGTAGAAAGTGTATGAATCTGATTATTAGACTCCACTTTCGAGGTTTTTAGTCATGATGTTCTGTTGGAGTTGTCTGTTGTGTAGATCTTAGTTGTGTAAATGTAGTTTCTGGTATTCATACTCTGTTAATTAATGGGTAATTTAACCGACAAGAACCCACCAATGGATTCATATATGTTTTATATATGTTTTGCGTAGTTAAAACATGTTGCGTATGTATGTTTATCAGTTTCTGCAATATGTTTCACAGGCAGCACTGTGTATGTAATGTAAACTAACTGGTTGTTCTGTTTTTTTTCTCTTTGAATTGTTGTAGAATGTGCCGTATGTGTTTGTGCCATCGAAACAAGCTCTTGGAAGGGCGTGTGGTGTTACAAGACCCGTGATTGCTTGTTCCGTTACATCAAACGAGGCTAGCCAGTTGAAATCTCAAATTCAGCAGCTTAAGGATGCTATTGAGAAGCTTCTTATCTAGGCTTTTGGGTGGGGATATGAATGAATGATGGGTCTCCTCCATTTTATGGAGAAGGCTTTGAAGTTTTAGCTTATGAAGAAACGATGATTCTACTATGAGTTTTTGAAGTTTGTAATGTTTTCTTTTCTAATTTCATTTTGTGTTGCTGCTAGTGCTTGTTTTAACCAATGAACAATCATTTATAATTCGAGTTTCTTAGATTTAGTTTATTGGTTTGGTTGTTTTGGGATTTTCTTGAAAAGTATGGAAAAACCTACAGTATCATCTATATGACATACAAATATTTAAGCTTAACAAAATGGTGCTGGTGACAAAAAAGAGCAATATGGTGCTTGAAAGAGCAAAACAACTGAACAAATATGATTGATTTTATAATATAAGCGAAATCTTACACGACTCTTTATATTATCTTATTGTATGAAATGATATCTTAGGCTAATAAATATATATTTATATGTTCATTAAAAACTGCTAGGAATCCACAAAATAACATAATGATTTAATTTGTTTTTAAATTATCAGCGTCACTATCAATATTTATTATATTATATGATAAATCACCGATACAAAATAAAATTTCATAATTTTTATTTTATCAATCATAAAATTATAAAATCGTATAATTTTGTTTGTGTAAATATTAAATTATTTCATAGCTTCGTTATATTTTCTTTCATTATGTCAATCATATTAAAATTTTTTTTTTGGTCAATATGAAAATGCTATTAATAAGGAGAGAGCCTAATTTGAGTCTTTCCTTTTTTATCTGTCGGAGGGCAAGACCCTTTATATACGGTTGTAGCCTCTCCTTGTAACCAGAAACGTTGTCAGTCGCCTTCTTCTTCGCCATATTCTCTCTCAAAAAAACAAGAAAACGAACTCTAATCGCAATCTCGAATCCGAAGGTAATAGGAACTGATCGAACACAGAAACCTTCCCATTTCACCATCGATTCCTTAAATTTGATTTTGAAATCAAGAAACCCTAATTTCCAATTTTTTTTTTTTTTTTCTGGATTTACAGAAAGGGATCAACATCATGTCGCACTGTTTGGTTCTGAAGCCGTCGTGTATGGGCTGCGGATCGCAGTCCGATCTCTACGGAAGCTCCTGCAGGCACATGACGCTATGCTTGAAGTGCGGCAAAACCATGGCTGAGAACAAAGCCAAGTGTCTCGATTGTGGAACCGTCCTCACGCGCTTGATTCGGGTTAGTTTTCGAAAAAAATCAGTTTGAGATTGAAGAAGAAAGATATCGATTCTTTGTTTGTTTGTTTGTTTGTTTTTGTAGGAGTATAACGTCCGTGCGGCGACACCCACGGATAAGAACTACTTCATTGGTAGGTTTGTGAGTGGTCTTCCTAATTTCAAGAAAGGCTCCTCTGAGAATAAATGGTCTCTTCGTAAAGATATACCTCAAGGTCGTCAGTTCACTGATGCACAACGGGTATTATGTTGTGTCTTTTTGTGTGTTGGATCTTCATCATCATCATCATGTTGGTTACATGCATCATCATGTTGTTATACAAATCGCTTTGAGTTATTTTGGTTACATGGATCATCATTATCATCATTTTGTGGTTTTTTTGGTTACATGGATCATCTTGTATCATCATGTTGTTAGGCAAATTATTTTGAGGTTTTTTGGTTACATGCATCATCATTGTCATGTTGTTATGCATTTTTGGTTACATGGATGATGGATCATCATTATCATGTTGTTATGCAAATTATTTTGAGGCTTTTTGGTTACGTGGATCATCACCATTATCATATTGTTATGCAAATCAATTTGAAGTTTTTTTTTGGTTTTGGGAAATGGAACTTTTTGTAGGAGAAGTTGAAGAACAAGCCTTGGATCTTGGAAGATGAAACTGGCCAGTTTCAGTACCAGGGACAGCTTGAAGGATCCCAGTCTGCAACTTACTATCTCTTAGTGATGCAGAACAAGGAGTTCGTCGCCATTCCTGCCGGTTCTTGGTATTAAACTTCCCACGCCTCTTTTGTTGATATGTTTCTTAGTGTAGTGTAACTCTAGGTAGATTCTGCGTTACAGTTTTGATAACTATTTGAGAACGTTGTTATCCTTCAACATCTGTTTTGTTTTTTCTTCTTTTGTTGTGTTAGGTATAACTTCAACAAGGTTGCACAGTACAAGCAACTTACACTGGAAGAAGCGGAAGAGAAGATGCAGAATCGTAGGAAAACTGCGGATGGGTATCAGAGGTGGATGATGAAAGGCGCAAATAATGATAACAAAGAGGCGGGTGGAAGCAGTGGAGGTGGTGGCAGGGGTCGCAAAAAGTCGTCAGGCGGGGAGGAAGAAGAGGGTAATGTCTCTGATAGAGGGGAGGAAGATGAAGAGGAAGAGGCTTCACGCAAGAGTAGACTCGGTCTTAATAAAAAGACTAACGACAACGATGATGAAGAAGGTCCAAGGGGTGGTGATCTTGACATGGATGATGATGACATTGAGAAGGGTGAGTTGTATTTTTTTTTAATTTTGCTCTTATCTATTTAGCTAACTGGAGAATCTGTCTGTAAAGTTTGATAACGGTGTTGAAATTTCAGGGGATGACTGGGAGCATGAAGAGATTTTCACTGATGATGATGAGGCAGTCGGTATTGATCCTGAAGAACGTGAAGATCTTCTGGCGCCTGAGATTCCTGCTCCTCCAGAAATAAAGCAGGTCTATCTTTTACTGTAATACTTCACTTGCAAGAGAATGTACAATTCTCTGTGGGATCGAATATAGCTATCCAAGCTTTTATGTTTACTGAATACTCTTCTATGAGGTCCTAACTTTTTGTTTATTTCTCTTGCAGGATGATGAGGATGAAGAAAATGAAGAAGAGGAAGGAGCATTGAGCAAATCTGGCAAAGAGTTAAAGAAATTACTCGGCAAGGCTAATGGTTTGAATGAGTCTGAGGAAGAAGACGACGATGATGACTCAGATGATGTAAGCCCTCTTCAGTTTCCCACACAGCTTGCTTGGAAATTAATTTGTTCAATTCGGAAGCACACTCATTTGATTATACTTTGCTACTCTTAAGCTGGTTTTGATACAAGTATCATTCTGAATGTCGTTTCATAGGAGGAGGAGACAAACTTCAATCCAGTTCCGAATCCTAAACAGAAGGAAGCGGCCAAAGAAGAACCTGTTGAGAGCACTCCACCAAAGCCTGCACCTCCTTCATCTTCTCGTGGAACGCCTTCTGCAAAACCATCAAAGGGAAAGAGGAAACTTAATGATGGCGATTCTAAGAAACCTAGCGGCAGCTCTGTTCAAAAGAAAGTGAAGACTGAAAATGTAAGGCACTTGCTTCTGTTTTAAAATATTCAATCCAAGAGGTGAAGAGGTTTATAGAGGATTGTCACCTTTAACTTCATCTTTGTAAGCAGGAGTCGAAATCTTCTGTGAAGGAAGAGAAAAATAACCCAGTTTCCAAATCCAAGGCACCAACAAAACCCGTGAAAGCTGAACCAGCCCCAGCTTCTGCCTCAGCATCAGCCTCAGCTGCTACAGGGCCTGTGACTGAAGATGAAATCCGAGCTGTTCTCATGGAGAAGAAGCAAGTCACTACACAGGATCTTGTCTCCAGGTTTAAGGCAAGACTTAAGACCAAAGAGGTACTATTTTCTGTTTCATTTTAAAGAAACTTTATGGTTATGATTATCTGAGCTTTAGCTCTGGAGAATCAATCCTTTTGCGTATCTTTACAGGACAAGAACGCTTTTGCCGATATTCTAAGGAAGATCTCAAAGATACAGAAGAATGCTGGTTCTCAGAACTTCGTCGTTTTGAGGGGGAAATGAGACTGTACCTCTCATCTTCTGAACTAACTCTTTTGAGGGAAAAATGAGAGTTTACTAGTAATCTTCAAAAATGTTAAGCAAACATAAGAATCTTTTCTCATTTCTTGATTTCTAAACATAAGAATCAAGTTAAGACCTATTTTACCAGTGGGTTCTAATCTCTTTGCTGAACATCAAGAAAGTGATATGTGAAAAACACTTTAAAACCCATGACCTTTGCGGGTTACAATCTATCAAAACATGGACCCAGAACTAACATATGCTTCCAACAAGAAGGGTAACAAATATCTTGAAAATCCCCCTTGCAACGCTAAACGTTATGTTAGTTTGGTTATGCCAATATGGTGAGTAAAGAAATGTATATGTAGAGATGTATTTCCCACACCATAGGATTGAAACATAGAGACAAGGATCATGACCTCTTCCAACAACTTTTAAAACCAATCAGCAATACATCTTCAGTCTCTCTCTTGATGACTGAGTTTCATAATCCAAACTCCTTCTCCAACTAGTCAACAATACATCTTCAATCTCTTTCTCTCGTGCTTACTCAGTTTTTGAATCCAAGAACAATCTCTAATCAGTCATTCACAACATGAACAATAACCTCTCCCTTGATGACTGCATAGTACTTAAAACAGTCTCTGCTCTTCTTCTCTTGTGTGTTCTACAAACATAACTAGCTATTCCCAAGTTTCTCACCAATAATCTCGTTCATGATTTGCTGAGATAGATCTTCTTTCTGAATTTCAGGAACCATGGAGCTCAAGAGTGTCCAGAACCATCAACAATATCTTTGCATTTTCCGGTGATATCATCGAGGCTTCTCTAGTGGCTGTATGTGATCTTATGAAAAGAAAAGAAAAAAAAAAAAACTTATTCGACCCTTCGCTTCAAGCCTCTGTTTTTATCTATATGTTAATTCACATTTTAACTCATTCTGAATTTTTTTGGTCGCCCATTTGATATCTTCACCAGAACTGGTCAAATCGGTAAATTCAGATAAGCTGTACTGAACCGGGTTGAAGCTTAAGTCAGTCGTATTATAAAGTTTCCAATAAAATTTCCAGTAAAAATTTTGTACTCTCTCGAATGCCATAAACTTGTTCTATCTTAATAGATAATTTTACCTGAAACTCGTCTCAAACTATGATTCTCCTGGCTCAGCAGTCTCATTGTTGAAGTTCTATCCGGTGACAAATATCTTGAAAATTCTCTTGCAACGCTTTATTCTTCTAATGGATCTCGGAGTAGTGATTTATTCTGCACCTTTGGGACACCAACCCGTGTCTGAGTTATGTGCTTATTCTGCAGCCGGAATACATTCACTTCGCATTACTATCAACCTGTTCACCGAAAGTCCTTCTAATTGGAGAAACTTGATTTCGACAAACTGGTCAGACCGTGACAAGGTCAACCATAATCTCCAATTTTTCAGTCTCACACAATGATGATGTAAGCTCAAGAGCATATACATTAAATCCATTCAGGAAGCTGATACATCCTTGATAGCGATACAACACCTCTTCAATCTGCTTCTTCTTCTTTGCTTCTGTGTAAATCCAAGTAAACATTGGTGTAACCTAGTCCATACAGACTATGAATCATATCAACAATTTCAAATAGTGTGATTGAAGGCTATAAAGCCTACTTTCTCATTTATATCTACATAAATGCTACTTTATATTTTACTGTTTGGAACTTTTCAGTAAACGTTCTTCAATATTACAAATATATAGAACCAAGAGTCTATGCAGCTGCGAAAATGGATTTAGACGCTGCTGGTCCTCCTACATTCATTCACAATCACAGTTTGAGACTCATTATGATGTTACTCGATTTTTGGTTGTATAAAATTTAGGTAATTTCGAACTACTCTTGTTTGGTTTATGGGGATGTCAAAATGAACCAACTCGCTCAAATCAGTGCAGCTCACAGTGAATTAAGATTTTTCATGACCTAACTCATATTAACTCATTTATTATATGAGTTTCGATATGTAAACTCGTACTCAGATCATCTAGATCATGAGTTAAATGAGCTAGTTTGTGATCTAATATAAGAATAAAAATTATAAAATAAAACAATGATAAAATAACTTCTATATATTATTCAAAATTTAAATATTAAAAAATACAAAACACAAATATTAAATACTAAATAAAAACCAATACAAGACAAAAATTAAAAATCACAAATAAATTAAATTAAAGCAAAACCAATGATCCAGATCCCTATTCTTCGTGAAAGTCTTCATCTTCAATATCTTATGTATATTTTACATTTTAATTTTAGAAGATAAATATGATAAATATAGAAATTATCTTTTTTTTTTACATAAGAAAGATAGAAGTTATCCACACATATATATATATATATATAATTGTAAGTATAAAAATAAATAAGCTCATGAGCCAGCTCATGTTCATTAAAGATCGTCCATATAACTCGTGATCTAATTTAAAGCTCGATCAATAAGTTCATTTATTAAATGAGCCTAATATATAGTGATCATGTTCATGAAAAATTGAGCTGAGCTGAGCTAGTTTATGAGCTATAGCTCATTTTGACAGTCTTTTGGAGGATCTTAACAACCTCATTTCTTAAATATGTAAATTGTATATTAAGTGGATTAAACATGTCAAACCTAAAACCAATATATATGATAAAATGGTCAAACCTAAAACCAAATGTTGATAAATGGATTAACAAATTTCTTATATATATATATATATATATATATATATATATCTTAAGAATATTAAGTGGATTGCCCTAGTTAGGAGACTGCAAACCCCGCAAGTTGAATTACAAAAACCGAATTTTTTTTTTCGTGTTACCAAATAATCTTAATAAAATAAATAAGAGATACTCTAGTAGATTATTTGCCATCATTAAATTTTTAAAATTATGAGAAACTTTTTTCATTTTTATTTATTAATTATTGAAATATTCACTAGGAGATGTATTACTAACAAATGCCCAATATATAGAAGCCAACATGGAAGAAGGTTGGAAAAAAGCTGACAGTTTTAGTGATAATATACGTAGATACTATATAAATAGTTTTGATATTCTTTATATATTTTTTTTGCATTTTTATAATATATTCATCTAGTATATGTTATAATTTTAACACATGTAAGTTTAAAGATAGTAAAAGATTTCTGAATGTGACAATATTATGAAATATTCAACAATTAATTATTCTTATCATGACAAATATAAACACATCCACTTATAAGTGCATGAATCTGAGGATATCAAAGAAAAAATCATATCTCTACTATATAAAAGGAACTAAATTCCTGGCGTCTAAGGACCGCCACATCAGACAAAATATCTAGAACCAATTAAATTGACATGTCAGCTCTTTCATTTGCCATGTAACCTATTCTTTAGTACATGCGAAAAATCAGTTCGATAACATCTGTCTATATTAAAGTTGTTTGTCCAAGCCCAAATCTTTTGTGAACTCTATCACCTCCATAGCCGACTGATCAACTTCACAATTCTCCTTCTCCATGGAGAAACCCAATCGATTTTTCATTTCTTCTCTGTAACGTTGACGTTTCGCAGCTATGACTCATAAATCTCCATTATTTACTACAATCACTATATAATATATCTCTTCAACTCCAGTTTTTTTGCTGAGGAAAAGATAAAACGCGGTATACATTCTATCTTTTCCCGGTCTTCCCAATGTCAACAAACTCTGGATCAAGGTGACTTTCATCTCTCCACTTCTCAATTTGTGTTATAATAGATATGCAGACTCTGTGTGTATTTGGTCGACCAAAATGATTTCAGGTTTTGGATTGATCGTGTTTTGGTGGTGGTTGATCTTGGTTTACCCGAGCTAAATTTCCGTCGTTCACGAATTACCGATCATGGCGAACCCAACACACTTTCATCACCAAAAGTGAAGGAGCAGCAGAAAGTCATCCGCCAGCTTCTCAGTCAAGTCTGCTGCAACTGATCTCGATGAGCTTATCTCTACGTGTTTATCCTAATCAATGTGATCACATTCTCCGGGTTCTTGATCTTTCCTTACATCCGATTTATCACCGTCATATCCTTTGAAATCTTCTCAGAGCTCTCTTGCTTAGTCAAACAAGAGCTTATTCTTAACCCTTACTGTTTTAAACGTTTGAGCTAAACACAGTTTGGGAACTCGAATCTACCATCGGTGAATGTAAGTTGTAACCAAGTCTTAAATTTCTGTTTTTTCCCTCGCTCTGGTTTTAGTATAGAAACTAAAACCTTGATGTCTATAGAATTTGATTAGTGCTTAAGTTGAGGCTTACGACTGAGCCCTTTCAGTATTGATGTCGTAGCGACTATATATTGACATGAAGAAATAAAAAAAGAAGAACAATTTATCCAGCAAGGTCTACCCAAGGTTAAAGCTTGTAAGGCTTGCCAAAGAAAATCCAGTAAGGTCTGCCAGAATGAACAGTATCTGCGGAACTACAGTAAAAACATACAGATATTTTATTGTATCTTTCTTAGTAAGCCAATAGTGTTTGGCTACTAAAACAAGTCTGTTCTATCTGCTTCTTCTTCTTGATAATCTTTTGTAATGACATTTTTAGATCTAAGGAAATTATTCTCTCATTTTCTCTCTCTCTCTTTTGTTCTTCATTCTCCAGCAATAAACTCTCACTAAATATTTGATATTCTCACAAATCTAACATGGTATCAGAGCTTTAAGCTCCTGTCATTCCGCAAAACTATCTTTTTTCTTTTTAAAATCTCTGTGTTCTTCACTCTTATCCACTGGTCTATTGTTGTACCTATTGGGTAAAAGAATTTCAACATGGAAATGAAAAAGAAGAGCCTTATTTCAGTGACCCTTGAGGGTCCTTATTATCTTGTATGGTCAAGAGTGGCCAGAATTACCTTAGGGAGTCATGGACTTTGGGACAGCCATATCATGGAGGCTGAAACTTCAAAGAGGATGGCTCAAGAGGATAGTCAAGCTACCTGTGTGAAGCATGAAATCAAGTGGGTTCAAGAATACCAGAAAGCACTTGGAATCATACACAAATCTCTGTCTGAACCAATCTTAGAGGCTCATTCTCACTTTAAAACAGCCAAGAATCTATGGGAGAATCTTCAAATAGTTTATGGGAATCTATGGGAGAGTCTTCAAATGGTTTATGAGCAAGACAGATTTTTTCAGCTTTCTCCTAAACCTGGATTCTCCCTACAACAATCTGATAAAATATTTCCTTAGAGAAAGGAAAATTCCAGATTTAGAGGATGTATGTTCCTTGAGAAGCCAGCCAAATTTATTCATGCTCAAGGAGTTTGAACATCCAGTGATTCAAGGAAAGACCATGTATTCATCTTTCAATGGTGGCTCTAATAAAGGAAGAGTGTGGAGAAGTACTGATAGTGCAGCCAACACAGATGGTCCAGCGACCATGAGTGACCTTCATTCTTTTATCGAAGCCTTTATATCATCCAAGAAGGCTGGTACACACTCTCTTGACTCTAAACATATCATTATAGATTCAGGAGCAAGTCATCACATGATTAGTGATAGGAACTTGATTAGTGATGTCCAGCCTGCCTCAGGAGATGTTCTTATAGCAAATGGTGATAAGGTTAAGATAGAAGGGATATGGAACCTTAGGTTGTTTGATAGGGAATCAACTGCTTTGTATATGCCCCGGTTTACATCAAATTTGTTATCTGTGAGGAAGGATACCATTGATCTTAGCTGTCAGGTTGTCTTCAGACCAGATGAAGTTGAATTCCAAGACTTAAAGACAGGCCAGGTGATTGGAAAATGGCACACTCACAATGAACTCTATCATCTTCAGAAGACAGAGGTGTGTGGAACATCTACTTCTCAGTGTCTGGCCAGTACATCTAATGGGATTGAGAGCACCATATGGCATGCTAGACTTGGACACCCTCATGCTAGAGCCTTAAATTTGATGCTCCCTGGTGTGGTGTTCATGAATGATGATTGTGAAGCTTGCATATTGGGGAAGCATTGCAGGACTGTTTTTCCAAAGTCTGGCACCATCTATGAGAGATGTTTTGACCTGGTTCATTCTGATGTATGGACTG
Source organism: Brassica carinata (assembly GCA_016771965.1). Classification (NCBI taxonomy): domain Eukaryota; kingdom Viridiplantae; phylum Streptophyta; class Magnoliopsida; order Brassicales; family Brassicaceae; genus Brassica; species Brassica carinata. The sequence goes on along the minus strand of CM028687.1, from coordinate 45,102,391 downwards.
CACCATGTGTATCAAGGGAGACTCACAAATACTTTGTCACCTTCATTGATGAGAAGTCCAAATACACTTGGGTGACACTGATTCCATCTAAAGACAGGGTGTTAGAGGCTTTCACGAATTTTCAGGCCCATGTCTCCAATCACTTTAATGCCAAGGTGAAGATTCTCAGATCAGACAATGGTGGAGAGTACACAAGTCTGGCATTTAAGCAATACCTTGCTAACAATGGAATTATTCACCAGACAAGCTGTCCTTACACTCCACAACAGAATGGAGTTGCTGAAAGGAAAAACAGGCACTTGATGGAAGTAGCAAGATCAATGATGTTTCACACCAATGTTCCAAAAAGGTTTTGGAGTGATGCTGTATTGTGTGCTAGCTATCTGATCAATAGGACCCCAACTAAGGTCCTTAACGACATGTCTCCATTTGAGGTTCTTAACCAGACCAAGCCAACTTTGGACCACTTGCGTGTGTTTGGATGTCTCTGCTTTGTGTTGATACCATGACAGCAGAGGAACAAGCTTGATGCTAAAAGCTCAAAAGCTATGTTCATTGGCTATTCTCCAACTCAAAAAGGCTATAAGTGCTATGATCCATTATCAAGAAGAGTTTTAATCTCAAGGGATGTTAAGTTTGTGGAATCTAAGGGGTACTATGAGGAGAAGATTTGGGAAAGCCTTCATGATCTCACAAGGACTTTCGGATAAGGCAAACAACTTGAGAATCATTATGGAGAGTCTAGGCATCAGTCAGCCTCAGAGCAGTGAGGTGCCAAGGACTTCTCCCTCACCACCAGCTGCTGGAAACAATGAAGAAACATCACCAGTTGTTGAAACAGTCCATCCTGATCCTGAGGGGGGCAATGAAACTGAATCACAACCGCAAGGAGAAAATGATTCAGCAAGCACACATGATCAAGATGGAACTGAATCTGATCAGCTAAGTGAAGATCAGCTTAATGGAGATCAAGGACAGGAAGAGGTAGTGGTAGAAGAGCAACAAATTCAACCATTGAGAAGGAGTACAAGAGAGAAGAAACCATCTAAGTGGGTCGACACTAGAGTGTACTTCAACAGTAATGCAGTGGCTCACCCTATTCAAGCAATCTGTTCTTTTGCGAGTTATCCTCAAGAACATGTAGTCTTCATCAGTAATCTGGATCAAGAGTATGTTCCAAAGACTTATGAAGAAGCGATGGAACATGAAGAATGGAGAGAGTCAGTTGGAGATGAAGTTGGTGCCATGATCAAAAATGGTACTTGGTATGAAACTGAGCTTCCCAAAGGAAAGAAAGCTGTTACAAGCCGCCTGCTCTTCAGCATCAAGTATCTTGCCAATGGAAAACCAGAAAGAAAGAAGACAAGGCTGGTTGCAAGAGGATACACTCAGGTCTATGGAGAAGACTATTTGGATACCTTCGCACCAGTAGCTAAACTCCACACCATAAGGATTCTACTCTTTTTGGTAGTGAACCTGGAATGAGATTTATGGCAGATGGATGTCAAGAATGCTTTTATTCAAGGAGAGCTGGAGGATGAGGTTTACATGAGGCCACCTCCGGGTATGGAAGATATGGTCAAGCCAGGGAATGTCCTAAGGTTGAAGAAAGCAATCTATGAATTAAAACAGTCACCAAGAGCTTGGTATCACAAACTGAGTACAACTCTCAATGGAAGGGGGTTTGTAAAATCAGAAGCTGATCATACACTCTTCACTCTCACAAGCAATCAAGGAATTGTGGTGATACTGATCTATGTGGATGATATTATCATCACATGAAGTGACAAGGAATGTATCCTCTCTTCTAAAGCTTTTCTTAAGTCTACATTTGATATTAAAGATTTGGGTGAGTTAAAATACTTTCTAGGGATATAAATATGCCGCTCTAAAGAGGAATTTTTCTTATCTCAAAGAAAGTACACAATTGATCTTTTAAATGAGGCAGAGAAGCTTGGAGCAAGAGTAGCTAAAACACCTCTTGAAGAAGGCTACAAAGTCTTGCGTGAGGGGGAGTTTGACGACAAACCATTTGGAGACTTCAAGCTCTATAGAAGGATGGTTGGGAAGCTGATCTATCTCACCATTACAAGACCAGACATTTGTTTTGCTGTGAACAAAGTCAGCCAGCATATGCAAGCACCTAAGATTCATCATTGGAATATGGTGGAAAGGATAATGAGATACCTAAGAGAGGCTCCGGGTCAAGGTGTTTGGATGGGTTGTAACAAGAGTACAAAGATTGTGGGATATTGTGATGCAGATTGGGCTGGTGATAGAGTGGATAGGAGGTCTATTACAGGCTATTGCACCTACATTGGAGGCAATCTAGTTACTTGGAAAAACAAGAAACAAAAGGTGGTATCATGTCAAGTGCTGAAGCAGAGTATAGAGCAATGAGGAAGCTGACTAGTGAACTCATTTGGATCAGAAACTTGCTAAGAGACTTGTGCATAGAGACTTGGGCATAGAGACTTCAACACCAATCACCATGCACTACGATAATCAGACAACCATTCATATAGCTTCAAACTCAGTGTTTCATGAAAGGACAAAGCACATTGAAGTGGATTGTCACAAGATGAGACAAGCTGTCGAGCAGAAAATTATTCTACCTTGCTACACTAGAAGTGAAGACCAGCTAGCTGATATCTTCACCAAAGGAGCAAGTACTAAGGTCTGTGAGTTCATTCATCCGAGATTGGGATTCATAGACCTGGCTAGATCACGATCCCTTTAAGCCATGAAACATCTATTCTTTTTCCTTTGTGTGTTTTTGTCCCATAGGGTTTTTCACACAAAAATTTTTAATAAGGGATGTCTTCATGGGTTCCAAGCTTAACCATTTTCTATGGTAAAGCTTGAGGGGAAGTATTGACATGAAGAAATAAAAAAAAAAGAACAATTTATCCAGCAAGGTCTACCCAAGGTTAAAGCTTGTAAGGCTTGCCAAAGAAAATCCAAGAGGTGCTTGGAATGAGCGAGTGCACTGTGAGCTCTGATAAAATCGACAGATATTTTACTGTAGCTTTCTTAGTAAGCCAAGAGTGTTTGGCTACGAGAACAAGTCTGTTCTATCTGTTTCTTCTTCTTGATAATCTTTTGTAATGACATTTTTTAGATCTAAGGAAATTATTCTCTCCTTTTTTCTCTCTCTTTTGTTCTTCATTCTCAAGCAATAAACTCTCACTAAATATTTGATATTCTCACAAATTTAACACTATATTGTTCTACTTCATGTGATAGTTTAGTTGAATCATGTTAAACACTTTTGAGTATAACCATTTATAAGTACCTATTTCTAATGTAGTGGTACCTTTTTTAATTAGCTCGGCCCCTCTCTGTAGTTTAGAGCTCATCAATTAAATGGGTGAAGATTTTTGTCTTTGCAATTATTTATTTTTGCCTTTTTAGTAAATGATTGTGGTAGCTATATAACACTGATTTCTATATTTGTGTTTGAATTGGACGGTGTGATACTAGGTGCATATACCTGACCAACTGAAGGCTTATTGTGGCTGATAACAACTGTTAGCAAATTCACTACACGACACCAAACATATATTGATGTGGTGGTGCAACAGCAGAATATGCATTTAAAGATATGAAAAAATACAACAATGTACTGTCTGATGGAAGGTCAATGAAACTAGAGATTCTGGGTGGATATACTGAGAATGATCCTTTAGCAGGCGTGTTAATGCAACTGGAATGAACGGAAGATGAAGATAACTGATTCCATTGAGAATGTCTTGCTATTTGTTTTGTCTTTTTTTTTTTCCATTCACAAAAGAATATATAGTAGAGTTTGCGAATTAATACTTTTTATGATTGCACTCAATGCCACTGATTGTTGAAGACAATGAATTAGAGGCGGGAGAGACAGACTAGGAAGAGGTGCAACTCTTCCTGTGAGATGCCCTCCAATGTAAGTGTTAATGACTCTGATCTTGCTTTCATATCAACTGTGCGGCGGTTTTGTATCTTCTAATCATATCATATAGTGGCAGCCAAAACCCATAAAGAGGTGTCGTGAGAGGTGGTAGAGGCAGAGGCCAAGCATAGCAGTGGGAATAAAGGTGACCCAGCTGGAGATTGTCATGCCTAAAAGTGTGTTCGAAAATTGGAAAAAGAGCTCTAACATGGATTAGGAAGAACGTGTTGCAGCCGGAGCTAAAGTCGTTGATGCTTAGACTTATGCATGAAACGTTGTCCGTGACTTGGTGACGGTGGTGGCTACGAGAGAGGCGTTTCCGTTTGGATAAGAGGTTAGAGGCTTCGACAAGTGTGCGACAAGAGTCAGAAGACATGGTGATGATTGAGTTAAGAGATAGCGATGGATTACCAACTAATCCCACGACTAGGAAAAAGTATAAGCTTAAGGCCGGTCATGCCGAACTTGTTGTTGATCCTGGTGGTATCTTTGATTATGCGAGGAAGATATGAATCATTCCATGTCTATCAGTAGCTTAACTCTCTTCACATCCAATACAACGTGTTCAGAGTTCTCTTTCTCTTGACTTTGTTGTTGTTGGTTGTTTATCTAATGAATATCCAAAGTCATGTAAAAACCAAGTTCCAACAAATGAATTACGAAGATTGTATGTTATAGTTACTAATATGTGAATATGGTGAATTCGATAAATAAATCAGTATTTTCAGGTTCAAGTTGGACCAAACATTCGCATAATTCGATAAGCTAATAAAATTTAACAAAACTCTTAACTAAACATATAATTTCATTAAAATCATACTATAATTTCATATTAATTAAATAGCATATTCCTTACACTATTATTTATAGAATTTATACTGTATTATAAATAGAAATTTGTCAAAATCATCAAACCATAAAAGATGTGAAAACTAAGCATGACAATGTCTTTCTCTTATTCAATGTATGTGTCGTATTAGGTCTTATACAGCAGCAAAAAAAAAAAAAAAAAATTAACACACAATAAGTATTTTGATCACATCTTCTCTACAAAACTCAAAAACAAGTAGTAATAGTTCCTGAGAATTCTAACTTTACTTTAAAATTGATACTAAAAGTGACCAAAACAATACATGATCTAAATTATTTTAGTGTTTTAATACACCACCTAAAGCCTACATAAGCTATTTACTTCTAATCATTAACACCGTTGACGACATTGTAGACGTCGTAGACAAAAACGTTAAATTAATCGTTTAGTGCTAAACTAATCTTTGTCTAAAACGGTGTCATTTAGAGTGGTGATTTACCCAAATCGAAAACCTTAATTTCTGAAACTAATCATCTTCTTCCTCTATCGGATATGACAGCTGTGACTCTGTAAAAAACATCAACTTGCGACTATGAAAGAAAAGGAGACGATGCTGCGACAAAAACTTGAGACTGGAAACATGAAGCTGAAACAAGAACTTGTGGCTAATAAAGAGAAACAGATGATACTTATCTTATCGCGGGTGGTCATGGGTTAAAGTAAGAATATGTTGTCCTAATGTTTTTGTGTTGTTCGTCATAAGTGTTGTCGGTCTTGTTGCTCTTATGTGTTTGTGTCGTTAGTCATACACTTTGTTATAATATGGGTTTGTTCTCTTGTTTTGTGCTTCTAAATGCAGAGAAAAGACAAAGCAAGTTTAAACAAAAAAAACAAACATTAAAAGTGAACATCTGAATATAAAAACCGTGTCTCAGCAAGAAATTCACCATTTAAATTTTTCCATTGGAACATGATTTTTTGTATAGTCACAAACTTTTGTTGGCTATCGAGAAATTTATACTAGTGAAGTGTGAAAAACTATTTCCATTATGTCAACAAACAATATTAGTGAAACAGAAGTAATCTGTGTACCAAAATAATCTGTTTACCAAAATACAGCCTGAAATAATACAAATCAGAACTGCGGACGTTTCATGTTACTTTATGTTAGATAATTCCTAAAGATAAACAAACTTAAATTAATATATGTCTAAGTAAACTAATAGTAGACAAACTAGCATAATCTTGCGATAAATTATAGAAAAGCCAAAACTAGCTTATTTTTTGCCTTTCACATTGAACAATGTGGGTATGATGAAAAATTGTAAATAGAAACATAGCCATCGATAATATAAAAGTTTAAAACCAAAACACCAGTTCCAAATATTAGAATCCAAAATAGTAGAAGACCAACTTAAAACCGTTCAAAAAAGAAGAAGAAGAAGAAAAAATATAAGTAATCGTGCTCATGAACATAAGTAATTTCAAAATTTGGATTTAGTGTTTTTAAAATCTAACTATATAAAATTTTAAATTAGGGTTTCTAAATGATTTCTTTATGATCCGAAGATGATATACAAGCCTAATTCCTTTTAAGAACCTAATTTTGACAAACCAGTTAGGTTTGATTTAATATCAATAAACCGTCACTTTAGTCGTCTCATAGCTAACAAAGAAACACCCAAAAGGAGCATTATGTCTATATTACATTTTCTTGCAGTGTTGAGGCGATGCCAGAACTTTCTTTAAAGCGAGAACTTTTTAATACCAAGCTCTCTCTATTTTTGTAAGGAAGGGAATTTCTCAGGACGAGAAGAGTTGCAGAGGAGTCGAAGCAACAATGTAACTTATGCAAAAAGCCAGTAGGAACATATCAAATTAGTTTTGGGTGAATGAATTCTCTAAGCATGTGTGTTTTTCTTTTAAGCAATTTGTTTATATAATAAGTGACAATGCCCGTTAAGGTTGTGGACAGTGGAAAATAAACTTCTTACGCCAATTAATTTATAGCTAATACACTCATCATCTTTCCATTGTTATATATTCATTCACTCATTTCAGACAAGTGCTCTAATATATTAAATTTAATCAAACTTTCAACCTCAAACCTATTTGCTGATAACTGGATTGATCAATCTCTCTTAGATATTTTAGAAATATTAAAGTGGACTGCAGTAGTTATTTGACTGCTAACCCGAAAAATGAATTACAAAAACTGAATCTGTATTTTGTTTTTTTGTCACTAAATATTATTGATAAATTAGATATGAGATACTTTGGTCAATTATTTACCATTAATTTTCACATAAATTATGTGCACTTTTATAAAAGACACATGTTTAATATATATAATGCAAAGTTGAAAAAGGCCGGAGAAAGTTGTCAACTTTAATGGTAGTGTATATATATAAATTGTTTTGATATTATTAAGATATATTCTGAAGATAATTATCTTCATATTAAGATAAGTATCTTCATTTTTATTATACATTAATTTAGTGTATGTCAGAAAATCAATTTACTTTTAACACATGTCAGATTCAAGATAGTAAAATATTTACATATGGTAAAATATTAAGAAATATAAAACCAAATTAGTTTAATCATGCCAAAAATATAAACAAATCCACTTAATAGTGCATGAATCTGAGGATATCAATGCAAAAATTAAAATCATATATTTGTAATAGTTATAAATTTTCATTACAGTCACCCACCCAACACAACTTATTGTTTTATATATATCCTTCACCCAAGAACACATTATTATTGTTTACAACACAAATCTTGTATATCACTTATTCCAATATCCAAATATCTTTGTGTGCTACCTTATGGGAAGAAAAAATTGATGTGTCGTATAGTCAAGCCGAAGGATGGCACATCACGATAACGTTGACCGAATCAGACACATGTTCCAGCGATACAATAACGATACCAAAAGAACTAGTAGAAGCCAAGTTATTCCCTTGGTGGAGTGAAAAACGTTCCGCAGGATTGTTATAACCCAACTCGTTTGAGATGGTGCAGCTTTATGAGTATGGATCTGAAATAACAACAGCTGTGGCCATGAAACGAGACGAAAATAGAAACTTCAAACTTCATGGGTGGTCGTGCATTCAGAGGAAGAGAAATTTCCGAACAGGCGATGTTATTGTGTTTTGGTGGGATAAAAATTACGGTAGACTTAATTTCGAACTACTCATGATTGCTAATCAATCTTTCTTAAACTGATTTCTCTATTATGCTTTAAAATATAAAGCATGTTCTTATTTCTGATGATTTGATTAAGTTGTTTTAGTATCACTTGAACGCTGCTTCTAGATATTATGCATGCTAGTCATTTAGATGAGAGATCTATTTGACATTAATAAAAGAACCTAATTTGGCATTTAAATTAAAATGTGTCAAAAGAAACACTAGTACAATAATTGTAAATAGCTACAAATAGCCATAATGTTTATGTGGCTATATAGAAGTTCTTTTACAAACCGTGGCTAAGCAAGAAATTCACAGTTTAAATTTCTCCATTGGAACAGGATTTTTTGTATAGTCACAAACTTTTGTTGGCTATAGAGAAATTTATACTAGTTAAATGTGTAAAACTATTTCCATTATGTCAACAAACAATATTAAAACAGAAGTAATCTGTTTACCAAAATAATATGTTTACCAAAATACGGCCTGAAATAATACATATCAGAACTTTGGACGTTTCTTGTTACTTTATGTTAGATAATTCCCAAAGACAAACAAACTTAAATGAATACATGTTTAAGTAAACTAATAGTAGACAAAACTAGCATAATCTTGCGATAAATTATAGAAAAGCCAAAAGTAGCTTATTTTTTGCCTTTCACATTGAACAATGTGGATATGATGAAAAATTGTAAATAGAAACATAGCCATAGAAAATATAAAAGTTTAAAATCAAAACACCAGTTCCAAATATTAGAATCCAAAATAGTAGAAGACCAACTTAAAACCGTTCAAAAAAGAAGAAGAAGAAGAAGAAGAAAAAATATAAGTAATCGTGCTCAACAACACAAGTAATTTCAAAAAGTTGGACTTAGTGTTCTTAAAATCTAACTATATATAATTTTAAATTAGGGTTTCTAAATGATATCTGTATGATCCAAAGATGATATACAAGCCTAATTCCTTTTAATAACCTAATTTTTACAAACCAGTTGGGTTTGATTTAATATCAATAAACCGTCACTTTAGTCGTCTCATAGCTTACAAAGAAACACCCAAAAGGAGCATTATGTCTATATTACTATTTCTTGCGGTGTTGAGGCGATGCCAGACCTTTCTTTAAAGCGAGAAATTTTTAATACCAAGCTTTCTCTATTTTTTTAAGGAAGGGAACTTCTCAGGACGAGAAGATTTGCAGAGGACTCGAAGCAACAATGCAATTTATGCAAAAAGCCAGTAGGAACATATCAAATCAGTTTTGGGTGAATGAATTCTCTAAGCATGTGTGTTTGTATTTTTAACAATTTGTTTATATAATAAGTGACAATGCCCGTTAAGATTATGGACAATGGAAAATAAACTTCTTACACCAATTGATTTATAGCTAATACACTCATCATCTTCCATTGTTATATATTCATTCACACATTTTAGATAAGTGCTCTAATATATTAAATTTAATCAAACTTTCAACCTCAAACCTATTTGGTGATAACTGGATTGATCAATCTCTCTTAGATATTTTTAGAACATTAAAGTGGACTGCAAGAGTTATTTGACTGCTAATCCGAAAAATGAATTACAAAAACTGAATCTGTATTTTGTTTTTTCTGTTACTAAATAATATTAATAATTAGATATGAGATACTTTGGTAGATTATTTAATATTAATTTTCATATAAATTATGTGTACTTTATAAAAGACACATGTTTAATATATAGAATACAAAGTTGAAAAAGGCTGGAGAAAGTTGTCAACTTTATTGGTAGTGTATATATATATATATATATTGTTTGATATTATTAAGATAATTATCTTCATTTTAAGAATATCTTGATATTCTGAAGATAATTATCTTCATTTTAAGATAAGTATCTACATTTTTATTACATATTGATTTAGTGTATGTCAGAAAATCAATTTACTTTTAACACATGTCAGATTCAAGATAGTAATATATTTACATATGTTAAAATATTAAGAAATATAAAACCAAATTAGTTTTATCATGCCAAAAATATAAACAAATCCACCTAATAGTGCATGAATCTGAAGATATCAATGCAAAATTAAAATCATATATTTGTAATAGTTATAAATTTTCATTACAGTCGTCACCCACCCAACACAACTTATTGTTATTATATATATCCTTCACCTCAAGAACACATTATTATTGTTTACAACACAAATCTTGTATATCAGTTATTCCAATATCCAAATATCTTTGTGTGCTACCTTATGGGAAGAAAAAATGATGTGTCGTATAGTCAAGCCGAAGGATGGCACATCACGATAACGTTGACCGAATCAGACACATGTTCCAGCGATACAATAACGATACCAAAAGAACTAGTAGAAGCCAAGTTATTCCCTTGGTGGAGTGCAAAACGTTCCGCAGGATTGTTAGAACCCAACTCGTTTGAGATGATGCAGCTTTATGAGTATGAATCTGAAATAACAACAGCTGTGGCCATGAAACGAGACGAAAATGGAAACTTCAAACTTCACGGGTGGTCGTGCATTCAGAGGAAGAGAAATTTCCGAACAGGCGATGTTATTGTGTTTTGGTGGGATAAAAATTACGGTAGACTTAATTTCGAACTACTCATGATTGCTAATCAATCTTTCTTAAACTGATTTCTCTATTATGCTTTAAAATATAAAGTATGTTCTTATTTTCTGATGATTTGATTAAGTTGTTTTAGTATCATTTGAACGCTGCTTCTAGATATCATGCATGCTAGTCATTTAGATGAGAGATCTATTTGACATTAATAAAAGAACCTAATTTGGCATTTAAATTATAATGTGTCAAAAGAAACACTAGTACAATAATTGTAAATAGCTACAAATAGCCATAATGTTTATGTGGCTATATAGAAGTTCTTTTACAAACCGTGGCTCAGCAAGAAATTCACAGTTTAAATTTCTCCATTGGAACATGATTTTTTGTATAGTCACAAAATTTTGTTGGCTATAGAAAAATTTATACTAGTGAAATGTGTAAAACTATTTCCATTATGTCAACAAACAATATTAAAACTGAAGTAATCTGTTTACCAAAATAATCTGTTTACCAAAATACGACCTGAAATAATACATATTAGAACTTTGGACGTTTCTTGTTACTTTACGTTAGATAATTCCCAAAGACAAACAAACTTAAATGAATACATGTTTAAGTAAACTAATAGTAGACAAAACTAGCATAATCTTGCGATAAATTATAGAAAAGCCAAAAATAGCTTATTTTTTGCCTTTCACATTGAACAATGTGGGTATGATGAAAAATTGTAAATAGAAACATAGCCATAGATAATATAAAATTTTAAAATCAAAACACCAGTTCCAAATATTAGAATCCAAAATAGTAGAAGACCAACTTAAAACCGTTCAAAAAAGAAGAAGAAGAAGAAGAAAAAATATAAGTAATCGTGCTCAACAACATAAGTAATTTCAAAAAGTTGGACTTAGTGTTCTTAAAATCTAACTATATATAATTTTAAAGTAGGGTTTCTAAATGATATCTGTATGATCCGAAGATGATATACAAGCCTAATTCCTTTTAATAACCTAATTTTTACAAACCAGTTGGGTTTGATTTAATATCAATCAATTGAGTAGTCTCCGTCTCGCTTGTTGTTGACTGTGTTGTCGAATGATTCGAGGCAAGTAGTATCGATCGATGGGGAGAAGGCCCTGTCGATCGATGTCGTGATTCTGAGGTTGTGGTGGAGAAGTCGATCTTCATCTTCTGGAAGGTTGTGACATTCTATAGATCTCTCCTCCTCGTAATCATCAGTATACTCCTCAATATGAGTAGTATTTGCAGCATATGGTGGGATGTAGTAGTCATTCTCCCACGTGTTTACTTTGAAATCACCTTCTAGAAACTCCTCCTCGATCTGATTGAAGAGTGAATCGATTGATGACCATGTGTGGCTGTCGTTCGATGTCGATTCACCAGAGATGATCGATGAGACAGTGCTTCTATCGATCGATTCTGCGGTCTCTGTCTCGTATTCGCCTTGTGAGTCGTATTCATCTCCACAATAGCAAACAGCTACAAGGTCTGAGCCGTCGTGGATCTTCTTAGGGACCTTGATGATTCGTCTTGGATCATAGTAGACCGTAGGGTTGATCAGGGTTAGGCACGGTGTGTTTGTCGAAGGTTGCGACTGCTCCAAGCGTGGCTAGGAAGGCTCTTCCAAGTAGCAAAGAAGTAGGTAGGGTTATCTTGACGTCCAAGACATGGAAGTCTACTGGAATTAGGGCTTCTCCTATGGTGACCTCAAGGTTTCTCACAATTCCTCCGAGTTCGCTGAGAACAATCCACAAAGATTAACGATTCTTCAAGAGGCTCTATCTTCAGACCTAGATGGTCTGCTATCACCTGGGTAAGATGCTAACTCCAGATCATGTGTCACATAGGGCACATGGGAAGTTGATCCCCAATGCTTGAGCAAGGAACAACAAACTTTCTGGATCACCCTTCTTCTCTAGTTTGATCCTCTTATTCATACTTTCTCGACTTGGTTGAACATCCTCTTGATGTCTTCTTACGTCTCCTTAGTTTCTCTGAAAAACATCCACAATCTGTGTGAAAAGTAGGCTTCTTCAAAGGGTTTCTCTGTAGGTATCCTTAGAACTCTCTTTCTGAAACTTGCCAACTCTTTCTCATTAACTCCTCTTTTAAGGTGTTTAGGAACCTTCTCTTTCCTTTTTTCTGAGAATTCTACCATCTTTTTCCTTTTCTATCTCCATTGGATCAATAATATCCGTGGGTTTCTTTATTATGGCGGTTGGTGGGTTTCTGGAAGGCCTAGATTGCTCCCGGAGTGCATTAAGTCGTGCAACATCTATCTTGGGAAGTTGCACTCGGCGTGTGATAACTGAATATCGATCGACGGCTTCTGGAGTGTGTTGATCAATTTCTTTATCAATCGGTCGATCGATGGGGCGTCTGTCCTGTTGGTCGATGTGGTAAGGGCTGGGCGGATGTGGCTGCTTTGCTGCGAACTCCTCGTGAGTAAGTATCTTCACGGTATTGCACTCGTTGGTGGATCTTTCAAGATCCATCGGTCGATGCTCGTCTTGTTCCACCGAACGATTGGTATTGGCGTACATCGATCGATGTGGTGATCCTGACATCGATCGATTCCAGTTGTTGCCGCCAATTCTTTCGATCTGGAAGTCTCCCTCTTGCAGCTTCTCTGGCTTTACCACTCTCCAAAAATCATCCTCTATGATAGCGGCGTTGTGGCCTGTTGTTTCTTCTCCAGTCCCTTTTCCTAAAGCTTCCTGCTTCTTAACGGCTTCTCTGTCTGAATCACTTGAGTCTCTAGTTTCTTCACATGGGTACTCAAGCATCAAGCTTTGTGTTCAAAGTGGTGTAGACAGCGTCAATCTTTCCATTGAAGTTCACCTCTAACCGCTGCTGGCTTTCAAGGACTTTCTGAGTATGTCTTCTAGCTTTCCTTAAGGGTTGGTGTGGGTGGCTTCATGTAAGATGAGTTTCCATAACTTCGTTGTTGTTGGGGTTGCTGCTGTTGAAGTTTCCTCTCGTCTGCGAAGTTTCGTTTCCTTGGTTTCGGACCTCGAAATCCGGTTCCACGATCCAGTTGACTTCGCTTATGTAGTCATCTTCTTCATCAGCTTCGCATCCTCTCTGAGCAGATTTGCTTGTTTAGCGGTTTGAACATTGTCAAGTGTAGCTTGTACCTCATTTATCTGTTCCTTTCAAGGAACGCTGCAGATCTTGCTCTTACAATGTTCTTTGTGCTGTTGCTGGATGCTAGGTTGTCTATTAGCTTCACAGCATTTTCAGGATTCCTTGTGGTGAAGTTGCCTTCACTCACAGTGTCTAGAGCCATTTGATATTTCAGTCGCGATGCCTCGAAGAAAGTGCGAGCAGCTGCACTTTGTTGAATCCATGGTGTGGGCAGTCTCATTTGGTAAGACTTGAATCTGATCCGGTATCCTTGAATGACTCTCCAGGCTCTGATTGAATGTGGCAATTTTCCTCCTTAAGTCTTCAGCGCATCAACAAAGAAATTACGAAAAATGCTTTTGATGTCGCTCGAGGATGTAAGAGATCCTGGTGGTAGCTGCTTAAGCCAACGTAAAGCTTCTCGGATAAAGAGTGTTGGAAGAGCTTACAGAGAAGGTAGTCCACAGGGACTCCATTGGCTTTGATAGCAGATATGAGATCCTCGAACCTCTCCGGATGGTCCATGGGATGCTCCTTTGGACAGCCCATAGTAAGGTATCTGTCCCACAAGGGTGTAGTACTGCGGCTTGAGCTCGAAATCGCCTCTCTGAATAGCGAGGGGACGAATGGCTGATCTGGGCGGTTGTAGTCAGCTAGTGTTCGAGCAGCCTCTTCTACAGGTTGAACAGCTCTGTAGGTGCAGTTTCGGCTCGGGGATTACTCCATTCGGCGTTGAGTTTCTGACCTGCTTCATTACGAAGGTGACCTTCTTGGTCACGCAAGTCTCCATTCTCATCTCATGTGAGAATAATAGGCATAACCATGACTTCATGAGTAGTATCGATCGATATCACGGTTAGGGGTATCGATCGATATCGATGAAAGATGTCGGTCGACGGTGAAGTAGTGTCGGTCGACGTGAAGGTGCGAGTGTCGGTCGACGAAGACGGTGTCTCGGTCGGCAGGGGTGCGTCGGTATCGGTCGACGAGCAGTTGATGGCGTCGATGGATGCGGAGCGGATTTCCTTAGCGGATTGAGCGTTCCAAGCTAGCAGGGTCTTCGAGAACAAAGTTGGGATTCCTTGTTGCTTCGGTGCTGCTGGGCATGTACCGAAAAGACAAGAAAAATTTTTGTGTCGAAAACAAATTAAAACAAAATAGAAATAACCTAGACCTAATCAGTTAGATCTATTGTATCAAAGCTCCCGGCAATGGCCAAATTTGATATCACTCAAATTACCCTAAGGAGTGACTTTACTCTCTCAAATAAGAGGTTCGGTTGTATGTGGGAACCGAAATTCGCACCGTCAATTTCCGATAAAGATTTGCGGAGGAAAACCGAGTTAACCGATCTTCCTTGAAGGTCCACGATATCTGCTGGGCGCTACGAAACAATCAGTTTTAAGTCGAGAAATAAAAATCGTAAAGTAGAAGCGGAAAAAGATCTTATTTCTGAATTCGCGTTTTGGCGTGAACAACATGTAAGTAAGCTACAAGAGCTTTGAAGGTCCGCTATTCGGCCGCCTAGATCTAACCTAGTTGAGTCGCAGCTCGCTAATGAAAACAGAAAAGAAAGCTAAAACGCCTAAGTGCTAAGTGCTCGGAAGTTTTGTGATCTGGTTTGCTTCTTGCTCAAAGCTCTCCTTATATACTCCTCTTAAGACGGTCTATCTTCTCGCGGGCTGAATCGGGCTTTTTCCATTTTCGTCCATCTTCGTGTTTATCGGGAAACTTGACATTTATCTTCGGAAAACTTGACATTTATCTTCTGGAAACTTGACATTTATCTTCTGGAAACTTGACATTTATCTCTTATGTGAGGATAAGGATAAACCGTCATAGTTATCCTTCCTTTTCGGAAAATCGTAAGTGGGCCGTTTTGGCCACGTTGGGCCGTTTAGGCGTTTTTACGGTTTTTCGAAAGAACGGTCTTTGAAGGTTTCGGTGTTTCCGAAGGAACCCCAATTCCTTGTATAATCGAGATATTGGTGTTCTAGAATAACCGTGATCGTACCAAACTTGCGTAGATTGATCCGAACAAGCTAAGATGGGATCGGACCGGGCACGATAGGACCGAGACCAGGACGAGGGCCGTGGACCGACGCCAGGCCGACCCGCGTGACGGGTGCCGCCGGCGCCAGGCGACCCGCGTGACGGGTGCCGCCGGCGCCAGGCGACCAGCGTGGCGGGTGCCGCCGGCGCCAGGCGACCAGCGTGGCGGGTGCCGCCGGCGCCAGGCGACCAGCGTGGCGGGTGCCGCCAGGCGAGTGCGTCCAGCGTGCGCCCGGCGTAGGCCATCTTGCCGTATGTGGGTTTTTCGTTGTTCGATCGTTCCCCCGTTAGTCGTTTGCGGGAAATCTTTGAGTTTGGAAAGATCGTTAGCCGTAGATTTCGAGATAATCGTTTCTAATCCAACGAGACTCCTCGAGTATCGGGATTTGAGATGGACTTGGATTTGTGGCTTCGAGCTTTAGATGTGTTAAAAGATGAATCTTTTAAACAATCGGGAAGGCTTTGCGGAAGACTCATTGTAGATCTCGGACGATCCGGACATGGGTTTTAAGGGACCAAGATGCCGCCATTGCCCGAGATCATGAGATGATTGCACGGATGGGCGCCAGGACCCTTGCCGATGGCGCCAGATGGGAGTGGACGAGCCTTCCCGTGAGTTTTATCGAGCGACGACTCGTTTCTTGGCTTTGATCGTCGCTTGGCTTTTCTTTCGAGGACTTTCGGGTAACGATTTCGTCATTGACCGATTTTGACCCCAACATTGTAGTACTTAGGGATCGAATCCACAGAGAGCTAGTGTACAAATAAGATGCAATCTTAATGACTATGCTAGGTTGAAAATAGTTTAAAGTAAAGTGCAGGTTTGCTGAGTAAGGATAAGATTACTCAGTTGAAAGGATTTGTTTTTTAAAACAGTAAAGAAAAGTAGTTAGATTCAGGGTAAGTATTCAGGAATTCAGGATTATAAATACTATAAAGGCTAACAAGTTGCTTGCATGATATGTCAGAGCTCAACACTTATTAAATGAATCCATCAGCTCTCGCATTATTTAGACCATATATTACTTAGATGCTAAATGGTGTTGCGGTCGGCTACTCTGCCGATGGTATCGCTTCGATAGTTCGATAGGAATATTGACCGATACACCTCTATCGTCGATCGATTACTCTATAGGAGTATCGTCGATCTGACTCTAAGCAAGCTTTATCGCTGAAGTTGATACAATGCTCACCATGATCTTAGATCAGCTTTCACATATCTCAAGAGGGTCATAGCATGTTTAGGATGTTGTCAGGTATTGCATGTAATGAACAATGCAATCCAAATTCATGTTCTAGGTAGCTAAGCTAGAAAAAGCATTATTGAACAATCCTAACAATAAATATCACAACTATAGTAATTATAGGCTGGGGCTAATCCCTCATATCCTATTTAAACCCTAAATCTAACAAATGAATATACTCAGACATGGCTAAGTAGTTCATAGCAACAAGGTAATAATAGAAGTTCATAGACCTATTAGAGGGTGAACACTTAGGTTCCAATCACAAATATCTTTGGATCTCTCCTCTAGGTCTAGAATTCTATAACCTTTGTTAACAATTAAAGAACTGAATAGAACTTTATTGAGAACTTGCAAAGTAATGAGAACAGTAAAAGAAAATGAGTAGAAGAAGAAGAAACTCTTTTAGAACTTAAACAACTCTTCAAAAACTATATCTTTTCCAAAACACTTAGGCACATATAAATATGAGTTCATTAGGTTAAAAAACTCGTCAGGGGCATTTTTGTAAAATGTGATATCTTGGGCTTCAAGTTCGGCCAGGTCCAAACTTGTCTTTCAGCCGCCTCAGTATCGATCGATGTACATCCTGTGTGCGTCTTCGGCTAATGTGTGTCGATCGATTGCACAAAGTGTGCATCGATCGATGTGTAACTCTGGTGTCGACCTCTGGTCTTGATCTCGAGTGAACTCTTCTTTAAGCTCCAAAAAGGCACCTAAAACATCATTTTCTCCAAAATGCTTCTGAACCTGAAAACATACCTAATGGACTCCAAAACATAGATAATAGTAGTAAAAACACTCATATACCATGGGTAAAATCCATGGTATATCACCCGTTAAGATTATGGACAGTGGAAAATAAACTTCTTACGCCAATTGATTTATAGCTAATACACTCATTCATCTTTCCATTGTTATATATTCTTTCACACATTTTAGATAAGTGCTCTAATATATTAAATTTAATCAAACTTTCAACCTCAAACCTATTTGGTGATAACTGGATTGATCAATCTCTCTTAGATATTTTTAGAACATTAAAGTGGACTGCAATAGTTATTTGACTGCTAATCCGAAAAATGAATTACAAAATACTGAATCTGTATTTTGTTTTTTCTGTTACTAAATAATATTAATAATTAGATATGATATACTTTGGTAGATTATTTAATATTAATTTTCATATAAATTATGTGTACTTTTATAAAAGACACATGTTTAATATATAGAATGCAAAGTTGAAAAAGGCTGGAGAAAGTTGTCAACTTTATTGGTAGTGTATATATATATATATTGTTTGATATTATTAAGATAATTATCTTCATTTTAAGAATATCTTGATATTCTGAAGATAATTATCTTCATTTTAAGATAAGTATCTACATTTTTATTATATATTGATTTAGTGTATGTCAGAAAATCAATTTACTTTTAACACATGTCAGATTCAAGATAGTAATATATTTACATATGTTAAAATATTAAGAAATATAAAACCAAATTAGTTTTATCATGCCAAAAATATAAACAAATCCACATAATAGTGCATGAATCTGAAGATATCAATGCAAAAATTAAAATCATATATTTGTAATAGTTATAAATTTTCATTACAGTCGTCACCCACCCAACACAACTTATTGTTATTATATATATCCTTTACCTCAAGAACACATTATTATTGTTTACAACACAAATCTTGTATATCACTTATTCCAATATCCAAATATCTTTGTGTGCTACCTTATGGGAAGAAAAAATGATGTGTCGTATAGTCAAGCCGAAGGATGGAACATCACGATAACGTTGACCGAATCAGACACATGTTCCAGCGATACAATAACGATACCAAAAGAACTAGTAGAAGCCAAGTTATTCCCTTGGTGGAGTGCAAAACGTTCCGCAGGATTGTTAGAACCCAACTCGTTTGAGATGGTGCAGCTTTATGATTATGAATCTGAAATAACAACAGCTGTGGCCATGAAACGAGACGAAAATGGAAACTTCAAACTTCACGGGTGGTCGTGCATTCAGAGGAAGAGAAATTTCCGAACAGGCGATGTTATTGTGTTTT
Source organism: Brassica carinata (assembly GCA_016771965.1). Taxonomy (NCBI): domain Eukaryota; kingdom Viridiplantae; phylum Streptophyta; class Magnoliopsida; order Brassicales; family Brassicaceae; genus Brassica; species Brassica carinata. Next base: position 45,083,361 of record CM028687.1, on the reverse strand, counting down.
GGTAGGATAAAAATTACGCCAGACTTAATTTCGAACTACTCATGATTGCTAATCAATCTTTCTTAAACTGATTTCTCTATTATGCTTTAAAATATAAAGCATGTTCTTATTTTCTGATGATTTGATTAAGTTGTTTTAGTATCATTTGAACGCTGCTTCTAGATATCATGCATGCTAGTCATTTAGATGAAAGATCTATTTGACATTAATAAAAGAACCTAATTTGGCATTTAAATTATAATGTGTCAAAAGATACACTAGTACAATAATTGTAAATAGCTACAAATAGCCATAATGTTTATGTGGCTATATAGAAGTTCTTTTACAAACCGTGGCTCAGCAAAGAAATTCACAGTTTAAATTTCTCCATTGGAACAGTATTTTTTGTATAGTCACAAAATTTTGTTGGCTATAGTGAAATTTCTACTAGTGAAATGTGTAAAACTATTTCCATTATGACAATAAACAATATTAAAACAGAAGTAATCTGTTTACCAAAATACGGCCTGAAATAATACATATCAGAACTTTGGACATTTCTTGTTACTTTATGTTAGATAATTCCCAAAGACAAACAAACTTAAATGAATACATGTTTAAGTAAACTAATAGTAGACAAAACTAGCATAATCTTGCGATAAATTAAAGAAAAGCCAAAAGTAGCTTATTTTTTGCCTTTCACATTGAATAATGTGGGTATGATGAAAAATTGTAAATAGAAACATAGCCATAGATAATATAAAATTTTAAAATCAAAACACCAGTTCCAAATATTAGAATCCAAAATAGTAGAAGACCAACTTAAAACCGTTCAAAAAAGAAGAAGAAGAAGAAGAAGAAGAAGAAGAAAAAATATAAGTAATCGTGCTCAACAACATTTGTAATTTCAAAAAGTTGGACTTAGCGTTCTTAAAATCTAACTATATATAATTTTAAATTAGGGTTTCTAAATGATATCTGTATGATCCGGAGATGATATACAAGCCTAATTCCTTTTAATAACCTAATTTTAAAAAACCAGTTGGGTTTGATTTAATATCAATAAACCGTCACTTTAGTCGTCTCATAGCTTACAAAGAAACACCCAAAAGGAGCATTATGTCTATATTACATTTTCTTGCGGTGTTGAGGCGATGCCAGACTTTTCTTTAAAGCGAGAACTTTTTAATACCAAGATTTCTCTATTTTTTTTAAGGAAGGGCACTTCTCAGGACGAGAAGATTTTCAGAGGAGTCGAAGCAACAATGCAATTTATGAAAAAAGCCAGTATGAACATATCAAATCAGTTTTGGGTGAATGAATTCTCTAAGCATGTGTGTTTGTCTTTTTAACAATTTGTTTATATAATAAGTGACATCACCCGTTAAGATTATGGACAGTGGAAAATAAACTTCTTACGCCAATTGATTTATAGCTAATACACTCATTCATCTTTCCATTGTTATATATTCATTCACACATTTTAGATAAGTGCTCTAATATATTAAATTTAATCAAAATTTCAACCTCAAACCTATTTGGTGATAACTGGATTGATCAATCTCTCTTAGATATTTTTAGAACATTAAAGTGGACTGCAATAGTTATTTGACTGCTAATCCGAAAAATGAATTACAAAATACTGAATCTGTATTTTGTTTTTTCTGTTACTAAATAATATTAATAATTAGATATGATATACTTTGGTAGATTATTTAATATTATTTTTCATATAAATTATGTGTACTTTTATAAAAGACACATGTTTAATATATAGAATGCAAAGTTGAAAAAGGCTGGAGAAAGTTGTCAACTTTATTGGTAGTGTATATATATATATTGTTTGATATTATTAAGATAATTATCTTCATTTTAAGAATATCTTGATATTCTGAATATAATTATCTTCATTTAAAGATAAGTATCTACATTTTTATTATATATTGATTTAGTGTATGTCAGAAAATCAATTTACTTTTAACACATGTCAGATTCAAGATAGTAATATATTTACATATGTTAAAATATTAAAAAATATAAAACCAAATAGTTTTATCATGCCAAAAATATAAACAAATCCACATAATAGTGCATGAATCTGAAGATATCAATGCAAAAACTAAAATAATATATTTGTAATAGTTATAAATTTTCATTCAGTCGTCACCCACCCAACACAACTTATTGTTATTATATATATCTTTCACCCAAGAACACATTATTATTGTTTACAACACAAATCTTGTATATCACTTATTCCAATATCCAAATATCTGTGTGTGCTACCTTATGGGAAGAAAAAATGATGTGTCGTATAGTCAAGCCGAAGGATGGCACATCACGATAACGTTGACCGAATCAGACACATGTTCCAGCGATACAATAACGATACCAAAAGAACTAGTAGAAGCCAAGTTATTCCCTTGGTGGAGTGCAAAACGTTCCGCAGGATTGTTAGAACCCAACTCGTTTGAGATGGTGCAGCTTTATGAGTATGAATCTGAAATAACAACAGCTGTGGCCATGAAACGAGACGAAAATGGAAACTTCAAACTTCACGGTTGGTCGTGCATTCAGAGGAAGAGAAATTTCCGAACAGGCGATGTTATTGTGTTTTGGTGGGATAAAAATTACGGCAGACTTAATTTCGAACTACTCATGATTGCTAATCAATCTTTCTTAAACTGATTTCTCGATTATGCTTTAAAATATAAAGCATGTTCTTATTTTCTGATGATTTGATTAAGTTGTTTTAGTATCATTTGAACGCTGCTTCTAGATATCATGCATGCTAGTCATTTAGATGAGAGATCTATTTGACATTAATAAAAGAACCTAATTTGTCATTTAAATTATAATGTGTCAAAAGAAACACTAGTACAATAATTGTAAATAGCTACAAATAGCCATAATGTTTATGTGGCTATATAGAAGTTCTTTTACAAACCGTGGCTCAGCAAGAAATTCACAGTTTAAATTTCTCCATTGGAATAGTATTTTTTGTATAGTCACAAATTTTTGTTGGCTATAGAGAAATTTATACTAGTGAAATGTGTAAAACAATCTACTTTATTAATTTAGAAGTACACTTAGAAAATACCCCTTAGTTTTTCAATTTATTTACATTCCTATGCCACTGAAAATTAAATTAAATTTCCTATTTTAATGTTTGTCTTTTTTAGTTGAGTTAATGTGTTGTCCTAATCTAAATTAAATTACCTATTTTAATGTTTGTCTTTTTCAGTTGAGTTAATGTGTTGTCCTAATATAAAATTTAACTTTCCTCCTCTACTAAATCAATTTCGAAATTATTTATAGTTTCCTAATTCTAAATTTACCACATTTAATGATAATAAACCCATATATAAAATCGTGTACTAATCCCATATATAATATACCATTAGTACAAAGAAAAAAATTAAAATGAAAGAAAATATTTATACAATCATGGATCAAGCTCTAGAAATAAACAACAACAACGCTAAATTATTTTATAACAAATTTATTTTAATAGAAATTATAGTTCCAAATATGTTTATATATTTTATGTATTTATAAATTTATTTTATTTGGGATGCTAAGATTTTGGAATTGGAAAAAATTATACTCTACCTCTATATTATTTTAATTAAGAAATTTAAATTTTATATCAGAATAATTTATTAAGCTTTTAATTTTAATTTTTATTATAACTACAAAAATAATTTTTCAAACTGGATTTATGTGTAAATATTACAAATTCATCATTTGATATAAATAAAAAGTTAAAAACAGAAAATAAATACCCGTCCGGTCGGACGGGTCAAGATCTAGTTTCCATTAAGTCAACAAACAATATTAAAACAGAAGTAATCTGTTTACCAAAATAATCTGTTTACCAAAATACGGCGTGAAATAATACATATCAGAACTTTGGACGTTTCTTGTTACTTTATGTTAGATAATTCCCAAAGACAAACAAACTTAAATGAATACATGTTTAAGTAAACTAATAGTAGACAAAACTAGCATAATCTTGCGATAAATTATAGAAAAGCCAAAAGTAGCTTATTTTTTGCCTTTCACATTGAACAATGTGGGTATGATGAAAAATTGTAAATAGAAACATAGCCATAGATAATATAAAATTTTAAAATCAAAACACCAGCTCCAAATATTAGAATCCAAAATAGTAGAAGACCAACTTAAAACCGTTCAAAAAAGAAGAAGAAGAAGAAAAAATATAAGTAATCGTGCTCAACAACATAAGTAATTTCAAAAAGTTGGACTTAGTGTTCTTAAAATCTAACTATATATAATTTTAAATTAGGGTTTCAAAATGATATCTGTATGATCCGAAGATGATATACGAGCCTAATTCCTTTTAATAACCTAATTTTTACAAACCAGTTGGGTTTGATTTAATATCAATAAACCGTCACTTTAGTCGTCTCATAGCTTACAAAGAAACACCCAAAAGGAGCATTATGTCTATATTATATTTTCTTGCGGTGTTGAGGCGATGCCAGACCTTTCTTTAAAGCGAGAACTTTTTAATACCAAGATTTCTCTATTTTTTTAAGGAAGGGAACTTCTCAGGACGAGAAGATTTGCAGAGGAGTAGAAGCAACAATGCAATTTATGCAAAAAGCCAGTAGGAACATATCAAATCAGTTTTGGGTGAATGAATTCTCTAAGCATGTGTGTTTGTCTTTTTAACAATTTGTTTATATAATAAGTGACATCACCCGTTAAGATTATGGACAGTGGAAAATAAACTTCTTACGCCAATTGATTTATAGCTAATACACTCATTCATCTTTCCATTGTTAAATATTCAGTCACACATTTTAGATAAGTGCTCTAATATATTAAATTTAATCAAACTTTCAACCTCAAACCTATTTGGTGATAACTCGATTGATCAATCTCTCTTAGATATTTTTAGAACATTAAAGTGTACTGCAATAGTTATTTGACTGCTAATCCGAAAAATGAATTACAAAAACTGAATCTGTATTTTGTTTTTTCTGTTACTAAATAATATTAATAATTAGATATGAGATACTTTGGTAGATTATTTAATATTAATTTTCATATAAATTATGTGTACTTTTATAAAAGACACATGTTTAATATATAGAATGCAAAGTTGAAAAAGGCTGGAGAAAGTTGTCAACTTTATTGGTAGTGTATATATATATATATATATATATATATTGTTTGATATTATTAAGATAATTATCTTCATTTTAAGAATATCTTGATATTCTGAAGATAATTATCTTCATTTTAAGATAAGTATCTACATTTTTATTATATATTGATTTAGTGTATGTCAGAAAATCAATTTAGTTTTAACACATGTCAGATTCAAGATAGTAATATATTTACATATGTTAAAATATTAAGAAATATAAAACCAAATTAGTTTTATCATGCCAAAAATATAAACAGATCCACATAATAGTGCATGAATCTGAAGATATCAATGAAAAAATTAAAATCATATATTTGTAATAGTTATAAATTTTCATTACAGTCGTCACCCACCCAACACAACTTATTGTTATTATATATATCCTTCACCTCAAGAACACATTATTATTGTTTACAACACAAATCTTGTATATCACTTATTCCAATATCCAAATATCTTTGTGTGCTACCTTATGGGAAGAAAAAATGATGTGTCGTATAGTCAAGCCGAAGGATGGCACATCACGATAACGTTGACCGAATCAGACACATGTTCCAGCGATACAATAACGATACCAAAAGAACTAGTAGAAGCCAAGTTATTCCCTTGGTGGAGTGCAAAACGTTCCGCAGGATTGTTAAAACCCAACTCGTTTGAGATGATGCAGCTTTATGAGTATGAATCTGAAATAACAACAGCTGTGGCCATGAAACGAGACGAAAATGGAAACTTCAAACCTCACGGGTGGTCGTGCATTCAGAGGAAGAGAAATTTCCGAACAGGCGATGTTATTGTGTTTTGGTGGGATAAAAATTACGGTAGACTTAATTTCGAACTACTCATGATTGCTAATCAATCTTTCTTAAACTGATTTCTCTATTATGATTTAAAATATAAAGCATGTTCTTATTTTCTGATGATTTGATTAAGTTGTTTTAGTATCATTTGAACGCTGCTTCTAGATATCATGCATGCTAGTCATTTAGATGAGAGATCTATTTGACATTAATAAAAGAACCTAATTTGGCATTTAAATTATAATGTGTCAAAAGAAACACTAGTACAATAATTGTAAATAGCTACAAATAGCCATAATGTTTATGTGGCTATATAGAAGTTCTTTTACAAACCGTGGCTCAGCAAAGAAATTCACAGTTTAAATTTCTCCATTGGAACAGTATTTTTTGTATAGTCACAAAATTTTGTTGGCTATAGTGAAATTTATACTAGTGAAATGTGTAAAACTATTTCCATTATGACAATAAACAATATTAAAACAGAAGTAATCTGTTTACCAAAATACGGCCTGAAATAATACATATCAGAACTTTGGACATTTCTTGTTACTTTATGTTAGATAATTCCCAAAGACAAACAAACTTAAATGAATACATGTTTAAGTAAACTAATAGTAGACAAAACTAGCATAATCTTGCGATAAATTAAAGAAAGGCCAAAAGTAGCTTATTTTTTGCCTTTCACATTGAATAATGTGGGTATGATGAAAAATTGTAAATAGAAACATAGCCATAGATAATATAAAATTTTAAAATCAAAACACCAGTTCCAAATATTAGAATCCAAAATAGTAGAAGACCAACTTAAAACCGTTCAAAAAAGAAGAAGAAGAAGAAGAAAAAATATAAGTAATCGTGCTCAACAACATAAGTAATTTCAAAAAGTTGGACTTAGTGTTCTTAAAATCTAACTATATATAATTCTAAATTAGGGTTTCAAAATGATATCTGTATGATCCGAAGATGATATACAAGCCTAATTCCTTTTAATAATCTAATTTTTACAAACCAGTTGGGTTTGATTTAATATCAATAAACCGTCACTTTAGTCATCTCATAGCTTACAAAGAAACACCCAAAAGAAGCATTATGTCTATATTACATTTTCTTGCGGTGTTGAGGCGATGCCAGACCTTTCTTTAAAGCGAGAACTTTTTAATACCAAGATTTCTCTATTTTTTAAAGGAAGGGAACTTCTCAGGACGAGAAGATTTCCAGAGGAGTCGAAGCAACAATGTAATTTATGCAAAAAGCCAGTAGGAACATATCAAATCAGTTTTGGGTGAATGAATTCTCTAAGCATGTGTGTTTGTCTTTTTAACAATTTGTTTATATAATAAGTGACAATGCCCGTTAAGATTATGGACAGTGGAAAATAAACTTCTTACGCCAATTGATTTATAGCTAATACACTCATTCATCTTTCCATTGTTATATATTCATTCACACATTTTAGATAAGTGCTCTAATATATTAAATTTAATCAAACTTTCAACCTCAAACCTATTTTGTGATAACTGGATTGATCAATCTCTCTTAGATATTTTTAGAACATTAAAGTGGACTGGAATACTTATTTGACTGCTAATCCGAAAAATGAATTACAAAAAACTGAATCTGTATTTTTTTTTTCTGTTACTAAATAATATTAATAATTAGATATGAGATACTTTGGTAGATTATTTAATATTAATTTTCATATAAATTATGTGTACTTTTATAAAAGACACATGTTTAATATATAGAATGCAAAGTTGAAAAAGGCTGGAGAAAGTTGTCAACTTTATTGGTAGTGTATATATATATATATTGTTTGATATTATTAAGATAATTATCTTCATTTTAAGAATATCTTGATATTCTGAAGATAATTATCTTCATTTTAAGATAAGTATCTACATTTTTATTATATATTGATTTAGTGTATGTCAGAAAATCAATTTACTTTTAACACATGTCAGATTCAAGATAGTAATATATTTACATATGTTAAAATATTAAGAAATATAAAACCAAATTAGTTTTATCATGACAAAAATATAAACAAATCCACATAATAGTGCATGAATTTGAAGATATCGATGCAAAAATTAAAATCATATATTTGTAATAGTTATAAATTTCCATTACAGTCGTCACCCACCCAACACAACTTATTGTTATTATATATATCCTTCACCCAAGAACACATTATTATTGTTTACAACACAAATCTTGTATATCACTTATTCCAATATCCAAATATCTTTGTGTGCTACCTTATGGGAAGAAAAAATGATGTGTCGTATAGTCAAGCCGAAGGATGGCACATCACGATAACGTTGACCGAATCAGACACATGTTCCAGCGATACAATAACGATACCAAAAGAACTAGTAGAAGCCAAGTTATTCCCTTGGTGGAGTGCAAAACGTTCCGCAGGATTGTTAGAACCCAACTCGTTTGAGATGGTGCAGCTTTATGAGTATGAATCTGAAATAACAACAGCTGTGGCCATGAAACGAGACGAAAATGGAAACTTCAAACTTCATGGGTGGTCGTGCATTCAGAGGAAGAGAAATTTCCGAACAGGCGATGTTATTGTTTTTTGGTGGGATAAAAATTACGGTAGACTTAATTTCGAACTACTCATGATTGGTAATCAATCATTCTTAAACTGATTTCTCTATTATGCTTTAAAATATAAAGCATGTTCTTATTTTCTGATGATTTGATTAAGTTGTTTTCGTATCATTTGAACGCTGCTTCTAGATATCATGCATGCTAGTCATTTAGATGAGAGATCTATTTGACATTAATAAAAGAACCTAATTTGGCATTTAAATTATAATGTGTTAAAAGAAACACTAGTACAATAATTGTAAATAGCTACAAATAGCCATAATGTTTATGTGGCTATATAGAAGTTCTTTTACAAACCGTGGCTCAGCAAGAAATTCACAGTTTAAATTTCTCCATTGGAACAGGATTTTTTGTATAGTCACAAACTTTTGTTGGCTATAGAGAAATTTATACTAGTGAAATGTGTAAAACTATTTCCATTATGTCAACAAACAATATTAAAACAGAAGTAATCTGTTTACCAAAATAATTTGTTTACCAAAATACGGCCTGAAATAATACATATCAGAACTTTGGACGTTTCTTGTTACTTTATGTTAGATAATTCCCAAAGACAAACAAACTTAATTGAATACATGTTTAAGTAAACTAATAGTAGACAAAACTAGCATAATCTTGCGATAAATTATAGAAAAGCCAAAAGTAGCTTATTTTTTGCCTTTCACATTGAACAATGTGGGTATGATGAAAAATTGTAAATAGAAACATAGCCATAGATAATATAAAATTTTAAAATCAAAACACCAGTTCCAAATATTAGAATCCAAAATAGTAGAAGACCAACTTAAAACCGTTCAAAAAAGAAGAAGAAGAAGAAAAAATATAAGTAATCGTGCTCAACAACATAAGTAATTTCAAAAAGTTGGACTTAGTGTTCTTAAAATCTAACTATATATAATTTTAAATTATGGTTTCTAAATGATATCTGTATGATCCGAAGATGATATACAAGCCTAATTCCTTTTAATAACCTAATTTTTACAAACCAGTTGGGTTTGATTTAATATCAATAAACCGTCATTTTAGTCGTCTCATAGCTTATAAAGGAACACCCAAAAGGTGCAATATGTCTATATTACATTTTCTTGCGGTGTTGAGGCGATGCCAGACCTTTCTTTAAAGCGAGAACTTTTTAATACCAAGCTTTCTCTATTTTTTTAAGGACGGGAACTTCTCAGGACGAGAAGATTTGCAGAGGAGTCGAAGCAACAATGCAATTTATGCAAAAAGCCAGTAGGAACATATCAAATCAGTTTTGGGTGAATGAATTCTCTAAGCATGTGTGTTTGTCTTTTTAACAATTTGTTTATATAATAAGTGACATCACCCGTTAAGATTATGGACAGTGGAAAATAAACTTCTTACGCCAATTGATTTATAGCTAATACACTCATTCATCTTTCCATTGTTATATATTCATTCACACATTTTAGATAAGTGCTCTAATATATTAAATTTAATCAAACTTTCAACCTCAAACCTATTTGGTGATAACTGGATTGATCAATCTCTCTTAGATATTTTTAGAACATTAAAGTGGACTGCAATAGTTATTTGACTGCTAATCCGAAAAATGAATTACAAAACTGAATCTGTATTTTTTTTCTGTTACTAAATAATATTAATAATTAGATATGAGATACTTTGGTAGATTATTGAATATTAATTTTCATATAAATTATGTGTACTTTTATAAAAGACACATGTTTAATATATAGAATGAAAAGTTGAAAAAGGCTGGAGAAAGTTGTCAACTTTATTGGTAGTGTATATATATATATATTGTTTGTTATTATTAAGATAATTATCTTCCTTTTAAGAATATCTTGATATTCTGAAGATAATTATCTTCATTTTAAGATAAGTATCTACATTTTTATTATATATTGATTTAGTGTATGTCAGAAAATCAATTTACTTTTAACACATGTCAGATTCAAGATAGTAATATATTTACATATGTTAAAATATTAAGAAATATAAAACCAAATTAGTTTTATCATGCCAAAAATATAAACAAATCTACATAATAGTGCATGAATCTGAAGATATCAATGCAAAAATTAAAATCATATATTTGTAATAGTTATAAATTTTCATTACAGTCGTCACCCACCCAACACAACTTATTGTTATTATAAATATCCTTCACCCAAGAACACATTATTATTGTTTACAACACAAATCTTGTATATCACTTATTCCAATATCCAAATATCTTTGTGTGCTACCTTATGGGAAGAAAAAATGATGTGTCGTATAGTCAAGCCGAAGGATGGCACATCACGATAACGTTGACCGGATCAGACACATATTCCAGCGATACAATAACGATACCAAAAGAACTAGTAGAAGCCAAGTTATTCCCTTGGTGGAGTGCAAAATGTTCCGCAGGATTGTTAGAACCCAACTCGTTTGAGATGGTGCAGCTTTATGAGTATGAATCTGAAATAACAACAGATGTGGCCATGAAACGAGACAAAAATGGAAACTTCAAACTTCACGGGTGGTCGTGCATTCAGAGGAAGAGAAATTTCCGAACAGGCGATGTTATTGTGTTTTGGTGGGATAAAAGTTACGGTAGACTTAATTTCGAACTACTCATGATTGCTAATCAATCTTTCTTAAACTGATTTCTCTATTATGCTTTAAAATATAAAGCATGTTCTTATTTTCTGATGATTTGATTAAGTTGTTTTAGTATCATTTGAACGCTGCTTCTAGATATCATGCATGCTAGTCATTTAGATGAGAGATCTATTTGACATTAATAAAAGAACCTAATTTGGCATTTAAATTATAATGTGTCAAAAGAAACACTAGTACAATAATTGTAAATAGCTACAAATAGCCATAATGTTTATGTGGCTATATAGAAGTTCTTTTACAAACCGTGGCTCATCACAGTTTAAATTTCTTCATTGGAACATGATTTTTTGCATAGTCACAAACTTTTGTTGGCTATAGAGAAATTTATACTAGTGAAATGTGTAAAACTATTTCCATTATGTCAACAAACAATATTAAAACAGAAGTAATCTGTTTACCAAAATACGGCCTGAAATAATACATATCAGAACTTTGGACGTTTCTTGTTACTTTATGTTAGATAATTCACAAAGATAAACAAACTTAAATGAATACATGTTTAAGTAAACTAATAGTAGACAAAACAAGCATAATCTTGCGATAAATTAAAGAAAAGCCAAAAGTAGCTTATTTTTTGCCTTTCACATTGAACAATGTGGGTATGATGAAAAATTGTAAATAGAAACATAGTCATAGAAGAAGAAGAAGAAGAAGAAGAAGAAGAAGAAGAAGAAGAAGAAGAAGAAGAAGAAGAAGAAGAAGAAGAAGAAGAAGAAGAAGAAGAAGAAGAAGAAGAAGAAGAAGAAGAAGAAATATAAGTAATCGTGCTCAACAACATAGGTAATTTCAAAAAGTTGGACTTAGTGTTCTTAAAATCTAACTATATATAATTTTAAATTATGGTTTCTAAATGATATCTGTATGATCCGAAGATGATATACGAGCCTAATTCCTTTTAATAACCTAATTTTTACAAACCAGTTGGGTTTGATTTAATATCAATAAACCGTCACTTTAGTCGTAAAATATAGACGAAAAGTCGCTCAGAGGCGTTTTATTGATTGAATAATATGAATACAAATTTTTTCCGAGAAGTGAAGAGATATGCTAACAAGATAAAAAAAAATAGAACGAAAGGCAGCAAAACGTTCTCAGGATTGTCTCGCTAGTCTAACCACCAAAGTTCTAAGTTCTCTAAGCTAACATGAGTTCTCTAGGTCTAAAATCTCGGATCCCTGCATCTTATGCTCCAGCTCTCCTTATATAGGTGTTTAGGTCGGTGGCCTTTTTTACTCATTTTCCTTTGGGCCCAAGTTTATGTCTTTTAAGGAATATTCCATTTTTCTTCAATTTTCGTAATTATCCTCGAACCTTAACATTTATCTTTGGAAACTTGAAATTTATCCTATTCCACGAATTAGGATAAACCGTCATAATTTCCATGGACTTGAATCTCGTTCAGAATAGCAAGTGGGCTTCTAGCCGCGTTTTGGACCCTTGCGGGCCGTTTCCGGCCTTCGAAAATTTTTGCGAATTCCTTGAGAAATCACTTTCGTCGCGACGTCGTTTCCATAAAAGAATCGTAAATCAATCGTATAGTCGAGGAGACTGATGTTTAAGTTAACCATTTCCGTTTATACGATAGATCTCGATTCATACGTCAGGTTTCGACGATAACTCCGATCAAGATAAAAAGGGACATTAAGTCCATGGCTCGGAGTACATGATTGCACGGAGAACGTGGGAATTGATACATGTTGGACTGGCCAGGACAGACCGTGCTCGCCCAGGGCGAGCTGGCCGGGACAAGGCTTAGCTCTTCCTAGGGCGAGCTGTTCGGAACTTGGCCGAGCTCGTCCTAGGGCGAGCTGTTAGGAACATGGCCGAGCTCCCCCTAGGGCGAGCTGGTCGGGACACGGCCGAGCTTGCCCTAGGGTGAGCTTGTCGAGTTTCTGACGGAGTTAAGCCCTAGAGGCGGAGCTGGTCGGGACACGCCGAAGCTTGCCCTAGGGTGAGCTTGTCGGGACACGCCGAAGCTTGCCCTAGGGTGAGCTTGTCGAGACCGCGGCGAGTTAAGCCTAGAGGCGAGCTGGTTGGGACATGGCCGAGCTCGCCCTAGGGCAAGCTGGTCGGGACGCGGCCGAGCTCGCCCTAGGCGAGCTGACTGGATCGGGACCGAGCTCGCCCTAGGGCGAGCTGAATGGTCCTTTATTGATTTTTTTTAGTTCTTTTGAGTTGTATTTTTATTGAATTCTCTTATATTGAGGTTCTAAATCAATAATAAAGTCTTTTGTTTAGATTATTTTTGGTAAAAAAAGGTTCTAGACAGCTTTAAAATAAAAGAGAGCGTGTAACAATTATCATGACTTTATCTTGCTTATGAGTTGTCCTATATAGATTAATAGTGTTATATTATAAATCAACTAAAATTATAAAAAGTGCATCCTATATAAAATATAAGTGATAAAACATTATTCTATATATTTAGAATATACGATAAATAATTATCAAACTTTATTTTTAAACCCATATATGGATTCTTTAGAAAATATTTATAAAATATACATTTAATTGGCAATATCAAATTACAATTTTCGTATAACACAAAATATATGCAAGTCCAAGTCCAAGTATGATTCCTTGTCATTTGGTCATTAATTAATAATTACTATATCTTTATATATAAAGTTCAGTTGTTTCTCTCCTGGGCTATGCCACATGGGATGACAGGCTGGAAATTTGCTCACTCTGCAACTGACGCGTGTCACTTTTAGTGAGTCGCTGCGTTTTGGTTTGTGTCGTGATGTATGGGCTTGATTTGGGCTTCGTCAGTCTCCTCTCTACGCAGCCTGACCTCCACACCACTTTGCATAAACCCTAATTCGTTTATCACAGCTTCTTGATTGTCGGTTTTATACGATCGGCGGACACGACGATCCATTGTTGTAACAGTAGCTGTAACGGTAATTGATCGCCATTAAACCTATTAATTCATTAACCTACTACAAGACCTTCAGATGTTCTGTTCCTCGGCGAGATGTATATATATGCTACAATCTCCAGAGATTGGATCTGAGGAGGCGGTTTTGGTGTCCGTATAAATAGATGTGAGATCCCTTTCCTTGAACTCATATTCTCTTCAATCATCGATCTATTTTTTTATTGAAAAGCTTGAGTTTTGATGATTCTGGTTTCGTTTTAATTATTTAGAAAGTTTTAGTTTGGCTGATTTTGTGTTTGTTTATTGATTTTATTCAAGGTTTATGATGTAAGATGATGCAAAGTAACTCGATGTTTACTTTATGTTAGAACCGATTAATCGATTTGATGTTTGTTGTAGTTTGTTTCATCTAATCCTGTCGCAGGCTTCGCTCATCCTAGGATCAATCACCGTTTACGTTTTAACTCCTTCCCACATATCTTGCAATCCAACCCTCAAGCGATATGCGAGCGTCGCTGTCATCACCAAGACGATGGGGTAACACGTAGCGGGAGAAAGATCCCATGATACATGGCTCGAATCGCATCTGCAAAGGCAAGAGTAAGAGGACAAGTGTCTCAGATGTTTGGTCAATAAAAGCCTGAGAAGAACAAAATTACAATGCGTCACTCTCTTCCTCCTGGAGAAAATGGGAAGCTGAGTGCAATGTCTCCAACACAGACTTCTCATAGCTTCAGCTAAGGGTTCAATGAATGGTGACAGATCTTTTTCGTCTTCCAATGACATCAATGGTAAGAAGTCTAAAAGCTTTATCCACAAGCCTCAACCTTATCTACATCCTTTAATCCCATTTTTTGCTCATGTTTATTTCCGATAAATCGACCAAAACGGAGTGGAAAGGGTGAATGTCTTTTGAGGCAATAGAGAAAGCAATCATGGCCGTCTTACACGGTTGGACAAAGCTCTGAAACCTTTTTAATCATTTTAGCTGTTTTGTTTCTATGTTTCCTCTGTGTTTTGCTTTTGTTTGGTGTGGTGAGTCTTTGACATGCTCTCTTTAGGTTTACTCTTAGATGCTTTGTCTTCTCAAACAAAAACGTTTTTTGGTATATAGTTATTATAACTGCTTCTTTTTAATTATTTACAGTTTGTTCATGAATTTTGCCTTTTTAGTCACCGTTTATTTATGATTTTTTTTCCAAGTTATGTAACTGAGCTAAAAAAGAACAACCTTTATATCACCGGAACTATTTCTATAATTTTTATTATTTGTAAATTAAAATTATGTTTCAATACAAACTATGAAAACCAAAGACAATTAACTTTGTAAAATTGTTACTCCTAAAACGAACAACACCAAACCCCATGTAGCATATACAGATGCATTATTTTACACAGCAGCTGCATTACAACAGTGATTCTATCATACATGAGGAGTTTGACTATGAGAAGGCAAATGAGAAGCAACTGGGGTTATGTACTGTAAGAGATGTATATCATTGGTTCATTTTCGGTCCATCCAAATTTTTAGATGTGTTTAAAATCTTCTTTAACTAATCTTATTTTTCTACCATTGTTTGTCTTGCAAAGCAAAGGGTTTCACTTTCAAAATTTCCAGTTTTATATTTAGTTACAAAAACTGATAAAATCTGTCATGAACAACCTCAGATTCCATCGATTATTTGCTACATACCTTTCTATATGTGGCAAAGAAATTCCACACCATGGGAGTCCTTTCACAAACCAATGGACATGTAAACCCGAAGCCTTATCTTTCATGCCTAGAGTCTTTAACTGTAATTCTAAAGTCCTTTTCCTCCAAATATTCATTTCTGTTTCATAATTGTTTTTAATGCAAATGTACACGTCTCTCAAATAAAAACTTCTATTTTAAAACAAAAAAAGGTTTGTACATATGTGAAAAGGCGAAAAAGTGAAATTGTAATGATTTTCAACAAAACACTATGAACTAAAAATGTTATAGAACAGGAAATAATAAAAACTAACATTTTAATACTAATCTGAATAATAAAATATTATTTTTAACTAAAAAATCTAAAATTATTCAAAAAAACTAAAAATTTAAATGATTCTGCAATTATATTATGAAAAACACTTTAGATTGTTTGGGTGTAAAAAATAACAGTAACATTTAATTTCTGTTAGAAATTACAAAATTATTATGCAATTAACAAAGTATAATAGTCCATATTTTATATTATCTTTCTAATTGTTAGAACTCAAATTTAATTACATCATTATAAACATTTCGATGAATGTGTAGTCATAACTGAGATAAGTGGACTGCCGTAACCGGAGCACTAACATTGCTGAAATAGACAAGTGTTGGAGGAAATAAGGTGATCTTTGCATGAATACGACCTGGTCCACAAGTAACAATACGCACACAATATGTTAATAATCACGCCACGAAGAAATTGCCGTATAAAACTTTCTATTTGCTTAGTCAATAAAATATTATTAAACTGAGACGATCATAACAAGACCAAAAAAAAATTGATCCAACAAAATATTAGGCTACTTAAAAATGCTCCGTAATATAACTATTAAATATCAAGAAACCCAAACAAAAGGACATTAGAATAATACATATTAGTTTCAGTTTATAAGATATTTACTTTAACTATTTAAATTATTTTCAAATTATCATCCCGTCCGTAGGGCGAACCGATCCTAGTATAATATAAAAGTCTATACAAATGATATTGAATTAAATGTACATTTTCCAACATGTTCATAATTATTTAATTCATTAAATGATATTAATCCTTATTGTGCTAAATTCCTTGCGATAGTTAACTTATTAATTATTGTAAACCTAATTAGAGCAATATAGCTATAGTTTCTTTCTATAAACTGTTACATGATTAGCTTTAATATATGTTGTATTCAAAGCTAGTAAACATTAAATGTTCGAATATACAAATGTGATTTTATTTCTATTTGATTTTTCTAAATGTATATAATTAGTTAGCTATTAAATATTAATTTCCTTTTGTACTTAAATACTTGCGATAGTTCATATATGCAATTATTGCAAACCACATTATAGCAATCTGGCTTTAATGCATTCCCTCTAAACTTCTTCGTGATTTTAATGTACATATCTTTGGAAATTTAATATAAGGCGTAAAAATATTATGCAAATAAATCTCAAGCGCCGAAGTTAGAGTATATATAAAGGAGGTCACCAAGGTTTTACAATACACACATATTTCACCTTAGCTTACTTTTTTTTAAGAAACAATGACAATGGTTCAACCAAAAAAAAATCGACTTTCTTTTGTCAAAGACTAGAAACCATGTAAAGATACATCGCTTATCGAAGTTATTAGCTTGTAAAGGATTGTAGAAATTCAGTAGCCTAGTGGTTAAGGCTTAAAAGCTTCTACATCCAGGTCTGGGGTTCGAACCCCAAACTATGCAATTTCTTACAGATTATAGGAAATCTAGGTTTCAAGTTCCGGAAAAAGCGATTATGCAGATTACGGAAGAAAGGCTTACAAAGGGTCTACAACATGATGCAAATAAATCTTGTCAAACGTGGATCTTAATAGGACGGTTCAGGTGATGCAGTTAGGCATAAATCGCAGGTAGTATTGTCGGATGTCGAGTTATCTATGTAATCTTTCTCATACCATAATTGTAATATCATAATAAATCAGCTTATAAAAAAAATCTTGTGGTGGAATTATAAATAAAAAAACTGAAAACTGATACAGCCTCGGAATCTCACTTTAGCTTTTCTCACAAGAAATCAAAAACCGACAGCCTAAATGGAATGAAGATCGTCACTCAAAGATGTGAAATGCTTTGAGATAAGATCATGAACCAGAACCTAAGTGAATCACACACAAAGATAAAGGTTCCACAATTTCATCCTAAGAAAGAATCTCACATAACTTAGAAATACAAGAAACAAGCATAAAAGCTCTCAAGAGAAAATCTCACTTTTTATTCAATACTCAAGTCTGATTTTTCAAAGAAATGAGAGGAGCTTTATATGTAGCTCTTGGACAGGATTTCAGAATCACAATACATAAATGAAAGAAGGATTTTTAGGATAAATCATCATTAAGAAAGAATCAAATGGGCTGGTCAAAAGGCTGATCTCAAGAGATTGAAATCTGTTTATTAATGAGAGTGTTGACCATGCCTTTAATACCTTTGGACAGATCTTTTGGAGCTGATAAGGAGGCTTAAGTGGTGGCCTTTGTTTGGGTTAGCCATCTGAATAAAACGATCCTTAGGCTTGATGTCGTCTGGGTTCTTCCGAGTCCAAACATGGAAAGTCTCGTCTACCTTATGAGCAGTGGATTTGATGCCCGCATCAGAAACAATATTGAAAATGTTTTTGTTGATAAAGTAAATAATGAAATCTTTTGTAAACACATATTCGTCTTTAGTTTTTCTTTACAATGAAATATATTTACAATTGTAGTAGTCTTCCATAGCTATTGTGAAACAATTATATTTAAAGGAATTCTTATCATTTATTTGTGTAACTCGTATATATTAATTGTTCAATCAGGGGACAAGAATTCATGTTTCAGTTGGTGAACAGCTCATCAAAAAATTTGAAGACGATCTAACTTAGCGTGATGCTATGGCCGCTCAGTTATTCAAAGTGCATCCTGTTGTTGGTGATTATTGGACAAGCACACATCGTTTCAAAATTAGCTTCTATCAAACAACGTTTGTTGCATAAGTTGGTGATTTTCCAAGTCACTAAAGTGACTTCTTAATTAATATATAGGAAGATTTATTAACTTAATTTTAATTTATAAAGTAATGTCAAGATGATGTGTACTCTGTGGGGTCGTTATGCTAAACAAGTATATGATCATAGAATGAGTAACATGTCCACTATGATAGTTTGTGTTATCAGGTTCTCTTATATAATTCTATTAAAGAGTGGAAGCCTAAAATTATATATTTTAGAACATGTTAATAAAATCAAAATATTGTAAATTTAATATAATTTTCTATTAAATAAAATTTAGAAATTTATAAATCTATCAAATTATTTTAATATGTACAAATGTACAATTTCTTACAAAATTCAATCATTTTTGCGGGTTTCTATTGAATTTTGTTTTTTTATCAAGAATTGCACTACTCAGTTTATATTACTTTTAGATTATATTTCAACTTTTTATCATATTTTCATCGGGTTCATCACTATATTTAACAAAAAATATAATATTTTACCCAAAACTATACAATTGCAACATATATACAACAGAATTTCACTTAGCGAAAATATAATTAACGAAACTATAAATAAGCAACTTCTAAAACTAAACACTACTGTATTACTTTTTCCACATTTTTCATTATTTTATACCCGCACAGGGTGCGGACCAGACACCTAGTACTAATAATATTCTTTTCCCCTTTTCCCCTTAACACTGAACTGTATTTGAATAAGTTCATTAACCATTAATTAAAAGTTGACCAAACCGGTTCACTCTAAAGTAAGAACGGATTATTCTTAAATAATTAAACAATTATAAACATATAAACAAAGTATAAGGAATTAGATATGCTTTTTGCAAAAAAAAATAATTAGATATGCTTATAAACAATTATAAACGGCAAGTCATTAACCTTTAATTCATCGTATGAACATACCGGTTCAATGTAACTTTGGGAAATTTAGCATATTCATATTTTTACACAAAGTGATTTATATTATATCCACAGTAGCATATCATGACTATTTTAAGTACTCAAAAAATTTACTTGCTCTACATATTTTGTACCATATTGTATACATGCCATGTCCAAAATTAGAACCTACTCTAAAATCAAAACCAAACAGAATATATTAATAAACAAAATAAAAGACTATATTAAATAAATAAATAAATTTAGAATGTTAAAATATCAAAACAATCACCCACATTCAGTTAACAGGTCATTCAATATATGGTATATGTATCAAGCAATATCATCTGAGTTTCCAAAATCGTGATCTCTCATTTAAAACTTCAACCAAATTTTACCAGAGTAAAAGGATATTTCATAAAAATATTGATTATCGAATAAACTGAAATCAGTATCTTTACATACCACAAAATCTTCATTTTGTTCCTGTATTTTAAATTTTGAAAAAAAAACTAATACAAAATTCGATTTAGACTTTAAATTATTTATGCAGGGTTGGGAGAAAGAATTTTGAGTGGGCGATTTCCGGTGCACTGCAAGTTTCCTTTTTTAATTATCTTCCCTCATCTTTGAGTGGGCCCTTACCGGCATTTCTTTTGCAACGGTATCTTTTATAATTTTTTAAAAAAGGAAATTTGATTCCTTTTCCTTTTTGGTTTCTCTCTTTCCTTTCTTGCACCCCAAGACTCAAGCTCTGCGTGATTTTATTGCCTTTTTCTTTCGAGAAAAATCAATCTACTCTCCTAATGATTTCTTTTAAGGTAATTTCGGAGTTTTGCGTGATCAAAGGGAATTATTCTGGAATATATTTTGACTTTCTCCCCAAGGTGGTTCGGAGTCGTAGTGTTTCTTTCATCGGAGTTTCGCCTGCGCATAGTAACATGGCGGATTTGTTGCATAAGGCTATTCGTTCGATGTCACTGGAGGAGGAGGCTCCACTCACGCTTCCGAATGATCCCAGATTCAGGGTTGTTGACGAGAACGCGACTAGTTTACTGGGTCGACTTCTCAATCCGGATTGTCAATCAATGAGTCGTATGATTGACTACATGCCCACTGCTTGGAGGATACAGGGGAGAGTTCGTGGTATTGCGCTATCTAGGGATCGATTTCAATTCATATTTCAACGGGAGGAGGACTTATTGACAGTGTTAAAGGACCGCCCTTGGTCGTATAACCACTGGGCTATGGTCATGGAGAGATGGACTCTCAACCCCCCGCCTGATTTCCTTCAAACGATGCAGATCTGGATCAGGATTCGTAATATTCCGATGAACTTCTTTACTTCAGAAACGATGTGGAAACTGGCGGGAGAAGTTGGACATGTGGAAGAGGTAGCCTATGATCCAAAGGTCTCCCACACAAAAGACTACATCCGCGCCCTTATTACTTTCAACACAGAAAACCCGGCAAAGGAGTCAAGGAAATTGAATGCTGATGGAGAAGTTGTTACCATCGAATTTGAGTATGAAAAGCTGCATAAGAGATGCTTCCATTGCTTTCGCTTAACTCATGAAAAGCTGAGATGTCCATGGCTGCGAAAGAATCATAACAGAGGATCTGCAAAAATGAGGAACGATGGACCCTCTGTTCTTCCCCCTACTCATTCTCAATCGGCAGCTGCTAAAGAGATCACACCTAAAATGGCTAGGCAGGATGGGCCTCCAGGTTTCCCTCCTCTTTTCCCTGAATTACCGATCAATGAGCAACAGATGGCGATGGCATATATCTCTCACTCAGATGACACAGAGAGAAATGCAAGGATTTCTAGAGTACGACAGTCCATTGCTGATGCCGCTGATTCGTCTATCATCAAGACGACGAAGTTCACAACTGATCTCGATAAGGGTAAGGGACATGTTTATAAGTACCCAGATATTACGTCTCGCCTGCAGTGGCCTACTCAGAGAGATGGTACTCTAGTATCAGCCCCTCTTAAGGAAGTTGTGAATGAGAGCGAAACAGAGTCTTCGCAGTCGCTTGATTGTCAAGCAGAGTCGACCCCATTGATGTGTACAACGGGTTTTCAGATAGGTACTTCTATGAAGGATCCTTCTGCCGGTATACATAATGGGAGTAAGAAAGCTAGACGTCGCCCACCTTCATGGAGAAGGAGGCAATCCCGAGTCCCAAATAATAAAGAGGGATTGGCTAAATTGCTCCCTGACGCGGAAAAAAGCCTGTCTGGTGATGTTCCTACGCTAGAGCCGAGCTCGAAAAGGAAGTCTGAATTGGATCTTGATTGTCCGGTCAACAAATCGACCAAAACCCTCACTCTTTCGGTGGCTTCCGGTCTGAAGCCGCTGCCATCCCAATGAGCATCTGGTGTTGGAACTGTCAAGGAGCTGGTAGCTCTGAGACAGTTCAAGTTATTCGGGAAGTGAGACGTCTACACTTTCCGGATTTTGTGTTTTTGATGGAGACAAAGCAAAAGTTTGAGTACGTTTCTGGTTTACAAAAAAGTTTGGGTTACGACAAGTTAATTACGGTGGAGCCGGTGGGTTTGAGTGGAGGCTTGGCTGTGATGTGGAAAGATAGTTACAATGTTGAGATTCTCTCGAGTGATAAGAGAATTATTGACATGAAGATTTCGTATGGTTCGGTGTCCTTCTTCCTGTCTTGTGTTTATGGCGATCCTGTCATGGCACGCAGAAAGGTTGTATGGGATAGATTGGTGGATATTGGTCTACGAAGGGATGGGGCTTGGATTCTTGCTGGAGATTTCAATGAGCTCATGTCCAATGATGAGAAATTGGGTGGTAGTGTGCGAAGTGAGTCCACGTTCTGGGACTTTCGAAATATGGCGCAAAACTGTAAACTAAAAGAGATTAGAAGCTCAGGCAACACGCTATCTTGGTGTGGCAGAAGGGATACAGTTTGGGTCCAGTGTCGCTTGGATCGTAGCTTCGGAAATGATGAGTGGTTCAACTTGTTCCCACGCTCAAACATGCATTACGGAGCCATGTGGGCCTCTGACCATAGGCACTTCCTGATCAGATTTGCTAGTGAAGACGAGGAGTATCACAGACGCCGTTTCTACTTCGACAAACGAATGGCTGACATGGAAGGTTTTGAGGACCTTGTAAGACGGAGTTGGGAAGGAGATGGAGCTCCTGATGCTCTCACAGCGACGCGTATTGCTAGATGTCGCAGGGAGATGGCGAAATGGAAAAAAGTCTCAGGGTTGAATGCTAAAGATAAAATCGCTAGACTCAAGATTGACCTAGAGACTGAAGTTTCCAAACTTCATCCGAATTTTAGTTCTCTGAAAAGCATTCGCCAGAAGCTTGCAGAGGCTTATATGGAGGAGGAACGGTATTGGCGTCAGAAGTGTCGAGAAGAATGGTTGAAAGCAGGCGACCGTAATACTCGATACTTCCATAACTGTGTTAAAGGGAAGAAGATTCAGAATAGAATTCTAATGCTGTTAGACGAGATGGGGGGTGAACATTTCTCGGAGGGTGCAAAAGGAAACATAGCAGTGGAATATTTCAGGGATCTGTTTATGAGCACCAACCCTTATGATCTTGAGTCTTTATTTGAAGGTTTTCAGAGCAGGGTTTCCAGCGACATGAATTCTGAATTAACGGCGCCTATATCTGATGAAGAAATCAAGCGTGCAGCCTTTAGTGTCAAAGGAAGCAGTGCACCTGGGGAAGATGGCCTCACTGGAGCCTTCTATCAGAAGTTTTGGCATATTGTTGGACCTGCTCTAACTAAAGAGATACATGGCTTCTTTGTATCCTCAGTTCTCCCGGATGGCTGGAATCATACGCAGCTTAGTCTGATCCCGAAAGTGCATAAACCAGCAAGGATGCAGGACTTGAGGCCCATCAGTTTATGCTCGGTTCAGTACAAGATTATTTCCAAAATCTTGTGTAATAGACTGAAACGGTTCCTCCCCAGCCTTATCTCAGAAACTCAAGGAGCATTTGTAGCGGGTCGTCTAATATCTGACAACATTCTCATTGCTCACGAAATGGTCCATGGTTTGAGAACCAATGGGAGAGTTGATGCTGAGTTCATGTCCATTAAAACGGACATGTCTAAAGCATACGATCGGGTAGAGTGGAATTTTCTTGAGATTCTTATGGAGAAGATGGGTTTTGATAGTATTTGGATCCACTGGATAATGAGTTGTGTCAGCACTGTCTCGTACTCAGTTCTCCTGAATGGCAATGCGCATGGGTTCATTAAACCTGAACGAGGTTTGCGCCAAGGCGATCCTCTATCTCCATTTCTCTTCATTATCTGTGCAGAAGCATTGGTTAGTCGTCTCAACCAATCAGAAGCTGCGGGTTGTCTACATGGTATCAAGCTAGCAGCTTCGGGTCCATCGGTTCATCATCTTCTGTTTGCAGACGATAGCCTCCTAATGTGTAAAGCTACGGTGGAAGAAGCAAAGGAAATTGTCCGGTGTTTACAAATGTATGGTGAGGCTTCTGGACAAATAATTAACCAACAGAAATCTTCCATCATCTTTGGAGCTCGTGTACCATCAAATGTTAAAGAAAGGATTAAGGAGACGATGGGAATAGAGAAGGAAGGGGGAGAGGGCTCCTACCTGGGCTTGCCTGAATGTTTTAGCGGCTCAAAAAGAAAGCTGCTCAGTTTCTTGCGTGAAAAGCTTCAAGGCCGTTTGAAGGGATGGTTCTTGAAGGCACTTTCACAGGGGGGCAAAGAGATTCTACTTAAATCTATTGGATTGGCCTTACCTATATATGCAATGTCTTGCTTCAAACTGCCAAAAGATACTTGTGCCAAACTTACAAGTGCTATGATTGAGTTTTGGTGGAGCAGTGGTAATAACAAGAATAAAATAGCTTGGGTTGCTTGGGAGAAATTATGTAAAGCTAAAGAGGTTGGTGGGCTTGGATTCCATGATCTTGAAAAGTTCAACCAAGCTTTATTGGGAAAGCAGGCATGGCGCATATGGAGTAATCCGAATTCATTATTGGCTCAAATCCTCAAGCACCGATATTTCAAAAACTGTTCTTTTTTGGATGGCTCTATTGGAACAAGACCCTCATATGCCTGGAGAAGCATTTTGCATGGGAGAGAACTTCTACGTAAAGGTCTTTTAGTCTCTGTGGGTAATGGTGAGAGCATCAAAGTGTGGCAAGACAATTGGGTAATGGACGAAACACCAAGAGTCCCCTGCTATCATCAAGACGCTTTAGTGGACCTTACCCTTACAGTAAATGATCTCCTGGATCCCGTCTCTGGTCGTTGGAGAGAAGACCTGGTCAAACAAACCTTCAGCCCTGAGGATGCGTTAAGAGTCCTTAACACGAGGATCAATTTTTCGCATCAAGACGTCACTGTCTGGTGCTTTACACGAGATGGAAATTACACTGCCAAAAGTGGTTACAAGCTGCTCGAAGATTTGCTGGAAGCTAATGCTCCTTCCCCCCTCCCGCCTATAGAGAAACAACTCTGGAGAAATCTATGGAAAACAAAGACATCACCAAAGATTCGACATTTCTTGTGGCGCACTCTGTCCGGTGCCTTGGCGGTGAAAGATAGACTAAGATCACGGGGTATCCCAGTGGATACTACTTGCTCTTCGTGTGGAATGGGGAGGGAAACTATTTGCCATGTTCTGTTCCACTGTCGCTGGGCCAAGGAAACATGGGCATTGTCTCGTATACCTCTTCCAGCTGGGGGGTTCTCTCAAAACTCCATCTTCTTAAACCTCCACTACTTGATTTCATGTAGTAGGAACAGAGCAATATCTCCAGCTGATCAGCTAGCTTTCCCTTGGATCCTTTGGCATATTTGGAAAGCTAGAAACAGTTTCTGTTTCGAACATCGTCGTACGGAGCCCTCTATGGTCTTTAATAGAGCCTATGAAGAAGCAGAAATTTGGAGAAGCTTGAATACGACAACAGCTCGACCGAACCATGTCGTGGTACCTCCCCGGGGAACTCCTCTGCGCTGGCGTAAGCCACCAATGAACTGGCTGAAATGCAATGTTAGTGCTGTATGGGGATCTAACAATCGTAAGGGAGGAGCAGCTTGGATAGTTCGAGATCATGGTGGTCGCCCTCTTTTTCATAGTAGGCGTGCTTTCTTTGGCCATACCTCGCTTATTGAAGCAGAATTGCAGTCTCTCCTCTGGAGTATTAGAGCGCTCATTGATTTAAGAGTCAAGGCTGTGGCCATTGAATCTTCGCTAATTCAAGTTAGAGAGGCACTACTGAAACCACATGATCACTCTGAATGGAGACATTTGATTGATACCATCGTTCTCTTACTTAACGATTTTGATGGTGTGAGTCTGGAACATGTAGTGGAGGATAGGAATAAGATCGCTAGCTCCATAGCTCAAAGTGTGACAAGGGACCAGCGCTACCAATCTTACGTGGCTACAGGAGGTCCTTCGTGGTTGAATTCTCTGCTGCGGGAGGAGGAAGTGCATGCGTAGTATCACTGAATATGGCTGAGACGGTCCGTATGCTACTTTTGCTCGAGCTTATAAGTTTCTATTAAACAGCACCTACTGGTGTTTTTGTGTTTTCTCTACTTTGTTATTTTATATCCCCAATCCTCTGTTTAGAGGTGTGTGTGCGTTAGGGGTTTTCTTGTATCTTTCTTCGAACCTTGTTGGACTTCAGCGTCAAAAAAAAAAAATCGATTTAGACCTCCCGTAACAACTTCAAACTTTTTATATATTTACATAAATATACCAGTGAAACTAGGACTGAACAAAAAACACCCGAATCCGAAGAACCGAACCGAATCCAATCTAAAAAAAATAGTACCGAACTAGATCCTAAATTTATTAAATATCCAACGGGGTTAAAAATTTGGGTATCCGAAATAGATTTATATACAAATTTATTAATTATTTCTAGATTTAGTATATAAAAATATCTTAAATATATAAGATATTTAAAGTTGTCCAAGTTATTTGAATATATATATATATATATATATAATTAGTCAAAGTAAATGTCTAAAATATTTAAACAGTACTCAAAACACTAAAAATACTTCAAATATATATTGATTCTCTATCCAAATATTCAAGCTAAACCAATTTTTAGGTTAAATTTAGATATTTTAGCATTTATTCTTCAAAATTATATGTAATAATATTACTTTTGTTTTAAATTTTGAGAAATTTTAAGTATATATGAGTTTAAATTTTTTCAAACTAATTCAAATGGGTTGTCTAAACCCTAACCGAATCTGTAAAGATCTGAATAGAACACTAACCAAAATTTATAAATACCCGACTGAGGCTGAAATTTTTAAATCCGAAAACAAAAAATTAGAATAGACCCGAACCGAATCCGAATGGATAACCGAACGACCACTAATAAGCGAAAAAACATGATATACAATAGAAAATATTGATTAACCAATAAAAGAGATCACTATACCCTAAAATCTTCATTTTGTTTTCATATTTTTAATTAAAAACTCTAAATACACGAAATCAATTTAGATTTTATATTAAATAACAACTCCAGACCTTTAATTATCCACTCTGATTGAATATAAATTTACCTTTACAACTTTGAGAAGATCTAAAATAGTAAAATCTTATCCATCAAACGATGTACTTGAATATTGTACAATTATCATGTATGAAAATAAATTAATATATTCGTAAATTATTTTTATTACTTATACTGTACTTTTAGATATTATATTTAAATAATATATGAGTTAAATAAAAAATAAATATCAAATCAGTTAAACTTTGCATATAACATATATATATATATATATAAGTTGGTCTTATTTTTTTTGGTCAAATATTAAGTTGTCTTATAATCAGCAAATCTAATAAACAAATATCTCTTTTATATTAGGGAGAATTGGAAAAAAGAGAAACTTTAAACTTTTATTTGTCCATTTAAGACTTCTCATATTTTTACCAATTTTGGACATGTTTTACCCTTCGTTCATGGAAAAAATAGTAAACTTAACTTTAAAAATGAAAAAAAAATACGAAAACTATTGGAAACATAAGTATGACAATTTATATGTTTAAATTTGTTTTTAGAAAATATGGAATCATATTTTATTTTGTCTTCTAGCTATGGTTAGAATACACATTCTGTTAATCTACTTAATGTAGAAATCGAATACTAAGTTGTATACATATATCTATCCAGTGTATGTAACGGAAACTAAACTTTCATGTATATTATATCTAAGTTAGAATTTGTTACGTTACAATCTAGCAAGATGTTTTAAGTCTACCTAAAGCTAGATAACGACATATAGCCATAACTCTACGATGTACTTTACGTACTTTTTGCGTCATAACATGTTCTGCCTTTTACCTTATGTGACGCTTAAGGAAAAATAGGTTTCTCACCTACTCTACTGTATTCTAGGTGAAGTAGAATACATATTCTAATAAAATCCGAAAATTATGGAAACTTCCATATTCGGTTAAAAATGTTTCTTAAATCTACCCTAAACTGTAAGTCAAATATATCAGAATCTGATTTATCCATAACAATTTGATTACGTGTCTGTAAAAAAATATTTCGTGGTATATAATCCTATGTGGCTTTTAAGATTTAAAATTAAAAAAAAAAGTATTTAAAAAAAATGCACTATCGGAGTGGTGACTCGAACCCCGATCTGGTAGATAAATCATCAAACCTAAGAGCATGTTTATAGGTGGGTTCTTAGGGTGGACTTCTTAGCGGAATATAAGAACCGTCTCTTAACTTTTAACTAAAAGTTAAGAGCAGCTCTTAACTTTTAGTTAAAAGTTAAGAGGCGGTTCTTATATTCCGTATTACAAACGCTTATAAACTAATAACGAGGTAAACTCGTTTTTCTCATTGATTTCTCTACGCTCTATTTTTATACTAAATAAATATTTCATTATATATTTCATCATCTTCTTCCCGTGTCTGTTTTATCATCTAAGCAGAACCAAAAAATTATAACCCCTGATATGTTAGTTATTGATGTCAACCAAAAAACTAAGAAGTGTAGCGAGAAATTGGATTCAACGTGAAACATGAATCGGGGAGAAGACGCGTTTTTGAGTGTTGGTTTATCCGGCGTGTTATCGGATTCAGCCGTGTAAAAACAGTGGTAACTGACGCCGTCAAATTTGTTTCTTCGCTGATTCGCCCGATCATCTTAGCGTTTTGATGAAGCAAAGCCGTGATCGAATCGAATCGATTCGTTCAACAGTGTGTCCGATAGATATGGTGTTTCAGTTTTTGATTTCTCCGGGGTCTGGTTCGCCGCCGGTGAATCCACGAACTGACTCGGAGTCTTCTTCTTTGTTTAGTCATTCACTGCGGTGGTTTGATTCTGTAAACCACAATGATGCGTCTATGAGGAATTTGCAGCTTAAGAACGTGAAATCTCTTCGTCTTACAAAGGTCATCTTTTTTCTTTTACTTTCTGTTTTACTTTTTTTTTCCATTTTATAAAAATTTAAATAAATTACGAAATATTAAAATTAATTAGGATAATTGGAGGGTATAATGGTATTTAAAAAAATATAAATCCTAATTACCTAAATAATCTTCTATAAGTTCTAGAGAGACAAATCTAAGTTGAGAATGTCTCTTTTTTCCAATTTTTCCTTTATATTAATCTTGGAGCATTGGTTAAATGACAACTTTGAAGAGCATGCTGACGTGTTAAGCTGAGAGAGTTCCTCAGCCTCTTTTTTTAAATTCGACAGACTTTGCTAGGATTATTACAAAAATGACTTTAAACATTAGCACTCAATACTTTACTATATATTAAGAAATCTGAATATGAAAAAATATTAATAATTATTTAATTATTTCCTTTGATGTTTTGGTCATTCAATGTATTGAATTTAATTCTTTCAAACTTACTAATAACATGCTTTATTATCATTGGTATCACCAAAGTGGTAGAAGTGAAATTTCCCCTTATCATTGGGTATTAATTGATTATTTCCAAATGTGAATAAAATTATAGTTATCTATGTAAAACTTTTGTCAACGGCGATACATAAGTTTTCACATGATATATAGGCACTAGGGTAGTGGGATATCCTTTGTCCATTATTCCATCATTTTCATTTATATTATGTCCTTTAATTCCATCTGTTTCTTATTTTACTATCTTTCATTTCTCCTCTCTCTCTCTCTCTCTCTCTCTCTCTCTCTCTCTCTCTCTCTCTCTCTCTCTCTCTCTCTCTCTCTCTCTCTCTCTCTCTCTCTCTCTCTCTCTCTCTCTCTCTCTCTCTCTCTCTCTCTCTCTCTCTCTCTCTCTCTCTCTCTCTCTCTCTCTCTCTCTCTCTCTCTCTCTCTCTCTCTCTCTCTCTCTCTCTCTCTCTCTCTCTCTCTCTCTCTCTCTCTCTCTCTCTCTCCTCTCTCTCTCTCTCTCTCTCTCTCTCTCTCTCTCTCTCTCTCTCTCTGTCTCTCTCTCTCTGTCTCTCTCTCTCTCTGTCTCTCTCTCTCTCTCTCTCTCTCTCTCTCTCCAAGGTGATATTAATTTTTGTTGTGTATGTTTTGTTATTCTTTTTATAGATTATTATTATCTTAATATTATATGTTCATGAATACATAATAGTTTTTCTTTTTTTTCTTTGTTTATTCTACTGTAATTATGATAGTTTTGATAATAAGTAAAATATTTTTAATACAAAAATCTTAGATTATCTTTTTTCTTATGAATATTTTTAAAATTTATGTATTTTATATTATATTATTAATTATGTGCTAAATCATTATTTTAGATTGATGTCAAATATTTTGTTAGACCTAAAATAAAATATTGATCAAAATCAAATTCTGGATTATTAAATAATTTACCAATAAATTTGGTTTAAAACAATAAGATGATGAAGATGTGGAATACTTAATAAACTTTTAAAATTTATAGTTTTAAATTTTTAGACAACTTTTCTTGATGAAATGTCATTACGAAAATATAGGATTCAGCTTTATTAATTGTGAAACATTATATTTATATATATATTTGAAAATATTGTTTTTCATATCGTATTAGTTCTAGTTGTTTTTATCCGAAATAGAAGGCGTGGTTGGACGGATTTTCTTTCAAATGTGTCAACGCTATGATTTTTTTTAAGGTTAGCATGTGTCATTTGTCGAGAATAAAGTATATGTTATGGGAAGTGAGTGTTATAAATAAGGCATAAGTTAATGTTTAGACAAAACTACAATGCTACAATTTCATGTACGAACATGTTTAGTATTCCACACTCAGCTCATTCGTCCACTGTTCTCATTTTATTGGGATATATGCAGACTCAAACTTAGAAGTATAATAAAAAATGCATTCTACGTATATATCAAATCTCAGCCCATTTTGGAGACAGAGAAGCAGCCAAGTTAAATAGAATTCACAGTCCAGTAGCCGATATGAAGATGTAATTGAAATATACTCACAAATCACAATCATGCATACTCACACAGGGTTCTATACCCATAAGTGTTTGCACTAACTGTTGTATCCTTGAGATCAGGGCCAACAACCTTTTAGGGAGCCATATGATTGAAAAATCAACACCAAGATGTTGGAAATTATTATGAGCTAAAGATAAATAGATCTTTTTTAAAAAAAAAGTTCCCTAAAAAAAGTTATCTCCCCTCTTCTATCGTCTTCCTCTTTTCTCTTCTTCTCTGTTTATTATGTTTCTCATATTATTTCTTCTGTTTCTTATCCGTTAAGCACAACCATGAGCTTAACAAATCTTTTTTCATCACCTTTTTGTGTTGTTTATTAAGATAAATGAACTGATGATTTTGTTGGAAGAAAACTTTCACAATTATAATGGAGGATTAACACAAAAGAATGAATGAAGGTATTAATTGAATGTGAGATCGTGTGAGAAGTAGAGAAGATGTATTAATGTGAATGTCAATGAAGATGCATGAACCAAGTTAATTTCCGTAACAGCGCCAGACTAAAGAAGTTTTATTCGGCTTCCAACTGATATTGATCGGAATTGTTCGTCACCAGTGAAACCTTTGGATTTCTATTGACAGTTGATGGAACGGGAATTGTTGCACAACGGCCACTTTCCCTAGGTTTTGTATACAGTTTTTGGAGAAAATGTATTTGAGCCGTAGTAAACACATAAAATCCATTAAACTCAAGAATTAATGAAACATTGAGTTTTGATT
Organism: Brassica carinata; assembly: GCA_016771965.1. Lineage (NCBI taxonomy): Eukaryota > Viridiplantae > Streptophyta > Magnoliopsida > Brassicales > Brassicaceae > Brassica > Brassica carinata. Next base: position 45,051,447 of record CM028687.1, on the reverse strand, counting down.
GACCGTGACACATGTCGCCACCACAGACTCCGACTTAGTGACATGGAATCTGATATGGATGGCCTAGGAGTGAAGGAAACTCTTTTTAAAAAATTTATGTCTTTGATATTATATTATTAATTATGTGCTAAATCATTATTTTAGATTGATGTCAAATGTTTTGTTAGACCTAAAATAAAATATTGATCAAAAAAAATTCTGGATTATTAAATAATTTACCAATAAATTTGGTTTAAAACAATAGGATGATGAAAATGTGGAATACTTAATAAACTTTTAAAAATTATAGTGTTAAACTTTTGGGCAACTTTTCTTGATGAAATGTCATCACGAAAGTAAAGGATTCAGCTTTATTAATTGTGAAACATTATTTTCATATATATATATATATATTTGTATATATTTAAAACTATTGTTTTCATACCGTTTTTATTAGGTTAGAAGGTGTCATTTCTCAAGAAGAGAGTATATATGTTATGGGAAATGAGTGTTCTAAATAAGGCATAAGTTAATGTTTGGACAAAACTACAACGCTTCAATTTCATGTAAGAACGTGTTTAGTATTCCACACTCAGCTCATTCGTCCACCATTTTCATTTTATTGTGATATATGCAGACTCAAACTTAGAAGTATAGTAAGTATAGTATCTCAAAATGTTTAGCTTACTTAAAATTTAAGGTGATATTAACTTTTATTATGTATTTTTTGTTATTCTTTTTATAGATCATTATCATCTTAGTATTAAAATGTTCATGAATACATAATTGTTTTACATATTTTCTTTGTTTACTCTACTGTAATTATGATATTTTTGATAATAAGTAAAATAATTTTTAATACAAAAATCTTAGATAATATTTTTTCTTATGAATATTTTTAAAATTTATGTCTTTAATATTATTTTATTAATTATGTGCTAAATCATTATTTTAGATTGATGTCAAATGTTTTGTTAGACCTAAAATAAAATATTGATCAAAAAAAATTCTGGATTATTAAATAATTTACCAATAAACAAATTCTGGATTATTAAATAATTTACCAATAAATTTGGTTTTAAAAAATAGGATGATGAAAATTTAGAATACTTAATAAAATTTTAAAAATTATAGTGTTAAACTTTTAGGGAACTTTTCTTGATGAAATGCCATCATGAAAGTAAAGGATTCAGCTTTATTAATTGTGAAACATTATTTTCATATATATATATATTTTTTTGAAACTATTGTTTTTCATATCGTTTTTATTAGGTTAGCATGTGTCATTTCTCGAGAAGGGAGTATATATGTTATGGGAAATGGGTGTTCTAAATAAGGCATAAGTTAATGTTTGGACAAAACTACAACGCTTCAATTTCATGTAAGAACGTAAATTTCTCAAAATATAAATATAAAAATAATATATAACATATAAATTTGAATAATGTATGCTAAAATACTTAAGTTTAACTTAGCTTAAATATTTAGATAGAAAATCAATAGATATTTAAAGTATTTTTGGTATTTTGAGTATCGTTTAGCTTTTTTTTACATGCATTTTTAATTATTATTATATATTTCTAAGTATTTTGGACAATTTAAAAATTTTTATGTATTTTGTATATTATTTTAGATATTAAATTAAAAAATAATTAAAATATATAAGATATAAATCTGGTTCGAATATACTCGGATATCCGAAATATTAACATGTTGAGATATCTAACCAACTTTGGTTAAAGTTCTCTAATACTTTTTCGGATTGGATTTTGTTCGGTTATTTGGATTCAGATTTTTTGTCCAACCCTATATTTGTTGTTGTAACAAAATATTAACCGAAAGTGATGATGGTTCATATTGATTTTGGGTATGCAACAATTTTTAAATCAAAACACATTCTATTATGTACAGGCTCATTTAATTAATCATTAAACATTGTTCAAGACCCATTAAATAAAACCGATGGGCTGAACTAAAAAAACATTACTATTGATCACAAAATTTTTATTGTGAGACTTTTACCATTTTTAGTAATTTGTAGTCGTTTAAAAGAATCCAAAATATAACATATAAGTAAAAATCTAACCTATTTTATTATATGTTTAATGTAATTGTTTAATTTCTTTTAATAATATAAAATTAAACAAAAAGTACGAAGGATAAAAAATTGTTATCAAATCTTTATTATTCATAATCAATAATTATGATATATATGCAAATCATATTAGATAATTTTGTAGCTTTTATTTAAGGGAAGAATAGAGAATATTCTTTTGTATACTACTAATTAATTTGATAGTTAGTTTAATAAAAAAAATAATATATGTTTAGATGGACCAACCTATTTCTCTAAAAATTATGAGAATCATTCTCATGATGACATGTGGCTACCAAAAAATGTTGTACTTCTCCAGGATTAATATATAGGGGATATTTAGAATATATGCTATTAATGATGTAAAAAATAAAAAGATTTTAAGTTTATAAAATTGAAATCAAACCACAGCGCGGTTAAATTTAGTTTTCTTTTAAAAGAGGAGAATGGTAGACCAGCTCAAACTTTCAACATGCGCAAATGTTCTCAACCTCATCAACTTGAATCTTGGCGCACCAGCTATGAGACCTTGTTGCTCTATTCTCTTAGGTCTAGTCGATCTTGATATTGCGTTTTGCCTCTGTACCGCGTTTAAGCTCAGCCTCCTCGGCATCGCCATCAACACTCCCATTCACCTTAACTTGGGCCTCAACGCCTGCGGAGGAACCTGTAACGCCCCGACCGCCCACGGCTAATGGGCCGTCCACGCCCGCTCTCTCGGCCCATGGGCCCCATCCCATCTGACGGTCGGTCGTTAATAATTCCGAACGGCTCGAAATCATTGTTTACTGACCCTGCAATCAGCACTCGACCTTTTTCCGTGCTTTGGCCTCACTCGCACGCTATCGCGAATCACTTCCCGATAGGTCACCCATCATTCCACTACTCCACCAACTTTAACTCGAGTTCTTCGGGATGTGCTCGGAAAAGGTAAGTCAACTTTGGTGACATAGGTAGCCAAATCAATCCTCTTAAACCTTTCCATATATCACAACTCGATGTTACAATTCACCCGCTCTCAAAGAGCAAGCGTCCTCGTTGCTTCCATGATAGGTCTCAAGACTTCCCAAGTCGAATCGAGACTCTAACCAGCTTTGATACCACTTGTAGCGCTCCGACCGCCCGGCTAATGGGCCACCCATTTCACTGCCCGTGGGTCCCATCCCATCCGACGGTCGGTTGTTAAATTTCCGAAGGCTCGAAATCATTTTTTACTGACCCTGCAATCACCACTCGACTTTTTCCGTGCTTTGGCTCACTCGCGACGCTTATCGCGAATCACTTCCGATAGGTCACCCATCCTTCCACTACTCATGCTCAAGCACGCTTAACTCGAGTTCTTTCAGGATGTGCTCCGGAAAAGGTAAGTCAACTTTGGTGACATAGGTAGTCAAATCAATCCTCTTAAGTCTTTCCATATATTACAACTCGGGATGTTACAGAACCCTTCCCGATGGATTTCGTTGGCCAACATAGCTACAATTTATTCATATTTTTTGTATGTTCTCGAGAAGATTTCATCTAACTATATTCAAAGCTATATTCATGTCTAAGCCATTAAAGATAATACTACTAACCATATGTATGATAACAATTAAAAATTATAAATTAATCTTTCAATAACCTCCTCTGACACTGTTCCCGTGTTGTTATTCAGTACACGGATCACCGTTGATGACCGATTGGGTATTGCAAGCCATGAGACGAAGAAAACCATATGCCCCTTATGTCATTTTAGCGGGCTGCATCACTCAAGTGAGTTTCCACGTTTCTTTTGAGTGATCCCCTTTTGTCTTCTCCCAACCTCATCATCCCCTGCAAAATATATCTTCGTCTCTTTTTCATTCCTTTTCAACATGAATATAAGGACGAAACTTAGGCTTTAGGAAAACTCTTGGCCACACGAATACATTGGCCACTGTTTGAAATGCGAATAAACATTTTGGTCTTGAGATCCCACCTCAAAAATTTCAAGTGACAAAACGAATATATATATAGATGGACTTGATTGATTCACTATTGACAATTAATTTAGGTCCAAAGCCTATGAAACTTAACATTTTATCAGAACTTCATTTGTTAACTTAAGCAAAATGACCGAAAAGAGATTTATTGCCGGTCCTACAATGTGATTTGTTTCAAATATATTTATAAGAATCATCATTTCAAAAATTATGTTGGGACCCCGTATTAAAATTTTATAAAACTAAAACTAATATATAAATTATTTGTGTAAATATCCACTTATTGTAAGTTTAAGTTTGAGGTCAATAAAACTCGTTAAGGTAATTGATTGTTCCTTACTTCCTTTTGGTTCCGTCAGATCTGTTTTGGTTTACATTCTTTTAAAACTGGAAGTAATGTGAATTGTTGAACATTTTAGCACTAATGATATTATGACCAGGACAGTTACAATAAAACAAGAAGTATAAGCCAATACACATATGAAAAGCCAGATTGTGTGATCATAAAATTCCAAATTTCCAATCAAACACAATCACCAGACGCCAGCTGAATATGGGAATGAGTAATTATTCTAAACATGTGCATGGATTCCAATTTAAAGCTAGTGTTGGGCGAGCAAGTTTAACTGTGACATAAATTGAACAAAATACTGTCTTAGCTTTAACCATTTATTATTAAAAATATATTTATTTATTTATTATATTATTAGGGAACCCAATATTTTAGTAACAATATTATCATTAATTTTTACAAATCAAATAAACAAAATTTTAGAAATAAAAACTATAATATCTTTTTTTGACAGCCTATAATATCTAATTATTATTATTATTAATAAAAATTACCATATTGATCCCCTTTTTGACAGCCTATAATATCTTTTTTTGACAGCCTATAATATCTAATTATTATTATTAATAAAAATTACCATATTGATCCCCATATTGATCCATGAACAAAATAAATTAATCTTTCAATAACCTCCTCTGACACTGTTCCCGTGTTGCTATTCAGTACACGGATCACCGTTGATGACCGATTGGGTATTGCAAGCCATGAGACGAAGAAAACCATATGCCCCTTATGTCATTTTAGCGGGCTGCATCACTCAAGTGAGTTTCCACGTTTCTTTTTGAGTGATCCCCTTTTTGTCTTCTCCCAACCTCATCATCCCCCTGCAAAATATATCTTCGTCTCTTTTTTCATTCCTTTTTCAACATGAATATAAGGACGAAACTTAGGCTTTAGGAAAAACTCTTGGCCACACGAATACATTGGCCACTGTTTGAAATGCGAATAAACATTTTGGTCTTGAGATCCCACCTCAAAAATTTCAAGTGACAAAACGAATATATATATAGATGGACTTGATTGATTCACTATTGACAATTAATTTAGGTCCAAAGCCTATGAAACTTAACATTTTATCAGAATTTCATTTGTTAACTTAAGCAAAATGACCGAAAAGAGATTTATTGCCGGTCCTACAATGTGATTTGTTTCAAATATATTTATAAGAATCATCATTTCAAAAATTATGTTGGGACCCCGTATTAAAATTTTATAAAACTAAAACTAATATATAAATTATTTGTGTAAATATCCACTTATTGTAAGTTTAAGTTTGAGGTCAATAAAACTCGTTAAGGTAATTGATTGTTCCTTACTTCCTTTTGGTTCCGTCAGATCTGTTTTGGTTTACATTCTTTTAAAAACTGGAAGTAATGTGAATTGTTGAACATTTTAGCACTAATGATATTATGACCAGGACAGTTACAATAAAACAAGAAGTATACGCCAATACACATATGAAAAGCCAGATTGTGTGATCATAAAATTCCAAATTTCCAATCAAACACAATCACCAGACGCCAGCTGAATATGGGAATGAGTAATTATTCTAAACATGTGCATGGATTCCAATTTAAAGCTAGTGTTGGGCGAGCAAGTTTAACTGTGACATAAATTGAACAAAATACTGTCTTAGCTTTAACCATTTATTATTAAAATATATTTATTTATTTATTATATTATTAGGGAACCCAATATTTTAGTAACAATATTATCATTAATTTTACAAATCAAATAAACAAAATTTTAGAAATAAAACTATAATATCTTTTTGACAGCCTATAATATCTAATTATTATTATTAATAAAATTACCATATTGAAATAAAATGATTATGTTAACTACTTAGTAAAACAATGACCACTGTTAGTAAAACAACGACCAACAACTTATCCTCAATAAAATTGACAAATTAAAACTACGACATCACAACTCGTGTTAATATTTATATTTCCTTCAAGCTTTAACTAATACTAAATAAATTCCATGAAAGCAGTAGAGAGAGAATGAAGGGAATTCTTTTCAAGAGAGTCAGCCGTAACATTAAGCTCTCTAGGAATGAAAAAGAACGGAATACAATCGAAAGAAAAGGATAGAGACTCGATATCAATGAGAATTCCATAGAACTCTTCTTTATTAATCAAATTTGGGGGTTCAAAAAAAGTTCCATGATTGTATACATTTCTGAATTATATATGAAAAATACAATTTATCGTAACCACTTAAGAAAACAATGTTCAACTGTCATTAAAATATCAAAGAAGTTAATAATTGCTCAAAATGATTTAGTAAGACAGATTTATTTAACTGTCCAAACCCTTGCAATCCTAATATATATACACACATCCTCTCTTCATTTGACTTCACCACTCTCTAAAGCAACACTTCCATCTTAAAACTTGCTCAATTTGAAGTATATATTTGGAAAGATGGCTTCAAAAATCTCAGCATCCCTTATCATTTTCCTCACATTCAACATCCTCTTTTTCACCCTAACTACTGCCTGTGGCAGTGGCTGCAGTTCTATTCCCAAACCTAAACCCAAGCCCACCCCAACTCCATCCTCCTCAGGAAGCTGCCCCAGAGATACTCTTAAACTTGGCGTTTGTGCCAATGTCCTCAAGGATCTTCTCAAAATCGAATTGGGCACACCACCAGTCAAGCCTTGTTGTTCACTCCTTAAGGGTTTGATTGATCTTGAGGCTGCGGCTTGTCTCTGTACCGCCTTAAAGGCAAATGTCCTAGGAATTAAGCTTAATGTTCCTGTCTCTCTCAGTCTTCTACTCAATGTCTGTGGCAGGAAAACCCCTCGTGGATTCATATGCGCTTGATCTACATACCAATGCTTCGATTCGAGAATATATAATCACTCTTTTTAATATTCATCTATCTTTATACCATTCTTTGAAATTACCTGTTTTCAGTTTGTAATCAAATAAATGTTACTTGTACTTCTTTTATTGTTCAGACTCTTCATTGTATCCGCTTTGAAAAGTTTGCTCGTTCATAACTTGAAGTAATTAATCGCCTTCATGTTTCCGCATTATTACGCAGATAAAAATAAAATAAAAAATTTTAAGAACAAATTAATCAATTTATTTTGACCTCATATATCCGTTAAAATAAATCGACTGAACTTCGAAATTCTCCAGATGTTTGTGAGATCTGCAAATCATAATTTTTTACAACTTTATTAAAATACAAGAAGTTTTAATTAATATTAAAATACCAAAAACACAACAATAATCCGAGAAACTAATCACATATACGAAATAAAACTAATCGGATAAAAAGAAGTCCACTGTTTTTTGATTGATCACTCAGCACTATGGATTTATTGAGAGTTGCCTGAACTGAAACCGTAATGTATATAAACACAAAACACTGTTCAGTGAGAAATAAAATCTGATAAACCTATTCTATCACGATCTGATCGCGCATAATGATTATGCATGTGTTGCCAAAACAATGTTGGGTACATAGGATCCTCAACAAATAAGCATTATCAGATAATTATTGACATAGGAACCACATAATCTCTATAATATTATATGAAATGTCAGTTTATTACAATAAAGAAAATCGATAGACTGAACTAAAAAAAAGTTAATATTGATCACAAAATTTTCATTGTGAGACTTTTAGCATTTTAGTAATTTGTATTAGTTTAAAAATTCAAAATATAGCATATAAGTAAAACTATAACTTATTTTATTATATGTTTAATGTAATTGTTTAATTTATTTTAATAATATAAAATTAAACAAAATGTATGAATGATAAAAAATTGTTATCAAATCTTTATTATTCATAATCATTAATTATGATATATATGTAAATCATATTAGGTAATTTCAGTAGCTTTTATTTAAGGGAAGAATAGAGAATATTCTTTTGTATACTACTTATTAATTTGATAGTTAGTTTGATAAAAAATAATATATGTTTAGATGGACCAATCTATTTCTCTAAAATTATGAGAATCATTCTCATGATGACATGTGGCTACCAAAAATGTTGTAACTCTCGGGATTAATATATAGGGATAACTCGGAGTTCTTCGGGATGTGCTCGGAAAAGGTAAGTCAACTTTGGTGACATAGGTAGCCAAATCAATCATCTTAAGCCTTTCCATATATCACAACTCGGGATGTTACAATTCACCCGCTCTCAAAGAACGCAACGTCCTCGTTGCGCCCCACAATAGGTCTCAAGACGCCTCCCAAGTCAGAACTGAGACTGCTAACCAGCTTTGATACCACTTGTAACGCTCCGACTGTCCACGGCTAATGGGCCACCCACGCCGCCACTCGCCCGTGGGTCCCATCCCATCCGACGGTCGGTCGTTAAATTTCCAAAGGCTCAAAATCATTGTTTACTGACCCTGCAATCACCATTCGACCTTTTCCCGTGCTTTGGCCTCACTCGCACGCTATCGCGAATCACTTCCCGATAGGTCACCCATCCTTCCACTACTCATGCTCAAGCACGCTTAACTCTGGAGTTCTTTCAGGATGTGCTCCGGAAAAGGTAAGTCAACTTTGGTGACATAGGTAGTCAAATCAATCCTCTTAAGTCTTTCCATGTATCACAACTCGGAATATTACAGAACCCTTCCCGATGGATTTCGTTGGCCAACATAGCTACAATTTATTCATATTTTTTGTATGTTCTCGAGAAGATTTCATCTAACTATATTCAAAGCTATATTCATGTCCAAGCCATTAAAGATAATACTACTAACCATATGTATGATAACAATTAAAAAATTATAAATTAATCTTTCAATAACCTCCTCTGACACTGTTCCCGTGTTGCTATTCAGTACACGGATCACCGTTGATGACCGATTGGGTATTGCAAGCCATGAGACGAAGAAAACCATATGCCCCTTATGTCATTTTAGCGGGCTGCATCACTCAAGTGAGTTTCCACGTTTCTTTTTGAGTGATCCCCTTTTTGTCTTCTCCCAACCTCATCATCCCCCTGCAAAATATATCTTCGTCTCTTTTTTCATTCCTTTTTCAACATGAATATAAGGACGAAACTTAGGCTTTAGGAAAAACTCTTGGCCACACGAATACATTGGCCACTGTTTGAAATGCGAATAAACATTTTGGTCTTGAGATCCCACCTCAAAAATTTCAAGTGACAAAACGAATATATTTATAGATGGACTTGATTGATTCACTATTGACAATTAATTTAGGTCCAAAGCCTATGAAACTTAACATTTTATCAGAACTTCATTTGTTAACTTAAGCAAAATGACCGAAAAGAGATTTATTGCCGGTCCTACAATGTGATTTGTTTCAAATATATTTATAAGAATCATCATTTCAAAAAATTATGTTGGGACCCCGTATTAAAATTTTATAAAAACTAAAACTAATATATAAATTATTTGTGTAAATATCCACTTATTGTAAGTTTAAGTTTGAGGTCAATAAAACTCGTTAAGGTAATTGATTGTTCCTTACTTCCTTTTGGTTCCGTCAGATCTGTTTTGGTTTACATTCTTTTTAAAACTGGAAGTAATGTGAATTGTTGAACATTTTAGCACTAATGATATTATGACCAGGACAGTTACAATAAAACAAGAAGTATAAGCCAATACACATATGAAAAGCCAGATTGTGTGATCATAAAATTCCAAATTTCCAATCAAACACAATCACCAGACGCCAGCTGAATATGGGAATGAGTAATTATTCTAAACATGTGCATGGATTCCAATTTAAAGCTAGTGTTGGGCGAGCAAGTTTAACTGTGACATAAATTGAACAAAATACTGTCTTAGCTTTAACCATTTATTATTAAAAATATATTTATTTATTTATTATATTATTAGGGAACCCAATATTTTAGTAACAATATTATCATTAATTTTACAAATCAAATAAACAAAATTTTAGAAATAAAACTATAATATCTTTTTGACAGCCTATAATATCTAATTATTATTATTAATAAAATTACCATATTGAAATAAAAATGATTATGTTAACTACTTAGTAAAACAATGACCACTGTTAGTAAAACAACGACCAACAACTTATCCTCAATAAAATTGACAAATTAAAACTACGACATCACAACTCTGTGTTAATATTTATATTTCCTTCAAGCTTTAACTAATACTAAATAAATTCCATGAAAGCAGTAGAGAGAATGAAGGGAATTCTTTTCAAGAGAGTCAGCCGTAACATTAAGCTCTCTAGGAATGAAAAGAACGGAATACAATCGAAAGAAAAGGATAGAGACTCGATATCAATGAGAATTCCATAGAACTCTTCTTTATTAATCAAATTTGGGGTTCAAAAAGTTCCATGATTGTATACATTTCTGAATTATATATGAAAAATACAATTTATCGTAACCACTTAAGAAAACAATGTTCAACTGTCATTAAAATATCAAAGAAGTTAATAATTGCTCAAAATGATTTAGTAAGACAGATTTATTTAACTGTCCAAACCCTTGCAATCCTAATATATATACACACATCCTCTCTTCATTTGACTTCACCACTCTCTAAAGCAACACTTCCATCTTAAAACTTGCTCAATTTGAAGTATATATTTGGAAAGATGGCTTCAAAAATCTCAGCATCCCTTATCATTTTCCTCACATTCAACATCCTCTTTTTCACCCTAACTACTGCCTGTGGCAGTGGCTGCAGTTCTATTCCCAAACCTAAACCCAAGCCCACCCCAACTCCATCCTCCTCAGGAAGCTGCCCCAGAGATACTCTTAAACTTGGCGTTTGTGCCAATGTCCTCAAGGATCTTCTCAAAATCGAATTGGGCACACCACCAGTCAAGCCTTGTTGTTCACTCCTTAAGGGTTTGATTGATCTTGAGGCTGCTGCTTGTCTCTGTACCTTTAAAGGCAAATGTCCTAGGAATTAAGCTTAATGTTCCTGTCTCTCTCAGTCTTCTACTCAATGTCTGTGGCAGGAAAACCCTCGTGGATTCATATGCTTGATCTACATACCAATGCTTGATTCGAGAATATATAATCACTCTTTTAATATTCATCTATCTTTATACCATTCTTTGAAATTACCTGTTTTCAGTTTGTAATCAAATAAATGTTACTTGTACTTCTTTTATTGTTCAGACTCTTCATTGTATCCGCTTTGAAAAGTTTGCTCGTTCATAACTTGAAGTAATTAATCGCCTTCATGTTTCCGCATTATTACGCAGATAAAAATAAAATAAAAAATTTTAAGAACAAATTAATCAATTTATTTTGACCTCATATATCCGTTAAAATAAATCGACTGAACTTCGAAATTCTCCAGATGTTTGTGAGATCTGCAAATCATAATTTTTACAACTTTATTAAAATACAAGAAGTTTTAATTAATATTAAAATACCAAAACACAACAATAATCCGAGAAACTAATCACATATACGAAATAAAACTAATCGGATAAAAGAAGTCCACTGTTTTTGATTGATCACTCAGCACTATGGATTTATTGAGAGTTGCCTGAACTGAAACCGTAATGTATATAAACACAAAACACTGTTCAGTGAGAAATAAAATCTGATAAACCTATTCTATCACGATCTGATCGCGCATAATGATTATGCATGTGTTGCCAAAACAATGTTGGGTACATAGGATCCTCAACAAATAAGCATTATCAGATAATTATTGACATAGGAACCACATAATCTCTATAATATTATATGAAATGTCAGTTTATTACAATAAAGAAAATCGATAGACTGAACTAAAAAAAAGTTAATATTGATCACAAAATTTTCATTGTGAGACTTTTAGCATTTTTAGTAATTTGTATTCGTTTAAAAAATTCAAAATATAGCATATAAGTAAAACTATAACTTATTTTATTATATGTTTAATGTAATTGTTTAATTTATTTTAATAATATAAAATTAAACAAAATGTATGAATGATAAAAAATTGTTATCAAATCTTTATTATTCATAATCATTAATTATGATATATATGTAAATCATATTAGGTAATTTCGTAGCTTTTATTTAAGGGAAGAATAGAGAATATTCTTTTGTATACTACTTATTAATTTGATAGTTAGTTTGATAAAAAAATAATATATGTTTAGATGGACCAATCTATTTCTCTAAAAATTATGAGAATCATTCTCATGATGACATGTGGCTACCAAAAAAATGTTGTAACTCTCCAGGATTAATATATAGGGGATAACTCTGGAGTTCTTTCAGGATCACTTCCCGGTAAGTCAACTTTGGTGACATAGGTAGCCAAATCAATCATCTTAAGCCTTTCCATATATCACAACTCGGGATGTTACAATTCACCCGCTCAAAGAACGCGAACGCCCTCGCTGCTTCAATAGGTCTCAAGACGCCTCCCAAGTCAGAACTGAGACTGCTAACCAGCTTTGATACCACTTGTAACGCTCCGACTGTCCACGGCTAATGGGCCACCCACGCCCGCTCACTCGGCCCGTGGGTCCCATCCCATCCGACGGTCGGTCGTTAAATTTCCAAAGGCTCAAAATCATTGTTTACTGACCCTGCAATCACCATTCGACCTTTTCCCGTGCTTTGGCCTCACTCGCACGCTATCGCGAATCACTTCCCGATAGGTCACCCATCCTTCCACTACTCATGCTCAAGCACGCTTAACTCTGGAGTTCTTTCAGGATGTGCTCCGGAAAAGGTAAGTCAACTTTGGTGACATAGGTAGTCAAATCAATCCTCTTAAGTCTTTCCATGTATCACAACTCGGAATATTACAGAACCCTTCCCGATGGATTTCGTTGGCCAACATAGCTACAATTTATTCATATTTTTTGTATGTTCTCGAGAAGATTTCATCTAACTATATTCAAAGCTATATTCATGTCCAAGCCATTAAAGATAATACTACTAACCATATGTATGATAACAATTAAAAAATTATAAATTAATCTTTCAATAACCTCCTCTGACACTGTTCCCGTGTTGCTATTCAGTACACGGATCACCGTTGATGACCGATTGGGTATTGCAAGCCATGAGACGAAGAAAACCATATGCCCCTTATGTCATTTTAGCGGGCTGCATCACTCAAGTGAGTTTCCACGTTTCTTTTTGAGTGATCCCCTTTTTGTCTTCTCCCAACCTCATCATCCCCCTGCAAAATATATCTTCGTCTCTTTTTTCATTCCTTTTTCAACATGAATATAAGGACGAAACTTAGGCTTTAGGAAAAACTCTTGGCCACACGAATACATTGGCCACTGTTTGAAATGCGAATAAACATTTTGGTCTTGAGATCCCACCTCAAAAATTTCAAGTGACAAAACGAATATATTTATAGATGGACTTGATTGATTCACTATTGACAATTAATTTAGGTCCAAAGCCTATGAAACTTAACATTTTATCAGAACTTCATTTGTTAACTTAAGCAAAATGACCGAAAAGAGATTTATTGCCGGTCCTACAATGTGATTTGTTTCAAATATATTTATAAGAATCATCATTTCAAAAAATTATGTTGGGACCCCGTATTAAAATTTTATAAAAACTAAAACTAATATATAAATTATTTGTGTAAATATCCACTTATTGTAAGTTTAAGTTTGAGGTCAATAAAACTCGTTAAGGTAATTGATTGTTCCTTACTTCCTTTTGGTTCCGTCAGATCTGTTTTGGTTTACATTCTTTTTAAAAACTGGAAGTAATGTGAATTGTTGAACATTTTAGCACTAATGATATTATGACCAGGACAGTTACAATAAAACAAGAAGTATAAGCCAATACACATATGAAAAGCCAGATTGTGTGATCATAAAATTCCAAATTTCCAATCAAACACAATCACCAGACGCCAGCTGAATATGGGAATGAGTAATTATTCTAAACATGTGCATGGATTCCAATTTAAAGCTAGTGTTGGGCGAGCAAGTTTAACTGTGACATAAATTGAACAAAATACTGTCTTAGCTTTAACCATTTATTATTAAAAATATATTTATTTATTTATTATATTATTAGGGAACCCAATATTTTAGTAACAATATTATCATTAATTTTTACAAATCAAATAAACAAAATTTTAGAAATAAAAACTATAATATCTTTTTTTGACAGCCTATAATATCTAATTATTATTATTAATAAAAATTACCATATTGAAATAAAATGATTATGTTAACTACTTAGTAAAACAATGACCACTGTTAGTAAAACAACGACCAACAACTTATCCTCAATAAAATTGACAAATTAAAACTACGACATCACAACTCGTGTTAATATTTATATTTCCTTCAAGCTTTAACTAATACTAAATAAATTCCATGAAAGCAGTAGAGAGAGAATGAAGGGAATTCTTTTCAAGAGAGTCAGCCGTAACATTAAGCTCTCTAGGAATGAAAAAGAACGGAATACAATCGAAAGAAAAGGATAGAGACTCGATATCAATGAGAATTCCATAGAACTCTTCTTTATTAATCAAATTTGGGGTTCAAAAAGTTCCATGATTGTATACATTTCTGAATTATATATGAAAAATACAATTTATCGTAACCACTTAAGAAAACAATGTTCAACTGTCATTAAAATATCAAAGAAGTTAATAATTGCTCAAAATGATTTAGTAAGACAGATTTATTTAACTGTCCAAACCCTTGCAATCCTAATATATATACACACATCCTCTCTTCATTTGACTTCACCACTCTCTAAAGCAACACTTCCATCTTAAAACTTGCTCAATTTGAAGTATATATTTGGAAAGATGGCTTCAAAAATCTCAGCATCCCTTATCATTTTCCTCACATTCAACATCCTCTTTTTCACCCTAACTACTGCCTGTGGCAGTGGCTGCAGTTCTATTCCCAAACCTAAACCCAAGCCCACCCCAACTCCATCCTCCTCAGGAAGCTGCCCCAGAGATACTCTTAAACTTGGCGTTTGTGCCAATGTCCTCAAGGATCTTCTCAAAATCGAATTGGGCACACCACCAGTCAAGCCTTGTTGTTCACTCCTTAAGGGTTTGATTGATCTTGAGGCTGCGGCTTGTCTCTGTACCGCCTTAAAGGCAAATGTCCTAGGAATTAAGCTTAATGTTCCTGTCTCTCTCAGTCTTCTACTCAATGTCTGTGGCAGGAAAACCCCTCGTGGATTCATATGCGCTTGATCTACATACCAATGCTTCGATTCGAGAATATATAATCACTCTTTTTAATATTCATCTATCTTTATACCATTCTTTGAAATTACCTGTTTTCAGTTTGTAATCAAATAAATGTTACTTGTACTTCTTTTATTGTTCAGACTCTTCATTGTATCCGCTTTGAAAAGTTTGCTCGTTCATAATTTGAAGTAATTAATCGCCTTCATGTTTCCGCATTATTACGCAGATAAAAATAATAAAAAAAATTTTAAGAACAAATTAATCAATTTATTTTGACCTCATATATCCGTTAAAATAAATCGACTGAACTTCGAAATTCTCCAGATGTTTGTGAGATCTGCAAATCATAATTTTTTACAACTTTATTAAAATACAAGAAGTTTTAATTAATATTAAAATACCAAAAACACAACAATAATCCGAGAAACTAATCACATATACGAAATAAAACTAATCGGATAAAAAGAAGTCCACTGTTTTTTGATTGATCACTCAGCACTATGGATTTATTGAGAGTTGCCTGAACTGAAACCGTAATGTATATAAACACAAAACACTGTTCAGTGAGAAATAAAATCTGATAAACCTATTCTATCACGATCTGATCGCGCATAATGATTATGCATGTGTTGCCAAAACAATGTTGGGTACATAGGATCCTCAACAAATAAGCATTATCAGATAATAATTGACATAGGAACCACATGATCTCTATAATATTATATGAAATGTCAGTTTATTACAATAAAGAAAATCGATAGACTGAACTAAAAAAAAGTTAATATTGATCACAAAATTTTCATTGTGAGACTTTTAGCATTTTTAGTAATTTGTATTCGTTTAAAAAATTCAAAATATAGCATATAAGTAAAACTATAACTTATTTTATTATATGTTTAATGTAATTGTTTAATTTATTTTAATAATATAAAATTAAACAAAACGTATGAATGATAAAAAATTGTTATCAAATCTTTATTATTCATAATCATTAATTATGATATATATGTAAATCATATTAGGTAATTTCGTAGCTTTTATTTAAGGGAAGAATAAGAGAATATTCTTTTGTATACTACTAATTAATTAGTTAGTTTAATAAAAAATAATATATATTTAGATGGACCAATCTATTTCTCTAAAAATTATGAGAATCATTCTCATGATGACATGTGGCTACCAAAAAAATGTTGTAACTCTCCAGGATTAATATATAGGGGATAACTCTGAAGTTCTTTCAGGATCACTTCCCGGTAAGTCAACTTTGGTGACATAGGTAGCCAAATCAATCCTCTTAAGCCTTTCCATATATCACAACTCGGGATGTTACAATTCACCCGCTCTCAAAGAACGCAACGTCCTTGTTGCGCCCCACGATAGGTCTCAAGACGCCTCCCAAGTCAGAACTGAGACTGCTAACCAGCTTTGATACCACTTGTAACGCTCCGACCGCCCACGGCTAATGGGCCACCCATGCCCGCTCACTCGGCCCGTGGGTCCCATCCCATCCGACGGTCTGTCGTTAAATTTCCAAAGGCTCAAAATCATTGTTTACTGACCCTGCAATCACCATTCGACCTTTTCCCGTGCTTTGGCCTCACTCGCACGCTATCGCGAATCACTTCCCGATAGGTCACCCATCTTTCCACTACTTATGCTCAAGCACGCTTAACTCTGGAGTTCTTTCAGGATGTGCTCCGGAAAAGGTAAGTCAACTTTGGTGACATAGGTAGTCAAATCAATCCTCTTAAGTCTTTCCATGTATCACAACTCGGAATATTACAGAACCCTTCCCGATGGATTTCGTTGGCCAACATAGCTACAATTTATTCATATTTTTTGTATGTTCTCGAGAAGATTTCATCTAACTATATTCAAAGCTATATTCATGTCTAAGCCATTAAAGATAATACTACTAACCATATGTATGATAACAATTAAAAAATTATAAATTAATCTTTCAATAACCTCCTCTGACACTGTTCCCGTGTTGCTATTCAGTACACGGATCACCGTTGATGACCGATTGGGTATTGCAAGCCATGAGACGAAGAAAACCATATGCCCCTTATGTCATTTTAGCGGGCTGCATCACTCAAGTGAGTTTCCACGTTTCTTTTTGAGTGATCCCCTTTTTGTCTTCACCCAACCTCATCATCCCCCTGCAAAATATATCTTCGTCTCTTTTTTCATTCCTTTTTCAACATGAATATAAGGACGAAACTTAGGCTTTAGGAAAAACTCTTGGCCACACGAATACATTGGCCACTGTTTGAAATGCGAATAAACATTTTGGTCTTGAGATCCCACCTCAAAAATTTCAAGTGACAAAACGAATATATATATAGATGGACTTGATTGATTCACTATTGACAATTAATTTAGGTCCAAAGCCTATGAAACTTAACATTTTATCAGAACTTCATTTGTTAACTTAAGCAAAATGACCGAAAAGAGATTTATTGCCGGTCCTACAATGTGATTTGTTTCAAATATATTTATAAGAATCATCATTTCAAAAAATTATGTTGGGACCCCGTATTAAAATTTTATAAAAACTAAAACTAATATATAAATTATTTGTGTAAATATCCACTTATTGTAAGTTTAAGTTTGAGGTCAATAAAACTCGTTAAGGTAATTGATTGTTCCTTACTTCCTTTTGGTTCCGTCAGATCTGTTTTGGTTTACATTCTTTTTAAAAACTGGAAGTAATGTGAATTGTTGAACATTTTAGCACTAATGATATTATGACCAGGACAGTTACAATAAAACAAGAAGTATAAGCCAATACACATATGAAAAGCCAGATTGTGTGATCATAAAATTCCAAATTTCCAATCAAACACAATCACCAGACGCCAGCTGAATATGGGAATGAGTAATTATTCTAAACATGTGCATGGATTCCAATTTAAAGCTAGTGTTGGGCGAGCAAGTTTAACTGTGACATAAATTGAACAAAATACTGTCTTAGCTTTAACCATTTATTATTAAAAATATATTTATTTATTTATTATATTATTAGGGAACCCAATATTTTAGTAACAATATTATCATTAATTTTTACAAATCAAATAAACAAAATTTTAGAAATAAAAACTATAATATCTTTTTTTGACAGCCTATAATATCTAATTATTATTATTAATAAAAATTACCATATTGAAATAAAAATGATTATGTTAACTACTTAGTAAAACAATGACCACTGTTAGTAAAACAACGACCAACAACTTATCCTCAATAAAATTGACAAATTAAAACTACGACATCACAACTCTGTGTTAATATTTATATTTCCTTCAAGCTTTAACTAATACTAAATAAATTCCATGAAAGCAGTAGAGAGAGAATGAAGGGAATTCTTTTCAAGAGAGTCAGCCGTAACATTAAGCTCTCTAGGAATGAAAAAGAACGGAATACAATCGAAAGAAAAGGATAGAGACTCGATATCAATGAGAATTCCATAGAACTCTTCTTTATTAATCAAATTTGGGGGTTCAAAAAAAGTTCCATGATTGTATACATTTCTGAATTATATATGAAAAATACAATTTATCGTAACCACTTAAGAAAACAATGTTCAACTGTCATTAAAATATCAAAGAAGTTAATAATTGCTCAAAATGATTTAGTAAGACAGATTTATTTAACTGTCCAAACCCTTGCAATCCTAATATATATACACACATCCTCTCTTCATTTGACTTCACCACTCTCTAAAGCAACACTTCCATCTTAAAACTTGCTCAATTTGAAGTATATATTTGGAAAGATGGCTTCAAAAATCTCAGCATCCCTTATCATTTTCCTCACATTCAACATCCTCTTTTTCACCCTAACTACTGCCTGTGGCAGTGGCTGCAGTTCTATTCCCAAACCTAAACCCAAGCCCACCCCAACTCCATCCTCCTCAGGAAGCTGCCCCAGAGATACTCTTAAACTTGGCGTTTGTGCCAATGTCCTCAAGGATCTTCTCAAAATCGAATTGGGCACACCACCAGTCAAGCCTTGTTGTTCACTCCTTAAGGGTTTGATTGATCTTGAGGCTGCGGCTTGTCTCTGTACCGCCTTAAAGGCAAATGTCCTAGGAATTAAGCTTAATGTTCCTGTCTCTCTCAGTCTTCTACTCAATGTCTGTGGCAGGAAAACCCCTCGTGGATTCATATGCGCTTGATCTACATACCAGTGCTTCGATTCGAGAATATATAATCACTCTTTTTAATATTCATCTATCTTTATTGTTGAGACTCTTCATTGTATCCGCTTTGAAAAGTTTGCTCGTTCATAATTTGAAGTAATTAATCGACTTCATGTTTCCGCATTATTACGCTGACAAAAATAATAAAAAAAATTAAGAACAAATTAATCAATTTATTTTGACCTCATATATCCGTTAAAATAAATTGACTGGACTTCGAAATTCTCCAGATGTTTGTGAGATCTGCAAATCATAAATTTTTAAAACTTTAATAAAATACAAGAAGTTTTAATTAATATTAAAATACCAAAAACACAACAATAATCCGAAAAACTAATCACATATACGAAATAAAACTAATCGGATAAAAAGAAGTCCACTGTTTTTTGATTGATCACTCAGCACTATGGATTTATTGAGAGTTGCCTGAACTGAAACCGTAATGTATATAAACACGAAACACTGTTCAGTGAGAAATAAAATCTGATAAACCTATTCTATCACGATCTGATCGCGCATAATGATTATGAATGTGTTGCCAAAACAATGTTGGGTACATAGGATCCTCAACAAATAAGCATTATCAGATAATTATTGACATAGGAACCACATGATCTCTATAATATTATATGAATCAGTTTATTACAATAAAGAAAATCGATAGACTGAACTAAAAAAAAGTTAATATTGATCACAAAATTTTATTGTGAGACTTTTAGCATTTTTAGTAATTTGTAGTCGTTTAAAAAATTCAAAATATAGCATATAAGTAAAAATATAACTTATTTTATTATATGTTTAATGTGATTGTTTAATTTATTTTAATAATATAAAATTAAACAAAAAGTACGAATGATAAAAAATTGTTATCAAATCTTTATTATTCATAATCATTAATTATGATATATATGTAAATAATATTATGTAATTCCGTAGCTTTTATTTAAGAGAAGAATAGAGAATATTCTTTTGTACACTACAAATTAATTTGATAATTAGTTTAATAAAAAATAATATATGTTTAGATGGACCAACCTATTTCTCTAAGAAATTCTAAGAATCATTCTCATGATGACACGTGGCTAACAAAAAATGTCGTAATTTTCCAGGATTAATATATACGGGATATTTAGAATATATGCTATTAATGATGTAAAAAAGAAAAATATTTTAAGTTTGTAAAAGAAACAACTACACTATAGGTCACATTTCTAGTTTGTAATAACACTCTAGGACACATTCTGCTCTTGACACACTTTAGACAACAAAAGTACATGTGAAATTTCCAAAATATCCCTAATCTTAGCAATTACTTTTCAACAAAGTTTGTTTTCTGCTCCTCATCGACAACTTTCAACAAAATAAATAGGTTGAGATCCACAGTCGAGGAAAGAGGAAGGAAGAAGGATATTTTGGAGTTTTTCTATGGTTAAATATATGGGAATATGTGTAAAACTACCTTATGAGTCAAAAGTGTTATGTTGTGTAACTAAATGTCATAAAGTGACTTACAATGAAATTTTCTCAACAATTACACTGTAGGTCATATTTCTAGTTTGTAATAACACTCTAGGACACATTTTGCTCTTGACACAACAAAAATGCATGTGAAATTTCCAAAATGTCCCTAATCTTAGCAATTACCTTTTCTCTTTCTTTTTTTCTGTTACAAACTTACAATTGAAGAATGTGACGATTGACGACGCGCCCCCGTCATCTCAACCTAACAAGCACCTTCTTCAACCACCACCTTCGATATCTCCCTCCCAGACGATGACGTTGCCATCGCTATGGTCTTTCTGGCCTTAAATAGCTCACATCTCTTCCCAACATGTGCGGCGAAATCGACAGCACTCCGGTGAAGCTCAGACGCAGCATCATGACGAATCTCTATTTAAAGCTTCTCCACCTCGATTTCGTTCCTGATCTGGTCAAACTGAGGAACAAGAACATATTACTCTCTATCTTAAATCCTTGTCTCAATTTTCCCCCAAAATACAGTGTTTATGGTTGTGAGTTTCTAATTTCACTGGCGCCAAACCCGTTGAAGGTTAGATTTTTTTTTGTTAATTATTAGTATTTTTCACGTACATTCATTATTTTACACATACACAAATAAATACACATTAAATAAATCGTATCTGAAACAGCTCTGCTGCTCTGCATGCGCATTTATTCAATACTGTACACGTATATTTGTAACACAATACGTACTTATCAAATCATGACGCAAACCTCGAAAAATAATTCAAATTTCAACACATCATAGGTGGGACCAACGGTACAAAAGCTGTAATATTGTTTCGAAAGTATTTACTTATGCACTCATCAGTCACTGTTTTTATTGTGTCTGTCTCAGAAATTTCGTGAAACCCAAAGAAATAATTAAAAAGCACCAAACTATTATCATTAGTCCGAAAACAAATCTAACAAAATTACTTTTTATTATCTCTTTAGGTGCTGTTGTGAGACTTCTGTGTAAAAGCAAGAAGAAGATAGTCGCAGAGACCAAGACGGACAAGAACGGATACTTCTTGTTATTGGGTCCGAAGACTGTGACAAACTACGGTTTTAGAGGATGTCGTGTGTATCTTGTGAAATCAAAGGACTACAAATGCAACAAAGTGTCAAAGCTCTTCGGTGGAGATGTCGGTGCCGTACTCAAGCCGGAGAAAAGGAAGGGAAAATCTGCGGTGGTCATTAACCAGCTCATCTACGGTATCTTTAACGTTGGACCGTTTGCGTTCGACCCGGTCTGCTCCAAATGAAGATGCTGATGCTCTGTTACTTTCTTGATTATGTCATACTCAAAAGAGTTCAAGGGAGAGAGGTTAGATTCTAAGCTCAGACGTAGCTCTCTTCTCTGTTTAATTCTTCCTGAAAAATTAGATTTTGTTTATGGTTGTGAGTTTCTAATTTGATTAAAGTTTTAAAGTGACATCCCCTGAAAAGAGTTAATCTTGATGATTTGGAATCTATCTCGTCTTTCTTCTGGTTTCAAAAGTCTTTTGCGATGGCTTGTTGTCAACTTTGATATGATCTTGGTGAGAGAAAGAGTGGCTATTACTATGTACTAATCATTGAGGCTGCAAAGTGTTTCATAGTATCTAGTAGCTCTTCACATGTTGCTATGCTACCTTCTGAGCAGCATTACAATTTTGTTTCAATGTTTATGGTTCTTCTTAACTTGTACAGGGAATTGCTGGGCCAGATTTTGGAGACAACCCGTCTTCAAATGAAAGACACGTACATACTCTTCTCGTTTGTGTAACTAGGACTGGTTATTTAGGATTTTGTCAAGGCTGACTTGTGAAGTTACTGTAAAAACTTGGTTTAGAGATTTAATGCACATATATAGCCATGGACTATTTCTGTACAACTTTTGAAGTAGTTAGTTCTGAATCTGGGGTTTTCTTACCCGGTCAAGATGCAGATACCAGAGAATCTCAAGGCCTCCGAGCCATACGAGGGTAAGGGAGTAAAGTATTCAAACGAGTTTGTTCGGAGGAGAGAGGTGATCTTGTTTCCATGTACTTTGTGCGGGAAAACGGCCAATTCATACATCAACAGGGGATCGCGGTCCCGATCAGTACATATACTCATACCCTGTGCTAAAACATACATCAACTCTAATTATATTTAAATTTCATACGTCAACTAACACTTTTCGGTAAATTCATACATTGACCGTATCTCCGTTAGTCAAATGTTAACGGAGTCTTACGTGGACTTAACGGATGATTACGTGGAATTATAAGGTTAAATATGTGGAAATTAAGCCTCAAAACGACGTCGTTTTGTTAAAAACGAAATCATTTAAATCTGGTATTGATATTGGTATACAACAAACTATAATCAGCTTTAAGAAAATGCAGGATCTTTCCTATAATTATAAATTTGTTCAGCAGAATCCATTTTGTTTTATTCTTACGATCAAAAACGAATATATGTATATGTGATGTATTAAACATGTGAAGCATATATGGTAGAGTGGTCGAATAGGGATGTGTTTATTTTGGGGAACCCGGGTTCGAATTCCCTCTAAACCAAATGACAACTTTTTTTTTCTGGAGAATCCGGAAACGATGACTCTTAAATGTATATACATATGATTTAAACAAGTGAAGTGTACATGGCAGAGTGGTCGAGTGGGATATGAGTTATTGTGGGGAATCCAGGTTCGAATCTCCCTCAATACCAGATCTAAATCTTTTTGTTTTTAACAAAACGACGTCGTTTTGAGACTTAATTTCCACGTATTAACCTTATAAATCCACGTAAGACTCCGTTAACATTTGACTAACGGAGATACGGTCAATGTATGAATTTACCGAAAAGTGTTAGTTGACGTATGAAATTTAAATATAATTAGATTTGATGTATGTTTTAGCACAGGGTATGAGTATATGTACTGATCGGGACCGCGAACCCCTGTTGATGTATGAATTGGCCGTTTTCCCACTTTGTGCTGTGAAGCTAACCAGAGAAAGGAAGCAAGAGAGGCACAACCCATGTACACCTTATCATTATCTACGTGTACACCTCCTACATGATATCCATGTGTACACCTCGTACAACTTTGATCTAGACGAGAACATATCTGTATATATTCGTTTTCAGTCTGCGTGGACTCTCTTTCTCAATCATGATTTTGAGTTTCTTTGTATCTCTATCAATCATGATTCTCAATATGTTTTTCTCCAAAAAAAAAAACATATTTCTCCAGCAACAAAGAAGAAGAAACAGTTTACAAATCACCACAGACTTCTCCGCCTCCAACATATGTAATCCCTCTACGCTCTGTCTTTCGCAGCTTAATCAAATTTATCGGCTTCATCATCTCTGTCTCCTCCACCTCCATTACCACTATTCCCATTTTTCCAGTTACTCCCACCGTCATCTCCTCCGCCCTTATCAACTCTCCAAAGGTCTAATCTTTCGATTCACTATACTCTCACTTCACTTCATCTCCGTAGTACGCCCTCGTTTATCACTCCATTCCTCCGCCGTCAGCGAAGAGGAAGAGGAAAACTGAAGTTGATTCGATGTCGATTCTCCTCCATACGCAGAAAAAGCAGAGACTGCCTCTGGTCGCCGGTGTTTGTTTTCTGTTCCTCATCGACAACTTTCAACAAAATAAATAGGCTGAGATCCACAGTTGAGGAAAGTGGAAGGAAAAAAGATATTTTGGAGTTTTTCTATGGCTAAATGTATGGGAATATGTGTAAAACTACCTTAGAGTCTGAAAGTATTCTTCTATGTCCTAGTTAGAAAATTTCTATTTTCAATATCCCACTCTTTTTCTAACTACCCCACATTTTTCCACCATTTTTCCCTTTCCTTTCTTACCTTTTCTTTCTTTACTATTTTCTTTTTTTATTTACAATTATCGCGGGACCCACCATTTATTCTTTTTTCAGATAGATCCCATATTATTTTCTGTATTGACCAGAAATTTTTTTGATTATTAATTTATTTTTTGGAGGGGTCCCAGATTTTATTTTCCAAATACTTTTTTAAAGGCTTTTTTTTAAATTGTAAAAACGATTAGTATAGGTAATTTTTTTGGAAAAATAAAAAAATATGTTTATCTTGAAATAATCTTTTCATAAACATAAATAACAAAATAAAATATTAAAATAATATTTCAATCAACAATTAATTTCAAAATAATTTAATAAAATATTTATATAAATTAATTTTATTTAATTAAATTTTTTTTCTTTTATATTAAGCAATCGAATTTTAAAATAAGATATTTCATATTTAAATCAACAATTATTTTCAAACAAAAAAATATTTGAATAATATTTCAAAACACATAATTTAATAAAATAAGTATTTAAATAATATTTTAATCAACAATTAATCTTAAAATTAATTTTAGTACAAATTTATATAAATTTGGTATACATAAAAATATTTTAGAACTATAGATTTAAGACATATATTTCAATAATATTTTAAGACATAAATTATAAATAATATTCTATTTGTTTTATAAAAATTAATTTTGACAATTTTTCTTGTTATGTAAAGAGTATAATTTTAGATTCCAGTTCAGTTATATCTATTTTAACTTTAATATTATTTACAAAATGCTTTGATTTTATAAATACTTTATGTGTCTTAAAATCTTTTGATTAAATAGATGTATTTATTAAGAGCATGAAAGCATTCAGATGATTTTTAATCTTTGTGAAAATATCAAAACTACATTCTTCTCAAAATGGAAAGATATACATTATTCTATATAAATTTGAAGATTTGATATTATACTTTCATTTATATAAATATGTACGTGGACTACTAGCACTACTAGGACAACTTTGTACTACCTTGTATTACCTTGGACTACTATATATTATACATATTTCTCAGAACTTTATATTTTTGGTTTATTATATATATTTAGCAGATATAACATATATTTTGAATTATATGTCCACATATGTGTTTAGATATCAAATTAGTCATGAAATCTTCAATATGTCTTAAGTTGTTAGAAAAATTATCACTTCCACAAAAATATTTTCTTATCCAATGTCTTGATGGTGATGTCATAATAAAGTGAATCATATTTTGAGAGTCTTGTTTCTACAAAAATGTTATATACCATCTAAAACTATCAAAATGCATTGGTCCTACTAAAAATATTTTATTTTACACGTGATATTACCTATAAATGCTGAAATGGTATTACTAGATACTATTGTGAACTACCTTAAACTACCTTAGAGTACCTTGAATTACTATGCATTATGCATGTTTCTAGTAACCTTAATATTCGTCTTAGTATTTATGTTTAGAAGATATATATCATATACTACGTCATAATATGTCAATATATGTGTTTATTTGTCAAATTAGACATAAGATACTCTTAATTTCCAAATTGATAGAAAATTTCTCATTTCCATAAAAACATCCTTATACTTCCATACTAATGTCTTGGTGGGAATGTCATAATAAGATGAAAAACAGAAAATACATATTTTTTGAAATTTTTTTCTGACAATATGTTATATACAATCTAAAACTGTCTAAATACATTGGTATTACTAATAAATTTGATTTTTTGATATTGTATTACTAAAAAATATTGTAATTTGCAAAAGTATTACTACGAAGAAAGAAATATTACTACTACCTTGAATACTACTAAGTATAAAAATTCAAACATGTTCTCTCATTTTTAACACGTTTTAAACATGTTTTTTGTAGAAATTTTTAACATGTTTTAAACAAATATTTTTGGTTAAATTTTTTAACACGTTTTAGACAAATATTATTAATATTTAATAAACCCAGTATTTTTTTTAACAATTTTAATTATTGTACCTAAAACATCCAGTTATCCAAATATTTTTTTTGTACATAATAATACCTAGTATTTTATTAGTACAAAGTACAAACTTGTTTCAATCTCGTAAAACTTTATAAAAACCTAAATATTTAAATTTTACACATTCTGAATACAAATAGAAAAACAACACTGCCATTGCTCACATTGCACATGACTTGTCTTGAACCAAAAACATGAACATTAAAATTTTACATTAACATAACCAAATAACATAATCATTATATATAAAACCAAAAGACCAAACACAGGTCAACAGCAAAAGACAAAACATATATAATTCAAAAAAGACCAAACATAGGCCAAAACAAAACCAAACATATATAAAAACCAAAAAACTTTCCTTAATGCAGATGATATAATTACTGGCTAGCACCAAGCTATTTTGTGAAGTTAACAAACTGGGTGTACCACGATTTCCATGCTGCTTTGATTGTCAATGCCTCCTCCTATGAGATTAACATATTCAAACCAGAGTAAGAAGCTTCAACGAGTGTACCTCACGAAGCCTCCTTTACCAATTACTTCATCCATTATATATTTATTTAGTGTTTTGTGGACCAAGAGATCCATGGAGACATGACATTACTTGGGTTCTCATTTCCATCACTACAAAATTGCACAACAATTTAGTCAGTTTAAACGCTTTAGAAGTGGCCACTGCTAAGTTCAACAACATAACCAATACTTGTCTATGTTAAGCAAAGGAGACACATAAGACGAGCACATAAGACCCAGCGCCATCATCTATTGAATGTAATACTAAGCACATTCATTTGAGGGTAATCATTTATAAGCAATGATATAAAGAGAATAAACTAAGGAGAAATCACCTGTCGTCAAGGAAAGATAATCTTAAGGTTCTAAGAGCAAGACCAATAATGGCAAGAGGTCGGGTGATAAGTGTAACTCCTGATTCCACAAAAGGGCAAAAACAGAGATTAAAAGGATTATAAATCAAAAACCAAGATTTCTCATTCAGAAAAGTAAGGCTTTGACATACCCAGAACGTAAACTAGAGTACTATCCACAAACAATCAGATGGAATCAAAATCAACACCACAAATAAGTATATAGAAACAGGTGAAAGAAAGGCTAAGATACTAGTAGAGATTACATTTGAGGCGGCTTATCCATTTAAAGAAAGAGCGAGGGAAGGCGAATCTGTAGAAGAACTCAGCCAAAGAACGAGGATGCGTCGAGCAGTCTACCTCTTACACGGGTATCAAATACGACGGGAAAGAGGAGACGAAGATGAGAACCTAACCAATTATCAACCAAACAATCACAATCCTTTCAAACCCACAACAAAATAAATAAAAAAAATGGGAGAAAGAACATACCTTCTACACGGAAGGAATGGAAGGCGGAGTCTACGGTTCTCGATTTTGTCGCCGACGGAAGCAAATGGCGACTGGAACAAGCCATAGGAAAGCAGGAGCAGTTGATTCGGTTGATTTCATCGGATCTAGGGTTATGGGACCGATTTGGGGGAAATGACTAAATGAGAGACACAAAGGGGACGGGAAGACCGGAAAAGAATCGGTGAACGCGGTGGACTTCTCGAATTAATCGGTTCTAGGGTTTAGAGGAGGAGATTGGATTTCAATTTCAATGAATGTTGGGAAAAATGAAAACGAGAGAGTGACTCGGGAAAGATGGACGCGCGGGTCAGATTATGGATCCGGGTCGTAGGTGTGTCGGGTCAAATAGTTTAGGTTGGATCCTGTAAATATTTGGTTTCATTAAGTGCAATTTTGATTTTCACCACGTTTTTGATTAAAATATAATAAAAAGATAATGTTTTTAATAAGTGGGACAATATAGAATAATCATAAGAGTTACTAGGTCAATACAGAATAGAGTCCAATTGTAGTTCCGATCTGCCTGTGCTCCTTGTTGTTGTTGTTCGCGCATAATCCTTCAGATGTTTAGCATGTTAATTGCAACATTGATTAGCATTAAAAAGTGGAAACTTGATGTTTATTGAACATTCAATGTAAGATGATCTTTCTTTCTGTTGGTCCTTTCATATTCTCTCTGTTAATCGATTTGTTGTCTTAAAAGCTGAGCGCCTGAGCCGCTGAGCCTTTATATACATTTCCTGTTAAAGTTTAGATTTTGATGTGTTGTGAATAATCTGATAGTTTCTTGGGTGTTGATCTTTGAAGTTTATAGCTTTCTTTGTTAGTTCTTTGCTATT
This sequence comes from Brassica carinata, assembly GCA_016771965.1. Taxonomy (NCBI): domain Eukaryota; kingdom Viridiplantae; phylum Streptophyta; class Magnoliopsida; order Brassicales; family Brassicaceae; genus Brassica; species Brassica carinata. The sequence continues at coordinate 45,022,138 of CM028687.1, read as the reverse complement.
AGAGACATATGTTTGGTTTTGGTGTTTAAAAGGCTGAGATTTTTATTTATACAATATACATCTTCTTCATGTGGTTAGTGGTGATGGGGAGAGAACCAGTGGACAAACACATGGATAAGAACCCAAGCAGCGGTATCACAGGAAATTCAACTGGATCAGCAGAGGTTCAGGATTGCACTGATCACAACTTGGTTTCCCATGATATATCTGGATCCCATACATCTTCTTCTGACCATAAGAAGAAGCTAAACAAACCTTCACCTATGAATTACACTGTTCCAAAGAAGAAATGCTATTTCTTCAGGATCAAGAGGTTCACAGGTAATTAAAAACCTTTATGGGACTTGTAGTAAAATGGTGACTGAACTAGCTCTGCTGTTTTTGTTTCACAGCCAAACTCACCTCTAACTGCTAGGAAGACAATAAGAGATCACAAGAAGTATCGTGATGATGAAGAAGATAGTTTCTCAGTTGCTTCCTCGTATCCTTTTTAATTGTATTTGTTTTTATTATTTAACCACTACAGAACCTTTTTGCCTGGTCCTTAGCCACCATATATGCATAAAACAGCTACATCTGTAAGAAGTATTAAACCAAGGTAACAATTGGACTTGCTCCAACGTTTAGCAGCACATCGCGGGTAGAGAGACGTAAAGAGGTATTTGGTAACAAACATGGCTCTCCTTAGAGTTGTTCATTTCCTCTTCCGTGTTGATCAACATATTATGCTTTCAGTTTTACAAGAAACTAGAGGAGAAGCAGAAAGCACTCGAGGAAGAGAAGGGAGAAAACGAGAAAAGGCTTAAGGTAACAACAACATTTTATATTGAATTAATAGTGTTTTATCTTCTATTATTGAGCATTCTGAAAAAAACATTTGAAAATGTATTATTGTTATTCAGGAAGAGCAAGAAGTAGTAACTAAGCAACTCCGGAAGAACATGGTTTACAAAGCTAATCCTGTACCAAATTTCTACTACGAGGCTCCTCCACCGAAACTTCCATTGAAGAAGGTATTGAAACAAAACCATTTTCACTTGGCCTTTGCTTCCTAACATTACGTGGTTGTTTGATCACAGTTTCTGTTGACTCGGGCTAAGTCACCAAACCTTAACCGTAGAAAGAGCTGCAGCGAGACAGTTAACTCATCATATCAGGAGATGAAAGGGAAGCATTGTGCTCGACGTAGACACAGTGTAGACGGTTGCAAGGAAGAATCCAAAACGAGTAATAATATCCCAAGGACTCCAAATGTGAAAAAGTCCACAAAGGAAACACCAACAGAGTCTGAAGAAGTTTATGGAAAAAACAAGAATGGACATGAGGAAGAGAGGTAGGTGAGAAATGCATAGCTGTTGTTTGTATGTGAAGCTTAGTTATAGTTTCCGTCTTGATTGAAGAAGTAAATTGTGAGGTGGGGGAGAACAGGTTTTGCGCAATGCTCTGCAGATCGATTGTTCTAGATTTGATTGCTTAAGCAACTACTCTCACTTTCATATTATCTTTTCTTTAATCTGTTTGACAGTTATCAAAAGTTCAAAAAAAAAAAATCTGTTTGACAGTTGATGGGAAATGTATATTGTTGTTTCAAAATTAAATTATGATAGTTCTGTGAAATATACGACTTATAAGGAGATTAAATGTAACATCTTTTTTTCTCTCTAGAACTAGAACATCATGTCAATGAGCCTGATGCAGATTCGAAAGCTAGAGTCTCAGACCAGAGATTCAATCTTTGATATCTCCAATCTATGGCATTCGCCACTCTCGTTCTCATGTTCCAAGAGCTGTTGTTGAATGTCATAAAAAAATTGTTGTTAGTCTCTTAGCTAGATGAAAATGGGAAATTTTGATCATTCAAATGCTAGGTTTAGGTGCTTTTCTATGCTCATGTCTCCTGATTCAGTTCCAGCATTATCCTTTTCGATGGAGATTTTGCCGAACTGTTTTAGTCCGGACTTGAAGATTTCAAAACATACCCCAACTAAATTTCTTTAACCTTTTATATTTTCAATTTTTCTACTCAAATTAATACATTATCTAAATATTTTGTTTATTTTAATATAGTAACTTTTAAAACTGTATTCAGTTTAAAATTTCAATTATATTTGTTTTATTATTTAACCACTACAGAACCTTTTGCCTGGTCCTTAGCCACCATATATGCATAAAACAGCTACATCTGTAAGAAGTATTAAACCAAGGTAACAATTGGACTTGCTCCAACGTTTAGCAACACATCGCGGGTAGAGACGTAAAGAGGTATTTGGTAACAAACATGGCTCTCCTTAGAGTTGTTCATTTCCTCTTCCGTGTTGATCAACATATTATGCTTTCAGTTTTACAAGAAACTAGAGGAGAAGCAGAAAGCACTCGAGGAAGAGAAGGGAGAAAACGAGAAAAGGCTTAAGGTAACAACAACATTTTATATTGAATTAATAGTGTTTTATCTTCTATTATTGAGCATTCTGAAAAAAACATTTGAAAATGTATTATTGTTATTCAGGAAGAGCAAGAAGTAGTAACTAAGCAACTCCGGAAGAACATGGTTTACAAAGCTAATCCTGTACCAAATTTCTACTACGAGGCTCCTCCACCGAAACTTCCATTGAAGAAGGTATTGAAACAAAACCATTTTCACTTGGCCTTTGCTTCCTAACATTACGTGGTTGTTTGATCACAGTTTCTGTTGACTCGGGCTAAGTCACCAAACCTTAACCGTAGAAAGAGCTGCAGCGAGACAGTTAACTCATCATATCAGGAGATGAAAGGGAAGCATTGTGCTCGACGTAGACACAGTGTAGACGGTTGCAAGGAAGAATCCAAAACGAGTAATAATATCCCAAGGACTCCAAATGTGAAAAAGTCCACAAAGGAAACACCAACAGAGTCTGAAGAAGTTTATGGAAAAAACAAGAATGGACATGAGGAAGAGAGGTAGGTGAGAAATGCATAGCTGTTGTTTGTATGTGAAGCTTAGTTATAGTTTCCGTCTTGATTGAAGAAGTAAATTGTGAGGTGGGGGAGAACAGGTTTTGCGCAATGCTCTGCAGATCGATTGTTCTAGATTTGATTGCTTAAGCAACTACTCTCACTTTCATATTATCTTTTCTTTAATCTGTTTGACAGTTATCAAAAGTTCAAAAAAAAAAAAAAAAAAAAAAAAAAAAAAAATCTGTTTGACAGTTGATGGGAAATGTATATTGTTGTTTCAAAATTAAATTATGATAGTTCTGTGAAATATACGACTTATAAGGAGATTAAATGTAACATCTTTTTTTCTCTCTAGAACTAGAACATCATGTCAATGAGCCTGATGCAGATTCGAAAGCTAGAGTCTCAGACCAGAGATTCAATCTTTGATATCTCCAATCTATGGCATTCGCCACTCTCGTTCTCATGTTCCAAGAGCTGTTGTTGAATGTCATAAAAAAAAATTGTTGTTAGTCTCTTAGCTAGATGAAAATGGGAAATTTTGATCATTCAAATGCTAGGTTTAGGTGCTTTTCTATGCTCATGTCTCCTGATTCAGTTCCAGCATTATCCTTTTCGATGGAGATTTTGCCGAACTGTTTTAGTCCGGACTTGAAGATTTCAAAACATACCCCAACTAAATTTCTTTAACCTTTTATATTTTCAATTTTTTCTACTCAAATTAATACATTATCTAAATATTTTGTTTATTTTAATATAGTAACTTTTAAAACTGTATTCAGTTTAAAATTTCAATTATATTTGTTTTATTGATAAGTTTCAAAAATAATTTTTAAAAAATTCAAATTCAAACTTAACACTGAATGAAAAATAAATAAATTACTATTTAATTTCAGAATATAAATTTAATTTAATTTTGAAAATAAAAATAAAATAAAAAATTGAAGGCTATCCAAAATTTAGTTTCTTTTATTCCTAAAACTTAAAATAAAATTAGAAATTTGTAAAACATATTTTGTAATTTGGGAGATTCTTAAATTTTGTTTAAAATTTATCAATAGAATAAATATAGTTTGAGTATTAGAATGGGCACAATTTTAATTTCAAAATTTAAAGTGAATTTTCAAGAACGATTATAAATTTTAACACTACTAAAAATCCCACATTGAAAATTTTGTTATCAAAGATTTTAAAAAATATTATAAAAAGATAAAAATGAATCACATGATTAGGAAATCTCACTTAATGTATAGTCATAGTAAAATATACTATATATCTATGCTAATATCATTTAAATTTAATTATATATCATAAAAAATGGATAAAAGCAATTATTTAGATATTTTTTATAACATCTTATTTTATTAATATCAACTGAAATTTAACAAAGTGTCAGAATCGAAACATACAACAAATACATTTTTAAGCTGAATATGATAATAGAAAATCAATAACACGATGCTTCCTAACTCACTTTGCACGATAGACTGATTCGCTAATTTTTCTGTCGTTATTCTCGGTCTTATATGATCTTGTGTTCGGCTATCTTCCATTGTGATCCAACTCCTTTTATCACTTAATAAATCAGGAGGCACGATTCATCTGCTACATCGTTGCTCATTCCATATACTCCCGCTGCAGGAGATAACATGCTTTGTTGTAGTCCATCTCCATACCATACATAATTCCTCGAACTGACATTGATAAGTACGTAACCTCATTGTCTTCCTCTCCATATCCTCATATAATCAATCCCTTGTTCTTCTTGTTGTGCTCAGAACATATAATAATATGTGATTTACTAAAGTCACGATCTTGATGAAAGAAAATACCAGTGTTGCCTTCATCACACCGTAGACCAAATAAAACATATTCCTTTGAAGTAATGGAGTCACCATGGTAAAAGAACATGATGTCTGCAATCAGCCATGACAGTTTAAGATTCCTTTTCTTGTTCCAAAGAACTTTCATTCTTCTCAAGAAATTCATTGGAGGGGTTAAACCGCTGTGCTTAGCAAGCCACAGAAACACGTCGACAACGCAGAACCGCCACGTTTTGTTTGCCGGAAGATCACACTCAACAATTATTGGGAAAATAGAAAAAAAAAAATTCATCACAGATATCTGATTCAAACTCCATAACCGCCTAATGAACCAATGGATACACAGGAACCTGTTTGCCGATGAAGACATCACACGAAGGCCACATGAAACGGAGAGACAGAGTAAGATAATACACATCGCTTGATTTGATATCAAGTGGACGACAATGATTTCAACGAAATCATACTTATTGACTCAATCTAGAGACACTACGATTGTTTAGATTTTTGTTTTTATAACAGCACTTTTATTTACTTAAATTGATTGTACATAGTCCACATGAAGCAAATTACTTATTCCTAATGGTACATACGCATGAAATATAAAAGGCACTCCATCCACTATACTCTTTGCTAATTTATCAGCCACTTTGTTTGAATTCCTCCCAATCCATTGACATGTAATGCTCTGGAATTTTCCCATCCAAGCTCTGATCTCTCGTGTCCAATTGTAGTACCCGAAATGACGACATTTATTGTTAATAATGTCCACCGCTTTTTGACAATCACTTTCAATCATGAGATGAGTTATTCCCGAGCTCCGACAATGTTGTAACGCCATTAAAATAGCCTGTAATTCACTTTCAAGTGCATTGTGCGTTCTACTTCCTCTTGCTTGTACTGAACCTTTATAAGTCCCACCACTATCTCGAATAACCCAGCCGCAGAGCTATGTATATGTGTATTAATGAAAGATCCGTCAGTGTTGCACTTAAACCAATCGTGTTGAGGTCGTTTCCATCGGTGAGCTTCTGTTGATCTGTTTTGCCAATCCTGTGGGGTCCTTCGATTCTTACCAATATACTCATTCTGTTTCCATTCCATAGCATCATTCTTGGCGTAGCGAATAAGAGATCCCCAATGTGTTTCTTTACTTTGGAATATAAGAGTATTTATACTCTTCCAAAGTCTCCACAAAATCCAAACATGAAGATCTTGGAAATGAAGAAATATTCTTGAAAGACAACTCCGCAAGCATTCAGCTATCTTTTCCTCCAAAGACGCTGTTGAGCTATTAATTATCATATTTGATATTCCCGAAGCACGCCAAATTCTCTTTCCATATGGAAACCCCAAAAATATATGATCCTCTGTTTCTTCAGCACTACAACAATGTCTACATTGAGCATCTCTAACAATATGTCGTCGTTTCAAGTTGCTCCCCGTTGCTAGACTACGAGTTAAGAGTCTCCACAATAAATTTTTCAGTTTTTGAGGAGCTTCTGTTTTCCATACCTGTTCCTTAAGATCCACATTACCATATGTGGGCAAGATTGGTGTAGTGTCTGGTAAATGTGAACCCAGCCAATAACCTGATCATACTGTATACAAGCCATCTTCATTGTAATGCCATCCCAGTAGATCTTGTTGAGCCATAGGACTGATTTTCAGAGCCAAGATCTTTGAGACATCGTCCTCTACCACACACTGTCGTAGTTTCTCTTCATTTCATTGTATGGTATTTACATCCAAGACTCTTGCACCTTTATCCCATTTCGAACCACTCCAATTGGTCTTGGTGGTCGCGGTGGTTGGTCAGAAATCCAAGGATCCGACCACATATTCACATGCGATCCATCTCCTATAATGTATCACAATCCTCTTGTCAAAAGATCTCAGCCATGGAGTATAATGAATTTCTCAGATGAGCAATTTTTTCTTCTGCATTATTTCTATTATGTCTTTTCCAAATAGAAATTTGTTGTCGACATCTACTGAGTCTCTGAGATAGTGGAGTATTAACAAATTGGGATTGTCCAGATACTCCCCATCCACGAAGTACTGATGCAGAAAAACCTTCTTTATCCATCATGCGACTGTCAAAACTAAAAAGTCTTGGTGATCTCTATCTTTCTGTTGCAATATAAGTTACCAGTGGTCAATGATCAGATTCTCCTATCTCAAGAAATTCTGTTTCAGACACTGGAAACTTCTCAAACCAAGCCGGTGTTGCCATCGTACGATCCAAACAGCACTGAACCTGATGTGTTCCTCTTTGTCCCACCCAATAGAATTGTTGTGAACAAACGCGAATTAACTTTGAAGAAAGCAAAAGAGAGCAAAACGTATTGAGGCAAATACCCGTTTAGGGTTTCTTATTATTATGTGAATGAATAATCTTACAAACACTTAGACCCATATTTATAGCAGCCTTAAAACTCGATTTACTTTTCCCTATAAGAATACATACTTATCTAGAAAAAGTAAATTTTCCTAAACCGAAAAGGTGTACCGTACCACGAGTGCTGGGCTTTTACTGGTGCACAGAGATTTAAAACACACAGATGCAACAAGAATCTATTGCCAATTGTTGATAAATCCTCAAACTCACAAACACTCAACATATGTCTAAAATCTTGAAAAGAAGCCTCTGAACGTACACGTCCTCCTGACTTCTCTTGGTTACCTCGTATCTCATTAAAATCTCCCATAGCAAACCACGTATGATGTCTCAGTGCGGGATTATGGTGACCATAAACGAAAGAATAGAAGAACTGAGTTCCATTAAAATCAACTTTACAATCAATAAGCTGAGAAGACTGACTGAGAACACATAATTGAACTGACTGCTTAGATAAAAGAACCAAACCACCTCCTGCTCCTACAGGTGTTACAATAACTGAAATGGGAAATCCTAGTTGAGCTGCTATATCTCTAACGTAGTCATCTTGCTGCTTCGTCTTTGATAGGCACAGAATGTCCGGGAGATACTTTCTGTTTATCTCCTTAAGGCGTCGAACCGTCGAGTCGGTACCCAGTCCTCGACAGTTCCAACAGACTGTCTCATGGAGGCAGAGGTGGTTCTGGGCCCATCGCACCTCTTCAGTTGTCTCAACTCTCTGATCATTTCCTGTCTCTGTCTCAGCATCAAGAATCGTTATGTTGCTCTTCTTACGTTTACCATTACTGCTGCTAGCCTTACCCATCACTTTCTGAGTAGCCTTTGCTTTGTTTTCCATTGCAGTAGCCATCCAAGCCTTCCTTTTGAGAGACTTCTCCATTGGACCGTCCTCCATATTGTAAAAAGCAAAGGAGTCAGTATCATCAGTGTACATTGTTTTCATACTATTCCGGTCCAAAGCTCATCGTCATCAGCTTCCTCTTCCATTGCTAAAATGTTTCTCTCATACTCTTCCTGCACAGGATCCACCGGTTCGACTTCCTTCTGATGACCTCCTGGTGCTTGATCTCCTTCCTGAACTCCATCTCCACCCACAGCATGGTCATCGATCTCTTCAATAATGACTCTTTGGTTTGGAACGATCTCCACATCTTCGTTGTCATCTCTGCTACCATTGTCCCCATCATCTTGATCCGGACCACCATTTTGAATCAGACAGGCACCAGAGTCGTGTGTTATCATGCCACAGGTTTCGCAGAAACCCCTGAGCCTCTCATAATAGAATCTGAGCAGCGTGTTGATCCCAGGTGCAAACTGAAAATTGCGTTGAAACTTCAGAGGTTGAGTAACATCTCAGTTGAGTCGGATCCTGACAAAGTCTTGTCTACCACCAGTTTCTTCATTGTAATCCATCTAGATATACTGAGCCATGCGTCTAGCAATGTTGACAATAACCTCTCGATTCATGTACTGGAACAGAATGCCTCTGACTTGGATCCAAAAAAGAATATAGTCCAGTAACCCCATATCCATTAAAGGAGTCCACCGCTGGAGAACTAACATTATGTCTGCATACGCCCAAGGACCCCTTCGAAGAACTCCTTCCATGGCCTCTTCTGATAGGAACACAAATTGAAATCTCCTCCTTCAATGATTCGACCACGAACCAAACCTTCAAAGCCCCAATTTCGCGGCATGGTAGCCATAATTGCTCGGATGTTTTGTTTACGGGACATCACCAGACGCCCAATCAAGATGAATCGGTTCTCCTCCGCCGCCTGTCTCACGACCCCAGGGGGCAAGACAAAAGGTGCTTCATCACACCCGAGATTGATATCTTGTAGAGCCCTTCGGATATTGTCCGCCATAAGGAAATTGCTAATGAAATAGTACCAATTGAGATAAAGAAAATTTGAGAGTAGATGATGAAAAAACCAGTAAAGTTTCCATCTTTTCGATTGGTATTTATAGAACCTTATCCAAAGAGGAATCAAACCCACTTCATCACGATTTCTTGTAGAGATCATGGAGATACATGGCATCGTGGTCAGTACTGGCAAAATAACCAACCCTCTGCTAGAGTAATCACCTTCAACCACCCATACGGTGGCGAGAATCTCCAGGGAAAATAACCATTTGAGAATTGCCTTTTTTGTCGCCATATTATTTTGAAATTTTTTTCCTTTACGTTTCATTTGAGAAAAGACCGGATTATGATTGTTTAGATTTATATACCATAAAGTAATTGTAAAATAGTCACTGAAGAGAAAAATGACTAAAATAGGTTTTATTAAAGAATAAATATATATATTTATAACTATATGGTTAATTAATCTATATTTTGGTTAAGAGTTGTTGCACAAAAAAAGTTAGGATGTAAGAGATGGGTTCTCGTGGTGGAGTTAAAAAAAAAAATTTTGAAAAAAAATATTAAAAATTTTAAAATAATTTTTTAAAAATAGTTTCAAATTTTTTTTCAAATTTCAGAAAAAAATTAAAAATATCAAAAAAGAAATTAGAAAAAATGTTTGAATTTGAAAAATATAATTCGAATATTATAAAAAATTATTATTTTCAGTTTTATTTTTATTATTTGTTTAAATAATTATTTATATTTATATATTTATACAGTAAAGGTAAAATGTTTTTTTTATCTCTTTAACGAATTTTTTTTTCTGTGAAAGTTTTTTGGTGATAAAAATTTAATGATTATTTGTGAAAATTAACCTATTTAATATCGAATATAAATATAATATTATCTAGTCGTAATACGGGAGAAACTGACTACCTTTTTAAACTCTGCGATACACAAATTCTAGACACAGTCTCTATCTCCCACTCTTTCACTCTCGCTACTGGATATTTCATTCAAGAAACTAACTGAGTCCATAATGAGTGAACTCACTCTCGGAACCCATCATGCCACGCCTGCGTCACCAGAGACGACGACATTTCTCGATTTGCTCCGACTCCAGATGGACGGCCATGATCACACCAGGAGAAAGAAACGGACTCTTAAGGAACGGCTAGGATTTAAACGAATCGGATGCTGCGGGCCCGCTTGGGGTCTCCGGTTATCTTATAACGCTCGCGCTAGAGATAGAGACGAACCATTCGAAACCGGACTCGTTTCCGAGTTGGATCACGTAACAGGTCGAATGAATCTCGCAACGGCGTTAGCGGCGGAGAGGCATTACCAAAGAGAACCAACGTCATCGTCTGGGAGCTCGACGCCGTTACCTGTGTCGTTAATGAGATTGCTCGAGGAAACGGCGGAGAGGGTCGTCGCCGATGGGAAGGAAACGGAGAGAGTGACGGCGTCGTCGACGGTTAAAGGTAGTGATTCAGTGTGTTGCGTGTGCATGGGAAGGAAGAAAGGCGCGGCGTTTATCCCATGTGGACACACTTTTTGCAGAGTGTGCTCTCGAGAGGTGTGGCTGAATCGAGGATCGTGTCCCCTCTGTAACCGTCCGATCATCGAGATCCTCGACATTTATTGAAAATTTAATCGTGCACGTGACTTCAGTGATGGTGTAATGCGTCTAGAGATTCACGAGAGTGTTAATTACGTTTTCTATGTTTCCCTTATTGGAAATTGGAATAAATATTATTGAAGTTCAAGAGTAAACTATACTCTAGCATGTCATGTCGTAGTGTTTGGTCCGAAATTAGTTGCAGGCTTGCAGGCTGCAGCCATGTCATGATCCTCTTGAGGTTCTTTTTTTTTTGGTAAAATGTTGAGATCCTTATACTTTACGAAAATATATATCAAAACATTAGATATTGTGTTAGGCTCAAATCAAGCATTTATTGAAGTGACTGGATGGTAATTGTAGAGTAAACTTTTACTCTAACTTTTGTTTTACTCTGTATTCAGCTAAAAAGCTACCAATCAAGTTAAATGTTATTCTTTAACTTTTATTCTGCATTACTGTTGATAAAGTGGGAAAAGCACTCTATGTTTTACTCTCAAGTTTGTTGGAGAAATATAATTAAACTGGCTTCTGTTTCTTTTTCATGTTTTCACCTTTTAATATTTACTCCAGTTTTCACCTATTTATTTACTGTATATTTCTCCAAAGTTTACCAGTCACAACAAGTGATTCATCTTGAAAAAACAACAACACCACCAATTCAATCACGTGAGGAAATGAACTGAATTTTTTTTTAAAAAAACTACATGCTGTTCCTCATCAAATAACTGGGGAATCATCTTATGCATCTAACAAGAAGTGGATTTCTTAGAATGGTGTTGCTTAAAATCATCAGTAACCTGTAGATCAATCAAGCTGGTCTCGCACTTGAAGAAAATGTGCACATTGCTCATCATCTTATATTGAGTTATTATTTATCCATTTACAACTTTCTCTCAGTTTATGGTTTTTCGAACCCAAAGCTGGGATGTGACACGGAAAATTAATGACACAATACTGAACATGTAAAACTGATTATTGGTGCTAAATGTATGTAAAAAAAACTAAAACTATGAAAATAAACACTTTTTACAAAATGATTTGTGTAAAGTGACTTTCGAGGAATGTTTTCTAAATATATATATATATATATATATATATATATATATATATATATATATATATATATATGTGTGTGTGTGTGTGTGTGTGTTATGAAATTTACAAAAATTTAGGATACTAACACATCTAGATCCATCTGAGTTGTTAGGAATTATTTATCGATTAGTATCTTAATTTCTGATACACATAATTTAATCAAAAAAAATCTGGCTTCTAATCAGTATATTTTGGAATGGAAAAAGTATTCCACAATTTCCATTATCAATCAAAGAGGTTTACGATGTTGTAAGATATTTCTACATATCGAACAACGTCTCACCATATTCCTTAGATTTCTTATACTCCAATCTTTCTCTAGCAACTTTCACTCTCTGTGTGTTAGGGTTCGGGTTCTTGTGCCTTGTACTTCTTCCATTTTGTATCCAGCCAAGCTTGTTTGTTTCCTTTTGTTTTAAAAACATTTTTAACCCCACTTTATTTTTCATTGTAACATAAAATTTAGAATAAAAGATTTTCAATCTATTCTCTATTATATAATAGACAGGGGCGAAGCTAGACTTTTCTTTGAGCGGGTGCAAAATAATGGCGTAGGGGAAAATCGAACTCAGGTTCTTAAGAAATTATGGGTGCATCATAACTAAATTAGCCAATTCCAACACACCCATCCTCTATAAAAATTAGATATTTAAAATACAATGGATGCACGTGCACCCCCAATCGTTAACGTAGTTTCGCCTCTGATAATAGAGTATAAAATAGGTTTACTCTATTAATAAAATATTCATTTTTTATTTATTATTCTATATTTCTCTCTAAAATATATTATCACTGATACCAATTCTATTATAAAATTACTTTATTTTGGAAAATTATAGAGCAAACTATTAGAGATGATCTACTACCAAACTGGCATGGGAAACATAATTACCATGCTTTGTTCTGCTTTATTGGGCTTGATATAAGCTTATAGCCAATCTGTTACTTACTAATTTTAAGTCAGTAGAACTGATCCCACACACAGGTAGAAAGAATTTAGAGCGAATTCCTAAGCGAGTATTTCTGCAATATTTTTATAGGTTTAAAACTTTTGAGAAGTTTTATCTTGCCCTTCATGTTTTAGCACTTGCATGTAAAAGTTTGGGTTATATGCCATGATTTGTTTAACAATTGTTATTATTCATGGTTTTACTAACAAATCAAACTTTGTTGTTTTATTTTCTGGGATTTTATGTGTATTCATCTTTTCTTTTCTTTTTTGTTATAGAAATTTTAAGAACGACATAGTTATATATTGTATTTGAAGTTTAATTTTTATGCGTAAAATATAAATAAAATTATAATAATCAATAAAATTATAAAATAAATAACAACTAAAGTCTTAAAAATCCAATTCAATAATAATATAAAAAAAATTTAAACTCAATATTCGTCTAACAAATACAGTCTCGAAGCTTCTAAATCCAACATGCCATTTGCATGGTGTTTCCCAAACCAAAGAAAGTCTCTCCCACACAAATAATGAGACAAAAATCCAAAATATGCAAAAATTATTTATTTTCTACAATTTTTTTTTTTGAAACTAAAGAATATATTTTCTAGAAAAAAGTTATTTCCACATAAATTATAGAGTTAGAAAGAAACAATTAAAAGGTTCCACAAATTTATAGATTTTCAGCAATCTAGGCAAAATATCAAATCAGTAACCGAAAACAATCCTTGCCTCACACGAGAACATTTGTCGATTCTCTGACGGTTACCTTCACCACACAATACATCCTTGTTTGATCAATTTTCATGAAAAGGGAAGGGGTATATATGTCATTTAACTCCCACGCTCGACGATTATAAGAAAACGCACTGAGTTTGTTTCTCTGGATAACAAAAATGGCAACGGTACCTTCGTTCAGCCAATTTCCCTGCAAAACCCTACTCTCAAGCCCTTCAAACTCTAAACATCAATCCAAACCTCCGATTCTATTGCCCATTAGCTTACTCAATCGGCGACCTCAGGTTGGAATCGCTGTTCATCGGTCAGATTTCAAGGTCCGAGCCAGTGACGTCAATGACGAGTGGGGTCCGGACTCCAAGGGCCCTGGCGGCGACGTCGACGACGAGTGGGGTCCCGAGAGAGGATCGAGCTCATCGGTGGGGGAGAAAGAAGCAGAAGAAGCCATCGAGTCTGCGGAGGAGACGGAGCGGCTTAAGAGAGTGTTAGCGGATTCTCTGTACGGAACGGATCGAGGTCTAAGCGCGTCGAGCGAGACGAGGGCGGAGATCAGTGAGCTGATAACGCAGCTGGAGTCGAAGAACCCAAACCCAGCCCCGAACGAAGCTCTGTTTCTCCTCAACGGCAAATGGATTCTCGCGTAAGTTTATATCGACTCACTTTTCTTTTCTTTTCTTTTTTATTTTCCGATGGAATTTATGTAATTCTGATTTTAATGCGTCTTCAAGTTGGTTTGACTTAGATACGAAATCATCCTGCAATGACAAAGAAATAATTTATTATACGAACCAGGAAGATGATTTAAAAACTAGTTATATATAGTTCGGGATAAAATTGTTACATAATCATTGTTATATTCTGAGAAAAAATTGGAAAAAATCCTTATAAGATTATCACTCCACTAATGGCTATAAACTTATTATTGTCCAATCTTATACGTGTGACAATGTATGAAATATCCTAATATTCATCTTTGTCCATAGTTGGTGTCTTATTAAACTGGATTAGTGTGAGGGCCTATTCTGAGATTTAGGCGGCTTGAAATAATTATGGATTAAGAACGGGATGATCTACGTATATATGTTTTAGGTATTTCGAAATGGGATGATTTATACGTATTATTAGTATTTAAAATTTGGAGGTTAAGACGAATGAAGTTTTACCGGCTCCTGAGTTTATATTGGTTATTTTGATGCATCACTATATAATAATTGATCATAGTTTCCAGGATAATTTGTAGTTTTTTTCCTGAGAAACTCAGACTAGTGTTTGTTTGTGGCTATACTGTTAAAGTAGAATCTTTGCGTTTTGAACAAAGAACTTGGCTCCGACTGGTGACATATGATTTGCAGCATGATTTGCAGTATGATTTGTAAGTCGATGTAACTTGCAGTAAAAATTATGTGGTAAAAACTGTAAGTTTATGTGGTAAGTTTGCAGTAAAAATAAGAGTTAACATTTGTTTAAAACTATTGACTGGTAACCTTTTTGATGTATAAGTTGCATTATGAATTTTTTAATTAAAATAAATGAATATATAAACATATATAAATAAGTAAAATATTTATTAAAAACAAATAAATCATTAAGATATTTAAAAATATTTTAAACAAGTATTAAATTTGAAAATAAAATTCAATATACATTATTTTCTAAATATTATAATCTAAAAATAATATTTATTTGAATATCAATAATAAAATAAAGTAAATGAAATAATAATAATAACTTGACCCTTAAATTAAAAAAAAATCCAATACAATAAAAAAATTATAAATGTTCATTCCAAATCATGTTTGCAATCTCATCTCTTACGTTGTTCATGTATTGACCCTCCGATGTTATTTCTTCCTCTTCAAGTCTACTAAGCTCTTCTTCTTCAATCCGTCGTCTTTGTTGTTCTTGACCACTGCTATCTCTATCTTCAAAATCAGCATCTGGAATTTTGTGAAGCCTGATAAAATTGTGAAGAACCATTGTTGCATGCACAATTCTATTTTGGGTCTTTACGTCATAGCGAGGCAAGTTATCAAGGATTGTCCATTTCTTTTTCCAAACTCCAAATGTTCTTTCGATGACTGAGCGAAGTGATGCATGCCATTTATTGAACAATTCCTTCTTGTTCCTAGGAGGACCGTCATCAAATTCTGAAAGATGATATCTTATATTTTCTCTACTGCTTCCTCGTATGGGGCTAGAAATCCTCGTCTATTGGCATATCGGAATCAACAAGATAGTATTTGCACGGAGGAGGTTTGGGGAATCTGAGGTCTCCATCTATTGCATCTTGCAATACCAATGAATCATGTGTAGACCCGGATGCACCTAGCCAGGCATAAGTGAAGATCATGTTTATATCACATATTCCCAATATGTTTAAACTTGTTTGTCCATGCCTATCCCAGTATCCAACTGCATCACTACCTCCAACCTTAACTCTGACATGTGTTCCATCTAGTGCCCCAATAAATCCACTAAAAAAAGGCCAATAATTTGAGTTTTCTCGTAACTTACGCGGATAAAGCTGGAGTGATGCCATCGTTGGTGTCTTTAAATACTCACATGCAAGACTCTCCACTGCATCCAACACTTGATGAAACTTTCGATAGACAGTCTCTTGAGAACGACCAAAAGACAATCCAACGTACCGTTCGCGAATCATTTTAGGCATGTAGCGAAATATTGCCACCATCTCAACAACACTGATATTATCAGTACTCTTTAGGTTGTAACGTTGCTCCAATGTTGTGCATAGGTATTGAAAGGCTTCTGGATGCATCCTTAACATGTTCATACAGTGGTTTGGACTATTACGAATATGAGTTTTGAGATTTCGCCAACCCAGTCCCCGTTCTAATACCATTGGTCTCTTGGAAAAATGACGCTTGTAGTACTCCATCATAGGTTGTAGAAACATATCTATATACTCTTCATCTTCCAGATCACATAGTTCGAGCAGTTCTTCATCAGTAAGATTTTCTAAACCTCGAGAATATAATTCATTTAATCGTATGACCTGGAAAAAATATAAAAATTTAAAAATAATTAGAATAATGTTAACTATCATAAAAGATTTTAAAAGGATAATTTATTAACTCTAAAAATAAAACAGAAATTACTTTATTCTTATTAAAAAAAAATAAGAAAATAAAATGTTAATCATCAAGATTAATTCTTGTCTCACTCAAAAAACTCTTTACAAATACGCTCTCTCCCTACTTCTTTCGGTAACTTTTGTCTGTATCTAATTTTAGCCAATTCAATATCGAGAAGCTCCAAATATATCCCAATATGCTCATCTTCCCATATAATTTGTTTTTGTTTCTATAGTTATGTTAAAATAATTAAAATACTAAACTTCATATAAGTTAAAATGTAACATATCAATTATAAAATTTACCTTACGACGTGTAGTTCCACCGCCATCATCAGCACCAGCACCAGCATCATCAACATTTTCATTATTAGACATCTTCATCCAAAAAAAGTAAACAAAATTAATAAACATAAAAAGGTACTCTATTATTTTAAAACAATCTAAACAGCTAATATAATTTTCACGTAAAGAAGAAGAAGATAGAAATACTGAACATAAAGCATTGGTTTCTTCAAGTAAAAAATTAAATATATTTTTTGGAAGTAAAGAAGAAGAAGATAGAAATACTGAACATAAAGCATTGGTTTCTTCAAGTAAAAAATTAAATATATTTTTTGGAAGTAAAGAAGAAGAAGATAGAAATACTGAACATAAAGCATTGGTTTCTTCAAGTAAAAAATTAAATATATTTTTTGGAAGTAAAGAAGAAGAAGATCATAGAAAAACAGAAGACAGACCTTAAGTTTTTGGGTTTTGAAAGTGACTTGATTCCACGCTAACTTAGGGTCATATATATAGAATTTCGTGATTGGTATTTTTTAATTATTAAAGAAAATTAAAACTTAAGATTTTGTATGATAATTAGTTAAAAGTTTGAATAAATTCAAAAATAGAAACAAGAAAGATTATGAAAATCTTTGACTAGCACAAAATAGGTAGAGCAATGACACACGGTAATTTTCAAAAATCACTATTTTTGTTTTTATTTTTAAACAGAAAAACTAGCTAAATCTGTAAATCAACTTCTAATACATGGAATTTTGGTTGATGTTGGTTTAAGTTTTGATTTAGCAATTTTATAAAGGATCTAAGTCAAAATGCTAACTCAATGACAACACATGCTAAATCGAACTTAAAATCAAAAGATAAATTTAATGCATGATTGGTAACATTTTTGAGTTACAATCATAAATCAAACTTAATCAAGTCTAATACATGTCACCAATCAAAGCCCTTATCTTCATTGGTAATGTATTGCAGCTATACATCGTTAATGGGTCTGTTCCGTTGCTCTCGCAGAATCTCACCGTTGGTTAAAGTGGATGAGATCTCACAAACCATTGATTCCGATAGCTTCACCGTACACAACTCTGTCCGGTTCGCTGGTCGCTTGCCTCAACATCCTTTAGCACTAGCGCTAAGTTCGAAGTCGAAGTCCTAAGCGTCCAGGTTAAATCATCAATGACAACCTAAAACAACAGATGTCCAATACTCGTTTTTGCATAACCTAATTGATGGTTTTGTTTGCTTGTAGGTCAAGTTTGAGCAAGGCGTTATCGGGACTCCACAACTAACGGATTGATTGAAATCCGGAGTTCGTCGAGGTTCTTGGTCAGAAAATCGATCTCAACCCCATCAGAGGTTGCTTACATCTGTCCAAGACACGCTTCTTCAGTGGCTAGAACCATTTCAAGCCAACCACCGTTGAAATTCTCTTTGCCTGGAGACAGTGCACAGTCGTGGCTGCTCACGACTTATCTCGACAAAGACCTTGGATCTCTAGAAGCGATGGTGGAAGCGTCTTTGTGCTCATCAGAGAGGAAGCTCTCTCTTAAACCCTTAAGTCCTCGGTACTCACATCACAGCCGTATAGTAACATATATTGAACCATAAGTCTGTGTTAAGTGTTGTAAACTGTTATATACTTTACTACATACAATAGTTGGGGAGTTATGATGGATGTTGAATATATATATCCCTATATATTATTTGAGAAGCATTCCAACTTCTTTTTGTATGATAATTAGTTAAAAGTTTGAATAAATTCAAAAATAGAAACAAGAAAGATTATGAAAATCTTTGACTAGCACAAAATAGGTAGAGCAATGACACACGGTAATTTTCAAAAATCACTATTTTTGTTTCACTCAAAAACTCTTTACAAATACGCTCTCTCCTACTTCTTTCGGTAACTTTTGTCTGTATCTAATTTTAGCCAATTCAATATCGAGAAGCTCCAAATATATCCCAATATGCTCATCTTCCCATATAATTTGTTTTTGTTTCTATAGTTATGTTAAAATAATTAAAATACTAAACTTCATATAAGTTAAAATGTAACATATCAATTATAAAATTTACCTTACGACGTGTAGTTCCACCGCCATCATCAGCACCAGCACCAGCATCATCAACATTTTCATTATTAGACATCTTCATCCAAAAAAAGTAAACAAAATTAATAAACATAAAAAGGTACTCTATTATTTTAAAACAATCTAAACAGCTAATATAATTTTCACGTAAAGAAGAAGAAGATAGAAATACTGAACATAAAGCATTGGTTTCTTCAAGTAAAAAAATTAAATATATTTTTTTGGAAGTAAAGAAGAAGAAGATCATAGAAAAACAGAAGACAGACCTTAAGTTTTTGGGTTTTGAAAGTGACTTGATTCCACGCTAACTTAGGGTCATATATATAGAATTTCGTGATTGGTATTTTTTAATTATTAAAGAAAATTAAAACTTAAGATTTTGTATGATAATTAGTTAAAAGTTTGAATAAATTCAAAAAATAGAAACAAGAAAGATTATGAAAATCTTTGACTAGCACAAAAATAGGTAGAGCAATGACACACGGTAATTTTCAAAAATCACTATTTTTGTTTTTATTTTTTAAACAGAAAAACTAGCTAAATCTGTAAATCAACTTCTAATACATGGAATTTTGGTTGATGTTGGTTTAAGTTTTGATTTAGCAATTTTATAAAGGATCTAAGTCAAAATGCTAACTCAATGACAACACATGCTAAATCGAACTTAAAATCAAAAAGATAAATTTAATGCATGATTGGTAACATTTTTGAGTTACAATCATAAATCAAACTTAATCAAGTCTAATACATGTCACCAATCAAAGCCCTTATCTTCATTGGTAATGTATTGCAGCTATACATCGTTCGTGGGTCTGTTCCCGTTGCTCTCACGCAGAATCTCACCGTTGGTTAAAGTGGATGAGATCTCACAAACCATTGATTCCGATAGCTTCACCGTACACAACTCTGTCCGGTTCGCTGGTCCGCTTGCCTCAACATCCTTTAGCACTAACGCTAAGTTCGAAGTCCGAAGTCCTAAACGCGTCCAGGTTAAATCATCAATGACAACCTAAAACAACAGATGTCCAATACTCGTTTTTGCATAACCTAATTGATGGTTTTGTTTGCTTGTAGGTCAAGTTTGAGCAAGGCGTTATCGGGACTCCACAACTAACGGATTCGATTGAAATCCCGGAGTTCGTCGAGGTTCTTGGTCAGAAAATCGATCTCAACCCCATCAGAGGGTTGCTTACATCTGTCCAAGACACGGCTTCTTCAGTGGCTAGAACCATTTCAAGCCAACCACCGTTGAAATTCTCTTTGCCTGGAGACAGTGCACAGTCGTGGCTGCTCACGACTTATCTCGACAAAGACCTTCGGATCTCTAGAGGCGATGGTGGAAGCGTCTTTGTGCTCATCAGAGAGGGAAGCTCTCTCTTAAACCCTTAAGTCCTCGGTACTCACATCACAGCCGTATAGTAACATATATTGAACCATAAGTCTGTGTTAAGTGTTGTAAACTGTTATATACTTTACTACATACAATAGTTGGGGAGTTATGATGGATGTTGAATATATATATCCCCTATATATTATTTGAGAAGCATTCCAACTTCTTTTTGTAGCCACATGTCATCACTAGAATGATTCTTAGAATCATTAGAGAAATATGTTGGTCCATCTAATTATATAATAAGCTTTTATTAAACTAACAATAAATTCATCATTAATGTACTTTATTATTTCCTTAAATAAAATTCTGGAATTGCCTAATGTGGCTAAAGTATATATATATATATATATATATATATATATATATATATATATATATATATATATATATATATATATATATATATATATATATATATATATATATATATATATATATATATATATATATATATATATATATATATATATATATATATATATATATATATATATATATATATATATATATATATATATATATATATATATATATATATATATATATATATATATATATATATATATATATATATATATATATATATATATATATATATATATATATATATATATATATATATATATATATATATATATATATATATATATATATATATATATATATATATATATATATATATATATATATATATATATATATATATATATATATATATATATATATATATATATATATATATATATATATATATATATATATATATATATATATATTATAAATTACTAAAACTATTAATTCCACAATGAAAATTTGGTTATCAGTAATTTAAATTTTTTCTATAAAAGATACAAATGATCAAAAACACTATATGAGTAGAAATATCATTTAATAGACATTAATATTAAAATATACTAAAATATATTATCTATGTTAGTATCATTTAAATTTAATAACATATCCTATCAAATATAAAAAATATTTTTGGATTAATAAAATTGATTTATATGTTCGCACCAATTTAATTATATATTTAATAGTTCTTGACTTTTAATTATTTAATATATATTTATTATTTCATAATATGTAAAAATATTTAATACATAAAATAATTTATATATATAATGTTGATTCCATGCTTACTGTGTATTATATATATATTGTTTTAAATTAAACTATAAAATACAATATTTTAGTTTCAAAATTTACTTTGAACAATTTTTTGATAAAAGTTTTAGCGATCATTGACAACTTATTTTTTTAAATTAAACTATAAAATACAATATTTTAGTTTCAAAATTTACTTTGAACAATTTTTTGATAAAAGTTTTAGCGATCATTGACAACTTATTTTTTTAAATTATAAATTACTAAA
The DNA here is from genome assembly GCA_016771965.1 of Brassica carinata. Lineage (NCBI taxonomy): Eukaryota > Viridiplantae > Streptophyta > Magnoliopsida > Brassicales > Brassicaceae > Brassica > Brassica carinata. The sequence goes on along the minus strand of CM028687.1, from coordinate 45,000,479 downwards.
ACTATTAATTCCACAATGAAAATTTGGTTATCAGTAATTTAAATTTTTTCTATAAAAGATACAAATGATCAAAAACACTATATGAGTAGAAATATCATTTAATAGACATTAATATTAAAATATACTAAAATATATTATCTATGTTAGTATCATTTAAATTTAATAACATATCCTATCAAATATAAAAAATATTTTTGGATTAATAAAATTGATTTATATGTTCGCACCAATTTAATTATATATTTAATAGTTACTGACTTTTAATTATTTAATATATATTTATTATTTCATAATATGTAAAAATATTTAATACATAAAATAATTTATATATATAATGTTGATTCAGCGCAAAGTGATCTTAACTAAAGTATATATGACAATTAATGATTTTGAATAATAAAGATTTGATAAAATAGTGTATCTTATCATATTTGTTTAATTTTAAACTATTAAATAAATTAAACAACCACAATAACCATATAATAAAAATTTAGATTTGTATGTATATGTTATATTTTGAATTTTACAAACGGTATAAATTACTAAAAGCTGTTAAAAGTCTCACATTCAAATTTTATGATCCATGGTTTAAAATTTTTGTTATGACAAAATACAAATGATTACCAAAATTATATAAGTAAAAGTCTAATTTAATTAATTATTAATATTAATATATATATTGTTTTAAATTAAACTATAAAATACAATATTTTAGTTTCAAAATTTACTTTGAACAATTTTTTGATAAAAGTTTTAAGCGATCATTGACAACTTATTTTTTTAAATTATAAATTACTAAAACTATTAATTCCACAATGAAAATTTGGTTATCAGTAATTTAAATTTTTTTCTATAAAAGATACAAATGATCAAAAACACTATATGAGTAGAAATATCATTTAATAGACATTAATATTAAAAATATACTAAAATATATTATCTATGTTAGTATCATTTAAATTTAATAACATATCCTATCAAATATAAAAAAAAATATTTTTGGATTAATAAAATTGATTTATATGTTCGCACCAATTTAATTATATATTTAATAGTTACTGACTTTTAATTATTTAATATATATTTATTATTTCATAATATGTAAAAATATTTAATACATAAAATAATTTATATATATAATGTTGATTCCGCGCAAGGCGCGGATCTTAACCTAGTATATATATATGTTATCAACCAAGGTCTGGTAGAAGCCTAAGTCCGAAGGTCCATATTCTTATGTTTTTGTATTTTCTAGCACATATTGTATTAGGGTTTTGAACTTATGTAATTCCCTATATAAAGGGTTCCTTATTGTTTAATAAATAAATAGATTTTCTCTTTATTTTATAACATGTTATCAGCACGATGCTCTAACCCTAAGTTCCCACGAAATATTCTTCAACTCAGCCGAAAATCATCAAACCTTAAACGCAAAGGAATCTGTCTCGAAACTTCAAAGAGAACGTTCTCTCAAACCGTGAGGACCCAGAAAATGACCAGGATATCAAATCGAAGCCCTCGCCAAGACAAATCTGTCAGTGCAAACCGCTTGTCGATCTGACCACCGATGCGCCCTCACGCATAGATACAGTGTGCGCCGATTTGCTTTGAAATCCAAATCCGATTCCAACAAGGATTTTCTAGCCGAACTCAAATCCTGTACAAGATAAGTTTATCATACCTTAGTTGATTTATGTTATCTTGTTATCTTATGGCGTTCATGTTATCTAATGCTCCTCGTATTGTTTCATGAGCCGAGGGAATTAAAATCTAATATCAACAAGGAATTCAAGCCGAGAGGAGTTGCTGCCCGTGCGATCAAACTCTCTTTTCCATTCAGATCAAAAAGAGTTCATAGGTAAACTATCTCAAACTTTAAAACTACTTAGAGGTCGAGTTTAATGTAATTAAACTCGAACCATACAAGAGAGAACCGATCGCATATACCTTAATATGCGATCATATAAATCAAAATCGAACCAACTATAAATGCATAATTCGATTTATATCCTTATAAATCATATAGTATATGTTTAAAAATTAGTAAAACATGGTCATAAGTTTTAAACCTAAGAACTAATCTAAACCTAAACTCGCATGACATGAAAATCACATGTCATGTTTAAAACCGAAAATTGTATAAACCTAAACTATCTAATATGATTCTAATAATTCTAAAACTTGAATCATATACCTAAAACTATAGTTTCAGATCTTATTATGTCAATAGTCAGATCGCATACTTGGTATACTTGAAAAACCGATTCCTAATGTGTTTAGGAATCACTTTTGCTTAAACCTAAAAATCACATAGTTTTAAAATTAAAACCCCTTGATGAAAAATTTCTAAAACTTGTTTTCACATGCTGTTTAAAGCTTTAAAATCTGATTGTTTGTTTAAGAAAATCTGATTGCATGTTTTTAAAATTAGAAATCGCATGCTAGGCATAAAATTGCAAATCGCATGCTTAATTGAAATTTGATTTGTTTGATCACCTAATCACATGCTAGGATTATTAAAAAATGATTGTATGATCTGTTTGATAATAGAAATTACATGTTTAAATATTAGAAATTGAAACATAAACATTAAAACTGAAATTGCATGCTAAAACCTAGAACCCTTAAAAATAGGAAGGTTATTACAAGGTTGTTAGGGTTTTTGTCTTGGCCGATTTTATGCTTGTATAACTTGATATTTTTCATGCATAATTACATGTTTGAGGTTGCATAATTAGACTAAGAATAATTACATGTTCTTGTATTTAAATCCTATTAGAATTAGGATTTGAAATTTAACCTAAAATCTGATCGCATGTTTATTGGAATTTTCTGAAAATTTAAAACTTAACAAATTTAAATTAGAATTCCAGAATTTGATCATATGAAACCGGGATAAAATTTCATGATTAGATTGAAATTATTCATATGCTAATTTATTAAAAATCGATTAGACCTAGAAAATTGAAATCGCATGATCAAATCTTTTTAGAAATAGAAATTGCCTTGATCACATGCTACTGATTGAAATATGATTTGGTTGCTTGATCACATGATATGTTTAAAATCTGAATCGTATGTCTTAACCAAATCTGATTTGCATGCTTAAAACCCAAAATCTGATTTGTTTGATCGCCTAGCTCGCATGCTAAGAAATTAAAATCTGGATTGATTGTTAAAGATAAAATCCGATTGAGCATGGAATCTAGATTTAATTTGCTCAATCACATGCTCACATGAACCAAATCTGATTCGCATGCTTCAAACCCAAAATCTGATTTGTTTGATCGCCTAGCTCGCATGCTAAGAAATTAAAATCTGGATTGATTGTTAAAGATAAAATCCGATTGCATGCAGCATGGAACCTAGATTTAATTTTCTCAATCACATGCTCACATGATCCAAATCTGATTTGCTAGCTGATTACTTGATTGATAATGATGCCTTGCTTGTTTAAAACATAGAGATTGCATGAAATCCTATCCGCATGATTAAAAGCTTGGCCGTAGGATCAAAACTTCATCATATGCTAAACTTGATTCGATTACATTGCCTGGCCTATATGTGTTTTTAAAACTTGAATCATATGCTGAAAAATCTAGCAAATCCGAAACACATAACCAAATCCTAAAACTGTTTGGATTTGGGCCAAGACTATACATGTTCATATAAACATTTGTATGATTGTTTCTCAAAACCTTGGCCAAATGAAATCTTAGCCAAATTTAAGACATGATCACTTGTTTAAAACTTAAAATCTGATCATAAAATTACTCATTGGCCGAAATCTATAAGAATCCTAGAACCATTCGGATTTGGCCTGGCCGAAACTTATGTTTGGCCTAGTGAACAATCGCATGATCTTCAAAGCCTTGGCCAAATGTAGATGCTTGGCCTAGCTTAAATGTTGATCAAATGCAAAGTCTAAATCCTCTTGGCCAACCTTAAAGAAGACCGGAGAAGCAGCCAAAGATAAACATTATGATTTTCCTTGGCCACAAAGGTGAACCTTGGCCAAATAGGAAATCCCTTGGCCAAATTGAAATTTCTATTGGCCAAATATGAAATCTAGTCAAACTAATAGAATCTCTTGGCCAAATGTGAAACCTTGGCCAAATATGAAATCATCTTGGCCAAAATTCCTTGACCAAAGTCTTTTGAATAATCTATCTTGGCTGAATCTATATCTTAGACAATAATCTATTCAGACTTAATTTATTTCTGGTCATTTGTTGCACACTTTGATTTATTTAATGCATGATGTTTTCAAAATTATTTTCTAAGGAAACAAAATTTGATATTAAATTACCTAAGTTTGGGATTCAATACGAGATAAATGAATATTAAGTGTTATTATCTCGAGGTGGAGAATCAGAGAATCCCAAAATCCCTAAATAAGTTAAGCATCCACGACAACAATAGCCCAAATAGATTTCGGCCAAAATCAAATCTGAAAACGAAATTGCACAACATAAAGATTATATGGAGATTAATGATTGGCAAACCGGTCATGCCATTCCGGTTAAGTATGTGACATTCTATTGAATGATTTAGGATATGCTGTCCCTTTGAATAAGGGAATTGATAATATGAGTATTCACCATGATATTTCGAAAATAAGCAAGGAATTTCGTGGGCTTGATCACCTACGGATGGACTGATCATCCATCATATGTGACGACATATGGTTGTACATATCCTTGTCAAAATCTGCAATAAGTTTGCAAAAAGTGATACAGATGGATTTATGAATTCTTATAAGTTGCAGAAAAATTTTGTTCGCATAATGCCAAGGAACAAATAGAGACTCTCCCATGAATTTGATAAAGGGTCAAGAATTAATGTTCCCATATAGAGAACTTAAATAAGTTGCTCCACCACAAACTTATAAGATGGGATCTGAAATTGAATTAAGTGTATACGTTGGATATAAATCTCCATAAGAATACATAAGGCCACGAGAGATATGATTAAGGCTAAGCCATGGATTAGATAAATCCCGTATAACCAACATCAGGGAGAGAAATAATAATCTGGTAAACGATTTGAGAATGAATAATGATCCTCAAATATGAATATAGAATAAGAGTCCAAAGAATGAATCATTCTCAGAACTTAAACAAGTCAATTGCCAGACATGTTTGATGACCCAAACTGAAATATACCAGCGGGTTATGCTCTAATAAAATTGATATTGGACTTAGTTAAGATAAGACGGTTCCATACATGTATTACTTGAAAATAAGAAGAGCATAAAATTGAAATGGCAGATCCGAAATTAAGGTTGTCCAAAGGAAACCTTAGACATGACCATGAATAAAGATCAGGTAAATGAAAATAATAAGATCTAAATGCATTATGTCATGTCTGGATTATAAATGGAACTAGTAAAATGATATCGACGTCGATGATGATATAATATTTGAATACAAAAGCGCTTGACAAAAGCGAGGATCATGAAACCAACGTCTATCATAGAGTGCACTCAGACAAATTACTCAGAGAAATTGATTAAGCAAATTGATAATGCTATAAGATGTGGTATATGAAATCTCTTAAGAGAAGACATGTAGTCAAACCAGTTGGACATAAGTAAGTCTTTGGTGAGAAAACATAATAAGAATGGCGAAATTGCATAAGGTTCTCAGAAAGACCTGGAATCAATTATAAAGGAGACATACTCATATGTGGTGGATTCAACGACATTCTGATTCCTTATAAGTCTGGCAAATAAAATACATATCTATACGGTCCACTGGATAACGGAATTTATGTGAAAGTTCCAGAGGGTATCGAACTACCAAACACATCAAGTTCTCGAGAACAATATTGAATATCTTTATGTAAACGACTTGAAAATCCTAGGAATCTCTGGAGAAATTTCCCAAAAATAGAATACATCAAGAAAGAATTCGAATTCAACATGAAAGGTTTTGGGAAAATAAGATTATATATTGGATTATACATTAAGCACCTTGAAAAGAAAATCCTTATGCATCAAATGACATACATAGATAACGTGCTCAAGAAGTTTGATATGGACTAAGCTTACGAATTGACAAGTTTCATAATTATAAGTCCCTCAGTTTAGAAAATATAATTTCGGCCCTAATGAAGAAAATGAGGAGATCCTTAGTCCCAAAATGCCATGTCTAAGTGCCATAAAGTTTTGACGGATTTGGTGAGCCATAAAAGGCTAGATAAACAATTTACCGTAATCTATTAGGTAAATGTAGCTCATGATCGACCCAAAGGCACTAGAACGGGATTAGATATATTTTTGTTACCTACAAGAAACTAAAGACTTGGGTCCGTTTGATACTAACCTACCCGAAGAAGGGTAAATTAGTTTTGGTGATACAGGTTGTTTGTCCGTCCAAGTTCACTCAGCGAGGATTTGGTGGATCTAATTATTAAAGCGTTCTCGACATCGAGATGTACTCAGAGGAGTAATCGTGTTGTACTTTTTCCCTTCACCATGGTTTTATCCCATTGGGTTTTCCTGGTAAGGTTTTAATGAGGCAACATCCAAAGCGTATTACAAACCACTTCGGAGATGGTCTTCAAGGGGAGTGTTATAAACCAAGTCTGGAAGCAGTTTTATATCCGGCCATATTCTTATGTCTTTGTATTTCCTAGCACATATTGTATTAAGGGTTTGAACTTATGTAATTCCCTATATAAAGGGTTCTTTATTGTATAATAAATAAATAGACTTTCCTCTTATTTTATAACAATATACACATATGTAACTGAACCGTTCGGTTAAGGGTTTTGCTATACCAAAAGGTTGTCAACATTTAGTATGGTTCGGTTCTGTTTGGTTCAAAATTCACAAAGGAGTTACCTCACTCGCCATACCAAATTGCACACTCGGTTAAAAATTTGGATGATTGTGGTTAAGTTTTTCTTATGAAAGTTTACGATTGAGTTTATTTATTACATAGAAAACCAGTTCGTTAAAAAACCGGTGTATCTTCTTACACAAACAACTGAAAGAAACAACTGATCTTTGTACTCTTTAGTCACGAACGAACAAATCAGCACAAACCTCGTAAAAGATCTCGAGAATGGCAGACCGATATTCGCGAGGATTCATCGATAGATAGTACTCCAAGAGGCTTCTAAGTTCATCTGCTTCTCTGATCTTGTTTGCTACAATCATCTCGACCATGGACTCTCTGAAATCCTCTCTTGGATCGTAAGAACATTTCTCCATTGCCATCATCACTATGAACTTAGTGTTACTGATGCTACTCTTACTTCTTCTTTTTCTTCTCCTCATCATTTGTTGTCTTAACTTCTCCTGGTGTGTTGCTTCTTGTGTCTCTCTGATCATCTTCTCTAGCTTCTCCTGAACCATGTAGTGTGTTATGCTAGAGAGAGAACAGTGCTGGTCTGAGAAATTAGAATGTCTGTCTAATTCCACCGAAGAAGAAGAAGAAGAAGAAGAAATGCTGAGTCTCGCTTTGTGGTGGATTCAACGACATTCGATTCCTTATAAGTCCGCAAATAAAATACATATCTATCTGGTCCATGGATAACGGAATTTATGTGAAAGTTCGGAGGGTATCGAACTACCAAACACATCAAGTTCTCGAGAACAATATTGAATATCTTTATGTAGCGACTTGAAAATCCTAGGAATCTCTGGAGAAATTTCCCAAAATAGAATACATCAAGAAAGAATTGAATTCAACATGAAAGGTTTTGGGAAAATAAGATTATATATTGGATTATACATTAAGCACCTTGAAAAGAAAATCCTTATGCATCAAATGACATACATAGATAACGTGCTCAAGAAGTTTGATATGGACTAAGCTTACGAATTGACAAGTTTCATAATTATAAGTCCCTCAGTTTAGAAAATATAATTTCGGCCCTAATGAAGAAAATGAGGAGATCCTTAGTCCCAAAATGCCATGTCTAAGTGCCATAAAGTTTTGACGGATTTGGTGAGCCATAAAAGGCTAGATAAACAATTTACCGTAATCTATTAGGTAAATGTAGCTCATGATCGACCCAAAGGCACTAGAACGGGATTAGATATATTTTTGTTACCTACAAGAAACTAAAGACTTGGGTCCGTTTGATACTAACCTACCCGAAGAAGGGTAAATTAGTTTTGGTGATACAGGTTGTTTGTCCGTCCAAGTTCACTCAAGCGAGGATTTGGTGGATCTAATTATTAAGGCGTTACTGACATCCAGAGATGTACTCAACAGAGGGAGTAATACGTGTTGTACTTTTTTCCCTTCACCATGGTTTTATCCCATTGGGTTTTCCTGGTAAGGTTTTAATGAGGCAACATCCAAAGCGTATTACAAACCACTTCGGAGATGGTCTTCCAAGGGGGAGTGTTATAAACCAAGGTCTGGTGGAAGCCTATATCCGAAGGCCCATATTCTTATGTCTTTGTATTTCCTAGCACATATTGTATTAAGGGTTTGAACTTATGTAATTCCCTATATAAAGGGTTCTTTATTGTATAATAAATAAATAGACTTTCCTCTTATTTTATAACAATATACACATATGTAACTGAACCGTTCGGTTAAGGGTTTTGCTATACCAAAAGGTTGTCAACATTTAGTATGGTTCGGTTCTGTTTGGTTCAAAATTCACAAAGGAGTTACCTCACTCGCCATACCAAATTGCACACTCGGTTAAAAATTTGGATGATTGTGGTTAAGTTTTTCTTATGAAAGTTTACGATTGAGTTTATTTATTACATAGAAAACCAGTTCGTTAAAAAACCGGTGTATCTTCTTACACAAACAACTGAAAGAAACAACTGATCTTTGTACTCTTTAGTCACGAACGAACAAATCAGCACAAACCTCGTAAAAGATCTCGAGAATGGCAGACCGATATTCGCGAGGATTCATCGATAGATAGTACTCCAAGAGGCTTCTAAGTTCATCTGCTTCTCTGATCTTGTTTGCTACAATCATCTCGACCATGGACTCTCTGAAATCCTCTCTTGGATCGTAAGAACATTTCTCCATTGCCATCATCACTATGAACTTAGTGTTACTGATGCTACTCTTACTTCTTCTTTTTCTTCTCCTCATCATTTGTTGTCTTAACTTCTCCTGGTGTGTTGCTTCTTGTGTCTCTCTGATCATCTTCTCTAGCTTCTCCTGAACCATGTAGTGTGTTATGCTAGAGAGAGAACAGTGCTGGTCTGAGAAATTAGAATGTCTGTCTAATTCCACCGAAGAAGAAGAAGAAGAAGAAGAAATGCTGAGTCTCGCTTTGTTGCTGCAACACAAAGCTCTGCAGATTCTTGATTCTCTTGTTTGGTTTTGTGTTTGTTTGTTCTGTCTTTTCTTATCTTTTTCTGTTTCTGTTTCTGTTTCTGTTTCTGCTCTGTTTGTGATATTCATGTTGAAGTTAAGTCACATTATAGACAGATTTTGAATGAGATGTCTGTTAACGTTGATAAAAAAGAGTTCTATGTGTAATTGGAATTGTGGGTCATGTTCATCATGATTATGTCTCGATCCTAATTCTATTTAAAACACTCTTAAAAAGATTCTTTTAATTTGGAGTTTAAAATTAACCAATAGGCCAAATTTTAAGCAAAACAAAAAACAATTACCAATAGGCTGACAATACATATTCGAATATTTTGATGTGAACTGAAAAAACTATTTAAGGCAAATTAGATGCGTTACAAAATTGTTGTCTTCAGTGAAATTTGATTCATATTTAAGATCAATAGAAAATTTATTAGTGAAAATCATTTAACGGATATATATATATACAAGATTTATCGAAAAGAAAAAACATATTATATCTTTTTGAAAATACATATATCAAATCAAATGTTGGGAATAATAAAGAAGATTAGGTATGATTAAAGATATTTGAAAAGAAAAAAACTAAGAAAAAGATATCTAAATGCATGTATTTGTTTGTGGTTTGGAATATAGGGGTGATTAATTTGATTATGGTATGATGTAGATAGACTACTTTATTTTTGTTGTTGTTGGAAGATGGGATATCTATACTTTATACTTTAGAAAGTGTGTGTTTTTTTTTTGGCAATGTGGAAAAAGTGATCTCTAATACTTGTAGGATCTGTTGATAAACTCGTAACTTCAGTTTCAGTTCACATGACTACTGGTACACTCTTTAACTTCAGCTTCTTTTTTTTTTTTGAAATTTTTTAACTTCAGCTTTTGTTTCTCACATTTTCCCAAAGGGGTCATATTAAGATTTTGAATAGTTCATAGATAGTTGTTATGGGCTATACATGATTTCACTAAAACCTTTACATGATTTCACTAAAACCTTTACATGATTTCACTAAAACCTTTATGATGGAACTTCATGTTTCAGGCTGTATTGTGGTAAAAAACTGGTTAAACTTGTTATATTAAAAATATACAATAAGACATAAGACATAAGAGAGAACGTATGGCTGTTGTTGCGTTGGAGACAAGACATGCTTTATCTTGCTGGCTTGTACATATATACCTCATATTTTTCTTTGAGGCTTTAGACTGTTTTATAATACCGCATCTTTATTGGTAGATAAACACTTGGTTTTTCCACATTTTAAATAAATATTGTCAATAATTTATCTATTCTAGAGAAAGAATAGCATTGTTGAACAGAACTGAATAGGATTCCTGAATTTTTGTCACGGCCCCGAATCCCGAAGGACTGAACCCGTGCCTTGAGATCCAGTTCACTCTAGTGTTACCACTAGGCTATTCTGTCCCGGCGAATAGGATTCCTGAATAATCTGGTATATCTACAAGATTCGGAATGTCAAAATTTTTAAGAGGATTGACAGGGATTCTTTGAAGCAATTCCGATATGCAGAAAGCGAATGCAAAGTCCAGTTTAATGCGAATGAGATGGTCACTCCTGCTCCACAAGAGCATAGTAGCAAAGAACTCCAAGTCATAAACCTGGATAATATTTGTATGGTGGATGGTTCATGGATTTCCACAATACAGTTCAATGGTTGTGGCTAGGTTTGGAATGATATAGTTATGAAAAGAGTCAGTTAATGGGAACGCGAAACTTAAGGAGGCGAGAGAATGCTTTACATGCGGAAGTAGAAACACTGCAATGGGCACAAGAAAATATGTTACAACATTTGTCATGCGAGAGCCTTGGGGCCGATTAAAGGATCTGATCGCGATAATAAAGAAGCTTTAAGCTTGGTTAAGTTTTGCAATAGAACTAGAGGTTATAAAAATGCTGCAAATATGCTTTCCAGATCATATTCCAAGGGCACAAAATGGAATTTCAGATTTTTAGCTAAAATTCCTAGATCTTTTTATAGAGAATTTTGTTATATTGATTATTTTATTTTGGTCTGATTATCCAGACAACCTCAAGTTTGAATAATAGAATAGCCGTTGTAGAAAAAAAAAAACCATGACCTAATGATGACATGCTGATAGTACAAAACCATAAACCACTAATCAATGAAATATATAAAAGAAAATTAAGATCTTAACTTCAAAACAAGATATATGAGATTTGTTGTAATAAAAATATTAATATTTAGTATATATTGTATATATTTATGTTGACTATCGTAAGATTTTACCAATATATATTAATGTATTTATTTACCATAGTTGTCAATATGTTTTTTTCTGTAGTACAAACAAATGGTTTATCTTCCCAAAAAAAAACAAAAGATTTATTCTAAAGAGTCCATTCACCATACCGGTTAACAAAAATCATTAACAGATAACAGCAAGAGAAACGGTTCTTCAAAATCAATAGAATATGGCCTGATTGGCAAAGCAGATGAGAAAGCAAGAATGTGATGCTATAAAAGCAAGATGATGCGTAATGATGCTTTGCTAAACCTGCTTAATAGATTGATTGGTAGAGCAGTATGAAAATGCTATTTAAAATTATTATTAAAATTAGTATATAATATATAATATATTTATTTATAATGAATATATTTCTAATATATATATTTATTTATTTATTTTATTTTATATATTAATATATATATATATATTATATTTATATATTAATATATATATTTCTAATATATATATTTCTAATATATATATATATTATATTAATATATAAAAGATATATAATTATTTTATTTTATTTACTAATTTCAAAAATTATGTTTATATCGAAAATATTATTTTAAAAATAAATTTTATAATTAAAATATCTATGTTAAAAAATAATATTTCGCATTTAAAATATAATATAATTTATGTGATTAATTTAATTATATTATATTTTAAAATTTAATTTATATAATTAATTTAAAATATAATTTATATTATTATTTTATATAATTATTTTATATAATTTATTTAATCAATTTATATAATTTAATTTATATAATTAATTTAAAATATAATTTATAAAATTAATTTAATATAATTAAATTATATTTAAATTAATTTAATATAATTAAATTATATTTTAAATGTGAAATAATATTAAAAAAAATATTTATATGGTAAATTTATTTTAGAAATCAAAATTTCATTTTCTGGATATAAAAATAATTTTATGATATTATTAAAAATCAAATAAATGAACTAATTATATATTATTCTTAAATTTATAAATTATAAATGCAAATGCTCTTCCAAAGCTTCATATGAGAGCATTTGCAGAGAGCATTGGAGAGCATTAGCATTTAGTAAATGCTCTTTTAAATGCTTTTCTAACAAATGTTGATTGGATAATGTAGAGCATAATGCTAATGCTAATGCTTTACCAATCAAGGCCTACGTAAAAATGAATCAACTTAAATGACATCATTTTTGGCGACATAGAAACAGTTTATACTGGTTGCGCAAACAAAATATCATTTATCTCTTAACGGCTAGGACTAACTCGATTGTAGACTATGCTTCTGTTTACGAGACTTTTTTTGTAACAAGGCTAGATTTATGGGACTTTTCTTTAATCATGATTTATTGTTATTCTTTATTTTTAATGACATTGTATACAAAGAAATTGAATATGGTTTCCCCTATATTAACTTTAAAGTCTTTTAAGAACAAGTTACCCAACAAAAGAGTATGCAATAATTGGAGATTAACCCCAAAGGATGTTACACCGCTGGAGAGAATCACTTTGTGAGATTTACGTTTCTTTGTAGGTTCTAGAATTGAGTCTTTTAGGGATTTTGTCATGTGACAGTATCCATATGTGTTTTTATTTTGGTGGTGAATTCTTAATTAGCCTGATAGACTCAAAAGTGAACTTTAAGAACAAAAAGAAAAGAAGAAAAATTTAAGAACGAGAAAAAAAAACTGACTAGTTGATCTAAATTCAGTCAGTAAGTACTTTAACAACTTGTTAATGTGACAGTTAAACCACATGTTGCCATTATGGTGCATACTTTTTAGGGTTTATGATTTATATGTTACATCTTCCTTACCATATTTATGATTAGATCTAAAATTGTTCTTTTGGTTATTTAAAAAACTTTAACCACGTTTCCCTCTCAAAGCTCTCAAAACGGAAGCAAACAGATCTGAAGCAAAACAAAACAAAGAGTCAGATTTAGATAATGTGGTTTCAAGGATGCGTGGTTAGACGGCTGACCAAATTTTAAACAATGCACGTACAATTCAGTTAAACCTATTTTCATAGTTGCAGCGAAAACATATTTACGATCAATGTTGGAGTATGGAGTCTGTTTTCATCCAGTTCCAGACCCAGTTTGAGATCCTGACTTGAAAGCGATTTAGCCCAGATTCGATCACCATCAAGGTCCAAGAAGGAAACAAAGACCCACAAAGGTCAAAACCCATCTGGGCTCAAGAAGTAAAATATGCCAAACTCAGAAGGGTCAACTGAAGACTAAAGAAATCAAGAGTATTAAAAGCCATCATTAAAGGATACAATCCATGCCGGAGATCATGCCACCACCATTATGTCCACCTAGAAGACCTATAAAGGGAAAAGAGGATCCAAAGACAAGGGATCCGAACTATCGATAGCTAAACAATACTCTAATCACATACAATCTCCATTGTTAGCAAACACCCCTTGTATTCATCTTCAATATCATCAATAAAACATCCCATTTTCCATAGTTAATCCTAGCTTAATCTTTCTACTCCAATCTTACTTATCAGTCAAGATTCTATTTCTGTAAACCCTATTTCTGACCATTTGGCGTTACAAAGAGGGGGAGATTCATCAAGATTATCCCTATTCATCATGCCGACCTCTTGCTAATAAATTAGAAGCAGAAAAAATGGTGATAAATTGCGATTGGTCCAAACCTTCGACCAGCTCCTTCTTGCAATCTGCCAAAGAGAACTATCCGCACCTAAAATCATCCCAAGCACTGCTAATGTGGCTACTAAGCTAAAAACCGACGTGAAACACAAATCACTATGGCTGCTACCAACAAAAACAACAACAACTCCTTGAACAGATCTAACCAGCCAAATCCCACTGCCTTTAATGCTAACAACCCACAGCTGGCTGAGAACGGAAACCCAATCGTCCCACCATATGGTGCCATGCCATTTGGCCCTCAAAATCGCCCCAGTAGTTTTCCACCACCAGCAGCAGCTCAGCCCATCGACATGGACGCACTGTTAGCCGAGATATCAGATAATATGCCTATTGCTTTCGTTTTTTTCTTCCAAAGTGCAGGAAAGCAGGATACTGCATGACGGGAAGCCATGTAGTCAGTGCCGGTCTAACATTTTACATTGCCCTAATCCAACTTTTAAATTATGCCCTTCGATGTTATTATCCAAAATTAAAAAAAATAATAATATAAAATAACTAAAGCTTACATAAAACAATAAAATCACATCAAATTTTAATAAAAACAGTAAAAAAACTAAAAATACAATTGCATTTTTTGCAAAATCATTTACTAATTTAATAAATCTTTAATCATATCAGTCTTAATTAATATCAAAATCAATCCATCTAATCTCATGTGTGACATAGTAAACCACAAATAAATATATATCAATTTAAACCTCAGCAAATGTTATAGCTATAATAATCGATATTAGAATAGTTAACAATACACATTAAGCAATTTATGTGTTTGATAACAATCTTCAATTTTTCAACAAAAAAAAAAATACTTTACTAGGCTTTGTAATTTTTTTGTTATTGATCCTCATAAAAATTTTAGTCATGTAAACATATTATCATCAATTATTTCTTAATGGATATCATTTTAAAGTTTTCAAGTTTAAACACTATGATTTCAAATTATTATAACTAAAAATGTTAGTATTATATTAAGTAAAAAAACCTTATCAATTTTCTTTATTTATAAACATTAATAAGAAAACAAATTTGAAATTTGCCATTTTATATCGGATGCCCCAATCGATAGCTTGGGTGGCTTCCCCTCTGGACTGGTCCTGCATGTAGTGGTTGGAACAGATGGCCAGAACCCAAGCAGAGCAATAACTCGAATCAACAAGCTATTAGCCCAATCGCCAAGGACTCCACAAAACGCAACTCTCGGGAGGAAGGTAGAATTTGTGAGACTCAACGGATCAGATAGCAACAAGATCAGTCCCAGACATGGAAGCAACGCTCCCAGGAGGAGGAATTGAGGCATTCGTTGAAATTTAGCCCAATTTCACCCAGTCAAGACCCGGTCCGAGATCCTGACCCAAAAGAGATAAAACACAGATTCAATCACCATTAAGGCCTAAGAAGGGAACAAAGGTCCACGACGGTCAAAGCCCACCCGTGGTCAAGAATTCAAACATGCCGAGCTCTGGAGGGTCAACTGAAAAAGTAAGGAAATCAAGAGCATTAAAAGCCATCATTAAAGCACATGATCCACGCCGGAGATCGCACCACCGTTAGGAGACCTATAAAGGGAGAAGGAGGAGCCAAAAACAAGGGATCCAAACTCTCGATACCTAGAGTATACTCTCATTACATACAATCTCCATTGTTAACAAACACCCCTTGTATCTATCTTCAATATCATCAATAAAATTTTCCATAGTTAATCAATAGCTTAATCTTTCTACTTCAAACTTACTTATCAGTCAAGTTTCTATTTCCGTAAACCCTATTTCTGAGTGGATTTTAGGATTCACCAACTAATATAGCAATGTAATTCAATTTATTTCCTGGCACTAAAACTATTTTACAATAGAGGTGTTGAATAAAAGATTCAACAATTGAATCACTATGATGAATCTGTTTGTAAATATGAAATTATACGATATATATTATTCGGTGCTTAAAAAAACTAACATGTTGAATAAGAAGAAAGTAGAGTCCACCGACGTCACATATCATTTTCTAGAGATTTTTGATATTTTTATTTTTCTAGCTATTTAAAACTAATGATCTCATTATAAATTAGATACTTTATTTTTATACAAAAGTTTATTATTTTAAATTTTCTATAAATAGAGTACAAATTATTATAACTAAAAATGTTAGTATTATATTAAGTAAAAAACCTTATCAATTTTCTTTATTTATAAACATTAATAAGAAAACAAATTTGAAATTTGCCATTTTATATCGGATGCCCCAATCGATAGCTTGGGTGGCTTCCCCTCTGGACTGGTCCTGCATGTAGTGGTTGGAACAGATGGCCAGAACCCAAGCAGAGCAATAACTCGAATCAACAAGCTATTAGCCCAATCGCCAAGGACTCCACAAAGCGCAACTCTCGGGAGGAAGGTAGAATTTGTGAGACTCAACGGATCAGATAGCAACAAGATCAGTCCCAGACATGGAAGCAACGCTCCCAGGAGGAGGAATTGAGGCATTCGTTGAAATTTAGCCCAATTTCACCCAGTCAAGACCCGGTCCGAGATCCTGACCCAAAAGAGATAAAACACAGATTCAATCACCATTAAGGCCTAAGAAGGGAACAAAGGTCCACGACGGTCAAAGCCCACCCGTGGTCAAGAATTCAAACATGCCGAGCTCTGGAGGGTCAACTGAAAAAGTAAGGAAATCAAGAGCATTAAAAGCCATCATTAAAGCACATGATCCACGCCGGAGATCGCACCACCGTTAGGAGACCTATAAAGGGAGAAGGAGGAGCCAAAAACAAGGGATCCAAACTCTCGATACCTAGAGTATACTCTCATTACATACAATCTCC
Organism: Brassica carinata; assembly: GCA_016771965.1. Classification (NCBI taxonomy): domain Eukaryota; kingdom Viridiplantae; phylum Streptophyta; class Magnoliopsida; order Brassicales; family Brassicaceae; genus Brassica; species Brassica carinata. Next base: position 44,983,384 of record CM028687.1, on the reverse strand, counting down.
ATTGTTAACAAACACCCCTTGTATCTATCTTCAATATCATCAATAAAATTTTCCATAGTTAATCAATAGCTTAATCTTTCTACTTCAAACTTACTTATCAGTCAAGTTTCTATTTCCGTAAACCCTATTTCTGAGTGGATTTTAGGATTCACCAACTAATATAGCAATGTAATTCAATTTATTTCCTGGCACTAAAACTATTTTACAATAGAGGTGTTGAATAAAAGATTCAACAATTGAATCACTATGATGAATCTGTTTGTAAATATGAAATTATACGATATATATTATTCGGTGCTTAAAAAAACTAACATGTTGAATAAGAAGAAAGTAGAGTCCACCGACGTCACATATCATTTTCTAGAGATTTTTGATATTTTTATTTTTCTAGCTATTTAAAACTAATGATCTCATTATAAATTAGATACTTTATTTTTATACAAAAGTTTATTATTTTAAATTTTCTATAAATAGAGTACAAATTATTAACTTGGATATAGAAAAATAAAATGTTGATTTTCCTTAACCAAAATTACTATAGTGTTTAAAATTTGAATATGTTAAATGATGAGGTAAAAGAAAAAGAAAATTGCGTGGAGTTTTAAAAGATGAAAAGTAGGTTGTTGATAATCTAAGAGCATCTTCAATGTAAAATCTCATTATTTTCTTCAAAATGAAGTAATCTCATTATTTTCTTCAAAATGAAGTAACTCCATATTGGAGTTGAGTTTTACTCCAACCCAACTCTATGTTAGAATAATAAATAAACTAATGAACAAACAAAAAAGCATTACTCTATCTATGGAGTAAACCTACTTTGTATGAAAATGGAGTGGAGTTGGAGTAAATTTCTATTTTAGAATAGAGTTGGAGATGCTCTAACAAAAAAAAAAAATAGTTTTCATTGTCAAGACCTTTGGTAATTATATATGTCATGTCAATAATGGATTTCAAGGTACAATTAAATATTAACTAATCAAAAATACAATTAAATATAGTTTTAAAATTTTGTCAAATCTTGAGATTATCAGACTTTTGCTGTTAGTAGAAATTTCTGAAATGTTTAGTCATCAACTTTATTTTTTTTTTGTTCAGTTTATTGTTTTACGAAACTGGCAGGACTGGGATGAGGTTTCACCAATCACACAGGCACAGTCCATCTGCAGGGAAACACTTCAGAAAGCTTTGTATCATCGGCTTTGGTAGCGGAAACTCTCACCATGAGGACAGCGCTTACAAAAGCTCTGGACAAGAATTGGAATCAAATTCAGCTGAAATCAGACACTAATGTTATTATCGGAGCAATCTCCAAAAGAAACATGATCAAGGAAGCCTTTGAATCATTCATGATATCATGGTCTTGCTAACTGTTTCACCTCTATCACCTTTAATTATATCTCGCGGCCCAGTAATGTACAAGCAGAACTTTGGTTTAAAGGGGTTCGTAACGCCCATCTCAGATTGTAGTTCCTTTCAACTAGCTAGCAACATAAAATTCTTTTGAGAACAAGAGAGTTCTGAAATGATGACGTAATTTTATTATTCAGAATTCATATAATGTACCATACAAGAAAAACTGAAGTATTATGTGTATTAATAACATGTTTATGTATGGATTTCTTGTAACATCCCTTTAGCTGCCATCCTGCAAATTCATTGCCACCAAAAGAAACCATGTCAACATATACACATGCATATACATTACAAACACACATACAAATGAGACATGAGTATTATACATACCGAGGGAGTATGTTTGATTTGTAGCATTTGATACCAATACAATCGTGAATGCATTTATCAACTTCCCTATAGAATATTTCGCACGAGCTTATGCATCTGCGTACACAAGCTTCATATGGTTCACCCACTGCTGTTAGTGGCATAATCATCAATGTCATCACAATTATTACCAAGAACATACTCATTCACTTCTTCTCCATCTCTCTTATTATGTTTTTTTTTTTATGTGGATGTTTAATTCTATTTTATGTATTTTACTTATGAGTTATCCATCACTATTTATAAATTTTAACCATTAATTTTTTTGGAAACTTATATTTCTATCTTATGAAAGATCAACAGAATCAATTTGATTATAATTTTGATCTCGGTCAATTAGAGTATATGGTGAAAATTTTATTACTATTTATTGCTATATATTTAAATTATTTGACTACCATAAATCTACTACGACCATGTACATTGGTTTACATAATTCAACACCCTAGTTTTTTTCTTTCTTAATCTTCCACATCATCTTTTCTCTCTTCCACCTAATAATTTAACACAAGCATCATTTTCAACCTCTACAATAGTTTTGTTAAATAAAATTCAACACCCTACCCCACCATTAATAACTCATTATTATTATTAAATAAAAATTAAAACATTAAAATAGTTGATTATAAGCCAATAAACAAAGATAACAAAAAATAATTATCTATATTCAAATAAACAAGACTATCTTTGCTTATATATTATAAAAATTATTATTTTGATTTTTTTAAAAATAGTTTGCTATTAAATAATTAAGTTTGAATAATTAAGTGAATTACATATCATAAAAATGAAGATAACCAATAAAAATTAAAACAATGGCAATGTGGACCATTTTTCTTTTGTTTCAACAAGTTGAACCAATTCAACTTGTGTGAATCGACCTCATCATCTTTCCAAATTCAACAACCTCATTTTATCATATTTAAACCCTCTTGTCCTTGGTCTGATAGAATCTTTTAAATATTTTAACAAACTACAAGAGCGATTATGTATGTTGACTATTTATTTTACATTCTTGTAAATCAAATGGGTGTATTCTGGTTTTAGGTATATAAGGTGATATAAAACATTTTCCAATCTTTTTTATTGTCAATAGAAACCTTTTCCAATCAAAAATCAATATTTTAACAAATCGCTTCAAATTATTACTGATTATAAGCTACAATAATATATTATAGAATGTATGAATAGATAAAGCTAAAGATCTAGAATTGAAACGGCGCATTGTGAACTTGTCTAAATGATGGATGGAAACACTTGACATCACAAGAAGACCCAATCTTTACTTTCAAACTACCACTATTTGACTAGGTTGTAACCTTAACTATATTTTATTTTTCATGCAAAATCTGGTTGGAAACTACTTGTGTTGTTCTTATGCTAGTATGTTTATCAATCACTAGTTTTCCATAGTTTTGAAGAAATTATGGAATGACTTTAATAAAGATGGCATTTCTTATCCAGTAGTTATGAAATTTTTTGAAACTACTTTTTATCAAGTATCTCCGTATATTGATCAGTTTGGTTGGCAGAACGTTGATTCCAAAGAAACATTATTATCATTAGACCAAACACAAGTAAGTTTGGATGGCCTCAGACATCAAATGGAGCAATGCTTATATTTGAATATAGACTCAGTCTTGACAGCAAATTTATATGCGTAGAATTATTCTGACTTTTGTTCGTAAATGCCAAAAGATAAATGGTGATGTGAATTATTATCATAGACGAAATAATGTTTGGTGTTTAGAATAATAGATAAGATGATGATATGATAATGAGAGAAGATTTGAAAGTGAGCAACATAAAATGCTTTTGAGAACAAGAGAATGCTGAAATGATGATGATGATGATGTAATTTTATTATTCAAAATTCATATAATGTACCACACAAGAAAAACTAAAGTATTATGTGTATTCATAACATGTCTAAGTATGGATTTCTTGAAACATCCCTTTAGCCGCCATCCTGCCAATTCATTGCAGCAAAAGAAACCATGTCAACATACACACATGCATATACATTACAAGAACACATACAAATGAGACATGAATATTATACATACCGAGGGAGTATGTTTGATTTGTGGCATTTGATACCAATACAATCGTGAATGCATTTATCGACTTCCCTATAAAATATATCGCACGAGCTCATGCATCTCCGTACACAAGCGTCATATGGTTCACCCACTGTCGTTAGTGGCATCATTGACAGTGTCATCACAATCATCACCAAGAACATACTCATACACTTCTTCTCCATCTCTCTTGTTATGTTGTTTGTATGTGGATGTTTAATTCTTTTTGATGTATTTTAATTATGAGTTGTTCATCACTATTTATAGATTTTAACCATTAAAATTTTTGGAAACATATATTTCTTTCTTATGAACGATCAACAAAAATCAATTTGGTTATAATTTTGATATCGGTCAATAGAGTATATGGTGAAAAATTTATTACTATTTATTGCTATATATTTAAATTATTTGACTACCATAAATCTACTACGGCCATGTACAATGGTTTACATAATTCAACACCCTGCTTTTTTTCCTTTTTAATCTTCCACATCATCTTTTCTCTCTTTCACCTAATAATTTAACACAAACTTCATTCTCAACCTGTACAATAGTTTGTTAAATAAAATTCAACACTCCCCACCATTAATAAGTCATATTTTTGTTTTTATAATTTAATAACTACCTATTAATAATATTTTATTCTAATTAAATAAAATAACATAATGTAATGTAATTATTTTATTTTATATTGTACGTATTTTAAAATATTTTTTTAAGATTAAAGCTAAAATTAATACTATTAAATACAAATCTAAAACATTAAAATAGTGGATTATGAGCCAATAAAACAAACATAACAAAAAAATGAATTTTTCGATATTCAAATAAATCGAGACTATTATTTACTTATAAATTATAAAAATTAAAAATTTTGATTTTTTATTTTTATAAAAATATTATGCTATTATATAAGTGAGTTTTAAAAGTTAAGTGAAAAAATATCATAAAAATCAAGATAACCAAATAAAAATTAAACAGATGGCAATGTGGACCATTTTTCTTTTATTCAACAAGTTAAATTGTGTTAATCCACTGATGTCCACTCAAATTAACCTAAGGAGTGACTATACTCTCTCAAATAAGAGGTTTGGTTGTACTACTTAGGGATCAAATCCACAACGAGCTAGGGAACCAATAAGATCTAATCAGGGTGATTAAGCTAGATTGATTATGATTAACTTAAATAGTAGGTTTGTAAGCAAAGTAATTTCTCGATTGATTGATTGAGGGTTTGAAGCTTTTATAAGAAATAGCTAGACTTAGGATTTCTATTCAGGTAATCAGAATTATAATCTTATAGATGCCTAACAAGTTGTATGCATGATATTGTAGAGCTCAACTTCATAAGAACAAATCGATCAGCTTTCGCCTTCTAGATTCGTCTATTGACAAGATCTAATAATCTTATCTTTCGGTTTGATCAATTAGAAAGTGTCGATCGATTATTCTATAGGAATATCGATCGACGCGCTCTAGTCAAGCTTTGAGATCGGATTGAATGAATGCTCACTAAGGGTTCCTAAATCAGCTTCCGCCTTTCTCTAGCAATCCTAGATCAAGTAGGATAGGTTCAGTACAAGGTTAAGTGATAACTTATATCCTAGGTCAAGGTTCTAGTTAGCTACTCAAGAGTATCCTAATGATGAATATTACAACTTAGCAATCTATAGTTGGGGCTAATCCCTCATAGCCTATTTAAACCCTAGATCTAACAATAGAACTACTCAGGCATGGCTAAGCAATTCATAACCACAAGGTATAAAGAAAACTACATAGATAGATAAATAGATAATAATTGAGTTTCAATCACAAATCTCTCAGGATCTTCTCTCAAACTCTAGAAATCCCTAAAACCTTTAGCTGTGTAAAAAAATAGTAGAAAAACTCTCTAAAGCACACTTTGCCTCAAACACATTGGCAAACTACAAATATTAGGTTAAAAACTCGTCAGGGGTAATCTTGTAATTTGGTAAAGCCTTGGGCTTTAAGTCGGCTGTCTTCTGTTTGGTTCTCCGTTGATCGATGTCACAGGGTGTGCATCGATCGATTATTATCTTCGATCGTGGACCCTTCTTCGATATCAATCGATGGCACAGAGTGTGCATCGATCAAATATTAACTCAGAATGTCGACCTCTGGTCTCGATTGATGGTCAGCTCGGATGAAATCTCTCTTGTGCTCCAGAATGCTCCAAAAACATCACTTTGTTCCAAAACACTCTTGAACCTGAAAACATACCTAATAGGCTCCAAAACATAATAATTATATCTTAAAACACCTATATACCATGGGTAAAAGTGGGTCAAATCCATGGTATATCATCCACCTCATCATCTTTCCAAATTCAACAACCTCATTTCATCATATTTAACCCCCATTGTACATGGTCTAATAGAATATTTAATTATTTTAACAAACAATAAGAGCGATTATATACGTTGACATCAACTGGGTGTACTCTGGTTTTTAGGTATATAATGTGATAGAAAATATTTTCCATTCTTTTTATTGTCAACGGAAACCATTTTCAATCAAAAGTGAATATTTTAACAATGTAGTTATTTTATTTTATATTGTCCGTATTTTTAACTAAATTTTTAAGCATTATTATTATTAAATAAAAATTGAAACACTAAAATAGTTGATTATAAGCCAATAAACAAAGATAACAAAAAAAAGATTTTCTATATTCAAATAAACGTGACTAGTTTTTACTTATAGATTATAAAAAAAATTATAATTTTGATATCTTTATTTTTAAATAGTTTTCTATTAAATAATTAAGTTTGAATAATTAATAGAATTAAATATTATAAAATCAAGATAACCAATAAAAATTAAAACACATGGCAATGTGGACCATTTTTCTTTTGTTTCAACAAGTTGAACCAGTTCAACTTATGTGAATCCACCTCATCATCTTTCCAAATTCAACAACCTCATTTCATAACATTTAAAACTTCTTGTACTTGATCTGATATAATCTAATAATTATTTTAACAAACTACAAGAGCGATTATGATGTTGACTATTTATTTTACATTCCTGTAAATCAACTGGATGTATTCTGGTTTTAGGTATATAAGGTGATAGAAAATATTTTCCAATCTTTTTTATTGTCAACGGAAACCATTTCCAATCAAAAACCAATATTTTAACAAATCCCTTCAAATTATTACTGATTATAAGCTACAATATATATTACAGAATTGTATGAATAGAATAACGCTAAAGATCTAGAATTGAAACGGGGCATTGTGAACTTGTCTAAATGATGGATGGAAACACTTGACATCACAAGAAGACCCAATCTTTACTATCAAACTACCACTATTTGACTAAGTTGTAACCTTAACTATATTTTATTTTCCATGCTAAATCAGGTTAGAAAATACTTGTGTTGTTCTTATGTTAGTATGTTTATCAATCATTAGTTTTACATAGTTTTGAATAAAGTATGGAATGACTTTAATAAAGATAGCATTCCCATCTAGCAGTTACAGAATTTTTCGAAACTAATTTTCATCAAGTAACTCCATATATGGATCCGTTTGGTCGGCAGAACAGTGATTTCAAAGGCACATTATTATCATTAGACCAGACACAAGTGTGTAAAATGGCCTCAGACATCAAGTGGAGCAATGCTTATATTTGAATATAGACTCAATCTTGACAGAAAATTTATATGCATAGAATTATTTTGACTTTTGTTCGTTAATGCCAAAAGTTAAATGGTGACGTGAATTATTATCTTAGACGAAAATGATGTTTGTGTTGATATATGATAATGAGAGAAGATTTGAAAGTGAGCAACATAGAGTGCTTTTGAGAACAAGAGAATTTTGAAATGATGACGTAATTTTATTATTCAGAATTCATATAATGTGCTACACAAGAAAAACTAAAGTATTATGTGTATTAATAACGGATTTCTTAAAACATCCCTTTTGCTGCCATCCTGCAAATTCATTGCCACCAAAAGAAACCATGTTAACATACACACATGCATATACATAACAAACACACATATAATGAGTCATGAATATTATTCATACTGAGAGAGTAAGTTTGATTTGTGGCATTTGATACCAATACAATCGTGAATGCATTTATTGACTTCCCTATAGAATATTTCACATGAGCTCTCGCATCTATGTACACAAGCATTATTTTTTTGTTCACCCACAGACGTTAGTGGCATCATCGTCAATGTCATCACAATCATCACCAAGAACATACTCACACACTTCTTCTCCATCTCTCTTATTGTGTTGTTTGTATGTGGATGTTTAATTTTTTTATGTATTTTACGTATGAGTTATCCATCCCTATTTATAGACCTTAAAATTTTTTGGAAACATATATTTCTTGTAGACCAACTACCTTTTCTTAACACAATGATTTGAAAAGGAACGTACACAAGTATCACCTTCTCCAACAAACAAAACAACCACATAAAACTAGCAGAAAAAAACAGAGCATAAAGCCCCATACCAACAAAACATCATGCTAGTCCAGCCATGACTACAACCTCATCATCTCTGCGTATCATCCTGAACCAACTGTGACAACCAGCTAGGAGCACCTCTAGCATCATAAGATTGATATCGCATCTCCATTGTAACACTCTTTGCAATACGACTGGCTCATCTGTTTGCAGAATAAAAAACTCCCACGACACTCCACTCGGTCAAAGATTCCAGACATTTTTACAACTCCGAACTCTGATATCTTGAAGCTGGATATGCCTTACACCCAGAGATTTCACCCACGATGTCCACTGCCTCTGTCTGAAAAATCACATTATCAACATGATGACTTTGCATTGACTACACCCCAAACCATGGCCAGGAAGTTTGCATCAATAAAAGAGAAAAAATTCCCGAACGCCCTTCTACTATGAAGAATAACCTCTCCCCTGCAGTTCCGTAACACCCACGAAGTCCCCAGCATCTTCTTTTGGTTTGACCATGAGAAACCAATATTACATTTCAAAGATACTCCATGAGGGGCCTTCCACCGGTGTTGTGACCTTTCCTCACGAGAACCTACTATTGTCACTTCATCAATAATCTGTTGGGCGTCGAACCATTGGTTTGTATCTTCCCCTTTGCAACAGTATCTTCCACAGAGAAGTCACTGCCTTCAAAAAAAAATAAAAACAGTTTCTGTGTTTTCATAAGGTCAATAGGATCCAGGGGTACAAACAAACTATATCTTCCGGGATATCCGATCTCGACGACAGATCAAAAAAAGATAATTGAAATTATCCAGTAGAGACCTATTCTCAAAACATCAACTCGGAAACGTGATATTTGAATGAGCCCACGCAAGCCTAACCACTGGACATGAGAACAATACATGATTGATTGATTCACCATCCTGGCCACATCTTTGACATTTTGGATCAGTTTTCATCCACCTTGATAATAAACCATCATTCACCGAGAGAGCATTAGAGAGTGCCTTCCACAAAAAGATCCTGATCTTTGGAGCTGTTTTAACCCTCCACACCTTTGCAAGAAGATCATGAGTAGATGGCTGCGTTAAACAATCCTGGCGAACCTCTGAGCAGTCGAATTGACTAGCCAACCAGTACCCTGATTTAACTGTGTAAGCAACACATCTAGTATGGACCCATTACACACTATCTTGCTCGTCCGTAACTGGCTTGTGAATAAGAATGACTCTATGTCTGCAGGAAAAAATTCTCCTCCAGCTTCCCTTTGTTCCAAGTTTTCGTTTGTTGATCAATGAGGTACACCCTTAGATCAAGGTTAAAAAATCGGCTTCTGAAAAGGAGTTTTCGGAGATCCATCAAATAGCCATTAGTCCATCCAAACATTTGTCTCAGTACCTGATCCAATAGAAACTCGAAGTCCATTTCCAGCAAGATTCTTCCAAAGAGGATACTACATGCATATGAAGGTCTAGAGCCGAGGGCTGCGTCCAAAAACTTCCCATGAGGGTAGTATCTACTCCTTAGGACCTGCATGCATAGAGACTCAGGAGCCATCAAAAGCCGCCAACCTTGTTTCGCTAAGAGCGCTTGATTAAACTTCTCTATGTCTCTGAACCCTAAACCTCCTTGTTCCTTCCTCATACACATCTTCTCCCATGACACCCAGTGAATCTTGTTCTTCCCTTCTTGAGCATTCCACCAAAAGCTTGACATGGCACTAGTCAGGTTCTTACATGTACTCTTTGGGAGTTTAAAAACTGACATTGCAAAGACAGGCATTGCCTTTGCGACAGTTTTTAGCAATATATCTTTCCCTCCTGCAGATAAGAATCTCGCATACAATCCATGAAAACCATCCATTTCATTTCCATGTCCATCATTCCTCTCTCTCTCTCTCTCTCTCTCTCTCTCTCTCTCTCTCTCCTCTCTCTCTCTCTCTCTCTCTCTCTCTCTCTCTCTCTCTCTCTCTCTCTCTCTCTCTCTCTCTCTCTCTCTCTCTCTCTCTCTCTCTCTCTCTCTCTCTCTCTCTCTCTCTCTCTCTCTCTCTCTCTCTCTCTCTCTCTCTCTCTCTCTCTCTCTCTCTCTCTCTCTCTCTCTCTCTCTCTCTCCTTCAACATGAGTTGACTTCTCATCATCATATCCTTCTCAAGACTCCTCAGCATCGGCCATAACTCCTCAGCATCACCCATTACCATGTTCATCATGTTCTCACTAAATATTTTCCAAAATGCTCTCGTTTTGTCGAATCGGTTAACAAACACAGAATATTTTTCAAGCCAAATGATTTTTATCATTCATGAATAGCGGCACAAAACCGCGAACTCGAGCCAATTGACAATTTTAGAAAATTCATAAAAAGCGTAACTCGTAAAATGGTATGAAAAAACCTACAACATGAAACGGCTCGCTTACAACCTAACATGTAAAGTATCCCAATCTCAGTGATGGATACTTTACTTAAAGAGGAATAAGGAAGAAAACAGGATAATGGAAAATTTCCAAAAGCGATAAACTCAAATCTCAAAAAAAAAAGATCAAAGGAAATATGGAGAAGATATGTATATACAGGAAAATGGCAACACAGCCGATCTTGGAGGAGTGTAGAAACATGGTATTTTGCTATTTTGCTACATAAATTCTCTGCACATAGAAACTTTAAGTTTGCCATGCTTTTTTCTATTTCTTGCTTTCGATTATTAGACAAACGTCGCGATAACAGTTTGATCTCTTGTTCAACTCTTTGTAAATTGAACTACATTTGACTAGGCCTGGGCGTTCGGGTACCCGTTGGCGTTCGGGTCGGATTTTTCGGGTTTTCGGATTTTTGGGTTTACGCTCCTAGGTCCCATACTAAAATTTTATTAGTACGGGTCGGGTTCGGATAATAACACTTCGGGTTCGGTTCAAAATTGAATTGCATCCTAAAACCCATAAAGTAACCATATATCATACGGATTCGGGTTATATCGGTTCGGTTCGGATATAACCAAAGTCAAAACAAAATTTTTGACGCAAAGCATAAAGGGAAACATCTAAATTAAATAAAAATTAATCTATCACACATAAAATTGATAAAATAACAATATAATGTTTTATCAAGTATAAAAGCAAATATTATTGTCAACAATATGCATTGCCTTATAGAGAGTAGACATGTTATTTCAATGAGCAAATTATAAAATACTTATTTATAACTAATTGTATACTTAAAGCATTTATTAAAAATTTAATATGTATTATTATATATCATATTACCACAAATATTGAATTTAATAATTGAAATACTTATATATAATTCAAAATATTTATATATATTGACTATTAATTTGGATTTTGGGTTACCCATTCGGGTTAGGTTAATAACACCGGTTGGATATTTTTGTACCACCCTACAATCCGTTTGGGTATTTTACATTTGGTCGGATAACGGTCGGGTTTTCAGTTCGGGTTCGGTTTGGATTTTGGGTTCCAGATTCTATGCCCAGGCCTACATTTGATTTAATCTTGAATAAGATACTTAGGCAGCCTTTCATTAGGTTCGATCTGAAATTAATAAGAACCTTTTTCACATTATTTTTTGTTGTGTTTATGTGGTTATGAAGAAATCTAGACCCTCAAAAATTATGATTTCTTCAATATAATTTTCGGTTGTGCCAATTTTAGTTCCCGCATAGTCATAAGTCACTTTTTCACCATCGGACCACAAAATCTCGAATATCCCAAAATCTTTTTCTTCTAGGGGTGGGCAAAAATCGAACCGAACCGAACCGAATCGAACCAACCCAACCGGTTAAACCGAACCAAACCAAACCGTGTTCTTTACATAAACCAATTGATTCATGTTTCACTCAACCGAATGGTTCGGTTTGGTTTGGTTTTAAACCGAACCAAACCGAACCAAACCGATAAACCCAATATTTTATATTGCCTTTCGCGACAGTTTTTAGCAATATATCTTTCCTCCTGCAGATAAGAATCGCATACAATCCATGAAAACAAGATTTCATCTTCTCACGAATATAGTGAAGCATTTCGACTTTCCCACTAAAACATTCATGATCCTAGATATCCTTTCTCCCTCTCTCCCTTGTCTCTCTATCTCTCTCTCTCTCTCTCTCTCTCTCTCTCTCTCTCTCTCTCTCTCTCTCTCTCTCTCTCTCTCTCTCTCTCTCTCTCTCTCTCTCTCTCTCTCTCTCTCTCTCTCTCTCTCTCTCTCTCTCTCTCTCTCTCTCTCTCTCTCTCTCTCTCTCTCTCTCTCTCTCTCTCTCTCTCTCTCTCTCTCTCTCTCTCTCTCTCTCTCTCTCTCTCTCTCTCTCTCTCTCGACTCTCCCAATCATCCTCACTCGGAATCCTCATATCACCATACCATGTTCATCATGTTCTCACTAAATATTTTCCAAAATGCTCTCGTTTTGTCGGAATCGGTTAACTTAAACACAGAATATTTTTTCAAGCCAAATGATTTTTATCATTCATAGACCAACGGCACAAAAACCGCAACTCAGAGCCAATTGACAATTTTCTGAGAAAATTCATAAAAAGCGTAACTCGTAAAATGGTATGAAAAAACCTACAACATGAAACGGCTCGCTTACAACCTAACATGTAAAGTATCCCAATCTCAGTGATGGATACTTTACTTAAAGAGGAATAAGGAAGAAAACAGGATAATGGAAAATTTCCAAAAGCGATAAACTCAAATCTCAAAAAAAAAAGATCAAAGGAAATATGGAGAAGATATGTATATACAGGAAAATGGCAACACAGCCGATCTTGGAGGAGTGTAGAAACATGGTATTTTGCTATTTTGCTACATAAATTCTCTGCACATAGAAACTTTAAGTTTGCCATGCTTTTTTCTATTTCTTGCTTTCGATTATTAGACAAACGTCGCGATAACAGTTTGATCTCTTGTTCAACTCTTTGTAAATTGAACTACATTTGACTAGGCCTGGGCGTTCGGGTACCCGTTGGCGTTCGGGTCGGATTTTTCGGGTTTTCGGATTTTTGGGTTTACGCTCCTAGGTCCCATACTAAAATTTTATTAGTACGGGTCGGGTTCGGATAATAACACTTCGGGTTCGGTTCAAAATTGAATTGCATCCTAAAACCCATAAAGTAACCATATATCATAATGGATTCGGTTATATCGGTTCGGTTCGGATATAACCAAAGTCAAAACAAAATTTTTGACGCAAAGCATAAAGGGAAACATCTAAATTAAATAAAAATTAATCTATCACACATAAAATTGATAAAATAACAATATAATGTTTTATCAAGTATAAAAGCAAATATTATTGTCAACAATATGCATTGCCTTATAGAGAGTAGACATGTTATTTCAATGAGCAAATTATAAAATACTTATTTATAACTAATTGTATACTTAAAGCATTTATTAAAAATTTAATATGTATTATTATATATCATATTACCACAAATATTGAATTTAATAATTGAAATACTTATATATAATTCAAAATATTTATATATATTGACTATTAATTTCGGATTTTTCGGGTTACCCATTCGGGTTCGGTTAATAACACTTCGGGTTCGGATATTTTTTGTACCACCCTACAATCCGTTTGGGTATTTTTACATTTCGGGTCGGATAACGGGTCGGGTTTTTCAGTTCGGGTTCGGTTTGGATTTTGGGTTCCAGATTCTATGCCCAGGCCTACATTTGATTTAATCTTCGAATAAGATACTTAGGCAGCCTTTCATTAGGTTCGATCTGAAATTAATAAGAACCTTTTTCACATTATTTTTTTTTTGTTGTGTTTATGTGGTTATGAAGAAATCTAGACCCTCAAAAAAATTATGATTTCTTCCAATATAATTTTCGGTTGTGCCAATTTTAGTTCCCGCATAGTCATAAGTCACTTTTTCACCATCGGACCACAAAATCTCGAATATCCCAAAATCTTTTTCTTCTAGGGGTGGGCAAAAAATCCGAACCGAACCGAACCGAATCGAACCAACCCAACCGAAGTTAAACCGAACCAAACCAAACCGTGTTCTTTACATAAACCAATTGATTCATGTTTCACTCAACCCGAATGGTTCGGTTTGGTTTGGTTTTAAACCGAACCAAACCGAACCAAACCGATAAACCCAATATTTTATATATATATATATATATATGTATTAACATATTGTAAATTTTAGTTAAAGTTTTGTTTTCCACATTTTCTTAACTTCCATATATTCTTAAAGAATTTCAAATATGATTCAAATAAATGAATAATACTATTATATATATTCTCTAATTCTAATACCTAAAGATTGTACTAAAAACAAAATCTAAAAACTATAAGCATCTATATCGTAGTCGTCTTGTCTCGTTCATCTTCTCCAATTTCCATTGTCTAAAATTAAAATTGTGTAACAGAGTTAGCAGGATCAATAAAAACAAAAAAGTAGATGCAAATAGTCTTTTAGTTTATAGATTTTGGAATGCTTACAAGTCTTTTTACGTTAATTTGATTAGCCATCATATTTTATAACCAGCCCGAACTATACCGAACCAAACTACACCACAATAAAGTAAACCGAACTAAACCGAACCAAACCGAACCAAACCGAACCAAACCGAACCAAACCGAACCAAACCGAACCAAACCGAACCAAACCGAACCAAACCGAACCAAACCGAACCAAACCAAACCGTGTTCTTTACATAAACCAATTGATTCATGTTTCACTCAACCGAATGGTTCGGTTTGGTTTGGTTTTAAACCGAACCAAACCGAACCAAACCGAACCAAACCGAACCAAACCGAACCAAACCGATAAACCCAATATTTATATATATATATGTATTAACATATTGTAAATTTTAGTTAAAGTTTTGTTTTCCACATTTTCTTAACTTCCATATATTCTTAAAGAATTTCAAATATGATTCAAATAAATGAATAATACTATTATATATATTCTCTAATTCTAATACCTAAAGATTGTACTAAAAACAAAATCTAAAACTATAAGCATCTATATCGTAGTCGTCTTGTCTCGTTCATCTTCTCAATTTCCATTGTCTAAAATTAAAATTGTGTAACGAGTTAGCGGGATCAATAAAAACAAAAAGTAGATGCAAATAGTCTTTTAGTTTATAGATTTTGGAATGCTTACAAGTCTTTTACGTTAATTTGATTAGCCATCATATTTTATAACCAGCCCGAACTATACCGAACCAAACTAAACCGAACCAAACCAAACCGAACCAAACCGAACCAAACCGAACCAAACCGATAAACCCAATATTTATATATATATATGTATTAACATATTGTAAATTTTAGTTAAAGTTTTGTTTTCCACATTTTCTTAACTTCCATATATTCTTAAAGAATTTCAAATATGATTCAAATAAATGAATAATACTATTATATATATTCTCTAATTCTAATACCTAAAGATTGTACTAAAAACAAAATCTAAAACTATAAGCATCTATATCGTAGTCGTCTTGTCTCGTTCATCTTCTCAATTTCCATTGTCTAAAATTAAAATTGTGTAACGAGTTAGCGGGATCAATAAAAACAAAAAGTAGATGCAAATAGTCTTTTAGTTTATAGATTTTGGAATGCTTACAAGTCTTTTACGTTAATTTGATTAGCCATCATATTTTATAACCAGCCCGAACTATACCGAACCAAACTAAACCGAACCAAACCAAACCGTGTTCTTTACATAAACCAATTGATTCATGTTTCACTCAACCGAATGGTTCGGTTTGGTTTGGTTTTAAACCGAACCAAACCGAACTAAATCTAAACCAAACCGAACCAAACCAAACCGTGTTCTTTACATAAACCAATTGATTCATGTTTCACTCAACCGAATGGTTCGGTTTGGTTTGGTTTTAAACCGAACCAAACCAAACCGTGTTCTTTACATAAACCAATTGATTCATGTTTCACTCAACCGAATGGTTCGGTTTGGTTTGGTTTTAAACCGAACCAAACCGAACCAAACCGATAAACCCAATATTTATATATATATATGTATTAACATATTGTAAATTTTAGTTAAAGTTTTGTTTTCCACATTTTCTTAACTTCCATATATTCTTAAAGAATTTCAAATATGATTCAAATAAATGAATAATACTATTATATATATTCTCTAATTCTAATACCTAAAGATTGTACTAAAAACAAAATCTAAAAACTATAAGCATCTATATCGTAGTCGTCTTGTCTCGTTCATCTTCTCCAATTTCCATTGTCTAAAATTAAAATTGTGTAACAGAGTTAGCAGGATCAATAAAAACAAAAAAGTAGATGCAAATAGTCTTTTAGTTTATAGATTTTGGAATGCTTACAAGTCTTTTTACGTTAATTTGATTAGCCATCATATTTTATAACCAGCCCGAACTATACCGAACCAAACTACACCACAATAAAGTAAACCGAACTAAATCAAAACCAAACCGAACTAAATCAAAACCAAACCGAACTAAATCTAAACCAAACCGAACTAAACCGAACCAAACTAAACCCGAACCAAACCCAAACCAAAGCTACTTTGGTTTTAATTGGGTTGAGTTTTATAAAACCCAAATTAACCAAACCAAACCGAATCCAAACCGAACCCGAAATTAAACAGATGTGCCCACCCCTATTTTCTTCCCCAATGTTTTTCATAGAATAATTGTTTCATAAGCATTTTAATATCAGTTTCGATATGTTTTACAATATTTTATGCTTAATAAAATAATTTTTTGCTTAAACATCAGTTTCGGGATGTTTTTTATGCTTAATAACTAAATGTTGATAATTTCAAAGAAAATGTAAAAAAAAAATGTGATGTATATTAGAAGAGAATGTTATAGCTATACTTGCTTCATTGCTTGCATAATTGAAAATATCTAGGTTGTGATTGGTAAAAATAAGAGGGAAATGGAGTAAATGAAAAAAAAAAAGAAAAAAAAAAAGGAAATGAGTGGAAAGTAAAAGCTGCGGTAAGAGCAAAGAGAAAGAGGAAACCAGAGTAAATGTATTTCTTTAGAGTAAAAAGTAGAGAGTGTTTTTCTCTTTTCTTACATTAAATGGCTGAAATGGTGAAAAGGTTTGTTTTACCTGATTGGTGAATTTGTAGCTCAATTTGGAGTAAACTTAATTTCAGATAAATATTTACTCTAAATACAGTCAAAGCCCTGTAGCCAACATGGTTAGTGCTAAACATAGTTTTATACGTATAAGCTTTTTGAAATTATGCTCAATAATTTATCTTTCCTTTACTCTCTTAAAATAAAAAACAAGCCTGCCGACAAAATAAATTAATAAATAAAAATAAAATAAATTATTACTCGTGATCTCTAAACACCACACAGTCTCTGAAGAGTCAACAAAGGAAGAAGTTATAATAAAGTATGCAGAAGGGTTATCATCACGTAGAACCGTTGTATTAAAACTAGTTTGTTGAGACGATGAAGTAGGAGATGTCGCCATCTTGATTGATGAACAAGAGTCGTAGAAGTAGTAATATGATTAGTAGAAGATGATCAAGAAAAAAAAAATCTTGACAAAGGATGTAAAAGAAACGAGGAAAATTTTATGTAGATCTTAGATCTGATAGTATCAGTGTGTAGAAGTGTGTAGAAGTTAACTTGGTCAAGTACGTAGAAGTGTGTCTCATATTCATCAACCAAGTTAAAATATATATACAATGGTAAAGTAGCGTAGGTTGGGCGAAACCAGTCGGAATTGATCCTAAGGAAGGAGGCTGACTCGGTATGTAAATGGCATATCCGAGTGCCGCACGGTCTTCCGGAAAAGCCCGTCACAGTATGCTAACTAAGAATAGGAACTAGATAAGTCTAACTTTTTTTAAAACTGGAGTTCTCACGCCATTTTTCTTTACCAAAAGTATCTCATCATTCGTACCTTTCTCAAAAAAAAAAGTGTCCCATCATGGCTCCCTCTTCTTCCTCTCCTCGCAATTGGATATACGACGTCTTCCCGAGCTTCAGCGGAGAAGACGTCCGCCACACATTCCTCAGCCACTTTCTCAAGGAGCTAGACAGGAAGTTGATCATTGCTTTTAAAGACAACGAGATCGAGAGAAGCCAATCTCTCGACCCCGAGCTTAAACGAGCTATTAGTGATTCGAGGATCGCCGTCGTTATCTTTTCTAAAAACTACGCATCTTCAAGCTGGTGCTTGAACGAGCTTGTGGAGATTGTTCAACGAAAAGAAGAAAGCGGTCAATTTGTGATACCAGTTTTCTACGGTGTGGATCCTTCTCATGTTAGGAAACAGAACAGCAGTTTTGGAGAAGTCTTTGACAAGACTTGCCAAAACAAAACAGAGCATGAGAAAAATTTGTGGAGGAGAGCTTTAATCGATGTGGCTAATATGCTTGGATATCATTCTTCGAACTAGTAAGGACTTCAGCGTAATTAGTTGTTGTTTCTTGATTGTTTACTGATCTTTTCTTGTTGCTTTTGTTAGGGATAATGAAGCAAAAATGATAGAAGAAATCGCAAACGATGTTTTGGATAAACTGAGTTTAACATCATCAAATGATTTTGAGAGATTTGTTGGCGTCGAGGATCACATAGCAGAGATGAGTTCATTGTTGTGTTTGGAAACAGAGGATGTGAAGATGGTTGGGATTTGGGGATCCTCTGGAATTGGCAAGACAACCATCGCGAGAGCTCTGTTTAGCCGAGACTTCCAAGGTAGTGTCTTCATAGACAGTGGTTTCAAATCTAAGTGTAGGAAAAACTACCAAAAAGCCAATCTAGACGACTATAACATTTTGCAATTCTTATCTGAGATTTTGAAGAAAAATGACATAAAGATGGATCATATTGGTGCAATGGGAGAGAGGCTAAAGCACCATAAACTTCTTATTGTTATTGATGATTTGGATGATCATGTGGTTCTAGATACTTTGGCTGGTCGAACTCAATGGTTTGGCCTTGGGAGCAGAATCATTGTCATTACAAAAGATAAGCATCTTTTGCGAGCTCATGGGATTAACTGTATTTACAACGTTGATCTGAAAATCAAGCTCTTCAGATGTTCTGTCAATATGCTTTCCAGCAAGATTCTCCACCTGATGGTTTTATGGGACTTGCTTCTGAAGTAGGAAAGCGCGCAGGTAACCTTCCTTTGGGTCTTAAGGTTTTGGGTTCGTATTTGAGAGGCAGAAACAAACAGGACTGGATGGACATGCTGCCTAAGCTTCGTGATAGGCTGAATGGAAAGATTGATAAGACTTTGAGAGTCAGCAAAGAAGATAAAGCGTTATTTCGTCACCTCGCATGTCTCTTCAATGGTGCAGAAATCGATTACATAAAACGGGTCCTTGCAGATAGTGATTTGAATGTTGATGCAGGGCTGAAAAACCTACTTGATAAATCCCTCATACATGTAAGAGGGCATACTGTGGGAATGCACTGTTTGGTACAAGAAATGGGTAAAGAAGTTGTTCGATCACAGTCTAATGAACCTGGAGAACGCGTGTTCTTGTTGGATTCAAAGGATGTTTGCGATGTACTTGAGGATAACACTGTAAGTAGTCCTTTGATCATTCACACTATATGATTAAAGCTGTGTCATCTAAGTAATGGTGTTTTATATCTTAATATGGTTCAGGGTACTAAAAAAGTGTTGGGTATATCGTTGGATATGTCGGGGATTGATGAGTTGCACATACATAAGAGAGCCTTTGAAAAGATGCGTAATCTATATTTTCTGAAGGTTAAACAGAAACGACATAAAGAAGTCCAATGGCACATACACAAAGACTTCAACTATCTACCCCCTAAGCTCAAAGTAGTAAGTTGGAAAGGATACCCTTTAAGATGTCTGCCTTATAACTTCTGTCCGCAACATCTAGTGAAGCTCAAAGTGCCAAATAGCAATCTCAAGAAGTTGTGGGACGGAGTTCATGTGCGTTTGAAAAGAAAAAGATTCTTAATACTTTATTTAGAGTCTTTTCTTTTGTTGTGTAACATATTTTTCTTTTGCTCTCGTCTTTGTTTCTCTGTTTAGCCCCTCACATGCCTCAAGCGTATGGATTTGTCAGGATCTAAAAACCTTAAAGAAATCCCAGATCTCTCATTGGCCAACAATCTTGAGAAATTGTTGCTCACTGGTTGCTCGAGTTTGATGGCAATAACTTCCTCTATCGGGAATCTCCATAAACATGAGTAGGTGCACAAAGCTTGAGGCTCTTCCATCGGGAATCAACCTTAAATCTCTTGATAGACTCGATCTCGGTGGATGCTTACGGCTAAAAAAGTTTCCCGATATCTCAAGTAACATGTCAAGACTTGATCTAAGCCCAACAATGATTGAAGAATTCCCTTATATCTTGCATCTAGAGAATCTCAAAACTCTTACGATGAAAGAAATCAAGAGTCGGAAACTATGGGAAGGACCACAGGTACTAGTCCTCCACTGACTTCATAACAACATGTTGGAACTTGTTTTGTTTGTTTTTCAGCCGCTTACATGCCTTACAACGTTAGACTTGTCGGGATCTGAGAAGCTTCAAGAAGTCCCGGATCTTTCGTTGGCAATTAATATGGAGTGGATGAATCTTGGGGGTTGCTCAAGTTTGGTGGAGCTTCCTTCTTCCTCTATTCAGAATCTCAAGAAGTTGGCTTATTTGAGCATGGAAGATTGCACAAACCTGGAGGTTCTTCCAACCGATGTAAACCTTGAATCTCTTGACTGTCTCAATTTCGGTGGATGCTCAAGGCTGAAGATGTTTCCTGAGATCTCAAACACAATGTATCTTCTTATTCTAAACCGACCAGCGATTGAAGAAGTTCCCAGATGGATCGATACCTTTAATAGGCTCAGATGCCTACGTATGAAGGAATGCAAGAATTTAAAACGCGTACCCCCTTTTCGTCCGATGAGACAACTTAAAGAGATGGACTTTTCAGGTTGGGGGGATATCCATATGAATATGACAACTGCAACAGAGAATATGAAAACAGGTTTTCCATTAAAGGGAAGGACTTTTCAGGTTGCGGGGATATCCATGAATATGACAACTGCAACAGAGAATATGAAAACAGGTTTTCCATTAAACGTAAATATACACTTATACTCATAGGATTAACTAATATATAATTAATGTTTAGAGTTGAAAAGTGAGATTTTGGTGTTGGCTTAAAATTTCAGAAAATAAAAGATAAACATTAAAAATAAAAAAATAAAAAATAAAAAAGTTTCAAAATTTATTTTTGAATTTCGAAAAAAAAATAATAAATTAGAAAACATATAATTAGAAACTATAAAAAATTATTTTATTTTTTGTGGTATATCCCGGTAAATCAGATACAGAGAAATTATATCCAAATAGTATTCGGTAATATTTCGATTCAGATTCAAGTCGGCTTCAACTGGTTCCGGTTCTGTTCGGATATAGAATTTTAAACTCAATATAGTAAATTTTTATTATTTTTTATTTTCTTAGTAAAAGTTACTTATAATCGAGTATATATTAATAATATAAAAGAAATTACAACAAAGCTCAAGTAGCCTAGTGGTATTGTGTCTTTTACTATGCCTTTTCTACTCGGATTTGACTCCTACAAGGTACAATTCTCTATTTTTAACACATAATTCGGTTTGATCGGGTACCTCGGTTCCGGGTAAAAACTGAAATAAACCAATACCCATGGATAAACATATGTAACAGTCATACTCATCGATTAAATAGACTAGGATCGAAACTGAACCGAACCGGTTCACTTCAGGTTGGATCTAGTTCAGGTATTTGGTTTCGATTAAAAGTTGCAGACCTAACCACACTGGTAAAAATAAAACCATATAGCCACGTTTTTGGACTGTGCCAAAATTGTACCAAAAAACTATGAATAGGCCATAGTTTTGTGGCTAAAAGCCATATTTTAGTTATGAAATTTCGCAGCTATTTAAACTGTAAAATAAACCGTGATTAAAACATGACATGGCTTTTAAAAACATATAAAATAAATAAATTAAAAAATACAAAATAAATTAAAAGTTTTATATATATATTATAATTGGTTTAGAAAATTAAAATCGGTTTATCAAACTAAACCAAATTGAAAAAATACCTAATCCTACAAAAAAAACGGACTCTAATCTCTTTTGGACGCGTGGCTTAAAACAATTCTGTTACAATAATCTATATGGACCTCTATGTTTTTAACGAAATAAATAAAATTTAAATAGCGCCGCAAGTTTAGATTATGCGGAAAAAAACCTAGCCGTCAAGAGAGAAAAAATGAGATTTTTCTTAGTTGCAAGCCGATGATCAGAGGCTTCTCCAGCTCCAACATCGGCTTGTTTAATTCGTTTTGCTTCTCTTTCTTTGATCTGTTTTGTTTCCAGTCGCTTTTTTATTGCCAATTTATTATGAATCTGGCAAAGTTTTTAATTGTTCTTTTGTATGATTCTTCCAATTGGTTTGGAAGACAAAACTTTCAGTTCAGTTGAACTGTTTAGAAAAGGTAATTGACAGATCTACTGCGTATGGTGGCGACGGGTCTTACCGGCTTCGATCGTTGATGGTTCTTCAATCGATGGTGATAGAGTTCTTGCTGCAAACTATGGTACTTCGAAAAGGCAGCATGAGCCATGAAGTTCTATGGAACGGTAATCTCTTTGACTCTGTTAATAGAGCAAAATAAAGAGTTGTCTTATCTCGGTGGCTCCTACTGGAGTAATAAAAAGAGAATGACAATCGTTTTCAACTCACTCTGAAGCGTGGTGCTTTTGGATTAATATGAAGATTATCTCTTTTGAGATTCATCTATTCCATAAGAAAATATGAAGCTTTTACAAGAAAAATCTTTTGTTATCCATACGCAAAATAGATGTGTTAATTTATTTTGGATACCTACTAGTATCAATTTTCTATGTTGTTTTGTTGGTTTTCATTGTTTAGAATGCAAGGTTTTAAAAAAAAAAATTAATAACTTTTTAGGAAAGAACATTTGATCTGGCGTTGTTTTCGTTCCTGTCGTTTCCTCCGTTCTCGATTTCCTCAATTCAAGGCCTCCATCAAATTACATTGTTGGTTTGGGTTGTGGTGCTACTGGTTTCACCACTTGTTCTGATATTGGTCATTGTGAAGAACCGAGATTCAATTCTGATTAATCCTAACCGTTCTAGTTCGTTTCAGTTTGTTGATTGCTAGCTAGATTCAAATGAAATCAAACAAGCAAGTTAACACAGAATTGTTAACCCAGACTTTATTTCCTATTGTCCGGAGAGAGAACGAAGCTCTCATCCCATTCCACTATGTAATCGATGTGATTAACAAGTGTGTCGTCTTCTTTGAGCAGCTATTACGAGAAGCTAAACTTTATTGTTACCGCGTATCCCAGCGACTACGATGAGGATGACGACCTCTCAATCCTCAATCCTTCAGATGATGACGAGTCACGCAGCCTGAACCGAGAGAAAGCACTGATGCCTCACGAGCTACGATCTAACCTTGATCTCTCGTCTCTTAGCTCACTTTTTTCTCTCCGCTGTGTAAACTCTCTCTCTCCCTCTCTACTCTGCTTCTCAAATGAAGAAGACGGCTTTTCTGTTATGTCTGTTAGAGCCTTTGTAACTGACTCTTCGGGTCTTTATACACGCGAATTAGTAAACCCATAAACCCGGGTCCTTTTGGCACTTGATCCGTTTAACGATAAGGCCCACTCTGGCCCATCAATGTGCTAAGTCGAATACACGAAACGACAACACTTCACAGTCGTGATCGTGCTCGTGCTCGTGCGGCTGCAGCGCCTGCTCCAGTAGAGAAGGCTGATGATGATGAAGAAGCTAAGGAGGAAGGGTATGATGAGAATCAAAAGTTTGATGATCTTGAACGGAACGATACTGGTTTGTTTGCTAATGATGTGTACGATGAGGATGACAAGGAGGCTGATGCGATCTGGGAGTCTATTGATCAGATGATGGATTCGAGTAGACACCATGGCCGCAAACTCAGGTGACGGACTTGACTGCTGTTGGTTAGGGAAGAAGTACGTTGTTGTCTCATGGGTTGTTGGATTCAGTTTCAGGGCAAACTGTTGTGGATCCTAAAGGTTACTGGTTGACTGGTCTAGAGAATATGAAGGGAACCACTGATGAAAATATTTATGATCCGGACTTTCTCATGTTAACTATCTTTTATTTTCTATGTAAACTTTGTATGAAAGACTTTTGTTTACTAATCACTAGTTCTTACATGGTTTTGAATAAATTATGGAATGATCTTAGTATAGATAGCATTTCTCATCCAGCAATTATGGAATTTTCCGAATCTAATTTAATTATTTATCAACTAACTCCATATATAGATCAGCTTGGTCGGCATAACGTTTATTCTAAAGAATCGTTATTATCTCTAAACCAGACACAGGTGTGTTTGGATGGCCTAAGACATCAAATGGTGCAAAGCTTATATTTGACACTACAAGAAAACACAAGTTTAACGACGGCCATTTTCGTCGTTCTTTCCTCGTAAATGAGACATTACAAGGAAATAGCAGGGAAAGAGGCTTCGTCGTTATACGTTCGTCGTACCGAAAGATTCCTCGCCAATTCCTCGTAAACTAGCGAGGTAAATATTTCCTCGTAATAAAGAAGTAAATTATTCCTCGTAAAGATCACGTGAACATTCCACGTAAAGTGGTCGGTAGCTTTCTTCGTAATAAAGAAGTAAAGTATTCGTCGTAAAAACCACGTGACCATTCCACGTAAAGTGTTCGGTAGCTTTCCTCGTAATAAAGAAGTAAATTATTCCTCGTAAAGATCACGTGAACATTCCACGTAAAGTGGTCGGTAGCTTTCTTCGTAATAAAGAAGTAAATTATTCCTCGTAAAGAACTCGTTAATGCTTCCTCGTGAGTTCCTCCTAAGGTTTCCACGTAGAGAAGTCGTAAAGTAGCTACGAATTTACTTCGTTATGTATTTTACTAAATTTTAAAAATATAATTTAAAAAATAATTAAAATTATTTAATTTATTAACAAAATTATAATTTAAAATAAAAATCAATAAGAAAATATTTAATATATAAATAAGTTTAGAATTTTACAATACAACAACCAAAAAAAAGAACTAATGGTTGTTCATCGCCTCGTAGAATTCCTCGCTCCTTCTCGAGACATCCGCCTCGTCATGTGTGCCGGATGACTCGCCTGGAATGGGATTTTGTTGTCGCATGGTCCTCAACATGGACTCCCATTCCGGCTTTGTGGCCGATACAACGTTCAAGAAGTTCTCGAGTCCAGTCATACGAGCTGTGAACGCCGTTTTTGTCGAGGTCAACTCATGTTTTGTCGATGCCAACTCCTCGCGCAGCCCAGAGACTTCGTCATTCCGTCTCTGACCATAAGACGATGTCGCTCTCGGAACATCGTTGACGGAACCAATCCCCAACGTACGTCCCTTTTTTCTAGGGATGACCTTAAAAAACTAAAAAACATATATTGAAATTTAAAATTTAAAGTTAAATGAAATTAATAAATAAAAAAATTAAAATTATTTAAAATTTACCTCCTCGTAAATCCTATCCACTTCAATTGTGGATATGACGACGGATCCGTAGGTGGACTCATGCGTCAGCTGGATCTCACGCTCCTCAATCCGAGATGCCACGTCTTTGAAGATCTTCTCAGACTTGTCATCTACAAATTGGCCCGCCTTATTCTTGTGGGTCCGCTCGTAAAGTTCCATAAGAGTCGGTAAACGTCCCAACTCTTTGGTCTAAAAACATTTAAGAAAGTTGTTAGAAATTATATATATATATATATATATATATATATATATATATATATATATATATATATATATATTTAAAATTTAAATATTTAATTACGTACCATTTCCAAACGGATGCCGGCGTGTGGTTTTTGGCCCGTAGAGTGTTGCATCGCCTTGTGGCCGTGCTCATCTACCGAGTTACGGGAGGCGGAGCAAGACTGGGTGACTTTCATGGCGTCGGGATCCTTCCAATAACGGATGAGGCCATCCCACACATCCGTGGTGATGGAAGCGGGTTTGCCCGCTCATATCCCTTCACTATCCAGTCACCCTTCCAGTTGGAGACCATGTCCAACAAGCGTTTTTTCGCCTTGTCGATAAACGCTTTCCGCACCTTCTCAGTGACCCCTAGGGACCAATGATATTTTTGCTGCAAGAAAAAAAATAAATTAATAATTAGTTTAAAAAATTAAATTAATAATTAGTTTAAAAATATAAATCAGGAATAAATAGTAATAACTTACAGCGTAAATCTTGAACCACGTCCTTCTGATGTAGATCGGGGTGGTTTTCCAGCTGGGATGTGGCATGGAGAAGTACCCTTTAATCGTCTCGGATACGTCCGTTGCAAGACAGTTATCAACCCCAAACCTGAAAAAAAAAACAAATTTAAAGTTTAAAATATTTATTAGTCACAAAATATTTTTATTAAAATAAAGTAACATACATACCACAAAGTTCCTTCAGGTCGGTCGGGGTCTATAATCGGTAAGCCTTCTCTGCCTGGCATACCGAGAATGTCCTCGAGAGTGTACTGAGGGTAAGGACAACTCGGCGGCACCATCAAATCAGCATGAACCTGATCGGCGGGCACCTGAGGAGGCACATGAGGAGCTGGCATCGGAGGAGGAGCCATCGGAGGAGGCACACGAGGAACTGATGGCGGTGCCGTAGAAGAAGGCGAGACTCTCTGAGAAGACTGAGTCTCGGGGACAGTCTCCTGCTGACCCGAAGAACCGGGAACTGAAGAAGAACGGGGAGCTGACCAAGAGGGCGGGTGTAACCGAGTACCCGGGGGACCGAACATCTGAGAGTAATGAGCAGTACACTGATGCTTGCGGAGAGTCTGCAAAAAAAAAAATTTCTAAATTAAAAAGAACAGTTAAAAAAATCTATAACTAATCTATAAAAAAATCTATAATCTATAGTAATTAACATAAAATCCGTAAACCTATCTCTCTAAACTAACCACCTAATCTAAATTCCCTAAACTAACCACATAATCTATCCTAAACTAACTAGAGAGGAAAGAGAGACTTACCATTGTGGAGAGGAAAGGGAGAGGAAATGAAACACCCTGCGGTTGCCCGTATATATAAGATTACCAAACCTCGTTATTTCCTCGTAAATGAACGAGGAAAGACAGAGGCCCGTGTTTCTGTTCGTCGTAAAGCCCACGTAAATTAACGAGGAAGGACAGAGGCCCGTGTTTTTTACGAGGAAATACAGAGGCCCGTGTTTTTAGTCTACGAGGACTTTACGAAGATTTACTCTTACGTGGAATTAACGACCCTTCTTTTTATTTTTTCAAGTTTCCTTGTAATTTCCTCGTTATATTACGTGGATATAACGAGATATATGTCCTAACCCCTAAAATCTGAAACCCCAAACCTCAAACCCCATCTTTCTTATCTTCTACTTAATATATTCCAAACCCATCTTCCCTTTAACCCCAATCTCTTATTTTTCTAATTTTGAATGTTTTTTCAACTTTTCGTTTTCTAAATCGAAAATACTTTTGAAACTAAACTCTGAATATCAAATTTTTATTATTTATTTTTAATTTTATAAAAATTTAAACCTTATTTTCAAATCTCAACAACTTAACTCTGAACATTATTAAAAATAAGATAGGGTTTAGGGTATAAGATAAGGAAGATAGGGTTTAGGGTTTGGGGTTTCAGAAAATAAAAAATAAAGAACAGGAACTCGTTAATACCACGTAAGCAGATTTCGTCGTAAAGACCTCGTTCCCTTACGTGGAATTAACGAGTTCCTCATAAAATAAGTAACTGAATACTCGTTAATTCCACGTAACGTAAGCATACGAGGTCTTTACGACGAACTCTTCTTACGTGGAATTAACGAGTCCCCTTTAAAATAAAGAAACTGAAAACTCGTAATTCCACGTAACCCGAATTCGTCGTTAAGACCTCATAAGATTACATGGAATTAACGTGTCTCCTTTAAAATAAAGAAACCAAATACTCGTTAATTCCACGTAGCGATTTCGTCGTAAAGACCTCGTTCCCTTACGTGGAATTAACGACCCTTCTTTTTATTTTTTCAAGTTTCCTTGTAATTTCCTCGTTATATTACGTGGATATAACGAGATATATGTCCTAACCCTAAAATCTGAAACCCCAAACCTCAAACCCCATCTTTCTTATCTTCTACTTCATATATTCCAAACCCCATCTTCCCTTTAACCTCAACTATTCTTTCCATTCCAAACCCTTTAACCTCAACTATTCTTTCCATTCCAAACCCACATTATAAAACACAATTCCTTAACTTATAATTAATCTCAATATCTTATTTATAAATAAAACTCCCATTATCTTACACAAAATCAAATACATCAATCGGTTCATCGACATTCTCGTCATCACTAGAAACATCATCATTTTCATTAAACTTCGTCTTCAACAGCTTCGTCCGTGGCATCGTCGGTAAGATCTTCATACTCATGATTATGCGGATCAATGAGAAGGATGTCATCAATTTATTGTTCAGGTTCCTCGACTTCATTTATTTGTTCTTCTTGCAATGGTGGTTCTTCTCCAATGATGATTCGTCCTCGAGGTGTAACTTTGATCATGGCTAACAAATTTATACCCCAATCTCTCATCCGAGGGTATGGAAGGAAGCTAACTTGGTCTTCTTGTGAAGCTAAGATGAAGGGCTCGAATTTGTTGTACCTTCGTCCACCGTTGACATCAACTACACGAATTTTTAAACCGAACACCTTTGTTGACGGCGAACCATTCACATTTGAAGAGGACGAATTTCAGCTTCAATATCCACAGAATTCGACTTCAATAATCTCCGTCAAGATCCCGTAAAAATATGTTTCCCCTTTCACACATATTCCATAGTTACTGGTCACCCGCTGTTTACCATTCTCATATGTGTGAAAAGTATAGCCTCGTGTGAAATACATCGTGATGTGGTGACCTTTACAAGTGGAGATTGAATTACCGTGTAACCACTTAGGATAATCTGCATCATCGTCATAATTATCAACCTGCAAAAATAAAGAGAACGTTGAAATACAGATCATGTATGAAAATTAAAAAGAGTTTGAGTTAATACATGATTCTTCAACCACGTAATTTGTGGATATACCAGAAAATGTTTCTTCGACTTGTGAAATAAATAGGCTGTAAAATCATATTTTATATGAATTAATCTCTCGCAGTTATATAATTTATACTCCATATAAGTTACCTTTCAAAATAACGCATCAATGGATCCTCGCATTGAGTAGAATTATGCGGGTTAGACTTGCGTAGGTCTCGCCATATGTGACTCCATATCTTTCTTCTCTTCTTTTAGTATATATGAAGTAGACAAAAGGGTTTAGGGGTTAGGGGTTTGTGTTTTAGATTTTAGGGATTTAGAGATAATGGTCGTAATTCCACGTAACCGGTCGTCGTTAAGACCTCATAAGATTACATGGAATTAACGTGTCTCCTTTAAAATAAAGAAACCAAATACTCGTTAATTCCACGTAAGCAGAATTCGTCGTTAAGACCTAAAGCTTCGTGGAATTGGAACTTAAATAATAGTCTATAAATACACAGAGGTTTCCTTCTCATATTACACCCCAAATCACACACTCTACTCACCAATATGTTTTTCAAATTAGAAAGATTTGAAAAAAAAAAGAAGTGAAGAAGATATTGGAACACATATGGGGTAGACTTATGCGGGTTAGACTTGCGTAGGTCTCGCCATATGTGACTCCAGTATCTATCTTCTCTTCTTTTTTTAGTATATATGAAGTAGACAAAAAGGGTTTAGGGGTTAGGGGTTTGTGTTTTAGATTTTAGGGATTTAGAGATAATCGTCGTAATTTCCACGTAAGCTCACGAGGAATTTACAACGACATTTAACGCGGGCCACGCTTATTCCACGTAAGCAGATTTCGTCGTAAAGTCCTCATGAGCTTACGTGGAAATTACGACGATTATCTCTAAATCCATTAAAATGAAACCCCAAACCCCATCTTCCTTAACTTTTACTTCATATATCAAACCCTTCTTTCCATTCCAAACCCTTTAACCTCAACCTATTCTTTCCATTCCAAACCCACATTATAAAAACACAATTCCTTAACTTATAATTAATCTCAATATCTTATTTATAAATAAAACTCCCATTATCTTACACAAAATCAAATACATCAATCGGATTCATCGACATTCTCGTCACCACTAGAAACATCATCATTTTCATTAAACTCGTCTTCAACAGCTTCGTCCGTGGCATCGTCGGTAAGATCTTCATACTCATGATTATGCGGATCAATGAGAAGGATGTCATCAATTTCTTGTTCAGGTTCCTCGACTTCATTTATTTGTTCTTCTTGCAATGGTCGTTCTTCTCCAATGATGATTCGTCCTCGAGGTGTAACTTTGATCATGGCTAACAAATTTATACCCCAATCTCTCATCCGAGGGTATGGAAGGAAGCTAACTTGGTCTGCTTTTGAAGCTAAGATGAAGGGCTCGAATTTGTTGTACCTTCGTCCACCGTTGACACCAACTACACCGAATTTTTTAAACCGAACACCTTTGTTGACGATGGCGAACCATTCACATTTGAAGAGGACGCATTTCAGCTTCAGTATCCCTGAGAATTCGACCTCAATAATCTCCGTCAAGATCCCGTAAAAATATGTTTCCCCTTTCACACATATTCCATAGTTACTGGTAGCCCGCTGTTTACCATACTCATATGTGTGAAAAGTATAGCCTCGTGTGAAATACATCTGTGATGTGGTGACCTTTACAAGTGGAGATTGAATTACTTCGTGTAACCACTTAGGATAATCTGCATCATCGTCATAATTATCAACTTGCAAAAATAAAGAGAAAGTTGAAATACAGATCATGTATGAAAATTAAAAAAGAGTTTGAGTTAATACCTGATTCTTCAACCACTTAATAAAGTGTTGATCTTTCCTTTTGTCTACGTCATTTGTGGATATACCAGGAAATGTTTCTTCGACTTGTGAAACAAATAGGCTGTAAAATCATATTTTATATGAATTAATCTCTCGCAGTTATATAATTGATTACTCCATATAAGTTACCTTTCAAAAAAACGCATCAATGGATCCTCGCAATTGAGTAGAATATAGGTGTGTGCACTATGAGCGTCTTGTTCACTCGACCACCAAACCTGTTTTGATTTCCCACCAAGACGTCCAATCTGGCTAAAGATGTCTGGAACACCAGCAACTGCATATGTGGGCACAACACCACCATCATCATATCTTCTTGGAGCTCTTCTTCGGGTACGTACTTTTGACGCAAAGTAGTACGATGTGAAGTGAGAAACTTCTTCCGTCAAACTTCCAGCAATTATAGAACCTTCAACTTTGACGAGGTTCTTTGCTTTTCCCTTCAAATATTTCATGGCTTGCTCATACTGATACATACATCCGTAATGTACAGGTCCACGAAGCAATGCCTCATATGGGAGGTGGACAGCTAGATACTCCATCACATCAAAAAATCCCGGAGGAAATATCTTCTCCAAGTTACACAATAAGATGGGAATGTTCTCTTGAACCTGCTCCACAACTTCTTCTTTAAGAGTGTGTGTGCTGAGATCCCTGAAAAATGCTCCAATGCCTTTTATATTCCAAAAACAATTAAACACATTGTTAGTCATATACTATTGCAAACTAAACCAATATAAAATTATTGTGCTATAATATACTACCTGCAAGTGCTTCATGTACGTTTGTTGGAAGTAGCTCCGCAAATGCAAATGGCAGTAGTCATTGCATAAAGACATGACAATCATGACTCTTCATCCCAGAGAACTTTTGACCCTTTTCAACACATCAGAGAGATTTGACTTCACTTCTGATGCCACCCAGTTGAACAACACCGACTTTTTTTCTGAAGACAATCTGAATATCGGAACGGGAACTTGGCCATTGCTTTTTATATGTAACTCACTTCTTGAGCAAATATCCGGCAAGTCCAACCTCGATTTTATGTTGTCTTTTGTCTTCCCTGGGACATTCAATATTGTATTCATGATGTTCTCAAAGAAATTATTCTCTATATGCATCACATCGAGGTTGTGGCGCAGAAGAAGATCTTTCCAATATGGCAACTCCCAAAATATACTTTTTTGTGCCAGTTGTGATGAACACCGTAAGAATCAGGCATATTACGAGGGACATGCTAATTACCACCATAACGAACTATTTCGTTAGCTCCGTAGTAGTTAATTTGCGCTTCAATTTGTTCTCCAGTTAGATATGGAGGAGGAGTGTCTCTCACAAACTTTTTGTGCCTAAACAAATTCTTGTTTCTTCGGTACGGATGGCCAATGGGAAGAAATCGACGGTGACAATCAAACCAACTTGTCTTCCTACCATTCTTCAGTTGAAACGCATCTGTCGTTCCATTACAATATGGACAAGCTAATCTCCCATGTGTAGTCCATCCAGACAACATCTCATACGCAAGAAAGTCACTTATGGTCCACAAAAGCATCGCTCGCATCGTAAAATTCGTCTTGGTTGATAAGTCATACATCCTCACCCCTGTTGACCACAAATCCTCTAACTCTTTTATCAGTGGTTGGAGAAAAACATCCAGAGACCTTTTTGGATGGTTCGGACCAGGTATTAATATGGTCAAGAATAACAACTCCCGTTGCATGCACATCTCCGGTGGCAGGTTGTATGGCGTAAGAAAGACTGGCCACAATGAATATTGTCTCCCTGACATTCCGAATGGACTAAATTCATCTGTGCATAATCCGAGATACACATTCCGGCTATTGCTAGAGAAATCCAGATGTACTTTGTTAAAATGTTTCCAGGCTCTTGCATCTGATGGATGAGTCATCTCACCATCCGTCTGAGTATGCTCGGCATGCCATCTCATCTTTCCAGCAGTCTGCTCCGATTGGTACAATCTTTTCAATCTGTCTGTAATTGGTAGGTATCACATCCTTTGGTACGGTACCCTATTACGTCCCCATCCTTGCGGCTTGAATCGTGGCTTCTTGCGAATCGACATTCTTAACTTCTCATCATCTCCCGGTAGATCATGCGGTTGTCGATGCAAACATCTATCATCTCGAAGGTAACCCAAGACTATAAACCGGTTTGAATCTCATAATAAGAATCAGCGGACACATTGTCTTCCGGCAAATACTCTTTAAACAAGTCTGCCCATTCGTTCATGCAACTTTTAAGTAGATTGTGATCAGTTTTAATATTCATCATTCTAGCAGCCAATGACAATTAAGAGAGACCTTCTCTACAACCACTGTAAAGTGGTTGATTTGCCGCATTTAACATTTCATAAAAAAAAATTTGCATCTATGTTAGGTTCTTCATCTTCATCATGAGCTACGAATGCATCAGCTACCATATCATGAACCCTATCATAATCTACCATCTGCTCCTCCTGATGGTAACTATGTTCATTATGCAATTGATGATCAATCGGTTCTTCCTGAAAGTTGCTATTACTACTACTACCTTCATTCTGATCATAATTATAACCTTCTCCATGTTGAAACCAGATATAGTAATTTAGCATGAAACCTCAATTTATTAAATGCTTCCAAACATTTTCACGATTTCCCAATTTAGAATTGTTGCATTTCCTACAAGGACAGAACATCTTACCACTTTCTTGGGCGAGTGGTTTTGAATCTGCTTGATGCATAAAAGTCTCCAGCCCCGCAAGATATTCTTTCGTCACTCTCCCGTTAGCATCTCTCTGCATATACATCCACCTTCGCAACTCGTAAATATTCCCCTAGCCCGATATTTTTTTCACGTTTTTGTTTCTTGTTGGTGTGTTTAAAATTATGTTCAAACCTCCATATTTATAGGAGACTTTCGAATGTGGTTGTTGGAACTTTGCTACGAATTTACGACGAAATCTTAGGTAGGTAGTCAAAGAAAAAAACGTGTTAACATTGTGGATTCAAACATTCCTCGTCATTTTCTCGCAAAATATTTCCTCATAAATTTCATGCTATCTTTACGATGAATTTACGAGGAAAGTATGCTTCCTCGTAAAAACCACGTGACTTTACTTTAACTTTACGACGAAATAGTTTCGTCGTTACGTTACGAGGAAATGACGAAGAATTTTTATTTCCTCGTAAAATCGATGTAATTTCACGAGGAATACTTTTCCTTGTTAAACTTCCTCGCTAAAACCTAGTTTTCTTGTAGTGTGAATAATAGACACAGTCTTGACAGTAAATTTATATGCATTGAATTATTTTGATTTTTGTTGGTTAATACGAAAAGGTAAATGGTGATGTGAATTGATAATATCTTGAAGTAAAATCTATACTATTAAAAGAGAAGGAGTTTTAAAAAATTTACTTAAACAAGGTTGTTGGATCCTTTCATTAAACTTACTATTTTTTTGGTCCTCCTTTATATGTTTATAACAATATGTTACATCAATAAATTAGACTATACACTTACCAAGTTTTACTCAACCATATAATTAATCAAATATTTCTATAACATACCTAAGTCAATATCTTAGTTATTATACAAAATAATTTTGTAGACTAAAATATTATACCAAAACCATTTCATTCCTATATTCCTATGACAACAACTTCTAATCATGTCTTATTTATCTAATAAGTAAAACGTGACTATATAATTCAATTAAGCTACCAACTATAACATTACACCCTAGCAGCCCCATTTTATGAAGAGGATTTATAGTAAAATTTGTTATTTAAAATAAGTTCAAAAACTATTAAACCTTACAAATATATACTATTAAATCAGCCGAAACTCTTCCAAATAAATTTTAAATTTCACCAGATCAACAAATGTAGTTCTTATAAAATACACACAAACAATAAAATGAGAGAGTGGACATTCGGGTTTTCGGGTCAGGTACAAATCGTTTTCTTTCGAATCTGGGTTTTTCGGATCCTAGGCGTTTGGACATAACTAGGTATTTGAAATATTTTTGGTTTGTATTGAAGTCGGTTTTTTCGGGTTCAAGTCAGGGTGGATCCATAATTCAAAGTACTCGAAAAACCAAAAGTATCGAAGTACTCGAAAACTCAAACAAATACATAAACATTAAAATATCCAAAAGCTCAAACAAATACCTAAAAACATTCAAAAATACAAAAAAATCCCAAAATTTTACCTGAAATCTGATTTGAGGAACTGAAAAAGATACCTTAATTTTTTTTTCTGAGTACCCAAAAAATAAATAAATTAAAATTTCACCTCAAACCCGAAACTATAATCGAAAACACTAACCATAACTAAAAGTATATGTAATACCGAAAACCTATCTGAAATACCCAATATATCTATTATACACAAAAATCAAGTACTTTAGGTACCACGACCAAGTTTCGGGTAGGACCTGGACTCGAATACAGACCCGTAGGTCCAAAAAAAAATCTAAAATATAATTTTTCCTGGGCGCAGACCCAAATCACACCTATATTTCTGGGTTGATTTCAATTTGGTTTTCTAGATCAGGTAAAATGTCCAAGCTTAATTGTATGTAAGAGTGTAAATACAAAATCTTAAATAAACTAATTCGTAAATTATATAATTTTAAACTTTTTTGATATAATATGACTTTGTAACATAATAATATATAATAATTCTAATTCAAGAAAAATCTACGCTTTTTAAGTGCGGATCAAAATCTAGTTGATATGTTAAAAGCTTTCAAATCATATCTCTGCATAAATATTGTATTTCTTTCTCTCATGATAATTTCTATTGTTTATAATTAATTTATGTATGTGATACTCACCTTCATCCTTCAATGTAGGTTCTCTTAAGGCTCCCTATTGCTGAGGGTTTATTGTTGAAATATGTTGAAGCCCTAATCAAGGAGTACACATGATTACGTGAGTAGGAGAATCAAAGAAGAAGAGGTGATGTGATCTTTACTAAAGTCGAAACGATTTTTCTAGATGATTAATCGATGGTGACTTTACTTCTTTTTGAGGCCACACAGAAATCGGTCTAACAAAAAAATTATTTTCTTATGAGTTCTAAACTAACTTTGGAATTATTCTGAGATTTTATTATTCAAGAAGCACATGTGATCTCTTATCTACAGACGTCGGCAGGCTGAGCCGGCTTAGTATTAAGACATTTAATGTTATCCACAGTACCTACAACATTGCCACTTGTAGTAGGCCTGACTTGTAGCATAATTTCATGTTTAACTGAGCATCTCATGTGTTTTACTGTCTGGATAATTCGGTTAAGATCGAACAAACCAGGAATCAGTTTCCTTTCTTTTTTTTTGTAAATAATCAGTTTCTTGTTTATATAACTTAACTCACCCTAAATTACCTAATAAAAAATGACAAAGAAAAACAAGAAAAGTCACACCAATTCTTCAGAAGTGTAAATTTGTATTATAGTTTTTTTTAAAGAATAGTGCAATAGCTTAGGAAAAAAAAAATAAGAAAAAAAAAGCATACATCGAAACATACATCAAATTAGTTCGAACGTCATACAAAGGAACGAAGCTAGAAATGTCCAAACCAAAGTACCAACAGCAAAATCTAGAATTTCGTACTCCAAGTTAACTTGACTCATTGAATAAATCTCACGCGTTTAACTAGCGCGTGAAACAAGTGACTAGTGTGCGTCTCTCTAGCGTTCGTTCGTTCGTTCGATATCTTTATTGATACCTCAAAACTCTCTCACCTCTTTCCTCTCTCTCTCTCTAAAAATGTCATCGAAGGATAAGAAACCGGCGAGGCCATCGAGTAGCCGAGCCGGTGGAATCCGCACTCTGTCCGATCTCAATCGAAGGTCTGGTCCGGACTCCGACAGTGATTCCGACGGTCCTCAGGAATACTACACCGGCGGCGAGAAAAGGTAACCTTCACTCTAATGCTAATAATGATACAAGTGTAAGGATCTTGATTAGCCATGTTTGGATCTGGTGTGAGGATCGTGATTAGTCCTGTTTGTTTCAGTGGTATGCTAGTTCAAGATCCTTCCAAGAAAGATGATGTTGATGAGATATTCAATCAAGCTAGACAGCTAGGAGCTGTGGAAGGACCTCTCGAGACTCCTCCTTCGAGTTCCACGAGCTTCACCGGAACTGGGAGGTTGCTTTCAGGAGAGAGTGTTTCAACTGGTACTCAACAGCCTGAGCCTGTGGTTCACACCATTGTTTTCTGGTCTAATGGATTCACCATTGATGATGGTCCTTTGAGGAAGTTGGATGATCCAGACAATGCTTCTTTTCTCGAGGTACAGAATCAAATTGTTCACGTGAAACTGTTATGTTCTGTCTGAGTTACTGAGTTGTTTTTGTTCTGTTTTTTTTTTGGTAGAGCATTCGAAAGTCTGAGTGCCCGAAAGAGCTTGAGCCTGCAGATAGAAGAGCCCCTGTTCATGTCAATCTGATGCGGAGGGAAGAGAAATGTCCAGTAAGTCATCTCTATACTCTCTATCCATATTGCATCTCTTGTTCTTGATTGGCTTTTATATGTTTGCATCATCAACAAACTGTTATATAAGCATGGACGTTCAGGTTTTTCGGGTTTTCAAATTTTGCATCTGAGGCCCCATTCTAGTTTGATATATATTTGGATAGGTTCGGATCATAATACTTGGGAGTACATAGATTTTATAACTATATAAGATTTTGGGTCTCAACTTATTTTGGGTTTGGTTAATAATACTTTTTGAATTTGGGTATTTTTCTTTCTTACCAAAATAAATATGAAACTGAGTATTTGATTTTGATCTCCAAGTCGTGTTTTTTAACCCAAGTTTTTTCGAGTTTTTCGGGTAACTGATGAAAAATAAACCTTAAGCTTGTCTCGTTCTTAATCAAGTTAACTATCTTGTTTCTTCTCATTGTAGGAACGAGAGAAGCGTAAGGTTTCATTCCAAGGTGTTGGGAGGACTCTAGGTGGTGGTAGCAACGACAGCAGCGGAAGTGGCTCATCAATGGCTCCAGATGCCGCCGCCATTCCCATCCAAACCAACAAAACCGGTTTAGCAACACCATCACCAACTCCAAGTCTTGTAATAGATGAAACCGTTCCGACCACATCGATCCAGATTAGACTAACGGATGGGACCAGGCTTGTGGGTAAGTTCAATCACCATCACACTGTTAACGACATTCGAGGTTTCATTGACTCTTCTCGACCTGGAGCTCCGGTTAACTACCAGCTTCAGACGATGGGGTTCCCACCTGCGCCTTTGACTGATCCCACTCAGACCATTGAACAAGCTGGTCTCGCCAACTCTGTTGTTCTTCAGAAATTCTAGAAACTTCTAGAGTTTCTTTCTTTCTTTATGTTTCTATATGCATTATGATCAGAGTTTCATCTGTTATTGTCACCAGAAAAACGGTTGGCCTGTCTGTAACTCATACGCAGCGTGAATGTAGTCCTCATATGGGCAGAACAGCCTTGTGGTATAGATTTTCTTACTTTAACGAAAATAAATATTTTCATTAATCGTTTTGGGGTTTTCGGAACAATTATATTCATTTGCTAAGAGTACAATCAAAATGTCATGTTGGTAAAAAAATATGACTAGTGTTAAG
Organism: Brassica carinata; assembly: GCA_016771965.1. Taxonomy (NCBI): domain Eukaryota; kingdom Viridiplantae; phylum Streptophyta; class Magnoliopsida; order Brassicales; family Brassicaceae; genus Brassica; species Brassica carinata. The sequence continues at coordinate 44,944,459 of CM028687.1, read as the reverse complement.
CTAGATGAGCTTCTACCCTAAAACCAATTGGTGATAAGTTGATTCATCTTTCTTATATATTACTTAGGATCCCTTCTAACTACTAATGTGGGATACTTTGTGTCTAATACGCCTCTTCGAGATGATGACTCTTTGAGCGTCAATCTCCGAATGTTCGGGTAAGGATTGATGGTCAATTTTGGGCCGAGTCGATAAAGATCAAGTTGGATTGCGTGGATCGGACTCTGATACCATGTTAAGCTAGATGGATTTCCAACCTATAACCAATTGGTAATAAGTGGAGTAGCTCATCTATCTTATTTATTGCTTAGATTTATAATCTTTTTCAACTAATGATGTGTGATACTTTGTGTCTAATAAGTAGTTCAACTGGTATTCTCGAGGATCTATTCGTTAGTAAATTACACAAATTTATGTACTAATTCACACACATCTGGTAGAACTGCTATGCTTATTGAGAATTTGAAATGTAAGCGACTATATTGGTGAAACTACAAGACATAATATTGTCTGGTTTCGTAATTAACTATTAGTTTGGTTTCGTAAAGTGTAGCTACATAATATTGTATTATAAGATATATGATTATTATATATTGATAGTTTTAAAACAGAATTAAATTAGAATAAGTAATGAATGAACTTTATGTGTACAAAACACTTATAAATCATTGAAAATATGCTAAATGTTCAGAATCTAATTTTTCAAAAATAGCATAAAACTGGTAAAACAGTAAATATTTAAGATTGAATTTATAAGGAAATTATATATGATTGTTGAGAAAATATCAACACATAGGAAAAATGGCAATATGTTCTATATAGTATAATAGAAAATTTTATAATTATTTATCTATACTTTTAAAAGGATTTAAAAATTCTAATTATGTTATACATATTAAAATATTATATTTTAAAAATTGATTTATTATATAGTTTAAAGACTATTTAGGAAATAAAACTGAAATGGAAATAAATAAGTAAAATTTGAATCCTGTTTATTTCTTCTTTAGTTTTTATAATTGGAAAATTGCATGCTATGTACATCAAAAAACTATAACTCACTAACTAACCAAAGAAAAATTATTCTCCATATAATTTTATTAAATAAATAAGTATGCTTTTGGACAAAATAAATAATTGTTTTATGTTTCCAATCAGAATGTAATATTTTTGTCTATAATAAAATCATTGACATCAAAAGAAAAAAATAGTAAACCGGTAGGTGAAATGGTTAAGTACTTTGGGTTTTTAATTTAGAGTTTTTCTAATTCAAGACCTTATTTTAAGAGGAATAAAACCTCAAAATGAGGATTTAAGGTTTGATTACTCCAACCATGAATTTTCAAAAAAAAATCTTAAATGTTTTTTTTATTTGCATTATTATTCTTGATATTAATAAAATTTACTAAAAATGATAAAATTTTACAAATACTTATAAAACATACTTTTAATATATTATATAATACACAATATTACAATATTATATAACAAAATTATACATAAATACAAATTTTAGAAAATTACATATAAAATACCAAATTACTCAAGTATTATTTGCTTAATCAATTTTTTGTAATTTCAGTAATATTTTTATATGCTCAATCAACACATTTTGAAGTGATAAGTGAGTTTTTTTTATTTAATTCGTAGATTACAAACTAAAAATTGTTGAAATCGGATATGTTATGTAATATTTATTTTATTGTGGTGTATTTAAATTATTCTACATAAAAGTACCGGAGATATTTGTGAAAGAAGTAAGAATAAAAAAAAAAAGAAAATGAATAGCAGTTTTGAGCGTGAAATCTTAAATTTGATGTGCGCTATTCAAAATCTCAAAGTATGAAGGTTTAAAGTTGGTTGGAATGTCAAATTTTGAGTTTGGGTCGAAGATGCTATTGCTCAAGCCGTTGAAGAGAGAGAAGAATATCTGTTGCTAATTTCGCCATCCTTGAACGGCCAGATTTTAAGGTTCCTTCCTCCTGTCCTAATCTGATGCGATTCGTTTTCCCTTTTTCTATTTTGTCTGATTTGGGCGATGAGATGTTAACGATGATGATCAAAATGAAACAGAGATGAGCAAGAAAAACTTGGCCATTCTGTTGCGCGCTAGGATGAGGTCTTCTAACCACTCCGCCAAATCTCCCCTTTCTCAGTTTCCTGTAAGCCCCTTTCTTCAAAACCCTTCTTTCAATCTTGTTCCTGGCTTGAATTTTATTGACATATAAAGACACGATTCTGCCCAGTTTCTCCCATTATATGATCATGGGAAATGAAAAAGTTTGTCTTTTTAAAAATGAAATCGGAGCTTCACGGTTTTTGTATGCCTATTTAGCTTGAATTCTAGTGTAAATGGTTTCTTGAATGTTTTTCTTTTTTTAATGAAGTTTGAATATAGTAAGGCCGCCCAACTTGTCTGTTGTTGACTGATTTTCAGAAAGAGATCCCATCTAATCCACAAGAGACTCATTCTGGAGATCACGTACTGAGAAATTCTAGTGATCTTGATACCAGAGGAAGGTAATTTAACAGATGCCATTTTATATTTGAATAAGTCTTTTTTTTTTTTTTACAATTTGTTCTTTTTAATATATTTGTTTAGGGGATATGATGTAGTTCGTGATACAATGCACTCAGCTATCTCTGCTAGTAAAACCGGTGTCTCAGACATTACTCTTAATGACTTTCAAGAGGTATTAATTAAACCTTATCTTTCCATTGCCTCTTCCAATGTGATCACTTTATCCTCCAAAATGATTTTCTAGGGATACTCTAGCCTCTCGCTTGAAGACCGTGGGAAACTCCTGCTTGCGTTAGCCAAAGAGTACGATGTTAACAGAGAGCAAGTCCGAGAACTCATCAAGCAATATCTTGGACTTGAAACTCCATCAAGTGATGATGCTTTATCTTCTGTTTTCTATCGCATTGAGTGGAATCTGAGACATGCTCTCAAGCCAACCTATGAAACTTTCTTTGAGAGGTTGAATACACATCCTGGAGGGTTGCGGTTTCTCTCCATCCTCCGTGCTGATCTTCTATCCATACTCACGTAATGCTTCTCATCCTCTTGTAATACGACTGAAACTCAAATAGTTTGGTAAAAATAGAATGTGACACTAATGGTTGTAGGAAAGAAAACATGCCCGCTTTGCGAACATTAGATTCATATCTAAAGGAGAAACTAGGGATGTGGCTTAGTCCTGCTACTTTAGAGCTTCATCAAATCACTTGGGATGATCCTGCTTCCTTGCTTGAGAAAATCGTTGCTTATGAGGTATGTATGCATTAGTAGTTTCCATTATAATAACTTTGTTTTGTTAATCTAACAACGTGTGGTTCATAAGGCGGTCCATCCAATCAGCAACCTCTTGGACCTTAAAAGAAGATTGGGAATAGGTCGTCGATGCTTTGGTTATTTTCATCCATCTATTCCTGGTTAGTTAGTTAGTTTGTTTCATACACATGTTTCTTTGATTCTAAGTTGATCACATTCTTTGACTAGTCTTGCGATGTCAGGTGAGCCACTTATTTTCATCGAAGTTGCACTTATGGAAACTGTTGCTCAGACAATTCAGGTCAAACTAGTTTCAGTCCTATGCAGCTTAGTTTAGCCTCTGCAGCATGTTGTCTGAAAATTTCCTTGTGCCGTGACAGGAAGTTTTGTGGGACAATCCACCCATACCAGAGAACCAAGCAACATGCGCTTTGTTTTACTCCATTTCTTCAACTCAGGTCTGTACATGCACTTCCTACATATCTGTTCTTTTTTTCTATTCACTCATGGTGTATTTGCAGCCTGGCTTAGCGGGGATAAACCTTGGTAAGTTTCTGATCAAACGAGTGATTACAGTGGTGAAGAAGGAAATGCCACATGTTTCTGTGAGTACTTTTGACTCACTTGTATGCAAAATGTGTAACTGGAGAAAGAGACGATCTGCATGCTCAACAGAATGTTATTTCTTTGTTTCAGACATTTGCAACACTAAGCCCCATTCCTGGATACATGCAATGGCTCCTCTCAAAGTTATCATCTCAGTCAAGATTTGCTGAAGAAGAACAGAGCAATCCAACTTCATCTACTTTCAGCGAGAAAGTATTACTACCAGAAGAAGAACAAGCCCTCATGAGTCAATCAGAGTAAGCATACATTGATCAAATCCTTGCATGTATGTTCTTATCAAAGTTGCAATGATACTTGTTTATGCAGTGATTCTTCTTCCGGTAGCAACGGCATGGAAGTTCTGTTGAACTTGCTATCACAAAAGAACTGCGATTGGGCTACTTCACCTCGTATACCACCGGTTTTAGAACCTATTCTGATGCGGTTGTGTGCTAGGTATGTTCGTTCTTGGAGATGTAATGATTAATATAAGCTCTCTAATGTTTTGTCTTCATGTTTTCATGTAGGTACCTCTTGCAGGAGAAGAAGAGAGGGAAAGCTTTAGATTCTGTTGCTAACTTCCACTTGCAAAATGGAGCGGTAAGTCCAGTGAATGTGACAAGGGTTTAGAGAGTGATCGAGATTGATAATCTATCTTTGTGTTTTTGATATGTTTGCATAGATGGTTGAAAGAATAAACTGGATGGCGGATCGGTCAGAGAAAGGTATCCATCAAAGTGGAGGCATTATGGTTAACTATGTCTACAGGTGAAGTAAACTTTGTTTTTAAAAAGTTATTTCATTTTTATTTTGTTTGATCTTAAACTCTTCTTGATTGATTAATGACAGGTTAGAGAATATCGAAGATTATGCTCAATCGTATTTTGGGTCGGGTCAAATTCATGCCTCTCCAGGTATCCATTCCCGGCTCTAAGTGAACTCCACAAAGCAATATTGGTTAAGTTGGTCATTCTCAAAAGCCCTGACTCCTGAGATTAAACATAAACACAATGGTATATTTTGTATGTATATGTACTTACGAACGGTTTCATGTGTGTATACTCTTGAGACTAAGAGCTTTCACTTATCGACATGGTTACATTGGTTATGTGTTGTGTTGAGTTTTGTGTTGAATCTATTTTCATTCTGCATTTTTTACAAAACAAGTTGCTTATGTTACATTTACGTACTTTACTCTTTTGTACCTTTGTCTACAAGAGAGAGAGAGATTTATGGTGAGAATGGAGAAGAGAACCTTGAAGACGAGGCGCTTCATTGTCCCATTCGAAGTGACATATTTCTATAACAAAAACTTTTTTTTTTTCGTGTTTCAAAAAAAAAAAAAGAATAGTTTTTTTTTCAACACTCATAATGAAAATATTAAAACAAATGAAAAAGTAAGAAAGAAGAAGGAAAAAAGTAGAAATGAGGAAAGAGTATTCCAAGAGAGACTCAAAACTCTTGGTGAAAAAACTGTTTTGCAAGGTGTCATGTTGTTGCTGGTTTTATTTTATAATTAACTAAAACTTAATTATTATGATAAATTATATTACTGTTTAATGATGAGAGCTTTGTTGCTGCTCATGCTTTTAATATATATAACCCAATCTTTTACATTATAAAAGGTATTATTTAAGTAAGTGTACTTGAAAAGTTTTAGCAAAAAAAAGTGTACTTGAAAAGAAAGAGAGAAAAAGAAGATAACTCCACAGAAATAGTACATGAAGAATAGGTGCAGGAGAGGCATATATTGTTTTACTATTTTGTCGTGTATAAGAGAATGTATAAGGTTCAGTGACAAAAAAAAAAAGAGAATGTATAAGGTTCACATATTAAAATATCTAGGATATGGCTGAATAAATATTTTCTATTTTGAACTAAAAGGACAAAACAAGTTTTTCTTTCGATTAATATTTAATAAATCAAACTATGTTGTAATATCAGTTATCAATTGAATTAATTTCATTTCAATGTCTTTTTAGTTAAAAATCTGTTTTATTTTTAATAAAGTTAAATTTGAATCGTGTATTCAAAAAAATGATTAGAAAATAGTCATCTAGACCCGATTTATGTATTTATTCGCTTAAATCAATAAAAAAATTCTTTAAATTATTATAATCAAAATTTAAGAGTGGTTCATGAGCTTTTAGCTCAGGGTTCATGATTGTTTTTTTTTTAATGGTTCATGATTTTCCATAACATTTTTGGTAATCGTATAATAATTAGAAGATGGAGTTTCCGATTACAAACAATAACAAAATCAGTGACCATATAAAAAACAAATTACAAGTAAGTTCCTGTAATTAATACTCACTCTTAACATATCTTTGGACAAAAGATGTGGATTATAAATAGAATAGGTATATAATAAAATTTGACATTTCAGGAAAGAAAGCCTTCTTCTTTTGCTTCTATCTTTTATTCCGTTGTTCTCATTAAGTAATTTAAGTGGATCGTGATCGAACACCTCATGGCCACTTTCACAACGTCGCCTCATGATCCTTGTACAATTAAAAATAATTAATGAATCTACAAAACGTGTCCATATTTTAGCCTATCGAATAAGGTCAAAGTCAAAACTTTAGATTCTAGTATACTCCATATTTTTCTAGTTACCGAACACAGCGCGTCGTAAAAGGGAAGACAGTAAAAGTTGTCACCACATGTGTCAATGCATATCTTATCTTCCTCTCTTCTACACTGTTGGTGCGTGTGATTACTTTATTATAGGGGTGGGCACGAATTGGATACCATATTTTCAGTATTTGTGATTTGTTTCGTATTTTACAGATATCTGATTTTCCAATTTGCTTTGCTTCGGAAAAATACGGATATCCGGATTTTCGGATATTCAGAAAATTTGTAGATATTTGGAAATATTCACGAATACTTACAGATACTTTATCCATTTTGTGCATTACAAGTAAATCTACAAAACACTATACAAGTTTTTTTTTAAAAGAAACTTTACATAATATAAAATAAACTAAAAATTAATTAAAAAAATGTTTTATGAATTTTTATAATTAATAAAATTTCTTTTAATACAAATATTTTAGAAAATTGTAGTTTTCGTTAAAGAGTTTATATTTTTCTTAATTTTATATTTTATAAGTAATTTTATAAATAAAATTAATAAAATTATATGTTAAAATAATAATTGTATAGAATTATACATTTAAAACTCTATATTTACTATTTAATCATAGATATACACCTATTTATATAAAAGCCTGAGCGGATCGGATATCCAGTTCTAAATTTTTAGTATCGTGATTTGCTTCATTTTAACGGATATTGATTTTTAATATTTACCTTACTTCGAGACTTACGGATATCCGATTTTTCGGATCAAATGGATAACGAATCGGATCAAATTTAACAGATAATTGCATGCGTGCTAAGAGCATGCACATTAATAAACTGGGGCTCGATCCCCAAAAAGCAACTTTTATTATAATTGTTATTTTTCGTTTGATTTTAAAAATTAATAAAAAAATTAATAAAATTATATGTTAAAATAATAATTGTATAGAATTATACATTTAAAACTCTATATTTACTATTTAATCATAGATATACACCTATTTATATAAAAGCCTGAGCGGATCGGATATCCAGTTCTAAATTTTTAGTATCGTGATTTGCTTCATTTTAACGGATATTGATTTTTAATATTTACCTTACTTCGAGACTTACGGATATCCAGTTCTAAATTTTTAGTATCGTGATTTGCTTCATTTTAACGGATATTGATTTTTAATATGTATGTAATAAAATAAAATATCATATACTCCTTCCGTTCCTAAATGTAAGATGTTTAATTAAAAACACACATATTAAGAAAAATAATTTTTGTACAAAAAATGGTATTGAAACTATAAATTGATGATATTCAACCAATTATAAAAATAGATAATTAAATATGATTGAAAACATAATTTTTAATAAAGTAAAAGTTACCTAGAAATTTGAAATTTTTTATATATTGGAACATCAGAATTTTTTTAAACATCTTATATTTAAGAAGAGAATGAGTAATATAAAACAATCCATGTTACAATCTATGTCACGTTGATTCAAACTTTGACATAGACTATAACTGTTATATTAGGTTGAATTTGCCGAATGATTGAAAAAGTTAATACTTTTTATTTATTCTAATTTAAGTTCGATAAATAATAGAGTAATTGCACGCTATGGCTATGTTTCAAACATTATTTAGGTGGATGGTCATCGCAAAGAAACAAACGGTACAGCTTATGTTTTAATCCAAAACTGCCCCTGTAACGAGTCTTTGACGTCTTGTTTTTTTTTCACTTACCTTTATTTTTTGTATAAGTCTTACCCTATTATTTATAAACCCACATGTGATTAAAAGGGGCTGAACCCAAGTTATGTTTCAACCATCTTGTATCATATCTTTTTATTTGTAATTTTTTATGTATGAATAGTGAAGTTATTCAGTCAAAAAAAAAGATTAGTGAAGTTGTCCGTATAGAGTATTATAGTACTCATACAAAAAATTAGAATTTAGAGTCTCGAGTTTGTATTTGGATTTAGGGTTTAAAGTTGAAATATAGAGTTTTATTTGGATTTAGGGTTTAAAGTTGAAATATAGAGTTTTATTTGGATTTAGAGTTTAAAATTTAGAGTTTAAAATTTAGATTAAGGGTTTATAGTTCCTATTTGAATTTAGGGTTTACAATTAGAGTTCAGAATTTTTATTTGGGTTTAGAGTTTAGGGTTTGGAATTTAGAGTTTTATTTGGATTTAGGGTTTAAAGTTGAAATATAGAGTTTTTATTTAGGTTTTGGGTTTATAGTTTTAATTTGGATTTTGAATTTAGAGTTTTTATTTAGGTTTTGGGTTTATAGTTTTAATTTGGATTTTGAATTTAGAGTTTTATTTGGGTTTAGAGTTTAGGGTTTGGAATTTAGAGTTTTATTTGGATTTATAGTTTAGAGTTTTATTTGGATTTAGGGTTTAAAGTTGAAATATAGAGTTTTATTTGGATTTAGGGTTTAAAGTTGAAATATAGAGTTTTTATTTAGGTTTTGGGTTTATAGTTTTAATTTGGATTTTGAATTTAGAGTTTTATTTGGGTTTAAAATTTAGAGTTTAAAATTTAGAGTTTAAAATTTAGAGTTTAAAATTTAGAGTTTAAAATTTAGAGTTTAAAATTTAGAGTTTAAAATTTAGAGTTTAAAATTTAGAGTTTAAAATTTAGAGTTTAAAATTTAGAGTTTAAAATTTAGAGTTTAAAATTTAGAGTTTAAAATTTAGAGTTTAAAATTTAGAGTTTAAAATTTAGATTAAGGGTTTATAGTTCCTATTTGAATTTAGGGTTTACAATTAGAGTTCAGAATTTTTATTTGGGTTTAGAGTTTAGGGTTTGGAATTTAGAGTTTTATTTGGATTTAGGGTTTAAAGTTGAAATATAGAGTTTTTATTTAGGTTTTGGGTTTATAGTTTTAATTTGGATTTTGAATTTAGAGTTTTATTTGGATTTAGGGTTTAAAGTTGAAATATAGAGTTTTATTTGGATTTATAGTTTAGAGTTTTTATTTAGGTTTTGGGTTTATAGTTTTAATTTGGATTTTGAATTTAGAGTTTTTATTTAGGTTTTGGGTTTATAGTTTTAATTTGGATTTTGAATTTAGAGTTTTATTTGGATTTAGGGTTTAAAGTTGAAATATAGAGTTTTTATTTAGGTTTTGGGTTTATAGTTTTAATTTGGATTTTGAATTTAGAGTTTAAAATTTAGAGTTTAAAATTTAGAGTTTAAAATTTAGAGTTTAAAATTTAGAGTTTAAAATTTAGAGTTTAAAATTTAGAGTTTAAAATTTAGAGTTTAAAATTTAGAGTTTAAAATTTAGAGTTTAAAATTTAGAGTTTAAAATTTAGAGTTTAAAATTTAGAGTTTAAAATTTAGAGTTTAAAATTTAGAGTTTAAAATTTAGAGTTTAAAATTTAGATTAAGGGTTTATAGTTCCTATTTGAATTTAGGGTTTACAATTAGAGTTCAGAATTTTTATTTGGGTTTAAAATTTAGAGTTTAAAATTTAGAGTTTAAAATTTAGAGTTTAAAATTTAGAGTTTAAAATTTAGAGTTTAAAATTTAGAGTTTAAAATTTAGAGTTTAAAATTTAGAGTTTAAAATTTAGAGTTTAAAATTTAGAGTTTATAGTTGGGTTTAGAATTTAGAGTCTCGAGTTTGTATTTGGATTTAGGGTTTAAAGTTGAAATATAGAGTTTTATTTGGATTTATAGTTTAGAGTTTTATTTGGATTTATAATAGAGTAATTGCACGCTATGGCTATGTTTCAAACATTATTTAGGTGGATGGTCATCGCAAAGAAACAAACGGTACAGCTTATGTTTTAATCCAAAACTGCCCCTGTAACGAGTCTTTGACGTCTTGTTTTTTTTTCACTTACCTTTATTTTTTGTATAAGTCTTACCCTATTATTTATAAACCCACATGTGATTAAAAGGGGCTGAACCCAAGTTATGTTTCAACCATCTTGTATCATATCTTTTTATTTGTAATTTTTTATGTATGAATAGTGAAGTTATTCAGTCAAAAAAAAAGATTAGTGAAGTTGTCCGTATAGAGTATTATAGTACTCATACAAAAAATTAGAATTTAGAGTCTCGAGTTTGTATTTGGATTTAGGGTTTAAAGTTGAAATATAGAGTTTTTATTTAGGTTTTGGGTTTATAGTTTTAATTTGGATTTTGAATTTAGAGTTTTTATTTGGATTTAGAGTTTAAAATTTAGATTAAGGGTTTATAGTTCCTATTTGAATTTAGGGTTTACAATTAGAGTTCAGAATTTTTATTTGGGTTTAGAGTTTAGGGTTTGGAATTTAGAGTTTTTATTTGGATTTATAGTTTAGAGTTTTTATTTGGGTTTAAAATTTAGAGTTTATAGTTGGGTTTAGAATTTCTTTTTGGGTTTAGAATTTAGAGTTTAAAGTTTCTATTTAGGTTTAGAGTTTAGAGATTATAGTTTCTATTTGGCGTGTAGGATTTCTACTTGGGTTGGGTTGGGTTTATAGTTTTAGGGTTTTGGACTATTACCGTTTCTTTTTAATCGATTTGATTATATTATCTAGAGTTATTTTTGGATACACCAACCAATAGGATTTCATCATTTTATATTCAGTATCTTTTAAAAAAAGAAAGAAAATATTGTCAAATTATATTATATTTTTAAAATAAATCCTCATTAAAAATAATAGTTGTCGAAAAACAATGATTTATACTTAAAAATAGTGAAATCCTATTGGTTGGTGAACCTATAAATTAACTATAGGGAGTGAACCCAAGAATAAGTCTATTATTTATGTTTAACTAAAAACATAACTGGTAAAAAGAAAAAAACAAAAAACATAACCGGTTTTGCAGTCAATGTGAACGCACATCACTCAAAGGATAACAAGGTAACTTTGCTTTCGATGCTTTGTCCATATAGCTAATTAAATTTCTTTTTGCATGGTTACCTAAATAACTTACTTTCATGGCTATCTACCCAAATGACTCTAAATAATACTTTAACAAATGAATCAAATCTGTGCACAAGAAAAAAAAAACAAATAAATGAAATCAAAAAGAAAAATAAAAACACATTTGAAATCCTACAAGTCAAACAAAATCATATAATCATATCACATTACCTTTTATTGGCGGACATTCTCAAGTTTCAACTTGTAGATATTCTTTTACTTATTAATGGTAATCCGCGCCATGCGCGGAGTGATGAACTATAAGAGGTTATAAATTTTAAACCACATAGATATATTTATTGGTGTAATTTTAGTATATTGTATGGAAATAAATCTATAAGAGTAAGTTTAGACTTATATAAATTTATTCTGAATTTAAGATAAAACAAAACATAAGTAATAGAATTATTGTTTTCATAGTATAAAATATGAATATAAAATAAAAGAAAACATAGGCAATAAGATAATAAAATGCTAGATGAAACAAATTATAAAGAAACACAAAAAAACTAATAAAACCAGACAATTGGTGTGACATTGTTTCCAGCTTGCAACTATTTAGAAGTCTATCACCTTAATTTTTCACATAGACTTCTTTGGATTGATATTTAAAATCACACAACACAAAACTACATACTCAATGATAACTTTCACCTTGATTTTCCACATAAATTTTTTTGGCTTCAAATCAGAGATGAAATCCATGATACTTTCTTTTTGATACGTAGAGAAATGGTAGGTTGTAATGTCGATGAATTTTCGTCCCTTGATATATATAGGATCACTTATAGGGTTTTGCTTATGAAAAATTAGAGAGTCAAAGATTTTATCTGACATAAATAAAACCGTGTGAATCCCTAACTTTTAGCTAAAAATTTTTAAATTATGGAAAGTAATATAATTAAGAAATCAACATTGAGGAAACAATATTAAAGTTGTGTAAATTCAAATATCTATCGAATATAATCAGATTGAATAATTGTATGATTCCTTGATTTTAGAGTCTTGGTCGAGAAGCTAAAGAATAAAATGAAATTAGTCATGATTTGATGTACCACAAATTGTTCTAATTTCCATACGAATATGAGTCAAAACTTTCTTATAATAATTCTTTGATTAATATTATGCAAATATATAAAGGGAAGTAATGCCATATATACATTCAATGATTTTTCAATAAGGGTCACCCCGTGCAATGCCATAATACGGTTGACCACTTTTAAATTTTTATATACATTAGTATATAGTTTAATAAGTGTGATGATGATTTTTATGTATAATGGGAGTTTAGTTTCTATACTATCGACCACTTTTATATACATGAGTATATAGTTTAATAAGATTATTCAAATATGGGAGTTTAGTTTCTATACTATCGACCACTTTTATATACATGAGTATTATAGTTTACATTATAGTTTATCACTCTTTTGATTTCAATACGGTCGCCACTTTTTATTTTTTATATACATGAGTATTTTATAGTTTACATTATTAGTCAAACAATTAAAATGCATCTCGCAATATCTCATTTCGATAATTTGAGATACCATGCAAGAATGAGAATCACATTACGATAATGCAACAAAAACAATCTTAAATATCGCATTAAATATAAGTGACATATGTATAATCCGTTTGAAACAATTATAGTATATAATAATATGCAAGTCAATGACCAATGGCACTATAAGTAATTACTCTAGTAAAAGAAGGATTATTCACTAAAAGGTATGAGGAAGACTCTACCATTTGATAATTCCAAGAATTAAGAAATTTGATAATAACACATGAGAGAAAGGTTTATTTTTAAGAGTATTCCTCAAATAATACTAAGGGGATAAGATGTATAAAAACCCACTTGATACTTTTGTATCCACGACAAATAAGAAAGAAAGAAGATGTTCCTTTTCAATCATATTATTTAATAATGCAGCATGCCTCAGTGTCAAGATCTGATGATTTTCAGACGAAGAAACAGACAAAACTTCCATTGACATGTGTGTTTCGGAGGAAAAACAAATGTTTTTTTTAATTGAAGAAACATTTGTTTTGTTTTCAAATCGGTTGTAATATATTTTTGGGTCGGATGACCGTGATTTAGCGCAACTTTTAGAAACCAAACCGTCCTGAAAGATTAATAAAACTTTTGATAAAACTAAAAAAAAAGAATAAAAACTTCTTTTCTTTCTATGTAATAAAAACCGAAACCGAAAAGGATTAAAAAGAACGTAAAAAAAATCTTCTCGTCTTCTTAGTCGTTACAGTTCTGACTGCCGACAGAAACTTTACTACAGTTTGTCCAATCTCTATCTATCAAATCCATTTCCACATCCCTCCATAACCACTGACAAGCAACGAAACAATAATAAATATCTAGAAATCCAGATAACAACAATAGTCAGAAATATTGATGATATACAGTTCTTCTCTATAAAAATAATTAGTAATCTGTTTCCTCTTCCTTCTCTCTCTCTCTTTTCCGCGTGGTGTGCGTGTTACTTCATCAGTGCTTTAACTTCATATGAATCTCGAGTCAATCCATTCACTACCTCTCCTCACTCCCCATCTCTAGGTTACTCACTCACTCTCTCTCTCTCTCTCCTTTTTTTATTATTTAATATTCCACCAAATCTCTGTGGAGTACGTTTGTGTAAAGCTTTGATTTGTTTCGTTCTGCTTTTGTAACTTCATTTATGGGTTTTCTTTCGATTTACAGCCAAAGGGTCTGTTGTTATGCTTGAGATCTCGTGTAAAGTTCAATCCTTTCCCAGTAACCAGAACTGGGTTTGTCTTACAAACTATTTTTTTTATGTTTTTTTTTGTGATAATCAGAAGTGGGTTTGTTCTCAATTTTCTTTCTAATGTTTTTGGGGAATCTTATGTTGCTTCTAGTCTGATACAGTCTCTAAAGGTTCAATCTTTGATGTACTTCCCTTGTTTATAACCTGACTTGTACTTCAAAGCTTCCATTTTAATCGAATTTTAACAGTAATCAAACTTTGATGGTTCTTTAATTGCGTTTTGCAGGTTAAGTTCTGAGATCAACAAGTAACAAATCATGGCAACACTTAAAGATATCGGTATAGCAGCAGGGATAAACATCCTCACTGCATTCATTTTCTTCATAATCTTTGCTGTCCTGAGGCTTCAGCCATTCAACGACAGAGTTTACTTCTCAAAATGGTACCTCAAAGGGTTAAGAAGCAGCCCTGCAAGTGGAGGGTTTTTGAATCTGGACTTGAGATCATACCTCAAGTTCTTGCATTGGATGCCTGAAGCTCTTAAGATGCCTGAGCGTGAGCTGATTGATCATGCTGGTCTAGACTCTGTTGTGTACCTCCGGATTTACTTGCTCGGGTAAATAAAAATTCAGATTTTTTATTCTTTGCAAAGTCTTGTTGAGTGAAAACATACTAATGGGCTTAATAGAGTCCACAAGAGTAATTAGGTAGTGAATCTTGTTTTTTCTTGGTTACATTTATTTTGCAGGCTCAAGATTTTTGCTCCAATAGCAATACTTGCCTGGGCAGTTCTTGTACCTGTCCACTGGACTAACCACACGTTGGAGTTGGCTAAGCAGTTAAAGAATGTAACTGCAAGTGATATTGACAAACTGTCAGTATCAAATATCCCAGAGTACTCAAAAAGGTTTGTTAGAGAACAACATCTCAAATCCCTTTTGCTATGATTAAAATGTTGGATTCAGTAAAATATTTGTCTCCAGGTTTGCCACTCATATTGTAATGGCTTACGCTTTCACAATCTGGACTTGTTATATGCTAATGAAGGAGTATGAGATAATCGCTAACATGAGGCTTCAATTTGTTGCCTCAGAAGCTCGTCGACCTGACCAGTTCACTGTAAGATTCATCTCTTAAACTTACAACACAGAACACTCTTTGTTGTGGGTTAAATGTCATGAATTATTTTGACAGGTTCTTGTTAGGAATGTTCCTCCGGACCCAGATGAAACTGTAAGTGAGCTTGTGGAGCATTTTTCCTAGTCAATCACCCTGACCACTACCTCACACATCAGGTAAAAGGTTTCTCACAAGATGACTTGACCTTTTCATGGGTGGAACTAAACCATTTATATTGTTTCTTAAATTATTTTCTGGAATCAATATTAAGGTGGTATGCAATGCAAACAAGCTAGCTGATTTGGTTGATCAAAGGAAGAAGCTGCAGAACTGGCTTGACTACTATCAGCTCAAACTCTCTAGAAACAACTCTCAGATCAGACCTATGGTGAAGGTACTTAAAAGTGTTAAACTTAATAACTAGAATGTCTTGTTTTGTTATGTTGTGTAATAACCGTTTTCTTCTTCTCGCTTCTCTTTTAACAAACACAGCTTGGTTGCCTTGGCTTGTGTGGACAAAAAGTTGACGCAATCGAACATTACATGGCTGAAGTTGATAAAACATCAAAAGAGGTATAAGCTTTTGTGATCTCTTCTGGTTTACCATTTGTGTGCCATCTTATTACTCTATCTTCATTGTTTATAGATTGCTGAAGAAAGGGAGAATGTGGTGAAGGATCAAAAGTCAATCATGCCAGCATCTTTCGTCTCTTTTAAAACACGTTGGGCTGCTGCTGTCTGCGCTCAGACCACACAGACCCGAAACCCAACCGAATGGTTAACTGAATGGGCCCCAGAGCCACGTGATGTGTTTTGGCCAAACCTTGCAGTTCCATATGTTTCTTTGACTATAAGAAGATTAGCTATGAGTGTAGCCTTCTTCTTCCTCACCTTCTTTTTCATCATCCCTATTGCATTTGTACAAACTCTTGCTACCATTGAGGGAATTGAGAAAGTTGCTCCCTTCCTGAAAGTCATTATCGAACGGTGAGTTCTCTCTTTTCTCTCCATACATTGTTTTCGTTCTTACACGACATTTGATTGTCTTTTCCTTTTATTTGCAGTGATTTCATTAAAGCGTTGATAACAGGTTTGCTATCTGGTATTGTGCTGAAGCTTTTCCTCATCTTTCTGCCATCCATACTGATGACCATGTCTAAGTTTGAAGGCTTTACAGCGATTTCATTGCTGGAAAGACGATCAGCGTCTAGATATTACATATTCAACTTGGTGAATGTCTTTCTTGCAAATGTTATCACTGGAGCTGCGTTTGAGCAGCTCAGCTCTTTCCTCAACCAGTCACCAAATCAGTAGGCATCTCTCTCTCTCTCTCTTGATGAAGTTTTATTCTTTCCTTTTGGATTATGTGCTTCTCTAAAGGCTCTCTTTCTTTATGCAGAATTCCTCAGACTATTGGTGTGGCGATACCAATGAAAGCAACCTTCTTTATCACATATATAATGGTTGATGGGTGGGCAGGAATTGCAGGAGAGATTCTCATGTTGAAACCTCTCATTATATACCATCTCAAGAACGCTTTCTTGGTGAAAACAGAGAAAGACAGAGAGGAAGCAATGGACCCTGGAAGCATCGGTTTCAACACAGGAGAACCTCAGATACAGCTTTACTTCCTTCTTGGCCTTGTCTATGCTCCTGTGACACCAATGCTTCTTCCTTTCATCTTAGTCTTCTTTGCACTTGCTTACGTTGTGTACCGTCATCAGGTAAACATTATTAGCTCCTCCTTCCTCTGTTGTTTGTAAACAAACTTTTGTAACATTTTATTCTGTCTTGTTGATTACTCAGATCATAAATGTGTATAATCAAGAGTATGAGAGCGCTGCTGCGTTTTGGCCAGATGTTCATGGACGTATTATAACGGCGTTGGTCATATCTCAGTTGCTTCTGATGGGTTTGTTGGTTACAAAGCGTGCTGCTATGGCTGCACCGTTTATCATCGCTCTTCCCGTGATTACCATCGGTTTCCACCGCTTCTGTAAAGGCCGTTATGAGCCTGCCTTTGTCCGCTACCCCTTGCAGGTCAGTTTCTTGTAACATATCTACTACGGTTTGGTCCTGTTTTGGTCACTGTTTGCATGATTTTAATTATTTTTTTGGATCTTCTAGAAATTTCGGGCCCAGACCAATGTTTCACTAGGCTAATGCCCGGATCTGTCCCTGACTGCTTTGTTAAATCTCTTACAGGAAGCTATGATGAAAGATACGTTGGAAAAAGCAAAAGAGCCGAACCTGAACCTTAAAGGCTACCTGCAAGAAGCTTATATTCATCCTGTTTTCAAAGGCGGTGATGGTGATGATGATGACGACAGTGTGCTTGGAAAGCTGGAGGGTGAAGAAGTCATCATAGTGCCAACGAGGCCAGTCCCGGAGGAACACTCCTGCTCCAAGCAGGATCAGCGGCGAGTCTTCTCCGTCTTTGGCCGTTATTAACGGTAAAGAAGTCTAGTCAATGATTGTATAAAACAGCTTATGCATTACTAAAATGTATGAAGATAATGTCACACATATGTAAAGTAAGTACATAAAAGGCTACTTTTATTCATTGCTTGATAATTTGATATAAGTTTGTGTTTGCTGAGAAGTTGATGTGTTTTCATGTTGTATAATCAAATTTCGAGGGCTTTTTTAGAATATATCCGTTTTCATTGTAGAATATATAGTTTGTTGAATAAGAAATTCCATGTGGCAAATATAAACGAACCAAAAATAGCAGAAAGAAAGTGAAGCCATCCTTGTGAACGAAAGCTAAAAGGGAAACTTGTGACCAAAGCAACTCCAGTTATTGACTTTATATAGACTTCCGCTACGGACAGAAGTTGGAGACACAATCAGTTGGTGGTCTGAGGTTTCTTTGACTCCCTTTTACGTCGTGGCTTTACGCTAGAAGGTGGCGATGGTGTAACATCTTGTGGGCTTTCACTACAAGGAGATATATTGTCTTCCGAAACCTCTTCAGAGACCTTGAAATCCTCTATGTCTGTCTTGGAAGTCACGTCTTTCTCCTCAGGCGCCATCTCCTTACGTGCCTATCAAGAAGAAGTAGGTTTAGGTTTATCATGGTAAGATGAGGCTAAAACCCTCGAGAGAAAATAAGTGAATACCTTTTGTTTTTTGTTTTTCTTAGCAGAGAGGCTGATGATCTCTTCTGAAACCCGCTTAAATTATTTTTAAATTTTTAAATTCATATATAATTTAAATTTCTCAAAATCTAAAAATAAAATAATATATAATATAAAAATTTGAATAACTAATGTCAAAATACCTAAACTTAACATATAAATTGGTTTGGATTGAATATTTGGATGAGAATCAATGGATATTTTAAATATTTTTAATGTTTTGAGTATTGTTTAATTATTTTAAATATTTACTTTTGACTATTTGAATGTACTTTCAAATATTTTAGAAAATTTCAAAATATCTTATACATTTTGATATTTTTAATATTAAATCTAAAATAGCAAACATATTCAGGTATAAAAATCAGATTCGGAAATTATTTGGAAACCCAAAATATTTCGGTTATGATCGGGTTTGGTTCCGGTTCTATAGATACTAAAATTTTGAATTCATTCGGATATTTAACCAATTTTGGTTCGGATTTGTTACTATTTTTCAGATCGGATTAAGTTCGGTTCTTCGGATCAAATTTTTCTTTAAGTCTTGTTGTACATTATATTGTTACAAAGTTGTAATATATCAAAAAAATAAAATTATGTTTTATTTATTTATTTAATAATTGTATTTTTAATTGTTTTAATTTTATATGGTTTGATCAAACTAAACAGTTCTGTTATTTTAAAATAAATTAAACAATATATTTATATCAAGTTCGGACCCGTGGTCGAATCGGTAAACACAATGACTTGTACATAAGCTGGTTTGGATTTAATAAAAACTAGTTAATTTAAATCATGCAAACTTCGAAAAACCCACAATCAAGTGTGATCCGATATTGGTTGACTTAGTAAAAAAAATTAAGAGATTAATTAAACTTCTAATATATTTTTAAATTTATGATTTTTATTTACTTAGTGTTTTAATTTTTTTGTCAGCAAGTGTTTTTAATTTATATTTAATTAGTTGTTTTATATGAAATGTTTGGTTCAATATAAACACAGGATATTGTTACAATTCTAGTGAGATTATATATACATTGTATAAAAGTCAGTTAAAATACTTGTGGAGCTTCTGCGTATGGTTAAAACCAATTTTCGAATTGCATACAGTGAAACTAACAAAAAACTCAATAATAGTTTTATTTAAATTTTATCGTCAATTTTCATTAAATATAATTGGTTGGTTTTACATGATATTAGTTTGTAGCAGGTACAATACGTTAGCATTTATCAGTAATGCATCCTTTTAGAATATGACTGAATCTATATGTAAAAAGATTAATCTTTATATTGACGTAAGTTTGTATAAAAAAATATTTTAGATGTTATGAATCGTATTTAAACACTTGTCTTCAAACTTACATATATGTTATAATAATGTTTTTTTTAGAAACTATGTTTTATACAACTACATAGAATTCGTAATGACATTTCTATTATTATGAAGTACTATATTAGAATGCAGTATCATAAATGTGGTTTTATATTCAGTTTCCTAAATAATGAGAAGTAATAAATGATTGCATTAAAAATATTATATAGTTAGAGAAAAATAAGGTTATGATCAAAAATAATAAATAGGTACAACAACCTTGTTTAAATAGATTTTTCAAGAATGTTTTCCTTTTAATAGTATAGATTCTTTTTTTTTTTACTAGGAAAAAGAGGAAAATTAGCTTAAAATGATTTTTTCCATATATAGTTAACAATTTTTCCTTCTCTACCTTTCCTTGCATGTGAACATAGTATACTTTATTTACAAAAAAAAAACATAATAAACAATTAACCCTTGTAACCTTTTTCTAGGGACCTCTTCCTATGTGTCGATTTAAAGATTTAAAATACACAGGGATGTTGCGAATTAGAGCTGGCATGCAGGCGGGCGTATTCATTCACTCTGATCGGCAGAACTAAGAAAACTTTTGTAATCTTGATACTTGAAGAGTGACTATTTGACAAATAGAGAAGAAATATAAATGTATAAGAGTGGCGACAAATAATCAGACTAAATGTGAGAAGATAGAATCATTTTGTATACACTGAGAAAAACGGTTGTGACATAGAGAAGAGACGATCGAAGGAGATGAGGACGATGAACATGATTCTTGTTTTTTCTTACAAATTGGTTAAAACATGTTACATATATGCTCTGGTTTATGTAAAGATAACCCAAACTTATTTACACAGTTAAGTTTCACCGTTTCTACTCTAAATTCGGCTACCTAATAGGTTATGTTGTACCATTAACGAATATTTGGATTGCTTAATCTTGATTTAGTATGTAATGATTGTAAGATGGTCTGAATCTTTACCATGTCGATTTATTGATGGTTTGGACTTTGGATTTTGGATCAGCGATAGTACTATTGTCTGGACTTTAGAGTTGGTTTAGTGATATTTTTCTTATTCTTTGATAGCGAATTAAAGTGAATTCATATTAATTGCTTGACTGAGATGCATCTACCAGAATCTAAAGAGTGGCCTCTGAGTTGTTCTATTACAATTGTAACAACAATATACAAAATAAGATGAAGTTTTAGAGAATTCAGAGCAGAGAGCAAAAGGCTTGTACGCTAGATGTGATTGAGGGAGAAAGCGAGAAGCAGAGATGGGCATTTAGCTTCTTTTGTTTTTCATTATACCGCGATTAGCAAACATATATATAAAGACGTAAAGAAAGACATATTGCAAAACAAAATACTGAGATCTTACTTAAATAATAGAGGTAATATGGATCGAGCTCCTTGATATCTTAAAGAAAACAATCAACAAGTATGAAGAGAAGTAGAACTTATTTATTAATAATAGAGATAATATTGTTCTACATCGTTGAAAATTTGATAGACTAGAGGAAGATCATAATCAATCCTACTACAGCAGTGACAACATTAGCAACAAGGCTAATGGTCTTGAAAACATTCATCCACCACATTCTTACTTCTTTTTCTTCTTGAAACTGTTGTTAATAAAATTTTAGAGGGATAGATCAGAAATGGAGTATCGAGGGGACTATTTAAAGAGGCTAAACTCTGCAGTAACAAATAATGTGATGGGCAGTTGAAATTCCCAGTTTCTCGTGAATCTGAAAATTCATTAATGATATAGGTATAAAATTATAAAGAGAGAGAGAGAGCGTCAATGAACCTAAAACACAATTAATTCTTACATCGTAACTTGTTTTTTTTTTTTTTTTGGTCGAACTTTACATCGTAACTTGTTTAGTTTTGAATATGGAACGTTTCCCATGTAAAAGTAAGATGAAGAGAGAATAATGTTTTTGTTTTTCCAGTATAGGCCTTTAATTTATATGAGCCCAAATTATTCTCATGTTAAACCTAAACTGATCGGGGTGTACTAATACATGCTCGTCAGTGCTTGTAACTTAATTGTATTTTATTATAATCCGGTGATAATATAAGCTTTCCAAAACCAATATTGGTAGGATAGATTTCCATAAATAGTACTTCCTCAGTTTACAGTTTATTTCTAGATTTTATTCTTGCTCCACAAAAATAGATTTTCTATATTTTAAGGTATTTTTATACTTTTGAGAAACATTAATTATGAAAATTTGAATTGTTTAATTTTTATTGGTGGATAATTATTGGAAAGTGTATAGGAAAATAATTAGTAAATTAAACTGTAAATATTATTATATTCTTAATAAATGTGAAAACTCTATAAAATCTTATTTTCGCGAACGGATGGAATAGTATTTTTTAGTTTTTGTCATAAAAATAGTATTTAAATATTTTCTAAAATTAGTATTTATTAATCAATAAAAATATTAAATTATCACATCCAAAACCCTAAAACGTAATTCTATTTCCTAAATATTATTCTAAACTTTAATCTTTATATAACTCCAAATTCAAATATATAAAATATTTATTTTCACCCTTGAATGAATACTATTTTATGGATTTTTCTTATAAATTATAATAAAATCTTTTAGTGTTATTAAAGAGCATTTTTCATTTTGGTAGCATCAGAGTTGGCTAAAGAAACAGAATTTTTTCATCCAGCCGAAGTCATAAGCAGATACTACAAAATAACTTTACATGTTTAATAGATTCACAAAAAGTATTAGTTTCTGTGAAGTCTTTCTTTATCAATGTGATATGTAGGATGGATGTTTGAGTATCCATTAGAGTTTGGTTTATGTTTATTTGGTTTTTAGAGTTTTGGAGCTAGATAATTAAGATATATATCTGGATATTTATCAATTTTAGTTCGAATTCAGTTTGGATCTTTACAAGTTTGGTTCAAGTTCAGATATCCATTTAATTTATATAAAAACATTCAAAAACTGCAAAAGATTTTCAATTCTATAAAATCTAAAATTAAAATAATATACAATATATAAATTAAAATAATATATGATAAATATCTAAAATTAATATAAAACTGGTTCTGTTTAGATATTTAGATGGAGAGCTAGTAAGAATTTAGGATATATTCGGTGTTTT
Organism: Brassica carinata; assembly: GCA_016771965.1. Lineage (NCBI taxonomy): Eukaryota > Viridiplantae > Streptophyta > Magnoliopsida > Brassicales > Brassicaceae > Brassica > Brassica carinata. The sequence continues at coordinate 44,921,596 of CM028687.1, read as the reverse complement.
GAGTATAATTTGGATATCGTTAGATATTTAATTTTAAGTATTCTGGATAATTCAGTGTATTTTTGAATATATATTTTTTTAAAAAAGATATTAAATCTGAAATTATTAATATATTTAACTATATAATTCTGATTCATGTATTTTTGGGTATCCAAAATATTTTTGATTTGATTGTTGGAATTTCATTTTTTTAAATACTAAAATTTAGATCCGTTTAAATATTTTATTAGTTTCAATTCAAATTTGCTGCAACTTTTTGTGTCGGTTTGGTTTGATTCGTCAGGTCCATCCAAAGTTATAAGCGGATACTATAAAATAACTCTACATGTGTTTAACAGATCTACAAAAGTATTAGTTTCTGTGAAGTCTCTCTTTATCGATGTGATATGTAGGGGGAAGTTTGTGTATTCGTTAGAGTTTGATTTATGTCTATTTGGTTTTTAGATTTTAGGAGTTATATAATTAAGATCTATATTTGGATATTTATAAATTTTGGTTTGGATTTGGTTTGAATCTTTGCAAGTTTGGTTTGAGTTAGGACATCAATTTAAATTATATAAACAAATCAAAAATTGCAATATATCTTAAATTTCAAAAAATCGAAGAATAATATACAATATATGAATTTTTATAACATATGTTAAATATCTTAAACTAATATAAAAATTGGTTTAGTTTAGATATTTAAATGAAGAGCTAGTAGGCATTTAGGCTTTTTCGGTGTTTTGAGTATATGTTGGGCGTTGTTAAATGTTGAATTTTAGTTACTTTAAGTATTTTGGATAATTCAGAGTATTTTTGAATATTTCAAAAATATTAGATATTTAAACTAAAAATAATTAATATATTTAACTATATAATTCTGATTCATATATTTTTGGGTATCCAAAATATTCTGGTTTGAATTGGGTTCGGATTCGTTTTTTTAGATACTAAGAATTAAACCCATTTATATATTTTCTTAGTTTCAATTCAAATTTGCTATATAACTTTTTGTGTCAGGTTTGGTTTTGATTCTTAATTTGGGTATTTTGCTCAGCTATAGTAGTTGACAAAAATAAAGATAACTGTTAGACCGAGAGAGCGAGAGAGAAAGAGAGAGAAAGAGAGAGAACACCGGAGAGAGCCCTTCCTTAGCTCCGGCCGCCGTCTTGGCGTCGCCGGAGGCTCCACCTCCTTCCCCTTCCTGTTTTGTTTTTTTTGCTCTCCTCTTTACAGATCCAGACCACGTCGTTATGCAAGCTTCTCTGACGAGGTCGTGTCCACCGAAGCTTCATGGTGCTGGTCGGAGTCGGCGATCCTTGAGTGGAGTGGCGGCGAGATGTTTGGCGAGGCTGAGAAGAAGAGAGTCGGATTTTAGGATTGTAGGTATAATCAGATATAATTTTCCCTTTTCAGATCTTGACGAAAACCTTGCTGATGATGGCGTGTGGAGAAGGATAGAGGTCTCCTCTAACTTGTTTCTTCCTCCTAGTGAGGCGGTGAGACGGGTGGAAGCGAGGTGCGATGAACAGAAATAATGGGCCACGGCGAGCTTCGGCTCTCATAAAGCCCGATTCAGAATCCCTCTTGCGCTTTTCTATCATCCCAATCCGCTTTTCATTCCGGACAAGTTTCCGGCTTGGCCATGATGGGAGGCAAAGAATAACGGCGGTATGTCTCATATCCGGGTTGCGCCGCTTGGTGATGACTCTGAAGTTCATGAACTCGACTCTTATATTAGGGAGACTTCAGAGGAAACTTGAAAGAAATACCGGGTTGGGTTATGGTTAGCTGAAGTTCAATGTCTTTTTATCCCTCATGGTCTTTAGGTTTTAGTTTTTTTTTTCAGTCGGAGGCAGAGGTTTGTAGTAAGGGAACATTAATGGCCTCAAGCTTCTACCGGTAAAGCGCCTCTGGGTGTGGTCGTTAATGGGATGCACAGAACTCTGATCAGGAGAAAACCATAGCGTGGTGATGAGTTGCAATAACTGGGAAGGCTTGGGCTTGATTCAACCTTGTATATACGTACTTATGCTCCGTATTTTGGTGTAAGGTTCGGAGACGACGACCCCGGTAAGAAGGAATTACGTTCGAGCAATAAGCACTTACAGTGTTGTGGCAGCTGACCCAAGTATTTAATTCCGATTAGAAGAAGATCACAGCTTGTTCTCAAATGATGTCTCGGGTTTGTTCTCTTTTGAATCGGTTAGGTCTAGTCTTTTGTAACTAGGTGGTTTAATTATGTGGTTAAAGTGACTGGATGAAACGATATGGTAATGTAGGAACCAAGTGAGTGTTTCTAGATGATACTTGTATCCTCATCCTTATGTCACATCTATATTATTAAAGCAGAAGTACAAAATCGATTTGTTTGGCTACTTGGATAGCATTTTGTTAGATAAATGTGTTTGGAAACAGGTTTAGGTGTTTTAAAAAAATATTTAATTAATCCGAGATTAGTGTGTTTGGAAACATGGATAACAGTATATTTACTTTCTTTTATTTACATATTTAGTCATTGAATTTATAATAAATCAAGTATTTCTTTTTTGTAATTCTTTTTATTTACAGATTCTACCACTACAATTCCATAATTTATCTAAACAAATCGATATTCATATATTGACAAAAGCAAATATTATTTTCTTTGTGAAAAAATAAAAACACAAACTGAAAATATATAGTATATATTATATAAAAATTTTTAAATATAGTATTACCTTATTTATTTTAGTCAAATATAAAAATTTCGAGAGCTCATTTTTCAAGAATACAAAATATCATAAAATTAATAAAAATTCATAGAACACTAATGAAAAAAAAAATCAAATTAAGTAATTACAATTCCAAACTTATCTAAACAAAAAGCTAATTCATATATTAATCATTATTAATATTGTACAAATATCACTAAATATTTTTTTGCTACAATCAAGGAATATCTAAATATTAAATATTTTAATTTAAACGGAATCACCAAAAATCTAAACTTTCTAACTAGATTACCTTTTGAAAGATGATATCAATTAATATTGAAAAGAATATTCTTAATTGAATCACATCTACAATCAAGGAATATCTAAATATTAAATGTCTTATTAAACGTTAATTCACCTATAAAATTGATCATTCTTAATTATATTACGACACTATTAAATGACAATCGTTTATTATTTTGAAAAGGGAATATTCTTAATTATGTTATGCCTAACAATCAAGCAATAGTTTCGGACCATTATTTTATGTAGCCCATAACATATTTAATTTTATAGTACATATCCATTATTCTTGACCCATATCTAACAAATCCAATTTAAAAAACTAGTTAGCATATATTTTCCCTGATTTCAAGTGATTCCTGCGCAAGGAAATTCAAAAATATCAATGATTCTTCTATAAATTTGCTTAGCAAGTAATTCTAAAAATACAGAACGAATTAAATATATGTTACCTTAATTAGTTACCCTTTATTGCGCAAAATGACTGCAATATTTACGATTTTGTTAAAAACAGAAAGAATATTCTTGCGCAAGGAAATTCAAAATATCAATGATTCTTTTATAAAATTCGTACTTTGAATAAACAGATAAAATCATTATATCAAAACATAAACCCAAATGTTAATCCGCACTTTGAAATTTCGATATATATATAAAATTAAGTTATCCTAAACTTTTATATATACAATAAGTTGTTATATAAACTGAAAAAACAAATCAATTATTTCAAAGAAATCTAGCGCTTTGAATAACGGGTCCAGATCATAAGAAAATAAATACAAAATAATTCTCAAGTATGTTATTTCATGCATAAAATATTGGTTTAATCATCAAAATCAAATTCAATAGGAAAAATTAAATACATAATAACGATCAACGTATATATATGATATAGGTAATGATTTGAAATAATTAGTTAATTAACGGCATAAAAACAATAAAGAGAGTTATTTTATATTTATAATGTTCATAGTTTATGTGATTCCGGAAATAAGATCAAACAAATGAAAAAACCAAACCATTAATTGAATCGCATAAACTATCAACCTTTAGGATTATATTTAAGTTCACAGAATAATTGTATTTACAAAAGTAGGTTTTCAAACAAATAACCAAGACTAACATAGAAAATTTTGCTATCTAAACTTAAAAATAAAATTCGAACCCGGACGGGACGCACGAGTCAAAATCTAGTTGTGGTTAAAGCCTATTTTGAGGCAATGTGGTCACAATTTGATTTGTATTAGAATCATTTGGTTAATGGAAAAGTTGATGTTGAGTTAAAAAAAAAAAGATATCCGTTAGACCAACAAACAACTAAAAGAATACACACAATACAAGTAAACTGAAAAAATACAGAAACGGCGTCGTTGCAGTACCCATCGTCTCAAGGGAGGTTCAAATAGAACACTTATCTAATTATCCACTCGTCTCCGGCACAAGAAAAGCCACAGAGACATAGACGATGAGTTCTCATCAGATACTCAATTTCGCTCCGACCCATTTGTGTTTCTCACTGTTTCCCCCTTATTAAAATTATAAATTTCAACTATTAAAAAATTATATAAATAAGAATAATATTTTTATTAATCATATTATATTGATAAGTATTATATTTTATTACAATACTTTTTTAAATATTTTTATAATGTTATAATATGTTAATATTGGTAATTTATTATTAAACCGATGTATAATCAATCAGTCACAAATATTCCGCAAATGTAACAATTTTCAAATGTTGTAACAATCATACAAAACATTTAATAATGCCAAACCGCTACTTCACCGTGATCCGAATTTCCGCACTCAAGAATCAAGAACCAAGAACCTTACGGTTAAACTAGTCGGGCCTAAGAGAATACACAATACAAGTAAACTGAAAAAATACAGAAACGGCGTCGTTGCAGTAACCATCGTCTCAAGGGAGGTTCAAATAGAACACTTATCTAATTATCCATTCGTCTCCGACACAAGAAAAGCCACGGAGACATAGACGATGAGTTCTCATCAAATACTCCAATTTCGCTCCGACCCATTTGTGCTACATCACTGTTTCCCCCTTATTCCTCCCACCAGCTCTCTCACCCATCCATTTCCCAGTCTCCCATTCCAATGGCGTCACTCTCATCACGCCAGAGTCAGGAGCTCGGCGAAGATGAAGACGACTCAGTGCAACCTGAAAAATGAAAATCCGGTGATGGAAACGGCGAAGAGGGTCTATCCGTTTCACGAAATTGAGCCCAAGTGGCAACGTTACTGGGAAGACAACCGTACTTTCCGGACACCAGACGATGTCGACACTTCCAAACCCAAGTTCTACGTCCTCGACATGTTTCCTTATCCAAGGTCTCTCTTCTTTCTATCACTGAATAGTAGAAAGTTCACAACTTTGACTAATTGAGAGGCTAATTCAGCATAAAGTAAAGAACTTTGTGGTTAAAGATGAGATTTTTTTTGTTTGTGGGTACTTGTCTTCAGTGGAGCAGGGTTACATGTGGGACATCCATTGGGTTACACAGCAACTGATATTCTAGCGAGGCTTAGGCGTATGCAAGGTTACAATGTTTTGCATCCTATGGGGTGGGATGCTTTTGGTTTGCCTGCTGAACAATACGCTATTGAGGTCCCTTTTTCTGATTACTATTCTTCTTCAGTTCATTGTGGATAAGCCTTTTGAGTCTTTACCGAACATATTTAATCTACATTTCAGACAGGAACCCATCCGAAGACTACAACATTTAAGAACATCGACCGCTTTCGTTTGCAGGTAAGTGCATTGCTTTCAACTTAACACTAACCAGAGAAGCCAGTGTTTTGATATTAGTTGGGTTGGTAAGTATTCTGCTTGTATGCTTTAGTTAGATCCAGTGAGATCTTTATTAGTGTCTAGATGGCTGTTTGCCTGTGCCGACCTTGAGATTTTGGGGGCTTTAGTGGATTTATTAAAGATTTCCATAAAAATTTTCTTTTTCTTTACAAATTTGGGGGCCTATTCTGTGTATTTTTCTTCAAAAACTTTGAGGGCTTGAGGCGAATGTTTCATTTATCTTTGACCAGGCCAGTGTTTGCTTAGGTTTACCATGATAGTAAGATCCAGGACCTCTTGTTTCGTGATTGTGTTTTCATTTTTTTCTGATTGCAGCTAAAATCGCTGGGGTTTTCATATGACTGGGACCGTGAACTTTCCACAACAGAGCCAGACTATTATAAATGGACACAATGGATCTTTCTTCAGCTTTATAAGAGAGGTTTGGCATATCAGGTCAAGAAAGTCATTGTCTAGTTCACAATTTATAAAAAAAAAACTGTGCATTTTGTTTGTAGAAAAGTTCGTTGAAGGAGCTCTTTTGTTGTAATAATCTCAGGCTGAAGTACCTGTAAATTGGTGCCCGGCTCTTGGTACCGTTTTGGCCAATGAGGAAGTGGTGGACGGTGTTAGTGAGCGTGGAGGCCACCCGGTTATAAGAAAGGTAATATCTTGTAACGGTATGGGAATATTATTACAGTGACATTGTTTTTCCTCTGTTTTGAAACTTCTCATGGATTCTACAGTGACATTGTTTATTACCAAGCAGCCCATGAGGCAATGGATGCTGAAGATTACTGCCTACGCCGATCGTCTTCTAGAAGATTTGGACGAACTTGAATGGCCTGAAAGTATAAAGGAAATGCAGAGAAACTGGATAGGAAGATCTGAAGGAGCTGAACTGGATTTTACAGTTCTTGATGGTGAAGGTCAAGAAACTGACAAAAGATTACAGTTTACACCACCAGACCAGATACCCTTTTTGGAGCAACGTATGTTCAAACTTTATGATTCAAAATCAAAATTGTTATTCTTGCTTGTCTTTATATGATCGGTTTATTCTTCTTTGCAGTTACATGGTTGTGGCACCAGAACATCATTTGTTGACTTACTTTGTAACACCAGAACAGAAACAACAAGTAAGTTTTATTTCTTCTTCTCTTTCCATTACATGAGTCCTTCATTAAGTTCATGAGTCCTCACTTATGGTTACAGGTTGAAGAATACAAGGATTTTGCGTCGAGGAAAAGTGATCTTGAGAGAACAGAACTTCAGAAGGAAAAGACAGGCGTGTTTACAGGATGTTATGCGAAAAATCCAGCTAATGGGGATGCTATTCCCATATGGGTAGCTGATTATGTTCTAGCAAGGTAACTTCGATTTTATTATTTTCACATTGCTTTGAATTGCGTTTGTGTGAAACAGAGATCTTTGTTATATGTGACAGCTACGGAACCGGAGCAATCATGGCGGTCCCGCCCATGATACTCGGGATAATGAGTTTGCGTTGAAGTATAACATTCCAATCAAGTGGGTAGTGAGGAACGAGGCAAGTTCAAGTGATGATGACGCTAAGCAGGTTTATGCAGGAGTGGGAATAATTGAAAACTCATCAAGTGTGGAAACAGGACTTGACATTAATCAACTATCTAGCAAAGAAGCTGCTTTAAAAGTGATTGAATGGGCTGAGAGAACCGGAAATGGAAAGAAAAAGGTATCATCTTCATGTCTTCTGGATAATGTGAAACTTTAGTTCTTGTTTCTTACTTCATAGGTTTTCTTTTGCAGGTAAATTACAAGTTGAGAGACTGGCTATTTGCAAGGCAGCGTTACTGGGGAACCAATCCCAATCTTAATTCTGGATGAATCTGGTGAAACTATTGCGGTGGAAGAATCTGAACTGCCACTTACTTTGCCTGAGTTGAATGATTTCACTCCCACTGGAACTGGGGAACCACCACTGTCAAAAGCAGTTTCATGGGTATGTTTTGCAGTTCATATGATTAGTGTTTGTTTTATTCTTAAGATGGAGATGGACATTTTGGTTATGATTGATGACTTTGCAGGTGAACACAGTTGATCCTGCAACAAGAAAACCTGCCAAAAGAGAAACAAGCACTATGCCTCAATGGGCTGGGTCTTGCTGGTATATGTCTATTTATAAGCTCTCTACTCTTCTTGATTCTTGTATATAGTAAGCTCTTTAAAAGGTTACTGGTGTGTTGTCTAAGGATGTTAAGCTATATAGTGAGAAACTAAACAAAACTTACATGATTTTCTGCTACATTTTTTCATGATAGTCTCTTGTTATCTCCAGGTACTATCTGAGATTCATGGATCCACAAAACCCTGAAGCATTAGTTGACAAGGAAAAAGAAAAGTGCGAGCCTTTAACAAATGCAATGTTATTACTTCTAAGTTTTGGGAAGATTCTTACAAGTGTTGTGATTCTTGTGGTAGATACTGGAGCCCAGTAGATGTATACGTTGGTGGTGCTGAACATGCTGTGTTACACTTACTATACTCTAGGTTTTGGCACAAGGTACGTGTCCTTTGAAAAACTCTCTTTCTTATAGCTTTCTCTTGATCAAAACTGCAAATCATGTTACTGCATCATCGCAGGTACTTTATGACATTGGTGTTGTGTCGACGAAAGAACCCTTCAAATGTGTTATAAATCAAGGAATCATACTTGGGGAGGTCCAGTACACAGCTTGGAAAGACCAAGAAGGACATTATGTATCTGCAGATACTGAAGAACGGTTAAATGAACATCAACAAGTGACAATCCCAGAAGATAAAGTATGAATCTTCTTCTTTCTCATTCACTAACTAAAACCGGTTTTGAGTCTTGTAACCTTATGAGCTTCAATGGTGTATAGGTTATGAAGTCTGGAGATTATTTTGTTTTGAAAGAAGACCCTAGCATTCGTCTGATTCCACGGGCTTATAAAATGAGCAAAAGCAGAGGAAATGTAGTAAACCCTGATGATGTTGTGTTAGAGTATGGTGCAGATTCTCTACGTTTGTATGAGATGTTCATGGGACCGTTTAGGTAAAACTTCAATCCCACATGGTGTATAACGTCTTCTCTGCGTTTATATTGCTGCATTTGCTTCTACTAGGGATTCAAAGACTTGGAACACAAGTGGGATTGAAGGCGTGCATCGTTTCCTGGCAAGAACATGGAGACTAGTTATTGGTTCGCCTCAATCTGATGGATCTTTCAAAGATGGCACTGTAGTGGCTGATGATGAACCAACCCTTGAACAACTCCGTTCTCTCCATAAATGCATAGCTAAGGTCATCTCATACCTCCACAGTGTAATCTTCTTGCGGCTTGTTTACTTCCTACTTAAAGCTAGATGTGTAAAATTTGTAGGTGACAGAGGAAATTGAGAGTACAAGATTCAACACTGGAATTTCAGGAATGATGGAGTTTGTTAATGCAGCGTATAAGGTTTGATCTCAAGACTCTTATACAAGTCAGTTTCAAGCACTGATCCTTACTCTTGTTTCTTCTTATTAAACAGTGGAATAATCAACCTAGAGGAATCATTGAGCCTTTTGTTCTTTTACTCTCACCTTATGCACCTCACATGGCTGAAGAGCTTTGGTCACGGTTAGGCCATTCGAGTTCTCTGGCATATGAAAGCTTCCCTAAGGTTAACATCCAAAATATAAACACAACAGAGGGAAGTGTTTTAACAGTATTTGAGTATTGACTGTTTTGGTCTTAATGCAGGCAAATCCGGATTACTTGAAGGACACAACTATTGTTCTTCCGGTTCAGATAAACGGGAAGACAAGAGGCACCATTGAGGTTGAAGAAGGATGTTCTGAGGATGAGGCTTTCTCTAGCTTCACAGGACAAGAAACTTGAGAAATATCTAGACGGACAATCGATCAAGAAGAGAATCTATGTACCTGGGAAGATCCTCAACGTTATCCTAGACAAGACTAATGTCAAGGTCACTACAAAGTAGACAAACATTACTCAAAATCTCTATTGAAGAGTTTTCAGATATGTTGGAAACAAACAAAGATTAGACTGATTCTTAGAGATCATCAGAGGAAACAACAACGTTGATTCCTTCTTTCCATCCATTTTGGCGAGCTCGAAGCTCCCACATGTAAGACAGTCTTCTCTGTTCGTCTAGAGTTGCTTCTGATTTCTCTCTTGCTTGCTCACAAGTCTCCATCCCCATGCTGCACTTATCAGCTTCTTTCTGATACTGAGACGCTGCTTTCTTAGCATCTAGCAGCGACCTATCTGCACGCCGTTCGTCTTCTTGAGCTTGCAGTTCTCTTAGTTTCAGCTCTTCAGCCACCATTTCTGTGAAACTACTCTCGCTCTCCTCACTCCCTTCCTCACGTCTCATACAATCTTGACAATGAAAGAAGAACCAACATATTAAGTCTGCAACGTTTTAGCGTTGTTACCAACTATAAAAGGTATTGCCAGAGAACACTCACCCAAGAAGCTATGATTGCTCAATCCTGCAAAGAAACAATGAATCACACACATCAATAACTGAATTTTATCACTTGCAAAAGAAGTTAAGAAGGATGATTACCGTCAGGGATGGAGAGGAGAGGCTGAGAAGAACAGTCACAGACACAAGGAGGACAAGAGGAGTGGAGAGAGTCTTCAATGGTCTCGTTGAGATGCCAATACAGAGAAGGTACTGCAATGTAAGCAAGGATGCACAGTCCCATTACCCCTGTAACCACTTTAGCTGTCTTCTTTTGCCTTCTGATCATCTCTCTGCTTCTATCTCTGCAAATAAAGGCTTTTATGAATCTGAGAAGATTCTCCAAACTGATCTCCTTGAAATTTCCCTAAAGTATTGGATCCTTCCTAACTTCTTATATTACTGGATCCTATTTTTAGCCATTATAAATGATGAAGTGTGTAACTAAAAAGTATATATGTACCAAAGTGATTAACAAATCATTAATATACGTAGTAGAGGATTTAACATTTGCACCAAAAAAAAAAAAAAAACGTAGTAGAGGAACAACTGAACAAGCATACCAAGAGAAACACCAGAGAAAACCTTCTTGTCGTTAAATGATATTCACGGTTTCAATTTTCTTTTAAAAAATCAAACAATAAATAAAAGGTGAATAAGAGCATCAGGGAGGACATCCACGTCAGCTTGGAAAATCGTCTAATAGTGAGATTGTTTTTTGCCACATCACACACGGATTTGAGTATTGTTAGACTTCTCTTTTCTTGACCCGTTTTGTTTGATTTGTCTGGTCCATTAAACCTAATCAAAAGGACATTCTAAAAAGCTGAGACGTTGAACGATGAATCCCTCCCTTTTCGTGTTGTTCTTCGTCGTTTCCACTTCTCCAACTGACGCCTCATCTTCTTCTCAATTTCTCCACTGTAACGTCAGCCACCAATCCATCTCTCTCATTAAACCCCCTTCTTCACTCCTTCAATCGTAAGCCATTGAAGCGTTCTGGCTCCCTTCGTTTGTCACCCTCTCCCTAAACTAACTATATAAACATATGGTGATATTCAAGATCGAAAATACTCCACATCGTCATCTCCAGAAAAAGTGTTAATTTTGTTAATACTTTTAATGTTAACCTGTTAATTTTCCTTCCACAGACTGATAAACTCCAAATTGAGGAGACAATTATATAATGGTGCGCATCTTCAGTTCTATTTGACCTTTCTATTTCACCTTCAGTTCTATTTGCTTCTTAATTCAGAAAACTTTGATGAGGTAGATGAAAAAGATGAACAAGATCAACGAAAGAAGAGCAGAAAGTAGGTACTATGTGGTTAAAGGGTTTACTCTGCAATTTTTTTTTTCAATGTGATCTCCCTCCTCATCTTCATCAAAGCCACTAACTCTAGCTGTCATGTCTCTCTCAATTTTCTGTCGCTAAATTGCAGATCGGAGAAAGAAACAGGGATAGTCATCGTTCATATCGCCCATTCCATCCTCGCTGGCGTTGGATTCTCCTTGAGTGTGCCCTCAATGCACCTCCTCTAACCAGCTCTATGTCCCAGAGCTCCACCGCATAGTGCTAAAAGCAAGATCAACCTTCGTCTCTTTGCCTCAGTTTATTCTGTCAGAAAATCCACCTTCACCACAAGAATCCTCGCCCTAATCCCCCAACTCTGCCTTAGGAACATTCACCTCATCAAGAGTGAACTTTCTACACCAACATTAAGCTTTTACATGTAAGTTATCTTTCTTTCAGTTTGCACATTCAACGTTCTCTAATTTGAAACTTTGTTCCGTAACTTTTAAATTCAGATATTGTTGGCTTTTGAAATATGGATCTCTTGCTTTTTCTTGCATTAGTTCTGTGTAGTTGACTAGGGAAGTATCAATTGGAATGTCTGAACCAGTTTGGTCCTCACAATTTGGACCCTTTCTCAATTTCAGGACCAAAAACAGAGCGATGATGCGTTGGATCACGACATGACTTATATAGTATTCAGAGGAGAAGATTCCAATTGATATCCACCCATGGATGTCTCACTGTCTCCTTATCAACTTTGCCTTTCATGTGAACTTTGTTAGACCTCCCCTCTACTTATTCCAAAATAGAGCTCTTTATGTTTTTCTGTTTCTTTTACATTATGCAAGTGTCTCTCATACATGAGTCACAATACCTGGAAGTATTCAGCCATTGGATTTATATTGAGTCTATACGGAATTCATTTATGGTGCATCAATACAAAAGTTTGGTTTTTATGTAACACTGGAATCTCCGATCCGATCGGGACTAGCTTATAGATTATTGTAGTCGGCATCGGCTCTATACGCTCCCATTGTTTTTTTTTTTGTGAAACAGAGAAAGTAAATAAATATTGAAAATCGTTGAGCGATGTAATAAGAAGCTTTGAAAAATGATGCGATGATTATATGCTATGATGATTGATATGTTTTGTAATAGCACTTGCAGGAGAAAATAATATATTAGAGAAAGTCCCAAGATTTTAAGTGGCTTATACAATTAGCACTAAGAGAAAGTCCCAAGAATTCACGGAGCTGAACAAAAAAATCCAAAACTTTTAAAAATAACCAGACCTTACTCATCAAACGTTTACCTGTTTCACTGCCACAAGAATTATACAACAAAGAAATTGACGTCAATTATAAAGAAACAAGGAAATGCAGTCATGGTTCATTATGAACATGGAAGGAGATATTTATCTGTGTCATGATCAATAATATCAAAACTACTGCCTATCAACTAACCAGGAACAAGTTATAAACTCTTTACTAATAGTTGAGACTCATGCAGTAATATTAACACCTTCCTTTTGTCTAAACCAACTACAACCGAAAAAACAATTAACAAACTAGAAAGACACAAAGTAACTCACATCATGAAGAGTGATGATTGTATTTTTGGATTCAAGAAGCCTGAGGAAGAAGAAGAGTGAGTGAACTATAACGTTTGCGCTGCATTTTGTTCCGCGATTTTTGTTTCTTATCTAAAACAAATATTTTCAGAGTGTCCATCTATCTTTAAACTCTTTTGTTTCTGATATTTTTGCTGCATTCTACTTTTTTTTAGAAAGATACAATTTTCATTAGCCTCCAAGTTGAACAAAGTTTTGTTGCATGGAAGATACGATTATATGATTGTGTTTTGTTACATGGAAGAATTATAGTTTTAGAAAGATACCATTTTACTTTTCTTATGTGTTTTGGAAATAAGTTTACTTTTCATATGATTGTGTTTTTTTTGTTTACGATTTATCCGCTTTGAATTTTTATATTGGTTGTAGACAATCTCCAATGTATTTTTTTCTCTCTAAATTATAGGAATTCTAAAACCATTTGTATTTTCAAAAATAAATTTTTCAATTATAAAAAAAAATTGAAAGACTATTTTATAAATAAAAGGTATGACTCTATTATAAAGAATTGCTTTTTTTTTCTTCTAAACATTAAAAAATAGTAATTTCAAATTTGGGGGAAGAAATAGAGATAGGTTTGAGTAGTTTTTCTCTATTATAACATATATAGATAAAAATAACAATGGATTGGAGATACTCTTAAAGGAGAAGATGCATCATGTAAGATTAATGCAATGCTTTCTTCTAAACACTGAGATCTTCGATTAAGATGCATTGTGCACGATAATTAGGATAAAAGTAATCACAATTTTGTTAAAATGTGTACCAATAAATCTTAAAACGAAAAACATCAAAGGAATTATGGGGTGAATTAGGTTGATGAAAAATTATAAAATATTTATTTACATACAATAAAGATTGTCTAAGGAATTATATTTGGCTTGAATTAATAAATGCTTAAGATAAAAAGGAAAATAATGGCCAAAAACATAATAATAAAAAAAGTTACATAGAAAGTTAAAAATATTTAGAAAGATATTTTATTAAAAATATCATATATCATATATCATTTTAGTAATTTTCTTTCTTCAGTTATACTTAAACATATATAATCAATTACTAATCATTAAATTATAATTATTCAATTTTTTGTCTTGGATGCAAATATGCAAACCATGAACAACATAATCAATCTATATAATAATGTCTAAAAATCACATAGAAAATCTCAAGTTATCATAATTTGTTTTATTATTTTAAATATTTTAAAACTATTTTATGTAATATAATGTGAAATAATTTTAAAAAATCAAATTAAAAAGAAAAATGTATAGTACACAATCCGCGCATAGCGCAGATAAAAGATCTAGTTCTACTTGCATAAAAAAGCGAATGTTACAAAGCTTAGAGTTTAGTGGGCCAAGTAGCCATAGTTATAAGGAAATACATTAAAACCCCAATCTGAAGTTGTAATTGCCCAAGAGAGTGATTCATTTGTGGCGAGGTCCAGTTTTGAATAATTGAAGAGAGGAGACATTTTTTGGTTGTGATGACGGAGAGGAAAAGGGATGAGCCAAAGGATGATTAGGCGCTTCGACTGTTGCATGATGAGAGCCAAAGATGGAACAATTCTGAAGATTCAACAGGATCTAAGAATCGGATACTAACCATTTGCGGATAACGATCTGATGAATGTCTGTGATATGATGATATGAAGAAGATTCGGTGAATTATGTTGTTGCATTCAGACCAAACAAAATTGATCGTTGCCTGCCAAGTGAGGAGGAGGAGTTCACGCCAATAAATGCTTGGATTACTAACTTAACAAATTTTATAAGTGACTGATTAAGTATATTTACTTGCTATATTCTCTACTTTTAAATATTTTTAATTACAATTAAAGGTAAGTAAATATAGATGTTTAAAAATTGTTTAAATGCCACTCATTAGTTTTAGTGTTTCATTATTAATTAATTTCGACCAAAATATTAATTTAGAAAATATTCCAAAAACTAAATAATAATAATAATTTGTTATGATTAAAGAAGAGAAGAAAGTAAATTGGTGTGTATTATTCTATGAGTAATGAATCCTTTATATAGGACTACAATAGCTTGAAGATAAAGTGTCACTTGGAGTAGGGAACAAGTATATCTAGGGCTTTCCATATGGACATCACCATAATATTATAACATTTCCCCTTGATGTCCATTATACCAAAGTGCTTTCAAAACGCCGTAGATGCCGCCTCGTTAAAAACCTTACCAGGAAAACCATATGGAAAAAACCATGGCTAAGGGAAAAAGAGAGCGGCGCTTAATGACTTCCCCTCATGTGTACATACTTGAAGATCTTTGAGATGACGCAATCTGAAAAAGTGAATTAACTTCTTGAAAGTAGCTGCGAGTAGCACCTTGATGAATAAATCAGCCAACTTGTAGGACACGAACATCACCGTTCTTTGTAGTGCATGAGTTTTCCCATGACTTGATCATCTTCTTCGATTCTCTTGATTTCAAAGATTTTACATCAGTGATAGACTTTCAACTTTGAAATTCTAATACTCTCTTCGGATGCATATCATTCGTGTGTTCTTTGTTGACTCATTAAAACCTTGTCATGGAAAAACCCAGTGGGATAAAAACCATGTTAAGGAAAAAGAGTACAACCACACATACTATCATATTTCTTCCCCTGGAAACAATATCTTCAGGATATTCATTTCAATCAAATAAATCTCTTCAGAGAATTGAGTTTAAGAGAATAAACTCTATTTATTTCTATTATGATATCTAGAGCTTTTAGACTTCTGGTCCATAATTCTCTTTTGACTTGGACAATAGTTCCTTGGTCTATTTGGATTTCAAACCAAGTTTCTTACATGCAATCGTCTAGACATTCATCTCGTACATACGTAACTATAAAATCTACTATTATGACTTTCTTTCTTGTCATATAAAATTACATTTTTCAGTTTGAAAGAGATTATTAACTTTATCAAATAACACTCTTAAGTATGGCACTTCAGGACCAAACATATACAAGATTTTAATATATATCACACGAAAGTGAATTTGCCTTAATTCGATCGAATAGGTAGAGTTCCCGGGAACATGATTGTGATATCATCAATTCTTCATGGATTCTAACTTTCAGGGATTATCATTTTTCAGTGGGTCGTATAATTCAAATTCTTCCTTTATTGCAAGACTAATAAGGAACTTTAAAGTGGTTGCATCTACCACATGAGACTGTGTCTCTTCATAATCAATTTTATATTGATCTTCCTTTGGTGAAACATCTCATTTATATCCCACTTGTTTAACACCTTTTAGTGTATGGACTATTGGTCCAAATATTTCTATATCTCATAAGAGTTTATATCTTTCTCTATTGTTTCTTTATGATTTGGCCAATCATTTCTTTGTGTACACTTTTCGATAGACTTTATTTCATGATTCTCTTTCTCATTCATCATATCAACTGCTACTTTGGATGCATAAATATCATCGACGTTGATTTGCATATCGGTTCTATTTTATTCTATACATGACATAACTTATTATACCTGAATTTCTTTCAGTCATGTTTAATGTCTCTTCTGGAGATCATTCAAAAACTTTATATCCTCTTGACCATTATAATTTATGCTCCTTTCCATTTAAGAGGATTCTTATTTCTGGAACCGATTTGTATACCATGCTGCAGGCGTGACTAGCAGTTTGATATTGTTCTTCTAGAACATCAATTCTTATTGGAGCATTTACAACTGGTATGTGACTTAATCACTTTGTTTATATGGGTCAGTAAATGTGTCTGACAACTGCTTTACTAAGCTCTATAATTGAATTATCTTTTGGACTTCTATATCTTTAGTCCAAGGATCAATGTTAATTCATATCAATTTATTTTCTTTTCCAGCTGTTTGTTTCTCCCACTTATGTTGGAAATACTAATTCACTATTAGCATTCATATCGAGCCTTACTCATATCCTTCAAGGATGGCTCTATATTCTTAAGTATCAATGGAGATTCATATCCAACATATATTCCCAATCTTACTTGAAAACACAGCTTAATTAAGCTCTGTGTGGAGCAACTGAATGTATATTGCAGATCCATAATTCTTAGACGAAAATAGTTGGTTTCTGACCTAATACCAATTGTGGGGAGAACTAGTGATTACTTGTTGGCTTGATGCGAATTAGTGCTGCTCAATATTTTCCTTTGGTTGGTGAAAACTGTATTACCAATTTACCGTATGAGCAAGCAACATATGCAAAATCATTTGGAAGAATCTTCTAGTTCTTCAAAGACTATTCACATAAACTATGAGTATCTTTTCGCATCATTATTGAACCAAATGGTCTAACTGGTTCATGCCAAATACTTTGTAAACTTCTGGTTTACTATATATTTATATCCACTACATTAACCTTTGTGTAGTACAATTTATAAGAGGATGTAGATACTTTCTCTAAAATGCGTTTGAAGCCTTGAGAAATATTTTTGGAAGTGAATTCCTTTGCTTAGGGGGGGTGTATTGAATCTGAAATTTGAAGTGATTTCGTTTTTAATGAGTTTTTAGATGATTGTAGGAGAATTTGAGATTTGGTGGATTTTTGCTAAATAACTCTAAAATCTCATCTAAAGCATGAGATTTGGATTTTTATTTTTATAACTAAGAAACTTCTCTGAAACACTCTAAAAACACCTAAATACTCTGAAATCTTCAACTTAAATTTTGTTCAATAACAGTGGATTTTAGAGTGCTTTATGAAATGACAAGTTCAATAACACCGGACACGTTTGAATAACAGTGGATTTGTCATTTCAAGACAAATCACCTCAAACACTTAATTGAATACACCCCCCTTAGTATCTCAACATAACTTGTCTCAAAATTCCAGAGATTTACTTTAAGAAAGATTCATCAATCTCACTTTTAGTGTAAACATAATCTTCTGGATGTTTCACTTATCATAAAATATGAGAAGAGAAGAGAGGAAATTGGTGTGTATTATTCCATGAGTAATGAGTCCTTTATATAGGATTACAATAGCTTGAAGATAAAGTCTAACTTGGAGTAGGAAACAAGTATATTTAGGACTTTCCATATGGACATAACCATAATTTTCATAACATAATTAAATTAATATAATCTCTCTCTTCTATCATTTCCTTTTACCCACTATATTTATTATTCGGAAAACTATCTACAGCAATTTTCTAAAAATATACTCACTATAATTTTGTTCATCGTTTATTATTTAAAGCTTATTATATTCAAAACTTATAGTTTCACTATTTACCAAAGTGTTATAGATTTATATTATAATATTTGTTGTATGATTTATGTGAAAAATAAAAAAATTCATATAACTATAAATGTTAATACAAAATCATGTAATATTAAATATCTATAATGGGATATGTCACTTAAAAAGTTGTTGTAGTATATACTCTAGATTGTTTCCTTATATATATTTTATATTTAAATATTTGTAGTGGAACATGTCAATCAAAAAACTTGTTGAAATCAACTGATGAAATATCTTCTCTCTTAATTTAATTTCATGCATTTAATATTTAATGTTTATAGTGAAATATGTAAACCAAGATTTTGGTACAATCCACTCATGAGATATTATCCCTTACATTTACTAACAAGATATTCCAACAATAATTTTACCTTATAAGGATAATATTTTTTTATAGTTTATTAAAGAATATTCTATTTCAAAGCTTCTCGTGAAAGGTTAGGTCATTTACAAATGTTTACCAATTTACTATATATAAACATTCACAGCAGAGAAACGAAGTCATTGAATTTTTATGATGTTATTTTTTGATGCTTTCGATTTAGTAAATTTATTTATTTTAGAATGTTAAAATTATATATATATATATATATATATATCTATTTTTATGCCGATTTTAGTTTTGGTTTATGTGCAAATGAACTATCATTAGGGATGTTCAATCCGGATATCAGTTCGGTTTTTCGGTATTTCGGTTACTAAAATATAACTACCATTCTAAATCCATATTTACTTCGGTTTAGTTTGGTTTATATACTGTCGGTTTTCGGTTTTGTTCGGTTTTATACCAAAACCTAACTATTTAGTTTGAGATCATATTATTATGAATTTTAGAGTCAAGTTATCAATGCAGTCATTTATTAAATTCAAATAAATGAAGAAAAAAATTAAAAAACGCTTCTACCATCATATAAAATAATCAAATTTAGAATTAGAATCAAAGCTCAATAATTTGAAAGTAAAAATAAGAAACAAAACAGAAGCACGAAAGAAAAGTTTTTTCACTCTTCCTTATTTATTGTTCATCAAATTCATGCTTCTTCGATTGAACACGAAATTTTTTTCGTTTATTGATAAGAAAAAAATTGTGAAGAATTTTCACTAATTATTATCCATCAAATTTATAAATTTCACTTCAATTTAGTCAATACTAAAATAAAGCAAAAAAACTAAAAAAAGAAGACTAAGAAAATAAGAAGCCACAATCGCGATGTATTGTTATTTAATTATAGTTCAAGTGTTTTACAAATTAGAGTTTTTTTATTACTATAAAAATATGGTAATTGTTATCAACAAAAATTAACTTATATAACAAACATATTTTCATGTGTCGTTATAAAATAGATACATATTTACATGTTTCTACTTTTGATCGGTTTTGTTCGGTTTATTCGGTTTAATCGGTTATAAACCAAACCATATCCAAATCTTACGGTTTTTATAAAATCACATCCATTCGGTTTATATGGTATATACCAAAACCAAACCATATTGTCTATTTCGGTTCGGTACGGTTCGGTTTTACCGTATTGAATAGCCCTAACTATCATAATGATTCCTCTTTTAAAGCCACATATGATTTGATCTTTTTTTATTTTCTTCAGTTTTTCTCGGTGAACTAAACATTTGTCTTTTCTATAAATCTCAGGTAAATTCATTATCGTCAAATTTCATATTTATTTTCTGGGGTTAGATCTAATCATGGTCAGTTTAATGTCACAGATTTATTTCATTGGAAAAACTATTTGACAAGAACCCTTCAAACACTAGATTGTATTGGTAAGTTTTCTTGGCTTTTATTTTCAGTTTAATAATAGTATGATGTAAACACCAAATAAACTAGAACCAATGTAAAAAAAAGTCAAGTATCTTCATTATCGTTTATTACTCTTAACCATATATGTGTTATATATATATACTTTTTCCAACAAAATAGTTGTGATTTCGTGTAACCTAATTCTATCATTAATGTGAAAATATATAAATAAACTTACACACTAAACATTTTAATAAAGATAAATTAAAATATTCATTATTTATTATTTATTTATATATTTTCAATGTTTCTAATAAAAAATCAAAAAAAATTTATAGAATATTTCATTCTTGTACTTATATTTTCATGATTAAATTGTTATATTTACTGTTTACATTTTTGATTTTGTCAAAATATAGTATATACATGATACTATAACTAAAAGAATTTGTCAAGAATGTCCTAAAACTTGATATATTGTACATCATAGCAGACTTCTCTAGCAGATTTTTCGGGCAGGCATCTCGGCAGACTTCTCAAATATACTTCTCAAGAAAACTTTATCGCGAATTAAGAAGAAAATTAATATTGAAGTGGGAAATTAAAATTCTAGGTAAAATTTGAACGTGAATTAAAAAACTTGTAGAGAAATATTCTAATTCACTGTCAAGTTTTACTCAAAATTTTAGTTTCTTCTCAGGGTTATGAGACTTCTTCGAGAAGTCTTCTAGACTATAATGCATTAGCAAATTTTTCGAGGGAGTCTTCTTTAGGGGATGCTCTTGCACATTTTGGACAGTGATGTTCTTAATCATGATTCAATTTTAGCTATTGGATGTACAATGAGAAATCATGTACAGAGAAATTTTTGTTTTGATAGTTTATATAATATTAGAAATAATACATCGACTTTATCTCTAACCTATTAAAAAAAATTTCTTATGTTTGGTTCATTTCTTCAAGTTCTTGTAATCATAAACTATTGTCTTCATTGTAAACCATTTATTGAAATTAGAGAAATTAACTATGATAACATGTATTTCTTGTGTAATGACTAGAATAACACACAAAAAAAAAAGAAAAAAAAATACCAGAAAAGGTCTAAACTAACCCAATTGAATAAATGAATTAGACAAAAGTTAGAACTTTTTCATAATAAAAATTTGATTTAATTTAAAAGACTAGAAAAGGAAGATCTTTAAAAAAAAAAAAAAATCACTCCCCAGTCCCCGTAGGTCGTAACCCATGAACCCTAAATCCTTCAATTTCTCAAATCCGTGAATTTGACATGATTTATCTTTGATTCGATCTTGTTTGCACCTTCTTGGCGCAGCGAAAACGTAGCCAAGCTCACTGTTCATTGATTCAGTGAATGGAAGAAGAAGAAGGGAAGCAGATAACATGTCTGTGATTGTTTGCGGCAGAAAGAGATCTCTGTTCGAGACTTCTTCTCCTCCCCTTTCTAAGAGACTCTGTTTCTTTTCTCCCTCTCGTTTCTCCTCCTCTCTTCTTCTCGATCACCTCGCAGCCATTTTCGGACATGGATAATCACGTGAGCTTTTTAAAGTATGGATAATCACGTGAGCTTTTTAAAGTTTCAAACTTTGTCGTTGGGTATTTGCAAGATTGTAACTTTTTGTTGACTTCTGTATGAGTTTAGATTCTTGAGCGAGAAACCAACCAAAGTGGAGGAGGATCAATGGGTTCTTGATTCTGCTGTTAGGCTTTGAACCAGCTTCGTTTAGAATCTGCCAATCAGAAACCTAAATCATGTCTAGTCCAGGAAGAAGCAAAAGTTGAAGTAGGAGGAGGATCACAGGGAAGGAGGAAGTCTTGAACTTGGATGGCACTGAGTGGGTTGACTTATTTCTCAGGGAAATGACGAATGCTTCAGACATGAAGGACACTAAAGACCGTGCTTCAAGACCCTTTGAAGCTTTGGGGAAGTCCATCAAGGCTCGTGCTGGTGCTGACAGCGATGCAAAGCAGTGTCCAACATGAGAACTTGATGCTGTGGCAGCAGTTAGAAGCTATTGTCCAGAAGAATAGTTTACTCAAACGAACCGTGGTGACGCAGCAGAAGTGGTTGAGAGAGAGCGAAGATTAGAGTCAGGAGTTGCAGGGTTTGAGCAGATGGTTACTGAATACCAGAAACAGCTGAGAACTCTGGAAGTGAACTACTACTCTCTCACGCTTCATCTGAAACAAGCACGGCCGGACAACAATTCCATCCCTCGCCGATACCATCTGTTTTTAGACAAGACTTAGAATAAGTAATGTAATGTAATGTAATGTTTCAAGTGTATAATATTCTACCAAAAAGATACATATGTACATATATTTACAAATATGAATCTACTGTCAGTTGACTGGAGTACATTTAGATAACAGTGCTGCATCAATTATATGTGAGGATATCTTTATATTCTAGGTTTCGGTGTGTGTGAGGTATGCGGACACGAATCATACCAGCAGCAATGTTATTAATGTTTAATTGAAGAGAATGGCGTGGGATGTACAACACTTTGATAATGTTGAACCAATCAAACACTTTGACAATGAGTAACCCAGAATTTGTTAATTCTATTACTAAACCAATTTTCGCAAATAAGTCTGCTACAACATAACTCCTTGAAAGTCTGCCATAATGTAGATTTAAGTCTGCTATCACATAAAAGTTAGTTTTGTAAGTTATAAGTCTGCAACAAAGCATACTGATTTGGAAAGTTTGTTGTTTATAAACGAAGAAAATCGAAGTCTGCTATCTCATGAATACGAAAGTCTGCCAAATTATAAAAAGTATATGAGAAAATATGTCCACCATTATGAAAGTCTTCAAAATATTATAAACTTGCCATCATAAGACAAAAATCTGCTATAAAAATCTGCCGGTTAAAAACAAATATGCTATTGTAATTAAATCTACTACCATGTGTGACAGACTTTTTTCACAGTCTTAACGATATAAAGTCTGCTATAATAAGTCTGTGGAGAGAAATAAATCTGTCAAGTAGTAATAAAACTGCCGTAAAGTGTCGCAGATTTTTAACAGCAGACTTATTTATATACTAGTGGTTTTCCGGCGCTACGCGCCGGATTCGTATGTGTTATTCTTAGATGATTTTACATTTTATTTTATGATCTTAGTCAAGAGATTATGTTCAAAATTATGAAAACGAATATAAGTTGAAAGAGAACTATATTTTTTCTGATCCATTTGATAGTGCTTAGCGACCGTAGTGTATCACAAATAGATTAGTTCAAAGTATAATAGCATAAGTGGTTGTGAGTGACTGATTCAATAAAATTAGCGGCTTAATTTAGTTGGAATTTAAACATAAGGGAAAGTTGATGTTCGAGAAGAAAAAATGTAAATGGTTGTGTTTGTTTTATGATTTTCTTATTTGAAGGAAGATAATAAAGTATTTCATCCTAAGTAGCAACAATCCTCGCATACTTTGTCTATAAAGTTTTGGCGAAAAACTAATTATGGCAATGGAACATATTAGGAAATGAGAGAAAACATTTTTATATTTTGTTTGAAAATTAATACGGAAATCAAAAACCATATGTAAATGAAACTGAAAATTGGAATATAAGAAACACACTTATAAATTGTGATGAAGCTGAATCATGATTTTTCCTACATATAGGACAGCTTATGTTTGTACGAATCCATAGATCAATGCAGCGGAAATGGAAAGTATGGTCGCAAGTAAGAGAGCATAGATAGGTTCCATTATTGTAATTTCCGAAGCATATCGTTCATTTATCATTTTTTCTTCTGTGATTGGAGGCCTATTAGTTCCAACAATATTGGTGATGATATGGTCGACGTCAAGTCTCGCAATCGCGTTATGTTATGGTAAGAGTAATTTGCAGATCATCAGTTATGTTTTTGTCTTTGGCTGTTTGTAAATTCATCACGTATTGGGTTGTCTCTTGTATAAGCAGGATTGAGTAGGCTATTTAATGGTATGTTAACATGAATTTCATGTCCTCAGTTGTTGAGTCATTAAAATTATCTTAATTATCAGTGATAGATGGTAGCTGGAAATCAATGGTAGATTTTTGTATGTTGGACCTGTGGATGTAGATTTAGAATGTGTGCCGGGGATTTTCTCTCGGAGGTCTTGTATGGTGTGCGAACTCATAAGAGACAAGTGGTTCGTTATTATTCTTTGGTTAATTGTGTGAGTTCAAAGTTGAAAACAGCATAAGGTTATATAGCTATGTCTTATAGATGGTAAGTTTAAGCCTCGATATACTTGACTTTTTGCAACATTTTGTTTAGAGAGCCTTTTATTCAAAAGCGTTTGTTTTTCGAGTCAGTGGTTTTTGATGATGTTTAGGTTAGATTGTTAATTTTACCACGATTATCTATAATAATTTATATTTACTGTAGATTTGTAAGAGAACATCATAATATATGTTTTAATAGGGAGAATTCCATAAAAAATATTCTAACTAAATTTTGTTTAACTTTTTAATATCCAAACTTTTTTGCTACCCGATTTATTATCCCAACTAATTATTTTTCTCATTTTAATACAAAAACTTTTAAAATTGTGTCTATTTTAACAGCCAAACTTTATTTTAATAAAAATACTAATAAACTTCAAATAAAATAAAAATATCTAAAATTTACAAAAAAATCTCAGAAAATTCTATTTTTATATTGTGTCTGAGGAATAAAAGTAACTGTATTGTGTATGATCTTAATTTTGTAATAAAATTTTTAAGTTTTAAATATTGAATTTAGTGTGTTTTCAGAAAAAAAAACAAATATATTTTTTATTCAATTATTTTTTAATATTTTAAATTTTCTCCGTAGTTTATTTATATTCTTTCCTAAATCTTAAAATAAAATTAGAAGCTTTTAATATGTTTTCTCAGATCTTGGAGATTTTTTAAATTTTGTTTCTAAATTATTAATATATTTAATTAAAATAAATAATGTTTGAGTATTAAAAATGGCACAATTTTAAAAATTTATATATTAATATGAGAAAAGTATTAGTTGGGGTATTAAAGTGGGGAGTGGAAAAAATTGGGTATTAAAAAGCTTAACGAAATTTAGCTGCGGTATTTTTATGAAATTTCCCGTTCTTTATATTGACGTTGCACCTTATTAATAATATAACTATAATTTAAAATTGGTTCAGGATTCTTATGTTTTATTTTTTAACACATGTTTTAATTAACCAAGGATACTTGTACTATTAATTTTAAGGTTTTCTTAGGCTGCTTAGTTTTTAAACCATTTGTCATATAATGAGGTTTATGCTAATTTAACTTATATTGGGTTTTTTTTCTGTACACGGTGGGTGATATATATAGAGTGTATACCGTATACGTATTTTTTCTGGCAAAGTTGATAATGTTAGGAGCGTTGTCATATGGGGACACGTGAGAAATTTACAGGAAGTGGCAAAGTATGTGATGCCAGCTGCGGATTAGATTATGGCTAATATTATCAATTCTCTGCATTATAATATGTTTGATAAGCCTTGCAAGTGCTGGTAAGATTGGAAGTAATAACGAAGGGCATGACAATGATACTTATTAAGCCAAGACATGTGGATGTTTATTATGAAAATTTTGCATTAATAAAAGGAACAACAACAACACCGCATTGAGTTTTTTCAAAAATAAAAAAGGGAAATATATTTAAACGAAGTTGAAAGACGCTAAAACATCAAATCGATAAGGAGAAGAGGTGGTTGTTTAGGTTCTATATTGGACTCATTCCAAACGTGCTTTCTTCAGGGCTTTCTCATCCTCAGCAAATTGTTCTTTCGCTGGTGCTGAAAGTTCTGGATGTGAACCATCAGATGTAGATGCTTGCTCTGCAACTTTGCCAGCATTAACAACTCTGGCATCTAATCCTGGTGCCACAGCTTCAGGGACCTGTACACCTCCCTGTTACTAACGCAACAAAGAGTGAGATCATATATTCTAATAATCAGCAAATTCACATTAGAAGAAGAGATCAACACTCACAATGAAGGCTGGTATAGGTGCAAGCTCTCTTATAGGAAATATGCGGGAAATTGTAAAGGTTTGGTGGTTTGAAGTAACTTCATTTAATTTGAGTTGGAAGGTGTCAACCTGAGCATTAACACCTATCCCCTACAAACCGGTTGATAGCATTATACATGACTCAAAACACACAAGTAATAATAGACTCTTATAGTTAGTGGTTGATTATAGTTCATACCACAATCTGTGCTGCCTCAGAAGCTAGAACGTACGTCAGTTTGGCAACCTCCATATCAAAGGCAAGGAAGGCCGCTGTGCCAGTGTTGTCTGACACAGAAAGTATCACCCGGTACCTGTTGTAAGGGAAAGATTATTTGGTCTTTGCTTCCAATACGCGGAAATACAACACTAAAGTTTTCTTACCTGAATTCATTACTTTCATTGCATGCGACACATGTGAAGGAAGATTCCTCTCGAATGAGTCTCTATGAACACCCTCATCTAGCTGAATTCCGGTCACTTTGGCGTACACAGAAACTCAATGATCTGCCAAGTTTAGGAGAAAAACAGAAATGTAAAGAATATTCTCAAAGGGTTTTAAATTTAAATTTATCAGACTTCACTTGAGGATCAGCAGTGATAATGAATTGGTTTAGCTCACAAACGGAAAGGGGTTCAACTTTTTTAGTGCGTGAACTACCTTTGATAAAGACGCTGACTCGCACCACCACCTGGCAATCTGTAAGGAAATGAGCATGGAAAGACAGTTAAATAAAGAGGAAACATGCGATCAGTTCATCTAACATAGACCACCAAGTTCCGTTTATATCTATAATAATAAATCACCCAAAACATTTAGTCTCCCTCTGTGTGACATTTCGGTAACAATGCTCTCAACTCCAAGATCCACCGCTCTGTCGAACATCTTCTTCATCCCGGGGATCAACGACTCCCCACCATCGAGGCCAAACCTCTTGGCAGTCGTCCACTTGGTAGCTAAGAAATTCTCAAACTGAGTGCTCCATGCAAGTCTATCGAGAATCCAGAATAAGAAGACTTGCTTGTCAAATCGGCAAGGAGACTGTATGAATTCGCCATCGTCGGTATCGGTTGTTAGAGTAAACTA
Organism: Brassica carinata; assembly: GCA_016771965.1. NCBI lineage: Eukaryota > Viridiplantae > Streptophyta > Magnoliopsida > Brassicales > Brassicaceae > Brassica > Brassica carinata. Next base: position 44,894,279 of record CM028687.1, on the reverse strand, counting down.
TTCTTCTGGATCTCGTTTGATCTGTGCTGCCCATAGAGTGTATGAATTCGCCATCGTCGGTATAGCTTCAGCCGAGCTTCAGCCGGTTACTGTAGTATGCGAAGAGGTCGAATGAATGCTTCCTAGTGGGAGGAGTGGGATAAAGACGCAAAAGATCGGAGTTAAGCACCTCTTAATATGGAAGCTTGAGACGTTACGGGGAGATGTGAGTCGATTTAGTTTCTGTAAATTTCGGTTACTCTACGAACGAACGTCGGGGGCGTGAGGAGAAGACGAAACATACAACTTTATGGGCTTGCCATTTGTTTCCAAAAGCCCACTCACAAATCTATTACAAAAACCAAGTTTATTGAGATAGAAGCCCAGTCCAAGAAAAAGCAATAACACGCAGAATCGGATTATGTTTGGCTATGCCACGTGTTCAAAAACGCCCATACTTCCTTGATGACGTGGCAGCCTGAGAAGCCAGCACAAGTCCCCTTTATATATATATATATATATATATAGATTTGGGAAATTTATATTTTCTGTAAATTTTTTTTTTTGTAAATTTTTTTTTGTTAACAAAGAAAATAAAGATATTCTGGGCATAAAAAATATGTTAACAAATGGACCTAAATTTGCTAACAAGAATCCAAGTCATAGCCCAGCAAGAAATCATGTACCTGCACAAGAAAGGAAATACGTTAATGTCGGTTACTTAAATTACCAAGGCAATTAGGAAAAAGAAACCTAAAGACAGTGGACAAGGTTATAAATAGAGATTGGTGGTCAAAGCTAAGAATCATCCGAAACACAAGACCAAAGAGAAAGAGAGCTAAAGAGAGATCGGGTAGAAAAAAAACTTAGGGCAAGAGATACTGTTCGAGTCATGTCTCTTCGGGATAGAGTTTCTTTGATCTTTCTTATTCTTTGTTATGTCTTCCCATGGAGCGCTTAGAGCGTTTGTGTAAACCCTTTGATTGATAGTGGAAGTTGTGGGAGGCGGTTCCCACCCGAGACGTACCGGTTCGAGACTAGGAACTCGGTGATCAAATTTTCTGTGTTAAAGAATTAAGCAATCTAACGATCAATAATTCCTGACAAGTGGTATCAGAGCATCCATGTTTTGATTGCGGGTATGAAGAGATCAAGGAGTATGAAAAGAATTGCAAAGAAAAAAGATAAAGGGACCTATCTATTCTTCGAGGAAACTGCGATCCATCGTCTCCAAGATTCAAAGTTGAAAGATCAAAGGGAAAAGTACAAGGGGTTGAAGCAATAACACTCATCTCAAGAGAGTTGAACAAGATCAGTATCGAAAGTCTTCTTAACAAGATTGAAAGTTAGGCGGCGGGTTCCATTACTCGTAATGGCGGTACAAAGTGTGTTTAAGGTTGATCTATCGAAACAGGAAGTTGTTACTATCTATGTTTCAAGGGATTTTAGATCAAGGTGGAGATGATGTTAGAGCTTCATGTTATGGTTTGATGAAAGACGGTAGTGTTTCGTGATCGTAATGTCGGAAGAAGTCGACGAAGAAGCCGTGATGATGGGCTAAAGGAAGTTAAGGCGCAGGAGAGTGAATTGGTTCTCAAAGTTAACTCACAAATATGTGATATTGGTCTTGTATCGATAGTCTTTCTAACACAGGAGTTAGACGGCGTGTCCTATTTGAGTTTAAATAGCGGTGCAAGATGGGCACATGTTATGTTTGCTGGAGGAGGAGAATTCAAGTGAAAACAAGAGAAAAAAAAGTAACAAAGGCTTATGGTGGTTCTTTTGAGCAATGGAATTAACCAGTGAGTAAATAATGAGAGAGAATGTGTCAGTGACATATTCCTCATGTTTGTTACGCCACAGTACGGTTGTCACAAGACAGATGGGCTGTTCATATGTGAAGCTGCAAAATAAAGATTCTTGAGAAGTGAAAGGTTCTTAGACGTCTGCTGGCATTAAGAGATGGTATATGTAGCTACAAGAAGGTGATAACATGTGTCTAAAGCCTAACACAAATGTTAAAGATAATGCCATGGTTACACAAGGTTATGAATCGAGAGAAGCAGTGAGGAAAAGGAAAACTCAGAAGAGATATATGTAACTTTTACGGATCCAAGTTCCAGGTGGAGTTATTGATATTACAAGGCTGTAATGAAGGTTCAAGATAAAATTGTGATTCCAGGTGGAGCTACAAAGTTAGAGGGTGTCTCGGTTGTCTTAAAGTGCAAAGACATGATCTGAGTAGAATGTTTATCAGCTCATTAGGCTTGAGTTTGAGAAGAGAACAGTAACTGCTTGAGTATGATTCAAAGGGAGTAGGTGTGTGAAGAAGACATAGGTCTAAGAACATGTAAAGATGTCTACAGGTTCAAGCATGATGATGTTGCAAAAAGATTAAAGAGAAAACTTTCACGAGAGAGCGGGTGCTTGATGATGGTAACTGACATCTAGAAATCAGTGTTGCTGTAGGAAGGATACGAACACAGGGAAGCTCAAGTAAAGCTAAAAAAAAAAAACTAGCAGTAAGGCTAAGGACTATTAGTAAGGCTGTTTAAACAAGAAGCTTGGATCATGGTTTGTGTCGAAAGTCTATCTAGCAGGTTTAACAGCTTGATGGCGTGTTCTGTTAGTTTAACGGCGGTACAAAGAGGAGTCTGAAGCTGTTGGGTTTAAACAGAAGGCCCAATGGTTTTGAATCAGGGATTGCTTTCAGGTTTAAAGCATGTACGGTTCAGGTTTAATGCAATTGATTCAAGAAAGAAATTGATTCTAAGATCAAGTGCACATGATAAGAATCAAAAGGATATCAAAGTGAATCAAGTTGCAAGGTCAAAGGATTTATTTAATCACTATAACAGATTCATTGACTTAATGGCAGTCATGAATGAGGTTTAGTGATTGATTGTTAAAGGAAAAACAAACGATACAAGGTTTTGAGAAGGTTACCTACGAAAGGTACAAAGTTGTGGAGAAGCGATATTGGCTTCAGGTGGAGCAGCTGGAAGAAAAACAAAAGAAATTGCTCCAGGTGGAGCAGCAGCAGAAAAAAAAAAAATTCAAAATAAACTAAGTAAAAGTTTCAGAGTCTAAAAATTTCAAAGAGGCATGGCAAGAGAGCAGTCTAAAAGTTTTGGAAAAGAGATTACTTGAAGTCTAAAGATACAAAACATGGATCATCGTGAGCAGCAGAGGAGCGAGTAGCTGGAGATGCTGCAAGAAAATGCAGTAGATGGACACAGGTCTGTTGTTAGTCCAAGAAAGCTGCAAAGTAGAAATCATACAAATTATGATTTCAGGGTTCTGAGATTTGAAGGGATAAGGCGTTGAGAAGATAGTACAGGTAAAAGAGGTTACCTAGAGTTATCAGCACAGCTGAGGAGACGCAGTGGTTCATCGGAGAAGCTGTGAAGAGAAAACAAGCTTCACCAGAGGCAGACATGGATTCGGTGGGCATCTCGGGTTTAAGGTTGTCTGGGTTTGCTTCAGAACGTGGTGGATCGTTAAAGTAGCTGTAGATCAGGAGATGCAATTTTGGTTGGAGAAAATTTGCATGACTTTCACTACAGGAAGAATCAAAGGGGTTTAAGACACGGCCAGACAGAGGAGGTGCAGTTGTACGCTAGAGAAACTGAAAAGAGGTCTCACTAGAATTGAAGAAACAGTGGTTGAAACTACAGCGGGCTCGAGCGGTTTAGTTTGCTATTGTTGAAGCTTCTCGACAAGTTGGTCTAGGAGAGTCGCGAACTCCGGGGACCAACATGAAGAGTCGCTGGAAACTATCAAGATGCTGGACAGAAGATGCAGATTTCTCACTGTTGCTTCAGGTTCGTCGGACAAGGAGTTGTTGTGAAAGGTCTTCGAGTCAGAGACGAAGGAAGTTGTTGTCACTGGCCGGAACCTAATCTGAGAAGCGATCGATGTGTGAGGGAGAGTCATGAATCTCCCCTAGCCTGAAGATAGAGTCACTTGTTCAGCCGGAGCTAACGAAGAGGAGGAAATCGGAGCTCAGGTCGCTCCGATTGTTAAGCTTGTGGAGGTTGTCGTTACTACCGAATCGAAGACATGGGTTGAGCTACAAAGGAAGTCCCCGGCGAAGAACGGCAACGCTGAAGATGGTACAGTTTAGAGTCATCATCATTAGAGCATGTACATTAGCAAACTTGGGGGCTCGATTCCCAAAAAGCAACTTTTCATTATTATATATATTTTCGTTTGATTTTAAAAAAAAATTAATAAAAGAACTAATCGTGGAGGGATGCTGCAAGTTGATAGATTCCCCACTCCTGACTCCTCTTTCCCTTCGATATGTGCCTGCTACTGCTCAAGGAATATCACATAGAATAGCTAAGGTGCGACTGCCACGTATCATGGGGCCCGCGAAACAGTAGTGATACCGCCCCTTACCAGCGATCTCATGCGATACAGGTTCACCAAAATCACATTATTGTATTTTTTTTTTTTGGAAATGTGTGAACCTCCCCTATAATCCCCTAATGGGCATGCTCTTAAGAACAAGGATGAACTCAATTTTATTTTCCCGGTACCATTGAGGAAGGAGGAAAGAATTGTTTCCAGCAATTAAGGCCCAAGGTGAAGATTGTTAACAAATGGGCCTAAATTTGCTAACAAGAATCCAAGTCATAGCCCAGCAAGAAATCATGTACCTGCACAAGAAAGGAAATACGTTAATGTCGGTTAGTTAAATTACCAAGGCAATTAGGAAAAGGAAACCTAAAGATGGTGGACAAGGTTATAAATAGAGATTGGTGGTCAAAGCTAAGAATCATCCGAAACACAAGACCAAAGAGAAAGAGAGCTAAAGAGAGATCGGGTAGAAAAGAAACTTAGGGTAAGAGATACTGTTCGAGTCATGTCTCTTCGGGATAGAGTTTCTTTGATCTTTCTTATTCTTTGTTGTGTCTTCCCATTGAGCGGTTAGAGCGTTTGTGTAAACCCTTTGATTGATAGTGGAATTTGTGGAAGACGGTTTCCACCCGAGATGTACCGGTTCGAGGCCGGGAACTTGGTGATCAAATTCTCTTTGTTAAAGAATTAAGCAATCTAACGATCAATAATTCCTAACAAAATAATCTAGTAATTAAAGAAAAATGTATGTTATTCTAGTAATTATAACATAATTTGATGTTATTTTAGTAATCTTCCCTTAAAATTATGGTTGTGCAACTTAAATAAAAATCTTATACGAGGTCTTCCTATCAATTTTATGTAATTTGGATAATAATGATGATAACAAGAAATAGTTATCAGAAAAAAATTATAATAGAATAACACTTAATACAAATTCAACATAACAGAGTACAAATATATCACACTTTTAATATCACATAAGTTCAAAAAATAAATAAGTTTAAACATCTGAGATCACAAATTCATTAAAACTTGAATACACATGAATTAACAAAAACATTTTAAAATTTCAGTTTATAAATGGAGAAAATTCAAGTTTTCTAAAACTATCGGAGATGATTTTTCAAGAAATCATCAAATTAAATCTGATCCACACGACCGTAATTTAAATAATTTGACCCATCGCGAAATGGAGAAAATAAAAAATTAGTGTTTCGCTCCATGTCGATGAGAGAGAAAGGAAGTTTGTGAAACCGTATGGGGTTGTCGACAAAAATCAAGAGAGAAAAGTTAATTGACCCCAAAATCAATTAACTCCTCTATATCTCTCTCTAATTTGGTTAATATCCCCATATAATGTCACCAACTTCCTTTCTCTCTCAACAATTTAGTTTCTTAAATTATCTCATTTTTCACGAAAGAGAGACGACGGCCCTTATATTTAAAGTTTTCTTGGGCGATTTTAAAATTTGTGGAGAAATTTCATTTTATTTTATTGGGCTGGGTCATGTCAAAATTTAGTTAAATTACAGTCGGGTGAATTGGATTTTAACTGATCAACGAGAGAATTAAACAGAGTTAACGTCTCCAACATCCACGTCCATTTTTGGATTAGTAAAACTAGAGCAGACTTCTGGAGAATTCTTTTATCTAATGAATTTTAAAATTAAGTATTTATTATTTATTGTCAAATTCAAAACTAGCCTGCATAGATTTATTGACACACTTCAGAGACTTCATGTGACTGTAAGAAGACTTCTCAAGAAGTCTATTTCGACTTCTCAGGAAGTCTTCTATAAAAATTAAAATTCCTGCAAATTTTCGCTCAAAAGCAAAACTAACCTGTTTATCTGAGAAAATTTTGATTTTTTTTTTTGTTACAAATTAAGAAAAGTTACAGAGTTCTAGAGAAGTCTTCTATGAAAACATGCACAAAATAGTCAATTGCAACACTAACATATTCATTGACTGGACAGCTTCTCTAGAAATCTGCTCCATGAAGTTTTTATCGTGAACAGATCTGAAAAAAACATATATCATACCTAGATTCGGTGAGATTTCTTTTTTAGATTTTCCAAGCACACCAAACCTCTTCACAAAATATACTCACTCGTTAATGACCAAAAATCATGAATTTGAGTGACTCCATAAACTTACAAATTTTGAAAAAAAAAAGTTAGATTGATAAGATGAAATGAGAGAAAAATGAAAGAGACATGGTTTGTGTGGGTAAGAAATGAGATATGAGGAGTAGAGGTCAATTTTAAAAGCTTAGAATTGATTTTTTATGGTTGGTGTAATGATGATCTATTCTATTAAAACAAGATCATAACCTATTGATAAATGTTATGTCCAACTATTATTTCCTTTATAGAAAAACCTTCTTGTTATTTTACTAATATTAACCTTCACCTAAATTCCATAATTCTAGGGACCAATTTCTCTCAATTAACTGTTAGTCAACAGTTCAATTTTAATTCCATAATTCTAGGAAACCACTTTTCTCAATTAATTATTTCCTGATCGTATTTTGATATTAACACTTGATATAACGTAGGCAAATATAATACATATATTAGTTCACGGTTTATGTTAGATTGCTTTCTTTTGAATAAGGTTCTAATGCGTTTATAAAACCTATGCTTTATTTTTCACCTAATAATATTTTAATATAGCATTAAAAACTGATAAATATTTTGAATTACAATTATATTTTTACAGGTTGTATATAAAATAATTAAAATAAATTATATAAATAAGTACAAAAAATAAATTATGTATAAATATAAAATGCATAAAATTCTAATTATTATCAAGTACATTTTTTCAACCAAATTAATCCCGTCCTTTGATAGCACAGATCAAAATCTAGTAGTAAGAATAAAAGATAAAGATGAGGATGATGGAGTAAAAGAATCATTTTTGAAAAAAATAAATAAAAAAAGTCAATGGAACTTTTGTAAATAACATAAATTTTTAGTTTGAATAGGGCAAATAAAAAAATTAAAAAGAAGTCATATTTGTGTTTGACCACAAGTTTTAGGTCAACTGTGAAAACCCTATATATAATTTTTTCCACAAGATCATGATTTTAAAATAATATTAAAACATTCATTGTCATAGATCAAATATAAATAATTTTCTCTTTTTTTAAGCCAATTAATCGGGAAAAATAAACTAAAGCAGAAGTATTTATATTAAAAAGGATTAATTGTAATATTTTGATTTCTTAAAAGTATTCCTATGATTAGTCTTATAAAAATTAATTAGCATGAGCACAATATATAAACCTCATTTAAGTTGATATTATAATTTAAAAAAATAACTAAACAAGTATTTTTACCAATCTGGAAGTATTCTCTGTCTATGAAAGAATTAAAACTAATTTTCTAATAAAAGGTGTAACTCTATATTTATTCCCTCCTCCTCATTGTTAGTTGACAAGTTTCCTCTAATTATGTAGATACACAAAACAAAGAAAGTGGGAGTAAAAGGAACTAGTAATAGTAGAGTAATTCTTGGATTCATTCGCTAGATTGAACTTGTAAGTTCACCAACCAATAAGAATTCGTTTTTTCATATTCAATATCTTTTAAAATATGAAACAAAATATTGTCAAGCTATATTATGTTTTTAAAGTTAAAAAATAAAGAAAAATAATAGTAGTTGAAAAAAAAAATACCTCCAGCAAAACACTAAACCCTAAACCCTAAATCCTAAACTTTAAATCCTTGGTAAACCCTAAACCCCTGGATAAATCCTAAATCCTATTTGGATAAACCCTAAACATTGGATAAATCCTAAACCCTGGGGTATAGAACTTATCCAAGGGTCTAAGGTTTACCCAAAAATTTAGGGTTTAGTGTTTTGCTAACGGTATTAAAAATATTTTTTTAATTTTTTTTAATTTGCAACTACTATTATTTTTTATTTATTTTTATCTTTTAATTTTAAAAATATAATATAATTTGATAATATTTTTTTTTTAAAAGATATTAAATATAAAATAATGAAATCCTATTGGTTGGTGAATCTACCGATTCACCTTAGAGAGTGAACCCAAGAATTACTCGTAATAATATGTTTTTCATGTGTTAGAAAAAAAATATGTTTCATTTGAGTTATTCTTGGGTTCACTCCTTTGGGTGAACCTCTAGGTTCCAACTAATAGAAAGTTGTCATTTTATATCCAATATCTTTTAATTAAGGAAACCAAATAACTTGCCAAATTATATTATATTTTCAAAATAAAATAAAAAAATATATAAAAAAACAAATTAAAAAATTTAATTAATGTTGTCAACAAAACACTAAATCCTAAACTCTAGTCCTAAACCCTAAACCCTTGAGTAAATCCTAAACCTTTGGGTAAATCTAAACTCTTGAAAAAACACTAAACATTTGGATAAATTCTAAATTATAAATCTTAAACACTAAACACTAAATCTTAAAAACAAATATTTTTTAAAAAATAATATTTTTTGAGAACTATAGTTATTTTTATTTATTTAATCTTTTTTATTTATTTTAAAAGCATAATATAATTTGGCAAGTTATTTTTAAAATAAAAAAGATTAAATAAATAAAAATAACAATAGTTGTCAAAAAAGATTATTTAAAAAATTTATTTATTTTTAAGATTTAGTGTTTAGTGTTTAAGATTTATAGTTTAGAATTTATCCAAATGTTTAGTGTTTTTTCAAGAGTTTAGGTTTACCCAAGGGTTTAGGGTTTAGGATTATAATTTAGGGTTTAGTATATTGTTGACAACATTAATTAAATTTTTTTTAATTCGTTTTTTATATTTTTTTATTTTTAATTTTATTTTGAAAAAATAATATAATTTGACAAGTTATTTAGTTTCCTTAATTAACAGATACTGAATCTAAAATGACAACTTTTTATTGGTTAGTAAACCTAAATGTTCAATCTAGAGGCCTAGGTGAACCCAAGAATAACTCATTTTATTTGACACGAAAATTAGTTTGGAGTTCAATCTGAAATTCACGGGTTAAACTAACGGTTTCTTTTTCCGTTTGGCTAAGGATATTATTAATTTATTATTATCATTATTATATTTTGATCGATGCAAAAGGATATTATGTTTTTCAAGACTTATATAGAGATCGAATCTAAGCTGAAAAAGGGAATTATATAGGACAAATTATTCGTCTCTTCAGGCTAAGAAGTCAAAGAGTGCCCGGTCGCATGGTGTAATAGTCAACAGGTTTACCGGTAAACATAAGTTTATTTATAGAAAAGTTAGTGGGACCATAACCGGTCACCGGTCAGGACTGCACATGTGACTGTGACTCTGTGAGGTATCCCATTCTGGTCTCAACCATTGTCTATTTTCAATTAATAGATATTTAATTTGAGACTCATTTAATTTTACGTGTTGAAAATATTAAATCTACGGAGAAAAAACGCTCTACCTAATATATTGATGAAAGTCGTGAAATATTAATTAGCATAGTTAGTTAGGCCTTATAGTTACTGTAAGAAGAGTTTGTGAATTGTGATCGCACTTATATATTTGAAATATTGTGGCTATATATTTTATCATTAATTAGGGGATATGATATTAGATAATTAGGATACCTCACGATTAAGGTACATACAGTGAATCGAGTCTAAAACAAAATTCGACAAATTTTCGTTTATGTTTAGGATTATTGTGATTTATTTAATATGCATTAAATATAATTAAAGCTATTAATTACTTCAATCACGTGGGAAGCGCCGATTGAATTGCAACCGGTGAGATTCATATATATTTTCTGATCTATTAATTCCGTGAACGAGTCAAAAGTCTTTCAAAAGAAAAAGGAAAATAAATTTAAAGAATATTTACTAATTTAGTCAAAAATAAATAAATACTGAAAGCTATATTTCATCTATAATAGGAGTTTGTTGAAGAACCTCTTTCCCTAAAAATAGTTTTTCTTTCTCTGAAGCCATATATATTGACTTGATCAAAAAGGATTCGATGGTTTACTAATTAGGACAAATGCTTTGAATAAATTTCGTAGACTGGAGTTCTTTTTTTAGAAAAAAAATGTTACTTAGGTGAGATTTTTCAGTAGAGTAGACTGGTGTGTATACCTTTTAATATAGTTCACATATAACTAAATCCTTTAAAAATTCCATATAATAATTCTTTTTTTAAATCCATATAATAATATGATGATTTACCATCTTTTAAAATACAGAGCAACTATCTCCAATAAAATTGAGATTGTCTAGTTGTTATGTCATTTCAATCCTTTTTTTTCATTTTCTATGTTTAGTTACGGTGATGTCTTTAGATTTTCAAAATACTAATTAACAATTGATGAATATCTTTCACATCTTATTTTAATTTAGATAATGCACTATACATCGAAATAATGCCTCTTCCAGTCTACCTATAATTGAATCTTACTCTATTTGATAATACTATATCCTAATGGAACCAGTTTGTTTAGGTTAAACTCCAATTTTGGTATCATATTAGATTTCGTAAGTTTATAACCAAGACAAATCAACAATGAGTGAACTAAAGAATGTAATTCATGTATATTACTTTATGTTCTATCTCATTTCAGATATAGAATTCTTAACAATTTCCAATCCTAACTTATTATCCCTTTAAGGGTTGGAAACAAACTTGTACTTATTTCCTACTAAAACAACTCAATTTTAAGAACATAAAATAGCAACAATTGGCAACAAGTATAAAAACTCTTTATCTTAGATTACTTATATAGAGAGATGCACAAATATACTCATATATGATTTGTATACTTTAATAAACCATAGCCCCTCCTGCAAGCAACAATAAAGGTTTACTCTTTGCTAACTGTTTGATCCAATAAACAGCAATGTATTGTTTGTCTGTAATATAAAATAAAATTGTTGGGTCGCATGATATACTTGTAATTGATTTTAAGTCAATGGCTGGATGGTAGACAAATGACGTCGACACTGACGAAAAATGAACCAAAACAAATCTTCAAATATATCGTCTCAACGATAATCAAAATTATAACAAATATAGAAACAACAATAGTCTTAAGCTGATAATATTATTATTAAAAAAACGAAAACGTTAGATATATTCGTAGAAAAAATGACAATATCTGAGTCCACGTAAATACCCGTTTTGTAGCCGAAGCATCTGGTTCGGTAAGAAGGTCTCGTTCTCTTTATTCGTTTCTAACCACATACTCAAGTATCTCTTTTTCTCTCTATTAAGATATCTTCCTCTCCCCTCTCTATATATGGAGGATTAGATATTGTACGGAATAATCACACCACACACACAGAGATAGTGGATTAGATACGTACCTTTCTTGTCCTTCAAGTAGATATCTCTTTTGTTTACTAGGGCATCATCTGCACTTATACTAACAAAAAGAGAATATAAATTGTAAGTTGGTATCTAAAGGGAGAGATGTATCGTTTTCCGGTTAGTCTTGGAGGTCCCCATGATAATCCAAAGCAGTCACAGCCGTCGGATGAACAGCCTCATCGGGCGGTGATGGATGAGGTTGACTTTTTCAGGTCGGAGAAGAGAGATGATCAGAATATCATCACCGACGAAACTAATAGGGTTCATGTCAAAAGAGAAAACTCACGTGTTGTTGATGATGATGACCGTTCAACGGGTATCAATGTAAGCAGTTAATTTCTATTAATCTTGATTATTTTCCTTACCATCTCATCATTTTCTTTTTCAATTTAGTAATTAAAATTTATAAGCAATAATTTCGTTATAGATCTTCAAATTCATATATTTATTGTAAATAGACTGGACTTAATCTTCTCACTGCGCATACGGGAAGCGACGAGTCAATGGTCGATGATGGATTGTCTGTGGATATGGAGGAGAAACGTTCAAAGATCGAGGTAGTTTTAAAACATAAAAAAGTAAAAAAAAACTACTACTTATTTTAAAGATTTTTACAATCTATTTTGCTTTTAACTGTAGATATTTTAGACAGGTTTACTTAGTTCTATGTTTTACTATGTAGACTTTCTTAATAGACATATTGAATTAGTCTGATAATTGTTGTTTAATAAAACGAAGAATGTCCAACTTCGAGAAGAGCTAAAGAAGGCATCTGAAGAGATTCAAAGACTAAAGGAAATGCTAAGTCAAACAACCAACAACTTTAACTCCTTGCAGATGCAACTTGTTGCTGTCATGAGGCAACAAGAGGAACATCATCACCTGGTAATTAATAATTTAATTAACCATCATTAAAAAATATTAAGCTTGTCCCTAGTTTAATTATTTAAGGTTTTAACCTCATGTTTTCATCAGGCAACGACTGAGAGGAAAGAGAAGGCCAATAAACGACACGAAGCGCCTGAAATGGTTCCAAGACAGTTCATCGAGTTGGGACTGCCGACTGCTGAAGTGTCGTCCGAGGAGAGGACCACGGTTCGGCCAGGATCTCCACCATCGCTACTAGAAAACTCTAGCTCACGTCAGCGTGGAAAGAGATTACTTGAGAGAGAAGAAAGTCCAGACACCGAATCTAACGGCTGGGGAAACCCTAACAAAGTTTCCAGACACAACGTTTCCTCCAACACTTGCAATGGAAATGCTATCGATCAGTCGGCCGCTGAAGCCACAATGCGTAAAGCACGTGTCTCGGTCCGTGCTCGGTCGGAAGCTACCACGGTAAAAATAACCTTACTCTCTCGTTTATAAAGATTGGTCTATCAAATGTTTTGTAGGTCAATATATTAAACTCAGTGATAATTTTACAGTTAAGCGATGGATGTCACTGGAGAAAGTACGGACAGAAAATGGCAAAAGGAAACCCGTGCCCTCGAGCTTATTTCCGCTGCACAATGGCCGTTGGATGCCCCGTTCGCAAGCAAGTACGTTATTTAAATAGCCGCTATTTAACCACTTAAAATGTCTTTTAGTACATATTATAACCCATGACTCTCATCGCAATATCACTATTAAGTTATATATATTTTAAAACAATTCAAACAATAATATTTTTAGCGTTTAGGGTTCAATCAAATGTAAAAATATGTTGATTAACGTATTTTTAACTAACTGATTATCATCTTCATCAAAAATTTATCCTAGATTCATTAGCTAAGATTACTAGAATATTTCACATGGATTTGTACTTTATTGATTATTCATTCCGGTCTAGTCTGAATAATATAATAGTTTTTTCTGTCACAAAAACTAATTAATGACCCAACAGGTGCAGCGTTGCGCAGAAGAGAGATCCATTCTCATAACAACCTACGAAGGAAACCATAACCATCCATTACCACCTGCAGCTATGTACATGGCTTCAACCACAACCGCAGCCGCAAGCATGCTCCTCTCGGGCTCCACAATGTCGAGCCAAGACGGGTTGATGAACCCAACAAATCTCTTCGCTCGAACCATGTTGCCTTGTTCCTCAAACATGGCCACCATCTCAGCCTCTGCCCCATTTCCAACCATTACACTAGACCTCACAGAATCAGCATCCAACGCTAACAATCAAACTAGTAACAACTCGTTGATGCAGTTCCCACAACGTTCTGGTTTCGCGGAGTTGAACCAATCAGGGTTGCCTCAAATGATGGGTCAGGCTTTGTATTATAGCCAACAACAGTCCAAGTTTTCGGGTTTATCTCAGTCGTTGAATGCTGGCGAGAGCGTCAGCGTCGCTACTGCCGCTATCGCTGCTAATCCGAACTTTGCAGCGGCTCTAGCCGCAGCTCTCACGTCTATTATCAACGGTCCGAATAATCATCAGAATGGGGACAATAACAATGGTATTAATAATGTTACGACGAGCAGTGTTGAGAGGCAATAATATTTTTATATGTTTTAGGGTTTTTTATTGGCTGATTTTGAATTATTTTGTCTTATTTTTACATTTCCGATTGTAGTTATAGTTTTTAGGTCTTTCCCGAACAACAAGAGTCCTGAGAGCAATTTTTTCTCGTTGCTTGTGTACGATTGGCAATTTTGTTCAGGAATGAATATAACTGCCTTTTTCGATTAAAAAACAACAATTACTATGAATTCAAGTGTGGACCTCGGTGATTTGTGTTTGGTTTAGGATCATCCGGTGTTATGTAGAGAAGATCAAAGTCCGCGTCACATTTGGTTATGTAGTTAGATATACTAAATATTTTGGATTAAAATCAATTAGATAGTAGCCAGACAGTTATAAAAGGGAATGGATGTGCTCACATACTTTTTATTAGGCTTTGTTAAAATCGCCTTTTGCTAATAAGCCAATTGACTTCCTGTAGTAGGTTCAAAAGGACCGAAATATATTCTACAGGGGTCAAAATGAAACTAAGGGAACCAAAAGGAGTTAGATGGCAAATGATAAAAAGTTGAAGCTTTAACGAAACGATATTTACGTGAATGCGGGGTTGCTTGTGCCATAAATCAAAGCAACCTTAGATTTTCCATTTGCAGCAAACACCAATCAAGCAATCCATCTATTTTATTATTTTTATTTTTCCGAAAACAAACTCTTTTTAACCTTCAACATTGTTCTTTTGAAATCTCAATAGCTTAATATATACAACACTTTTGAATCATTTATTCTATATTGTATATCTAGTGGCTGAATAGCCTTGAACCATTCACCTCTTGTAATTACATTTGACCACAAGACTAAAGTCATCTTTTGTAAATTTTGTGGCCAGTAATATATTTAATAAAATGAAGTCTGGAAGTCTATGTTTCATTGATTTTGGGTCAGGGCTCTGGTGCCTTGCCTAGCCTACATGTCTAATTAAGTATTGAAAACTATATAAACTATATGAATCACATGACAGTAACATAATTTGAAGAGTCCTCAAATATGCAAGATTGGAAATTTGATACTGCCCAATGAAGCATACTTCAAATGAATGATAGAACATATCCAAATGATAAAAAGTTGAAGCTTTAACGAAACGATATTTACGTGAATGCGGGGTTGCTTGTGCCATAAATCAAAGCAACCTTAGATTTTCCATTTGCAGCAAACACCAATCAAGCAATCCATCTATTTTATTATTTTTATTTTTCCGAAAACAAACTCTTTTTAACCTTCAACATTGTTCTTTTGAAATCTCAATAGCTTAATATATACAACACTTTTGAATCATTTATTCTATATTGTATATCTAGTGGCTGAATAGCCTTGAACCATTCACCTCTTGTAATTACATTTGACCACAAGACTAAAGTCATCTTTTGTAAATTTTGTGGCCAGTAATATATTTAATAAAATGAAGTCTGGAAGTCTATGTTTCATTGATTTTGGGTCAGGGCTCTGGTGCCTTGCCTAGCCTACATGTCTAATTAAGTATTGAAAACTATATAAACTATATGAATCACATGACAGTAACATAATTTGAAGAGTCCTCAAATATGCAAGATTGGAAATTTGATACTGCCCAATGAAGCATACTTCAAATGAATGATAGAACATATCCAAATGATAAAAAGTTGAAGCTTTAACGAAACGATATTTACGTGAATGCGGGGTTGCTTGTGCCATAAATCAAAGCAACCTTAGATTTTCCATTTGCAGCAAACACCAATCAAGCAATCCATCTATTTTATTATTTTTATTTTTCCGAAAACAAACTCTTTTTAACCTTCAACATTGTTCTTTTGAAATCTCAATAGCTTAATATATACAACACTTTTGAATCATTTATTCTATATTGTATATCTAGTGGCTGAATAGCCTTGAACCATTCACCTCTTGTAATTACATTTGACCACAAGACTAAAGTCATCTTTTGTAAATTTTGTGGCCAGTAATATATTTAATAAAATGAAGTCTGGAAGTCTATGTTTCATTGATTTTGGGTCAGGGCTCTGGTGCCTTGCCTAGCCTACATGTCTAATTAAGTATTGAAAACTATATAAACTATATGAATCACATGACAGTAACATAATTTGAAGAGTCCTCAAATATGCAAGATTGGAAATTTGATACTGCCCAATGAAGCATACTTCAAATGAATGATAGAACATATCCAAATGATAAAAAAACAATTAACACTCAAAATGTAATGTTATACAATAAAGAACATTTGAGACATATTAAATCATCATCGAAAAATTGTCTAGCTGCAAATTATATAGTTACAAGTCAAAATCATGTTAATAGTATTAGCAACATAAAATATATTAGTTCAGATATGTGTCATGTGATTCATATAGTTCGTATATTTTTAATACATTGTTTTGTCAAGATGTATTGCTATGTGGTGAAATATTATTGTTCATGTAGTTAACATGTCATTTTAACTCCTTTTATTTTTATTTTTATTTTTCCGAAAACAAACTCTTTTTAACCTTCAACATTGTTCTTTTGAAATCTCAATAGCTTAATATATACAACACTTTTGAATCATTTATTCTATATTGTATATCTAGTGGCTGAATAGCCTTGAACCATTCACCTCTTGTAATTACATTTGACCACAAGACTAAAGTCATCTTTTGTAAATTTTGTGGCCAGTAATATATTTAATAAAATGAAGTCTGGAAGTCTATGTTTCATTGATTTTGGGTCAGGGCTCTGGTGCCTTGCCTAGCCTACATGTCTAATTAAGTATTGAAAACTATATAAACTATATGAATCACATGACAGTAACATAATTTGAAGAGTCCTCAAATATGCAAGATTGGAAATTTGATACTGCCCAATGAAGCATACTTCAAATGAATGATAGAACATATCCAAATGATAAAAAAACAATTAACACTCAAAATGTAATGTTATACAATAAAGAACATTTGAGACATATTAAATCATCATCGAAAAATTGTCTAGCTGCAAATTATATAGTTACAAGTCAAAATCATGTTAATAGTATTAGCAACATAAAATATATTAGTTCAGATATGTGTCATGTGATTCATATAGTTCGTATATTTTTAATACATTGTTTTGTCAAGATGTATTGCTATGTGGTGAAATATTATTGTTCATGTAGTTAACATGTCATTTTAACTCCTTTTATTTTTATTTTTCCGAAAACAAACTCTTTTTAACCTTCAACATTGTTCTTTTGAAATCTCAATAGCTTAATATATACAACACTTTTGAATCATTTATTCTATATTGTATATCTAGTGGCGTGCCTAGCATGCATGAAGTTCTAATCTATATCATTAAAATGGAAGTACTTTTCGATACTAATCATTCCTTCATCTTTCTATTTACAAATTATACCACGACTTAATAATTATTATTTAATTAATTATAAATCATTTATTTTTATTTTTATTTTTATTTTTAGTTTTGACCTCTTATATTGAAATTCATAGCAGTTTTATATGACTATGATTTTCTCTCATTTCTAAAATTTATCTAAATGAAACTATCATATGATGTTCTGAAAACTACGGAAATTAAGAAGTTTACTTGAGTAACGGATAGGTTAATGGACATTTAAGAAAGTTCTTCCTTGCACACTTCAAACAGAATGACCTTGAAAAAGAGACGTAACAAACCTATTACCTAGAGAATAACAAAGATTGTTTCAATCGTCCAGTTGTCTATGCAAAATTGCTCATAAAAAGGTTTATGCAACAATATATGAATTTTTACATAACTGAAGAAAACATTTAGGGTTCAAATTAAAATAAGATATAGTACAAGGGTGCACATATTAAAGTGAAAATGCACCTTTTCATTGAAAACAGATTCTGCTGATCTGTCTTGGCCCACCCAACGCAAACATGGTTCCATAAACGTGACGCTTACTTATGAATGTAAAACACAATTAAAGTGTAATTCATTCCTTCATAACCTTCCATTTGCAAGCAACAAGTAGATTTGGTTATCAATTAATTGAAAGTACTAGATTCATGTTTCTCTAGTTTTCTTCAACGTTTCTCTTTTAAGTCATTTACATATAAATATATATCCATGCACCATTCCTTTTTGACACTAGATTTTTCTTCTTTCTGATCCTCTTAAGGTTTCAGAATCTGTACTGCCATTTTCTCGGTGAGTGATTTTTCACTTCTTCAGGGTCAAAATTATTCAATTCAGTTTTTTTTTTTGCCCTCAGATTCTAATTTATAACCAGTTGAAGGTTTGATTGAATTTATAACCATTTGAAGGTTTGATTGAATTTATAACCATTTGAAGGTTTGATTGAATTTATAACCATTTGAAGGTTTGATTGAATTTATAACCATTTGAAGGTTTGATTGAATTTATAACCATTTGAAGGTTTGATTGAATTTATAACCATTTGAAGGTTTGATTGAATTTATAACCATTTGAAGGTTTGGTTGGATTTATGTGGCGATCATATCTTGTCTAAGTCTTGACCTTTTATACCACTTTACATACTTTTGATTTTCAGATATCCATAATTATACACTTGAAACCCTTTTTGGGAGTTAAATTGTCTAGACTTCACTAGGATGTTAGAAAAGTAATCAAAATTTCAGCTGTCCAGAGTTGGTAAATCAGAAACTTATGAAAGTCTGCTTGACCTTGGTGTAGTAACATTTTTCTTCTTCTTTGAAATCTGTGCGTATAACAGTTTGGTGGAGAGAAAACAGTTTCAGTTTATTAACTACTTCAATACCTTTAAGGTTTTCTGTTTCCACCTTATTTTGTAACTCACCAATCTTGATTAGTAGATGGTTTTAAGGTGTACAAGGGTGTCTGAATAAGACTCATAATGGTCTGATTTATTAGGAAGGAGACTTTTCATGCTTTATGTGTTCTCTTCATCTTTAGAATAGTAACAACTATGTTGTATGTATAGTGGCGTGCCTAGCATGCATGAAGTTCTAATCTATATCATTAAAATGGAAGTACTTTTCGATACTAATCATTCCTTCATCTTTCTATTTACAAATTATACCACGACTTAATAATTATTATTTAATTAATTATAAATCATTTATTTTGTTAGATTATTCTTTAACTAAACTTACCACTGTTCTCTAATGTAATATTTTCCAATCAATTATTACAAATCATTTATTACTTAAATAACTATAAATCATTTATTTTGTTAGATTATTCTTTAACTAAACTTACCACTGTTCTCTAATGTAATATTTTCCAATCAATTATTACAAATCATTTATTACTTAAATAACTATAAATCATTTATTTTTATATTATTCTCTAACCAAACTTACCATTATTCTCTAATTAATTTTTACATAACTGAAGAAAACATTTGGGTTCAAAATGAAATAAGATATAGTACAAGGGTGCACATATTAAAGTGAAAATGCACCTTTTCCTTGAAAACAGATTTTGCTGATCTGTCTGAGCCCACGCAACGTAAACAAGGTTCCATAAACGTGACGTTTGCTGCTTATGAATGTAAAAACACAATTTAAGTGTAATTCATTCCTTCATAACCTTCCATTTGCAAGCAACAAGTAGATTTGGTTATCAATTAATTGAAAGTATTACATTCATGTTTCTCTAGTTTTCTTCAACGTTTCTGCTTTAAGTCATTTACGTATAAATATAAATCCATGCACCATTAATCTGTTTGTCACTCGAGTTTCTTCTTTCTCCTCTAAAGGTTTCAGAATCTGTAGTGTCATTTTCTCGGTGAGTGTTTTTTCACTTCTACAGGGACTTATCAGATTCTGTTTTTTTTTCCTGCCCTTTTCTCAGATACTTCTTTTACGACCATTTGAAGGTTTGGTTGGATTTATAATCATTTGAAGGTTTGGTTGGATTTATGTGGCGATCATATCTTGTCTAAGTCTTGACCTTTTATACCACTTTACATACTTTTGATTTTCAGATATCCATAATTATACACTTGAAACCCTTTTTGGGAGTTAAATTGTCTAGACTTCACTAGGATGTTAGAAAAGTAATCAAAAATTTCAGCTGTCCAGAGTTGGTAAATCAGAAACTTAATGAAATTCCGCTTGATCTTGGTGAAGTAACAATTTTTTTCTTTGACATATATGGTGTGTATAACAATTTTCTGGAGAAAAAACAGTTTCAGTTTATTAAGTACTTCAAGTACACCTTTTAAGGTTCTCTTTTTCCACCTTATTTTGTAACTCACCAATCTTGATTAGTAGATGGTTTTAAGGTGTACAGGGGTGAATAAGACTCATAATGGTCTGATTTATTAGGAAGGAGACTTTTCATGCTTTATGTGTTCTCTTCATCTTTAGAATAGTAACAACTATGTTGTATGTGGCTATTCATTTACTTTAACTGATGATAGGTAAAATGGGAACCCGATTTCAGTCTTTCTTGCTCCTGTTCTTCCTTTCATGTTTGATCCTTATGTCGGAGACCTCATCCGAGCAAAAACGTGATGGAACCCTTAGAATTGGATTGAAGAAAAGGAAACTAGACCGAGCCAACAGGCTAGCTTCTCAACTTTTCTTGAAAAACAGGGGTCTTGGTCTTCCAAAGGTTATTTTCACCTGAACGAGGGCAACTCGGATACTGTTCCCCTGAAAAACTATTTGGATGCTCAATACTATGGTGACATTACCATTGGTACTCCACCTCAGAAGTTTACTGCCATCTTTGATACTGGAAGCTCCAATCTCTGGATGCCATCTTCTAAATGCTACTTATCGGTACACATTAGCGGTTAACTTGTTCTTAGGAATGTATACTAAATGTTATATATCATATTATCTTCTTCATCTCCATTTTTTCAGGTTGCTTGTTATTTTCATTCGAAATACTCGGCTAGCGAGTCATCAACATACAAAAAGAACGGTTTGTTATCTGATTCTTGAGCTTATTTACTACAATGTTCATTTGGTAACATTAGCCTCTTCTGATATATATTTCAAGTTTTCACATAGTTTTCGACACTAAAATCATTTGATATTTATAGGAAAACCTGCGTCAATCCGCTATGGGACAGGTGCTATATCTGGTTACTTTAGCAATGACGATATTAAAGTTGGTGATCTTGTTATCAAGGATCAAGTTATAAACTCTATTCATCCACTTTCATAATTCAATTTCTTGAGAGTTGTACTTTTCGTCATATCTTATTACTAAATCTATATCAACCACAGGAGTTCATAGAGGCTACTAATGAGCCTGGTATTACATTCTTGGTAGCCAAGTTTGATGGAATCCTAGGGTTGGGATTCAAAGAAATTGCTGTTGGAAATTCAACACCGGTTTGGTATGAAAATACATTTATTTTATTCATTTGAATTTTCATCTGATATATAAGTTTGTTGTACCGTATGAATTCTGATTGTGATATATAGGTATAACATGGTGGAGAAAGGTCTGGTTAAGGAACCAATTTTTTCGTTTTGGCTTAACCGCAACCCGCAAGATCAAGAAGGTGGTGAGATTGTGTTTGGTGGAGTCGACCCTAAGCACTTCAAAGGAGAGCATACTTATGTTCCCGTGACACGTAAAGGTTACTGGCAATTTGACATGGGTGATCTCAACATTGCTGGCAAACCAACGGGTATATAATAAGCTTTTGAAAAGGTTTCAGTCTCAGAAAATGGTTAGAGTCTTTTGAGATATAATATGACATATCTTTGTTATTCAGGATACTGTTCCAAAGGTTGTTCTGCCATTGCTGATTCTGGAACTTCTCTACTCACCGGTCCAACGGTGAGAAAGAATTAGATTGTTGCACTATTTAGCACTTGAAACATGCTGAATAATTTCTATTTGTTGTCTAGAGTGTCATCACAATGATCAATCATGCTATTGGAGCAGTAGGAGTCGCAAGCAAAGAGTGCAAAACCGTCATAGGTCAATATGGAAAAACCATGTTGAACTCCCTTTTATCTCAGGTTGAAGTTACAACTCATACCAACACATTCACACTTATTTATAAACAACACAATCTTGAAATCAGTACTCTGAAATCTCTTTTTGAGTTACAGGCGGATCCTAGGAAGGTATGCTCACAGATAGGACTCTGCGGTTTCCAAGAGAGGTCAGTACATTAAATAATCCTTGTAAAACGAAAATCTCTGGTTCATTTGGTTAGCAAACTTAAACTGATTCATGTTTTGCCTGCAGTATGAGGATTAAGTCTGTTCTAGATGATGGAACATCGGATCTTATAAACGAAGCGATGTGCAGCGTTTGTGAAATGGCGGCCGTGTGGATGCAGAGTGAATTGACTCAGAATGAAACACAAGAACGTATACTCACTTATGCTGCTGAGGTGAGTTTAATCTTGATAGTCTTGAAGGCATTGTTTTGGACATAAATTAACATGTTAAAAATGTATTTTTTGAACTTTTCTTTAGTTATGTGACCATATACCAAGCCCGAACCAACAATCAGCAGTGAACTGTGAGAGGGTTTCATCGATGCCTATAGTCACATTCAACATTGGTGGCAAACCATTTGATCTCTCACCTCAAGATGTAACTACTCTAATTACTATTTTTATTTCAGCTTACTAATATCATGACAAGGAGTTTAAATAAAAGACTTTTCCATTTTTTTACCGCGCAGTATATATTCAAGATTGGGGATGGAGTTCAGGCTCAGTGCACCAGTGGTTTCACTGCCATGGATATCCCTCCACCTCGTGGACCTCTCTGGTAATCTTTATTGGCAGAATCTAATCTGCTATAACAAAAAAAAAACTCAAATGGGTTCACTCTAAAGTTTTGTAAACGTGCAAAAATTGCAGGATCTTGGGTGATATCTTCATGGGACCATACCATACTGTTTTCGATTATGGGAAAGCAAGAGTTGGATTCGCCAAATCTGCTTAAAGAAAGATGATCTCTTCTTTAATAACCTTTGTTAATATTATATTTGTGAATGTGTTTAAATCTTAAATGGTTGTAATAACTTAAAAACATTGCTATCCTAGAATGGTATATAATCATAAATATATATTCTTAAGCCTTCGGGCGCAAACATATGGCCTAACACCTCGTTCTCCGGATTGGTCCAGTGGAGCAGGTGTTACACTTGAAATTATTTTAAAAAGTGAAACAATGAATTCAAAATATGGGTTCTTTATGAGAGAGATTCCAGCTTTACCTCTTTGAGAAGAACTCTTTTCAGCTGAATCTTCTGTATTGTAGAAAATTTCTGCTAAACAACATCACTAACACCCGACAATACTCCAGAAGTAATGGCTTGCAAATTACAGACATATTAACACCAAACTCATAGCAAATGTATCTAGCTACATAGAAAGAAAGTCAACGAGCTAAACTCAAAACAGGAATCCAAAAACTTAAATTCATAAAAAAAAGTCAACGGGCTAATGAAATCACAAGGATTCTCTTATATAATCGGATTATTAAACTGGTTCAGGTTCAAAAGTACCAACTTTTAATCGAAAACAACGTTACGTCTCTCAGTCGATCAAACTAGAACCTGATGTCAAAGAAATGATGGTTAACTTCGGTTTAAGAGTTTTAAAGACTCGTTCTACAAGGATGGCGGGCAAAATAGGGAGGCTTTCGGTTTAAACCAAAACCATCAATCACTCTGATAGTCTGATGTGTTTTTCTAGGTTTATAAACCATCAAATCACTTTGATGTGTCTAATCAATTTGTACCACATTCCGACAAACAAAAACGAACCAGTTTAATCCCGAGTCCGACAAACGACAATCAAACAAACCAATCCGGTAAACTTCGGTTTAAGAGTCTTAAAGACTCGTTCTACAAGGATGGCGGGTAAACAAGGGAGGCTTCCGGTTTAGACCAAAACCGCCACAGGAGAATCGATCAGCGTTTAAGAATTATTGGTCTTGGTCAAAATTCAATTCTTATTCTCTCTTGGTCAATTCAATTCCTTACTTATTTTTTAATGCTTTCTGTATATAAACAAAACACTATATATACACAACTAGCATCATATCTCTACCATCATCATCTTCTTCATTACAAAACTTCAGAGAGATACAAAGAAACGTAATCAAACTATTCAAGAACCGGTTTCAACTGAGTGAAAGAACAAAACATTATTGTATACATCAATGGCTTCGGTGCAGGTTTCAAGATCAGTTCTTTCTTCTTTTTCTTCTATCTCAAGATCTAAAGCTGCAGTATCTATCCCCAAGTTACCGAAATTTAACGTCTCGATTCCAAAAATACCGATAAAGAAGCAGGCTCTATGGGTTAAAGAACAGAGCTTTGAGCTAGATGGGTTCATAGAAAGTCCTCCTCTTCCGTTGAAACAGAGGAAAGACTCTGATCCGATCCAAAGGGCCCGCCTCGTTGCGGTTCTTGAAGAAGTCATGGACAGGATTGAGATGCACAAGAACATCGGAGATCAGCGCAACAACTGGAACTCTCTACTCCTCAGTTCCGTCAACATGATCACTCTCACCGCCGCTTTGATGGCCGGAATAGCTTCCGTTAACGGTGGTCACGGTGGAGATTCTATAACCGCCGTAAAGATAGCTTCAACGGTGTTGTTAACTTCTGCCACAAGTATAGGTGCCTTGATGAGCAAGATTCAACCCTCGCAGCTTGCTGAAGAACAGAGGAACGCGACGAGGTTGTTCAAGAAGCTGAGAATCGAACTCGAAAGGTTTCTGAGAGAGAACGAGGATATCAACGAAGAAGATGTGAAGGAAGCGATACAGAGAGTGTTAGCTCTAGACAAAGCTTACCCTCTTCCTCTAATCGGAACAATGCTCGAGAAGTTTCCGGAAGAGTTTAAACCGGCGACTTGGTGGCCTGAAAACAAACAAAGAAGCCCTAAAACCGGTTTAGCTAAAGGATGGAGTCAAGATCTTGAGATGGAGATGAGAGAAGTAGCTTGTGTGGTTAAAAGTAGAGACGCAGAAGAGTATGAGAAATTAGGTAACGTGGCACTGAAGCTAAACCGGTTCTTGGCTATTTCCGGACCAGTTTTCACCGGAATTTCTGCAGTGAGCTCTGTTTTTATCGGTCAAGATTCCGGTTTAGCTGGTACTGTGGCTATGACTTGTGCTTCTTTGGCTGCGATTGTCAACACTTTTGAGCATGGTGGTCAAGTGGGAATGGTGTTTGAGATGTACAGAAACTCAGGCGGGTTCTTCTCTCTGTTAGAAGAAACGATGAAATCGACGGAGAAGAGAGAGAATGGACAGGTGTTTGAGACAAAAGTTGCGTTGAAGCTAGGGAGAAGCTTGTCGGAACTGAGAGATCTTGCGGAGAAATCGAATATCTCTCAGGTTAAGGCTAATGAATTCGCAAGCAAACTTTTCTAGCTTTTATAGAGATACTTCCATTAATTTGTATAGATAAATTCATTTATTCTTCATTTCTTTGATTTGTTTGTATCAACAAATTTATTTTACTTGTACAAAGCGACATATTTTAATAGAAACTTTAACGAGGATTTGAGCTATAAGTTAAGGCTTTTAAGAGGCGGGTGACGAGCTGAAATCATCAAATTGATTCCGAACCCGAAGCAGCAAACCGGAATCTAATATAAATAAATTTGTCTTGATCTTATCACCCAAAAAACTGAGAATTTAATCCAATTACAATTCATTATTTTCAATTAAAATACACAAGGAAATTTTAATTAAATAAATTAAGAATAATTATTTACCTAAACCAAATCATATACAACTGACTTAAATAGGTAATATATTGAACCAAATTGTGTTCAAAATATTGATATACTAGATGATAACCTGCGTCCGGCGCGGGATGAGTTTTTTAAAATATATTGTATTTAAATATTACAATTAGTACATATTTTGTTATCAATAACTCATTTTCCATTTGATTTGGGGTGGACATTCGGATACCATTTGGTTCAATTTGGTTTGGTTTGGTTTGGTTCAGTTATGTTCCGATTTTTTGTGAGTTTGATCTCGTTCAGATCTGCGGGTTCGGTTTGGGTTTCGACTCAGATAACCCATTTAATTTTAAAAAATAAAATAAAATTCATATATACTTTAAATTTCTCAAAATTTAAAATAAAAATTATTTATAACATATAAATGTGTATAATGTAATCTAAAATACTTAAACTTAATATAAAATTTGGTTTAGCTTCAGTATTCAGACAAGAAATTAATAGATATTTGAAGTATTGGTATTTTGAGTATCATTTAACTATTTTAAACATGTATTTTTAACTATTTGTATATACTTCCAAGTATTTTGGACAACTTAATAACATCTTATATATTTTGTATATTCTTTTAGATATTAAATTTTTAAAATAATTAATATATTTAAGTATATAGATCTAGTTTGGATATATTCGATACCGAAATATTTCGTTTTGGATCGGGTTTAGTTCTAGTTCTCTAGATACCATAATTTTGAAGTCGTTCGGATATCTTACCAATTTCTATTAAAGTTCAAGACTACTTTTTAGGTTATATTTGGTTTGGTTCTTTTTCTGGATTTTTTGTCCACTTATAATTTTGATTGTAACAAAAATTTAAATGAAAGTGATGCTGATTCATATTGACTTTGGATAATTAACAGTTTTAAACCAAAATACATTCTTCTATCGTGGTTCATTTAGTTAATCACTAAAATTTGTTCTACCATTTTAAAACAATGGGCTGAATTAAAGAGCGTTAACATTTTAGAATGTCAATGGACACTTCCTAATTATTCTAAGTCGGTGTTGTGAGGAAAAGAAAAACTTACAGGGTTAGGAACAAAAAATTGTTGTGCAATCCATTTTCTCGCTAGGTGATTTTAATAGCTTCTAATTTAATTTAAATAATATATATATAATGATATTTCATATTCATACAATTTGTGATCAATTGTATCTTGCTTGAATGAAAAACAAAGAAACCATTAATCACAATTTTTTATGTGGGGCTTTTACCGTTTTTTCGTAATTTATAGACGTTTTTATAAAATTTAAAATATAACATATATGAAAATCTTTTTTTTAATATATGCTTAATGTGATTTTTAATTTCTTTTAATAATATAAAATTAAAAAAGGTAGAGGATACACATTTTTATCATATATGTATGATTTATAATCATTAATTGTCATATATATGTTAATTATATTAGGTAATTTCGTAACTTTTATTTAAGGAAATAAACTTACAGAGCTTTTATTTAAGGAAAGAATTTAAGACTACTAATAAATGTGATAATTAGTTTAATAAAAAGTATAATATATATTTATATGGACCAATTTATTTTCCTAAGGATTTCTAAGAATCACTCTAGTGATGACACGTGGCTACAAAACATGTTGTAATGTTCCCTGATTAATATATAGGGGATGTCCAAATTATACATCAATATATATCTAACCTTTGAAAAAACTAAAATATTATACATTTATAATTTCTGGTAAAATCATATATTACCACATCAACTATTATATCAACTACAAATGTTACATCAACTAACTTTACTAATTACAATAATTTTGATTTAAATAAAAAATTAATTAAAATAGAATCCTTTTTGTAACACAAACTTTTATTAATACTGATAATTTAATCCAATCACAATTCATTATTTTCAATTAAAATACACAAGGAAATTTTAATTAAATAAATTAAGAATAATTATTTACCTAAACCAAATCATATACAACTGACTTAAATAGGTAATATATTGAACCAAATTGTGTTCAAAATATTGATATACTAGATGATAACCTTCGTCCGGCGCGGGATGAGTTTTTTAAAATATATTGTATTTAAATATTACAATTAGTACATATTTTGTTATCAATAACTCATTTTCCATTTGATTTGGGGTGGACATTCGGATACCATTTGGTTCAATTTGGTTTGGTTTGGTTTGGTTCAGTTATGTTCCGATTTTTTGTGAGTTTGATCTCGTTCAGATCTGCGGGTTCGGTTTGGGTTTCGACTCAGATAACCCATTTAATTTTAAAAAATAAAATAAAATTCATATATACTTTAAATTTCTCAAAATTTAAAATAAAAATTATTTATAACATATAAATGTGTATAATGTAATCTAAAATACTTAAACTTAATATAAAATTTGGTTTAGCTTCAGTATTCAGACAAGAAATTAATAGATATTTGAAGTATTGGTATTTTGAGTATCATTTAACTATTTTAAACATGTATTTTTAACTATTTGTATATACTTCCAAGTATTTTGGACAACTTAATAACATCTTATATATTTTGTATATTCTTTTAGATATTAAATTTTTAAAATAATTAATATATTTAAGTATATAGATCTAGTTTGGATATATTCGATACCCGAAATATTTCGTTTTGGATCGGGTTTCGTTCTAGTTCTCTAGATACCATAATTTTGAAGTCGTTCGGATATCTTACCAATTTCTATTAAAGTTCAGTACTACTTTTTAGGTTATATTTGGTTTGGTTCTTTTTTCTGGATTTTTTTGTCCACGCCTATAATTTTGATTGTAACAAAAATTTAAATGAAAGTGATGCTGATTCATATTGACTTTGGATACGTAACAGTTTTTAAACCAAAATACATTCTTCTATACGTGGTTCATTTAGTTAATCACTAAAATTTGTTCTACGCCATTTTAAAAACAATGGGCTGAATTAAAGAAAACGTTAACATTTTAGAATGTCAATGGACACTTCCTAATTATTCTAAGTCGGTGTTGTGAGGAAAAGAAAAACTTACAGGGTTAGGAACAAAAAATTGTTGTGCAATCCATTTTCTCGCTAGGTGATTTTAATAGCTTCTAATTTAATTTAAATAATATATATATAATGATATTTCATATTCATACAATTTGTGATCAATTGTATCTTGCTTGAATGAAAAACAAAGAAACCATTAATCACAATTTTTTATGTGGGGCTTTTACCGTTTTTTCGTAATTTATAGACGTTTTTATAAAATTTAAAATATAACATATATGAAAATCTTTTTTTTAATATATGCTTAATGTGATTTTTAATTTCTTTTAATAATATAAAATTAAAAAAGGTAGAGGATACACATTTTTATCATATATGTATGATTTATAATCATTAATTGTCATATATATGTTAATTATATTAGGTAATTTCGTAACTTTTATTTAAGGAAATAAACTTACAGAGCTTTTATTTAAGGAAAGAATTTAAGACTACTAATAAATGTGATAATTAGTTTAATAAAAAGTATAATATATATTTATATGGACCAATTTATTTTCCTAAGGATTTCTAAGAATCACTCTAGTGATGACACGTGGCTACAAAACATGTTGTAATGTTCCCTGATTAATATATAGGGGATGTCCAAATTATACATCAATATATATCTAACCTTTGAAAAACTAAAATATTATACATTTATAATTTCTGGTAAAATCATATATTACCACATCAACTATTATATCAACTACAAATGTTACATCAACTAACTTTACTAATTACAATAATTTTGATTTAAATAAAAAATTAATTAAAATAGAATCCTTTTTGTAACACAAACTTTTATTAATACTGATAATTTAATCCAATCACAATTCATTATTTTCAATTAAAATACACAAGCAAATTTTAATTAAATAAATTAAGAATAATTATTTACCTAAACCAAATCATATACAACTGACTTAATAGGTAATATATTGAACCAAATTGTGTTCAAAATATTGACATATGTCCAAATTATACATCAATATATATCTAACCTTTGAAAAAACTAAAATATTATACATTTATAATTTCTGGTAAAATCATATATTACCACATCAACTATTATATCAACTACAAATGTTACATCAACTAACTTTACTAATTACAATAACTTTGATTTAAATAAAAAAATTAATTAAAATAGAATCCTTTTTGTAACACAAACTTTTATTAATACTCAAGCAATCAGAATACAATTAGAGAAAAAGTCTAATCAAATTCTACATAGGAAAGACAAGAAAGCATCAAAGTTAATGTAAAGAAACCTATAAGATAAAATGACAGCAAATTCGAAGCTAAACTCAAATGCCTCGAAGCAAAATTCACATTACCGCCGAAAACTTGAGATTTAATCACATTAAATCGTGACATTAGCATCCAATATGTATCTCAGAATACTCTGATGAAACGATATTTGTTGTATTTTTAGGCTCCAACGACCGCTACACAAGATGACAAAACTATTATGAATAAGGACTAACAATTTCATTTAATGTTTGGAGAGAAAACACTCTTCATGTGTGAGGCATGTGATATAGCGGTTCTTCTCCGGAGAGACATAATAGTAATGATGAAAATGGAGATGATCACTGTGAACTCACTAGTAATTGAGCACTTAAAATCTCTTGAAAAAGAGAGGTAGGTCGTTGTGGCATATCAGTTTTGATAATAATCCTAGTGAACCTACCGATAATCATTAGCAAGTTGACCAAAATGATCAGTTTCACCCACATCCTAGTGGGCTTTGAAGCAAATGGATTGAGGAATAAAAAATGACATTTTGCTAGGCCCAGCCCAATTAGCCCAATATCTCAGATAGAGGCCCAATCCAAAAGTGTTAACTCTATGAAACCGTTAGACTATTTTGGATAGGATACTACTTTCCCTTTAATTTTTTACTAAAATAGAATAACTTTATTATAGAGTAACACCATTGGAATAAAAATTAATCTATAATAGAGTTTTTTTTATTATATAAAGTAATAATAGGACCAATTGGTTTACTAATGTAATCATACATATTTTTATATAGACCAAGTTTTATATATAAAGTCATTATGAAATTGGTTTTGAGTGAATCACTTGGTTGAAAACATGCTATCGCAAATGAAGTTTATTATTTAAATCATCCTATTGAGTTTCGGTTTGTGAAATTAAAGGACATGGTAATTTAAATGTGTTACGTATTATTTATAGTAGGGAATATTTGGTGATGCAGATTTACTATTGATTTTAACATATATTTAATACAGATATTAATTATCTCAGTGGCACAAATTATAATTATTAATATGAATAAAGGGTGACTTCTAACCCCTTTTCTAAAACTCGCCCAGATTGACCGATTACGCGGCGTATAAACGGTGATGCACCGTGGCGTTTTGACCTTATTCGATCATAAAATCGGGGAACGAAAATTTTGGTGGTATTTACTTCAAAATCGATACTTGAAATCTTAAATCTATCATGTTTTGTTACTACTATCATGAAAATTAAGCAAAAATAAGACAAATCACCCAAATAAACGATGAATTAGAGTGAAAAAAAAATTATGGCGGCTAGGATTGCAGGAGGGAAGAAGATGAAGAGTTAATTACTCCTTTACCCCTTATTAAATAAACGCAAAAAGCCAAAAAAAATGCATATTTGCAACTTCGAACCTAGGCTGCAAGGTAAATCCCCTGCATACTAAACCGCTAAACCATCATGATACATTGTTTTCATTTACGAAACATAATATATATCCTATTAACTCGAGAGAACCTTTAAAAAATTTCCCAAGTAATTTCCGATTTTTTTTTCGATTTTTTGCTAACTCGCTAGGTATAGGTCAAGCACACGCGTAATGCCTAGCGAGTTTTCGAAGAGACTTCTAACATGTACTTCAGTTTAATTAAGATAGATATATGCAAAATGATTACTTTTTTAAATTTAAAAAAAATAATTACTTTTTGGAGAAAATTAAAATACATGAACGTTTTCTTTACAGTGGATAAGAAAAAGATTGAGAAAGAGTACCACACAAAAATTAATTTGATTTGTATGTCCAACTATTTGGAAACCTAACATAAAACATTTAAATAGCAGGTTACAAGATTTTAAGGGTGCCTACATAAAAATTTTAAATGACCACCAGTCAGAGTATGAGACATTATCTTATTAATCTAATATTTTCAAGAATGTTCATATTTTCAAAAAAATTTATTTCAAAATATATAAAATTCAATATTCTTTGTCAAAAAAAAAGAAGACCACACAAAATCCAGCAATTTGGCAATTGATATAAAAAGAGTTGACCAAAACGTTATTTAAATTTCAACATATCGGAAAAATATTTTCACAAAAAACATTATAATAATATGTATCTGTTTGAATACGTCAAACAGTGAATAAATATATAACACAAAATTTTAATTAAGCCTTCCGTCAATTTGCACATTTAGACAAAAAGCTTTATTTAAAACAGCAACATCAGTTAGTAAGTTTCGTTTTTTATATCCACGAAACATTTTAGAAGTTTTTGTGTCCATACAAGATATATCCGTTCTGTTTTAATAATCAACACTCTTTTATCTTTGAAAATCAAACAATACACGTTTTCTCAGCCCTACCATGGAATATAGATATACATAAATATTCTAAAATCAATTATTATTTACTTCTTGACAATAGTTAACGAAGAAAGAAATAACACCTTTGCTATCTTCTTTTTTTGCTAAAACTTTGCTATCTTTTTTCTTTACAAAAATGGGGAGCTTCCCAGCTTTGATGATCACCCTCGCTTCTTCTCTTCTCTTTTTCCTTCAAACCCTCGAAGTTGTTAATGGCGTCAAGTGTTACGGAAGCTTAGCCAGCAACAGAAGCTACGCTCAGAATCGCCGTGGTCTCTTCTCTACTCTTGCTAGTAACGTCGTCACTAACGGTGGATTCTACAACGCTTCTCTCGGCCAATATCCTAACAAGGTTTACGTTCTAGGCCTCTGCGCAAGAGGCTACGAGCAAAGAGATTGTTCCAGTTGTGTTGAAAAGTTGACTCTGGAAACACAAACGAACTGTGGCAGCATCATGGATTCGTTCATTTGGGGCAGTGACGTTGGACAACGTGTTTTTTGTGTTGTACGTTCCTCGAACCACTCTTTTGGGAACCTCGAGCTTAGTCCTCCTGTTATAGGGGCAAGTCTAAATCATTTCGCGCAACCTATAAACATGACCCTTTTCATGCAACAGTGGGAATACACGGTTAATAAGACCCTCAAGGCTGCCACAAAAGCTGATACTTCCTCGGTGCATAAGTATTATAGTGCCGTACACGCCGAGTTCACAGAGTTTCAGAATGTTTACATGATGATGCAATGCACACCCGACATAACTTCCCATGATTGCAAACAATGTTTAGGAGATTGTGTGAAATACTTTAGAGAACAGTTTCGTGGAAAAACAGGGGGCATGGCTAGTTTTCCGAGCTGTTTATTCAGGTGGGATCTATATCCTTTCCAAGTTGCTTTTGGTGATGTTACAAGAGTTCCTGCACTTTCTCTACCTCAGGCTCCGGAAAAGGGGAGATTTATACCAGATAAGAAAGGTAAAGCAAATGAGTTTGACCATTGCCTTAATGAGAGTTAATTTGGACTTCGCTCTAGGGAGATGTACGGTCTTTCCGAACCGCAACTTCCTATTCATTTCGAAAAAAGGAGTTTGGCCATTGCCCAAATTTTGCAAGTATGATAAAGAAGTTCTAAGACTGATAACAAGGGTTTAAAATTTTCAGGAAGAAGCATGCATAGGAGAACTATCACGCTAATTGTGGTTATTACTTTCATTAATCTATTGGTATTTATTGTTTTCTTCAAAGTCTATGCTCGGAAGAGAAAACTAAACAACGGAATAACTGGTAAATGCACCTTTTTTCTTGCTTCAGTCAACCTTATATTGTAAAGAGTACGACTTATTTGTTTTCGTTTTAGGTTGTACTGTAGAATACGCAGGTTCGGATGGTCACTTTATGTTACGATTTGATCTTAGTATGATCTTAATGGCAACCGCTGACTTTTCGCCTGAAAATAAGCTTGGCCAAGGTGGATTTGGTACAGTCTATAAGGTAGTAAAACATTTTTTTCTTACTAATAAAATTGAGATCTTGGTCTTGGATGAGTAACAAATCTTGAAAAACGGTTTCAGGGGATGTTACTAAACGGGAAAGAGATAGCTGTGAAGAGATTAACCAGAGGTTCAGAAGGAGGTATAGAATTTAGGAATGAGGTTTCACTCTTGACAAGACTCCAGCATGAGAATCTTGTTAAGCTTCTTGGTTTCTGTAATGAAGGAGATGAAGAGATTCTTGTTTATGAGTTTCTCCCTAACTCAAGTCTTGACCGCTTTATCTTCGGTAAGTTTTTAAAGACAGCTGCTTTTTTATAGTTTTTAGAAACTCTTAGCAATAATCTTTTTTTCTTTCTAATATATATGCAGATGAAGAGAAGCGACCGCTTCTTACGTGGGAAGTGAGGTTTAAAATTATAGAAGGCATTGCTCAAGGTCTTGTTTACCTCCATGAAGAGTCTCAGGTAAAGATTATTCACCGAGACGTGAAGGCAAGCAACATCCTTTTAGATGAAGAGATGAACCCCAAAGTTGCAGATTTTGGGACAGCGAGACTGTTTGATACCGGTGAGACTCGAGCTGAAACAAAACGAATAGCTGGAACCCGGTAAAATCATATCAATCAATTTTGAAGACACATGAATATACTCACCATGAATTAACATTATTAGTTGCATATATGCAGTGGATATATGGCTCCCGAATACCTGAATCATGGGCAAATCTCAGCTAAATCTGATGTATATAGCTTTGGTGTTGTGCTTCTAGAGATGATAAGTGGTCGAAGAAATAATAGCTTTGTGGGAGAAGGAATTGCAGCTTTTGTAAGTTTCTTCTCATATTAGTTTGCTTTGGTACTTCCTCTAGTATCCTAAAGTTAATATATATATATATTTCCTTTTGGTTCAGGCATGGAAGAGATGGGTAGAAGGAAGGCCTGAGTTCATAATTGATCCTTTATTGGTAGAGAAGCCGAGTAACGAGATTATTAAGTTGATCCAGATTGGTCTGTTGTGTGCTCAACAGAATCCAACAAAGAGACCAACCATGAGCACTGTAATAGTTTGGCTTGGCAGTGAGGCCATTACCATTCCTTTGCCTAAGGCTCCTGCTTTCACAGTGAGTCATTCCCAATCTGAAGATGTTACAACGTCAATGAGCAATCTCTACACGGAGTTGAGTTGTCGTTGAGTTACAAATTGTTATATCTATATGTTGCTTTTAAGGTAGTACAAAATGTTCTAATTGTATTGAATTGAGAAAGAGAGTATCGAAAAGTATGAATAGATACAATCCTAAGTTCTAGAATCCTCTACAAGGAAAAGATTGCATCGGCAGAAGCTGAAAAGGGATGTTTACCAATGAAGTGGTAGGTTTTTAGCAAAAATAAAATAAAAAACAATGCAGTGGTAGATCATGGTTGGCCTGCATTGTTTCACGTATCAACAAGTACTAACATGTGGCTCTTTTTTTCTTCTTATCGTTATCTTTCAGTTTAAGCAAGATAAATGTTGAGTTTCTGCAACCAGAAATCTAACTTGATCAATTAATTTAAGTACTCTTGTTATTGATTGAGTTAGTTAAACATACATAATTTTTTTTATTCAGTTCTTTTTATCGATATGTCTAGAGAGAAAACGACATTTTCAAAGTTTGAGAACACTACAATAATCTAAAAACTTAATCTTACTATAATTGTGAGTGCATAGGAGATGAAACTGCCTTGAATCTTTACTGAATCCTCTTTCTTCTTCTCTTTGACCTCAAGTTTCTCTTTCAATCTCTTTTTTCTCTAGCCTTTTGTCTCACTCTGAGTCTCTATTTTTTTCTAGATCTCCTAGAAAGAAATTAGGTTAGAGAACTTATATAATATCTCCAAAATACTAGCCATAATTAAGACAAATCCCATGAGCTAGAGTTAATGGCTCATAATCCAACTCATGAGATTATTGCTCCAAGATACAGGAGATCGGTCGATCCGTGATCACATTTTCAGTTCCACCGAGAGACACCCGAGTGGCCAGTTCAACTCTCT
Source organism: Brassica carinata (assembly GCA_016771965.1). Lineage (NCBI taxonomy): Eukaryota > Viridiplantae > Streptophyta > Magnoliopsida > Brassicales > Brassicaceae > Brassica > Brassica carinata. Next base: position 44,858,247 of record CM028687.1, on the reverse strand, counting down.
CGGTGAAATCTCAAAGTTTTAACCCTTCAATTACACTATAAGTGCACATCAAATAACAATAGCATAAAATTGATCAGTTCATAGAGACCAAGGTTACACAACAAGTTTGTGAAAATAGAGTAAGCTAAGATGAAAGGGGAAAAGTTTATTTTTCTAAATGGTTGCGTTGCGGGTCTACTACATTTTGAGAACTACCATCCACTTGATAGTCATCAAAACTCATATTATCACGAAATGCATCGTTCACCATTTCCACATAATTATCTTCATTACCAACTGCTTCACTACCACTTAAATGCGTCGGGTCAACATAACTCGTTCCTAATGCCATATCAATTTCTTCTCCATGCTTATACCAAACATAATAGTCTGGCGTAAATCCTCTACTATATATATGTTTCCAAATTTTTAGTCCCGGGAGAAAATTATCGTTATGGCAAACAGTACATGGGCAGAAAAACTTACCGTTATTGCTCTGTGTTAGAGGTTGACTGTTTGCAAATGTCATAAATTGATCTACCCCCGCTATGAACGCTTCCGAGAATTTTCCTGTCCCTTCATCGATCCTCTGGTACATCCACTCTCGAAAATTTGAATAGTTGCAATTTCCGGATATTGTACAACATAAAAATTTTGTTTTCTTTTAAAAATTTTTTTTTTGATTTTTTTCGGGTTTTTGTATGAGTGAGGAGAAGAACGCAGTTTGAAGCATATATATAAGGAAAATTTTTGACTAATTCGCGACTAATTAACGATTGGCTAACAAAAAATTAGGTACACACAACAAAAATGTAAACCACGTTTTGTACCAGTTTTTATAGACTGATTCGTGACTGAGTTATGAAAAAACATATTAGTCACAATACAGTCGCAAATTTGGCGACTGATGTGCGACTGCCTAACAAAAAATTAGGTACATCCACCAAATAATGTAAACCACGTGTTTGTACCGACCAATTCACGGCTGAATTATGAAAACATACATCAATCGCCAAAATAGTCGAAAATTTGGCGACTGAATTGCGACTAACGTATACCGACTCCGGATTAGTCGCAGTTCATTCGTTAGTTTATGACTGTTTGGCGACTAAACAAAGCGGTCTCTACCTAGCGACTGATTTACGACGAATTTTACAAAGTCACAATGTTGTCGCTAAGTAGTCTGTATGTAGTCGTTAAATTTTGCAACTACACTATTAGTCGCAACCTGCAGTCGCCAAACACAGTTTTTTTTGTACTGAAAAACACATGATTTATTGATTCCACTTCTGCACCAGATCATGTACATTGTGTATCACCTTAAATCCCTCTTGCCCATAGATTTTTCTTTACCGAAAGACATGCTGATACTATTTGCCACAGAAAATGCTTAACCTCAAGTGGATACCATACTTTCCAACAAAAATCCTTAAGAGCAGTCACATCTGGACCATAAACCAGAAGGGTCTTCTTTATGTCTGGATACAGGCTCTCCACTTGATAACCACATTTAACCGTATATTTCTCATTTTTGGTGAAGTGCCAACCATCTTTGTCGGTTATATAGTTCAAACTCAAAGGTAAACTTCCTGTTATTTTTGCATCCTCTGGGGTAACCAGTTCTCGAATCACTTGTGAGTTCCATGTGCATGATGCGGTGTTGATGAGGGAATTCATTGTAAGGTGAGAGTTAAGATTTTGTTGATTACTCTTTGCTGGTCTCGGACGAGTGGTTGGGAGCCAGGGATTATTCCATACTGATATGGTAGATTCTATAACCATTCTTTTAATTAGTCATTTGCTGACCGGAGATCTAGCTGATTGAGTTTCCAAAATGAGAAATGGAAGGCAACCTATGAGCCGCTGACATAGAACCTTCAAAATAATCTTGTACTAGGTGATTACCTGCGCCTTGCGCAGGATGAATGAACTAAAAAAAATTATGATTTTTAATTTATAGATATTCGAAAGGTAAAAGTGTGGGTCACATATATTACATGTTATATACATGTTATATAATGACAAATTGAACTAAATTAATTATATTTATATAAGGTAAATTATATATTTTTTTACAAAATTGTGTTATTGATTAGGTGTAATCAAAGTTTAATCTGTGGAAGTAAATCTATAGAGTAAGCAAAAACTTATATAAACTTAGTTATGAATTTCAGATAAAATGTAAAAAATAGACAATCGAATTATTGATTTCTTAAGATAAAACCAAACATATGCAATATAACAATAAAATATGAAATATATAACTTATAAGGAAAAGTCTATAAAAAACTGAAAAAAAACACAACATAAGAAAAAATGTGGTTTGTATGGTATTTTTTTAGACACGTAAAAATGCATTAGTAAAAACTTAAAAATTAACACAACGAATCCATGTAAGTTTTAACAATAAAAAAGCTCACTTTCTCATCTCCTACTATAAGTTTGGTTTTCTAGAACCTCGATCCAACTTCTGTCTTTCCCTTGCAGATAACCTTAACCCGGACTGGAAGTAAAGGTTTAAAAAAACTCAATTCTCCCAATAATGTATGACTACCCATAGCAAAGCAATGTAAGAACAATGAAATCGTTTTACCAAGTTGATGTCTATCTGTTAAATATATACTATACCTCGACGTGAATCATTAGTACTCAAGCGATTTTACAACCAAACGATAATAAATTTAGAGATTAATTGGCGACAATCATATATTGACTTCCGTATTTATATTTCGTAATTGATACAATCAGCATTAAGGTGATCTGATATTAAGACTCATATATTCTTTTCAAAATAACACAAAACTAATGGCATACCAGTGTATTAGAAAGGAAATATAGCTTAATCAAGACATGAATTGTGTTATTTTTGGTTCATTCGAAAATTCATTAACTGATCTAATCATTTTTCATTAACATTTATGAAGATTTCTTAATTACAAATCATTGGTCCTTAAGTTAAGGGTTTGCATGAACGTACTATGGACTTCCTTTTAGAAATTTTTGTACTATCAGTCAATAATTTTCGTCTATTAGCATTGATATTTTGTGTTTGCAAAAATATAAAACAGAGTAAAAATACAAACATATCATTTTATGTACATAAAAACTATATTTTCTGTTTTAATTACAAAGGATTGGTTAAGTTAAGGGACTGCATGAACTTACTATAAAATTCTTTTTTTTTCTGCACTACCAGTCAATAATTATTCGTCTGTCAACTGTTATTATATCTATATTTATTAATCATCTATCAATACAGATATATTATTCGTCTGTCAATTGTTGACTGGTAGTACAGAAAAATAAATATTGACTGGTAGTACAATTTTAAAAATAGAAAGTGAATTGTGATGACAAAATCGAGATATATTTTTATATATATTAGACTTAGGTGGTCACCTGAATTGTGGTGACAAAATCCAATTACAAATGTTTATAGTTATTCGAAATATTGATCATGACATATCTGTTGCAAGGTTGTATCAATTATAGGAAAAAAAACCTACAGAAATAGATTCTCAATTAATCTATGCAAGCAATCAGTGGCAGTCACATGTATATTTAGAAATATGATTCATTATAATTTGAATCACGTTTCCATTTGTTTGTAAAGTTAAACGTATACAATCAAAGCCATAATACCTTATTCGGTATTAATTGGTACATAATAAATATATGAAGATTACGTAAATCAGTCTAGGTGGTAATACTTGCATAAATCTGTCCATATCAAAAATCTTGCGTAATCACGGAAATCAGTCCATATAAAAATCTTGTGTAATCAATGTAAATCTTGTGTAATCAATGTAAATAAGTCCATATCAAAAATCCATTCTCGGGAAAAAGGTATGTAATAAATGGATATAATAAATCATTATGCGTTTCTAATCATGTGTTGCCTAAATTAGCACCTTTACAATTTTTTGTTTTTGAACAAATTAGCACGTCATCTTATTGTAATGATTTTAATTATAGGTTGAAATATATCGACCTACAGAACATTAATTATAGGTTGAACTTCGCTTATTCTGAGTTAATATAATGGACCAACACAAAACTCATCTATGGCTGTTGTGAACTTTGGATTCTGTAGGTCGATATATTTATTAGAAAATGTGTTATGACGGACTAAAACAAAATTCTTGTTCTTGAATATTAATTTACGACATGTCAACCATATCGACACCATGTTTATTTTTCATACATAAAATCTAAATATTGTTGAAGCTGCGTTCTAAGCGAATATATTACATAAAATATTGGAACATTACACTATCAAATCTCCTAATATATTTAGATTTTGAATTATATTTACAATATAAATATTTCACTATCAAATCTCCTAATGTTATAAAATTCTTCTAAGCGTACAAACTAATATATTTCTTATGAATATTAGTTTTATAACAAATCGTCCATAGAACTATTGCATAATACTGATAAGAATTAGTGGTATGTGTAATAAATAATTTTGTAAGCAGTCTTCTCAGAAATATATCGTCCACTTTATAATACCACATAAATCGTAGACATTGATATCATAATGATCAATGGCACATTATGTAATAATTCTAGTAGGCTAAGGCTTGTTTTAAAATAGGTGTGAGAGTGCTTGTGAGGCTGCCACGTAGGAAATGGCACTCATGTAAATCACACATCAAGTGAAGGTTATTTATTTTGAGTGCTTCTAAAATAATATATAGGGGATCATACATTACAAAAACTTATCAGCCTCAATTCTGTCATTTTTGTAGGTCTTTCTGCTTTTGGAATCAAACAGATATTTGTAATGTTCATCCTAGCATCAAGTTCCCCTGTTTGTAAAAAATTGTTCACCAAATCCAAAAATTATTCAGTAAAGTATTCATAAACTCAAATTCAAGAATAAATCATACACATGTAGGAAGGTATTTTTAAACTCTTTTAAGAAAAATCGTTTCTTAAATAAAAATTCGAAAAAATTAAAAAAAAAATTCAAAAATATTTGAAATAAGAAAATTTCAAAAATATTTTGGAAAGAATTTTTTTTTTTTTTGTGTTTATAGTGTATATCTTAATATTTTTATAAGGGAAATTATTTCAAATAGACATTTTTAAGTTTTTGTCACAAAAAGAGCATTCAAAGAGAAAAATGACAAAATAGATTTCATTAAAGAGGCAAAAGACCTATATGTCCTAGATATATAAATACAAATACATAGATAATATCTTTTTATATTTTCAGTTATATATTTTCAAATTTGATTTTTTTTAGTTGTTTTGAATTTTTTTTTTTCAATTTTTATTTTAAAACTAGAAAATTCTTTATGAAACTTTTTATTTTTAAAATTATAATATTTATTTTATTTTTTTTCAAATTTTAAACCACACTCCCAAAACCCCAACACTTAACTCTTAACCCCAAGTGTAAATTAGTTAACCCTATGAATATAAGTGTATATTTACCTCTTTAATGAATTATTTTAGTTATTTTGATCCTTGACAGCTATATTTGTTACAAATATTGTTTTAGGGTTATCTTAGGATATTTCTCTTTTTATAAATAAAAAATAGTTAATATCATATTTTCTATTTTTGTCATCGATTTCACAATTTATATATTAATAAAATTTTATAAATTCAACTATCATATTATTATATTATTAAATAATAGCTTGTACTTCTTCTGAAATTGATCCAAGTCTGCAATCAGCTTAGAGAAATCATCCACATTTTGGTTGATGGTCCTAGTATCTTGCATCCGGAAAGAGTAATTTTTGGGCTGAGCGTGAACTTGATTAGGTAGGGTCTTCGACATGTATAATCGATCCAACAACTCCCAAACTTGAGCCGTATAAGTTCACTTGTCGAGTTTCTTGAGAACATGATCACCTATTCTCATAAAGATCAGGTTCATAGCTTTGTCGCCTTTTTTCAAGACTTGCAACTTCTTCTCGAACTTTCTTTTTCTTTAAAACTTCATTCTTCATCATCCGCTGTTGTCACTATAGATTTTGTCTGAGATTTGCGAGCATTATTTTTCCAGAATCTGAAGTCGATGGTGCCATCAAACATCGTCATCGCGACTTCTACCTTTGTGAGTCATCATCATGAAATATGTTGATTTTGCTTCTCGATCAATTCGTCTCTTTTTCTCTGATTTTGAGAACCTAGCTCTGATACCAATTTGTGAAGATCGGATCCACTGATTTTTGCTCTTTTCTCTCTTCTTGTTCGCAATCTCTTCCGATCATGTCATACTCAAAGATTAAGAAAGATCAAAGCTCTAAGAAACAGAAAGAACACACATGCAAACTGTTTACCCAGTGTTCACCATACTCATCCAAACTAGAAGAAGCTGTTATATCTCACCAGGGCGGGATCTGAGTCCAGCAATACTTTATCACTGTTGATTCTTAATCTTGAGTCTCTGGCCTTTAATCAATCTTGCTATCTCTCTATCTATTCTTCTCTCTCGTTGTTACAATGACTTCAGCTCAAGAAGAAGAAGAAGTTAATCTAAAGCTGATCGACACTTAAAACTGAGTCCATTAGCTCATCACACATGTAGGAAACAAACGTGTGGGAATCTAAGAGAGAGGTGGTACAATTGATCAACTACAGACTTAAGCGGAGTAGAACATAGTCATATCTATATTAACCATTTTAACCTAAATCCTCTAAGAGAATCCGAGAGTCTATATATAGTAAAGCATAGTGCCTAATCTTGTCTACGTTCTTCAGTTTATATTATATCTCACTCTATTCTTATTCATTTAAATTTAATTATCTATCTATACTATTATTTGAAAAGTGAATTTGCTTACTTGTCATCTTCTCCATAATTTTATGATAAATTATTAGTTTAATTAATCTTATTATTTAAATTTTATTTTAATGTATAGATTTATCACGATTTTAGATCATTAATAAATATAATCTATTAAACCGATATATATATATATACTATTATTTTCTAAAAAATATATTTTAATATATATACTTATCATGATAATTAGGAAATTTAATTAATAAATAGATAGTAAACAATATCTATTGATTGTATCAAAATTATGTTTATCTAATATTTAGTTTATGTAATAACTAATGTTATAGTCAGTTTCTATGATTCTAATATGATCTAAATAATTATCACAATTAAAGTTAAGATTAGATTTAAAGCATCTTTGAAAATATTTATTAAAATATAAATGATATACTTACATTAAATATTTTATTTATATAATATTAAACAATCATATTCCTATCTTAAAATAAATTAATTTGTATTTGTACATGAAGAACATCAAAATCATAAACGAATTTAGGCTAAATCCTCTAAGAGAATCCGAGAGTCTATATATAGTAAAGCATAGTGCCTAATCTTGTCTACGTTCTTCAGTTTATATTATATCTCACTCTATTCTTATTCATTTAAATTTAATTATCTATCTATACTATTATTTGAAAAGTGAATTTGCTTACTTGTCATCTTCTCCATAATTTTATGATAAATTATTAGTTTAATTAATCTTATTATTTAAATTTTATTTTAATGTATAGATTTATCACGATTTTAGATCATTAATAAATATAATCTATTAAACCGATATATATATATATACTATTATTTTCTAAAAAATATATTTTAATATATATACTTATCATGATAATTAGGAAATTTAATTAATAAATAGATAGTAAACAATATCTATTGATTGTATCAAAATTATGTTTATCTAATATTTAGTTTATGTAATAACTAATGTTATAGTCAGTTTCTATGATTCTAATATGATCTAAATAATTATCACAATTAAAGTTAAGATTAGATTTAAAGCATCTTTGAAAATATTTATTAAAATATAAATGATATACTTACATTAAATATTTTATTTATATAATATTAAACAATCATATTCCTATCTTAAAATAAATTAATTTGTATTTGTACATGAAGAACATCAAAATCATAAACGAATTTAGGCTAATAATGAGTTTATCCATAATATCATAACTGTTATCAAAATAAAATATTTTTAAAACCAAAATATTAAATATTATATAAACTATAAAATGAAAATTAATTTAAAATATTAAAAAATATATAGAAACATGAAAAATAGGATTAAAAAATTAAATAACACTAAAAATTAAAAAATAATAAACATATATAAAAAATAAAATTTTAATTTTAAATCCAAGTTTTATTATTTGATTATTATTATTATACAAAAGATTTTGATCTAACATCTACATCGTATAAATAAAACTATAGAAAAAAGAATATCATATTTAATATATTGATTACCAGTATGAATATTGATTTTTTTATAATTTATAATATTAATTTAAAATTTGTATATTTTATTTTATAATTTATTTTTAATAAAAATATTCATTTAAATTAACAATTGTTAAGTATATATATTATCGAACAAGGTGTGGAACATCAACTGGTTAAAAGTATTTACTAAGTGAATCTAAAGCTACAATTCAAACCAGGGCTGAAGCTAGAACATATTATTAGAAAGGACATGTTTTAATGAAAATAGGAAAATAAAAGTTTACACCCACACCCGCCTCGCCAAAATCTGCAGGCAATATTAATTATATTAAAAACAATATTTTATTTATTTTTTAAAATAATATATTTATAATTAAAATTATAAAAATAATTTATATATTTTTACGAAAATAGTTTTTTTAGAACAGAAAAAATCACTTTTTTCATTTGCGGATTGACGGATATATACTTTTGAAATTTGGTTAACCCGCACACGTCATGCATAAAAAACACTCAACTAGATCCCGCAAATAAATTTTTTCAAATCACTCTGCACCCCCCCACCCCAATTCAAACAAGGTGGAGCCCACGGATAATGATTCAAGTTCCCAGCTCTACCGATTAGATTTGAGCACAGGCAGTACTACAGCTATTTCGTATGCTGTAACTTGCTACTTGCCTTAAACGAGTAATAAAATTTTCGACTTGTACTTGACTTGCTAAAAACGAGTACTTGCTATTTCGAGTACTTGATCAAAAATGAATTACTTGCAAGTTACTTGCCTCGTTCTGTTACTTGCTATTTACGAGTACTTGTCAACTACTTACGAGTACTTGTCAACTACTTACGAGTATTTGTGAATTATTTACGAGTTTTTTCGAATATTTATGAACTACTTACTAAATAATATTCTATTAGAAATAAACATGAAAGTTTGTTTTGTTTATTTTTTACTTAAAATAATATGTGAAATCTTCTGAACAAAATATTTTGTTCATATTATAAAGAAAACGAATAAAAATATATGAATTGTTCGATATATAAGCATTGTGTAATTTTCACGATGACAAAAATGTCTTCTCTAAGCAAGTAACAGGTAATAATAAACCATATAGCTAATTTTTTAATACTTGTTACTATTTACCACTTAACCTGATGACGGATACGAAACAAGTAACAAGTATAAGAAGAGTAATAAGTATTTTGTCCAATTCTAAATGCAAATAAAAGAAAAGATAAATATGAACAAGTATTTAATGGATCATATAATAAATAGTAAGTAACGAGGCAAGTAACGAGTCGAGTACTAAAAACAATGATGATACTTGATACTTGACTTGGTCTTGCAAGTAATGAAAATTATCGACTTGTTACTTGACTTGACAACACCGAGTACTTAAATTTTCAAGGCGGATACGAGTCGAATAGCGAGTTTAAAGTGAGTAACGAGTAATAGTGCCCCGCCCTACTACCGATAACATTTAAAGTAGGGTCCCCCTGATTCAACCCCAAGTCGAGCTAAGTCAATTGAGGAGTTATTGTCCATTTTGACACCTCTAAACCATGAACAATAAACGATATTGTTTTCCTACTTTTACCCTCTGGAGTAGTTACAACCTACAATCAGTGGGAGATCCAGCCAAAATTTTAACTGGGTTCAAAAGTTGTTGAAAGGGTTAATATAGGTCTCGAACTCGAGTTTACTGGTTCAATACACACTTATTTTGCCAGACATGCGAAGAGATGTCCTCAGTATTTAAATGCAATTTAAAGTACATAATAATTTTGGGGTGTCCTATGACACCATATATTGCTTACTGGGTCCGTCCCTACCTACAATAAGTACGTGATCAGATTTACTTGTTTTCATAAATTTGCCTACCATAATTTTTTTTCTAATAATACTATTATCATTAACTAAGTAACTAGTAACAGAAATTACAAGTGAAGAAACTTGCAATCCAAAGTGCTTCATGAAGCCAAACTAGTAAGAGCCCAAAAACTATAGAAAAAACATAGTAAACGTTACATAATACACGTAAATGAACCTATACTCCTCCAAAATATAATATACATTCAAATTCATCCTGCCTAAATATATACATTCAAATTCAATTACATAATTATTTTTAACAGAAAATTAATAACATGAACGTTTTGTTTACGGTGGATACGGAAAAAGAACATGAACGTTTTCTCTACGGTGGTTACAGAAAAAAAAAACATGAACGTTTTCTTTACGGTGGAAAGACTACCACACAAAATCCAGCAATTTGGCAATTGGCATAAAAGGAGTTGACCAAAAACGTTTACTTAAATTTCAACATATCAGAATAGTACACATATGTTTTAAGTACGTCATCAAACCGTGTATAAAATACAGAACATAAATTTTGATATTTATTAAGCCATTGTATCTTGCACATTTAGACAAAAAATTAATTTTTAGAAACAAAATATCGGATTGAATTTGGCATCACGTTCAAGTTTCAATTTTGATATCCACGAAACACTTTTGAAGTTTTGGTGTCCATGTAAGATATATCCGTTCTGTTTTAATAATCAACACATAACTTTCAGCCATGCCATGGAATCAATAAGGAAAATCTCCATGATATCACATTTTAAAATTTACCATAAAAGTAGCATTTCACAGGAAGTTTCAAAATAACATTTATAAGAGAGTAATAAGTATTTTGTCCAATTCTAAATGCAAATAAAAGAAAAGATAAATATGAACAAGTATTTAATGGATCATATAATAAATAGTAAGTAACGAGGCAAGTAGCGAGTCGGTACTAAAACAATGATGATACTTGATACTTGACTTGCTGCAAGTAATGAAAATTATCGACTTGTTACTTGACTTGACAACACCGAAGACTTAAATTTTTCAAAGGGGATACTGAATGGTAATGAGTTTAAAGTGAGTAACAGTAATAGTGCCCCGCCCTACTACCGATAACATTTAAAGTAGGGTCCCCCTGATTCAACCCCAAGTCGAGCTAAGTCAATTGAGGAGTTATTGTCCATTTTGACACCTCTAAACCATGAACAATAAACGATATTGTTTTCCTACTTTTACCCTCTGGAGTAGTTACAACCTACAATCAGTGGGAGATCCAGCCAAAATTTTAACTGGGTTCAAAAGTTGTTGAAAGGGTTAATATAGGTCTCGAACTCGAGTTTACTGGTTCAATACACACTTATTTTGCCAGACATGCGAAGAGATGTCCTCAGTATTTAAATGCAATTTAAAGTACATAATAATTTTTGGGGTGTCCTATGACACCATATATTGCTTACTGGGTCCGTCCCTACCTACAATAAGTACGTGATCAGATTTACTTGTTTTCATAAATTTGCCTACCATAATTTTTTTTCTAATAATACTATTATCATTAACTAAGTAACTAGTAACAGAAATTACAAGTGAAGAAACTTGCAATCCAAAGTGCTTCATGAAGCCAAACTAGTAAGAGCCCAAAAAACTATAGAAAAAAACATAGTAAACGTTACATAATACACGTAAATGAACCTATACTCCCTCCAAAATATAATATACATTCAAATTCATCCTGCCTAAATATATACATTCAAATTCAATTACATAATTATTTTTAACAGAAAATTAATAACATGAACGTTTTGTTTACGGTGGATACGGAAAAAAAGAACATGAACGTTTTCTCTACGGTGGTTACAGAAAAAAAAAAAAACATGAACGTTTTCTTTACGGTGGAAAGACTACCACACAAAATCCAGCAATTTGGCAATTGGCATAAAAGGAGTTGACCAAAAACGTTTACTTAAATTTCAACATATCAGAATAGTACACATATGTTTTAAGTACGTCATCAAACCGTGTATAAAATACAGAACATAAATTTTGATATTTATTAAGCCATTGTATCTTGCACATTTAGACAAAAAAAATTAATTTTTAGAAACAAAATATCGGATTGAATTTGGCATCACGTTCAAGTTTCAATTTTTGATATCCACGAAACACTTTTGAAGTTTTGGTGTCCATGTAAGATATATCCGTTCTGTTTTAATAATCAACACATAACTTTCAGCCATGCCATGGAATCAATAAGGGAAAATCTCCATGATATCACATTTTAAAATTTACCATAAAAGTAGCATTTCACAGGAAGTTTCAAAATAACATTTATGTAAAGTAGGGGTGTACAATACGGTAAAACCAAACCAATTAAAATCGAATCAAACCGAAATAGACAAAGTCATTTGAATTTGGTAATACTGAATATACCCAATAGATATTATCTTTAAGAAACCGTCGTATATGTATATGGTTTGGTATATAGACAGATCAAACCGAATAAACCGAACAAACCAATTGATTAAAATATAGTAGCTTATTTATATGTAAATTATATAGCATAATTAGTAAAATATATACAATTATTTTGTTATTATGATTTTCATACTTAAAATGTTGATTTTAGTAATTTAACATTTTGTTTTAGGTTATTTTTTCATTTTCATTAAATTTAAACAAAACATAATGTTTACTTTTCCATTGACAAATATGTGTGCTAATATTTGGTTATCTAATAATATTATGGATTACTAATTTTTGTATTTTTAAATTATTATTATTACTAACTTAATATGTTCACTAATTATTTTTATTAGTGAAAATACAAGAAAATGGTTTTAAAATTTTAAAAATTTATATTTTATTAAACCGGTTATCTAATCATTAAAGTAAAATTTAAAATATGTTATAATAGATAAATATGTTTATGGGTTTCTTGGTATAAATCCGAATAAACCAAAAACTGACGGTATATAAACCGAACAACCCAAAGTAGATTTGGTTTTAATATTGTAGCTATTTTTTATAAATTGAAAAAGCAAAAAAATCAAACACCAAACCGAAATCCGGATTAAACACCTCTAATTGAAAGATAAAGTGATTAAATAGTTCCAAACACTAAACCTTATTTTAGCTAGTCCCAACTCATAAAGCCAATGTTTTTAAAACCGGGCCGGCAACCGAACAAGAGAAGCTATTGGGTCATCGTTCAATGTGGTCCAACCGGGTTCAACCTGAGTTAGTAAATTTATTAAGTATAGTATCATAATTTACCTTAATCTATGAATATAATAGTTTGTGCATAGTATAAAAGTTCAATAGAAAATATCAATCAAAACATTCATAATTTCAATGTTTATAAAGTGAGACACTTAGTTATATTCCATTGTGTAATACAATGCAAAAAAAATTAAAAATTCAAATAATACATGAAACGATAATCTAAATTATCCCCACTATAAATTAATTAGAATACAAAATAAAGAAGAAAAAGAATCAGTTAGTTGTATTTTAGATTTAAATTCGACTAACTTACAACTGTAAATTGTAAAAACTTTGTAAAATGGTTAAAACGTGAACAAATATAATAGTGGAAGTTTAAAAAAAACCCAATTTTTTTTTTAAAAAAACCGATTTATTTCAAAGAAATCAGCTATTGTTAGATAAAAAGAAAAGTATGTAGTTTATGAAATTAAAGTAATTGTCTAATTAAAATTCAGAAATTTACGTTTAATAATTGGACCCGGTTCGAAACTGGTTTAATGGTTCAACAGTTTCCGGTTTTTACCGGTTTGATATGGTTTCTAGCGGGTTTGATCTCTCTTGAGTTTTACCATCAACCAAAAGTAACTATATCTCACGGTTGAATCCGGTTCGACCACCGGTCCTATTCTGTGTTTAAAAAATTCTCGTAAATATATACTAAATCCAAATCTTAATCACTAAATACTACATTCAAATTATATATAAAAAGTCTTTTTACTTTCTGATATATGCTATTTGGATTTTTTTTATATGTGCTATTTCTGAGAAAAATGTTGTCTTAGAGATATTTGACGATATTTCTCAATAAAGAAAGAGCCCTTATAAATATAACAACGTTCTAACCCTCAGAGAAGTACAAGAAGAAACATTTACTATCTTACATAAAAAATGGGGAAATTCTCAGCTTTGATGATAATCCTCGCTTCTTCTCTTCTTTTTGTTCTTCAAACCCTTGACGTTGTTAATGGCGCCGGGTGTTACGGAAGCTTAGCCAGCAACAGCAGCTACGCTCAGAATCGCAAAAATCTCTTCTCTACTCTTGCTAATAAAGTCCTCACTAACGGCGGATTCTACAACGCTTCACTCGGCCAGTATCCCAACAGAATTTACGCTCTTGGCCTCTGCGCAAGAGGCTACGATCCAAAAGTTTGTTCCAACTGTGTCGAAAGATTGACCCTGGAAACACAAAGGGACTGTCCAAACAGCATGGATTCGTTCGTTTGGGGCAGTGACGAAGAAGAGCGTGTTTCTTGTCTTGTACGTTCCTCAAACCACTCTTTTGGGAGTCTCGAGCTTAGTCCTCCTGTAATAGGGATGAGTCCAGATCATATCGGGCCATTGATAAACATGACCCTTTTCATGCTACAATGGGAATCGACGGTTAATAGGACACTCGAGGCTGCCTTAAAAGCTAGTAATTCCTCGGCAAATAAGTACTATAGTGCCTCATACGCAGAGTTCACGGCGTTTCCGAATGTTTACATGCTGATGCAATGCACACCCGACATATCTTCCCAAGGCTGCAAGCAATGTTTGGGAGCTTGTCTGAAATACTTTAGAGAACAGTTTCGGGGAAGAACAGGGGGCATGGTTAGTTTTCCGAGCTGTTTTCTCAGGTGGGATCTATATACTTTCCAAGGTGCTTTTGTTAATCTTACAAGAGTTCCTGCACTTCCTCGACCTCCTCCGGCTCAGGAAAAGGAGAGCTCTATACCAGATAAGAAAGGTAAAACAAATGAGTTATGGGGTTGCCAAATTTTGTGAGTCTCCGGCTAACAAGGGTTTAAAATTTTCAGGAAGAAGCATGCTCTGGGTAATTATCATGATTGTCGTGGTTCTTACTTTCATTAATGTTTTGGTATTTATTGGTTTTTACAAAGTCAATACTCGGAGGAGAAAATTAAACAACGGAAAAAATGGTAAGTGCACCTTGTTTCTTGCTTCAGTCAACCTTTCTGATGACTTATTTATTTTCATTTTAGTTAGTGGTGCAGAATACTCTGATTCAGATGGTCAATTTATGTTACGGTATGATCTTGATATGATCTTATCGGCAACGGATGACTTTTCGCCTGAAAATAAACTTGGGCAAGGTGGATTTGGTACTGTCTATAAGGTAGTAATAACATTTTTTCCTAGTAATATTATTGAGATCTTGCTTGGTCTTGGATGAGTAACAAATCTTGAGAACATACTGGTTTCAGGGGAAACTACTTAACGGGAAAGAGATAGCTGTGAAGAGATTAGCCAGGGGTTCAGAAGGAGGTATAGAGTTTAAGAATGAGGTTTCACTCTTGACAAGACTCCAGCATAAGAATCTGGTTAAGCTTCTTGGTTTCTGTAACGAAGGAGACGAAGAGATTCTTGTCTACGAGTTTGTCCCTCACTCAAGCCTTGACCGCTTTATCTTCGGTAAGAGTTTGAAAGACCTGAGCCGGACCAGAACCCATTTATATGAAACATTCTGATAGAGATTTATCGTATAAAAGAGCCACAATTTTAAAAAAGCCTTATACATTAGTTTTTAATTTATATAATATTTAATATAAAATACAGAAAACTATATATATTAGAAAATATCTAATAGAACAATAGTAAATGAATTATAAAAGACAAATTGATATTTTATACTCTCTTTGTTTATAATAAATGATGTTTTGGTTTATTGCACAAAGATTATGAAATTTACTTTCCTTTAGAAAACACTTTTAAATACATAATTTTAAAATCATTTAGCCAAATTTTTTTAGAAAGCTGTAAAATCTAATTAGTTTAACACTTTCTAATAAAGTTAAAATTAACCTTAAAACCTCAAAACATCTAATATTTTGAAACAGAGGGAATATAAAATTATTAAAATAAATATATATATATTGGATGTAGAAAAGTTTTTGGATATGACAGCGTCATTTTATACAGTTTTTAGAAACTATTAGCGATAAACATGTTTCTTTCAAATCTGCAGATGAGGAGAAGCGTTCGTTTCTTACATGGGAAGTGAGGTTTAAAATTATAGAAGGCATTGCTCGAGGTCTTGTTTATCTCCATGAAGATTCGCAGCTGAAGATTATTCACCGTGACTTGAAGGCAAGCAACATCCTTCTAGATGCAGAGATGAACCCAAAAGTTGCAGATTTTGGGACAGCAAGGCTGTTTGACACTGATGAGACTCGAGCTGAAACAAAACGAATAGCTGGAACCCGGTAAAAACATATCAAAGAACTTTGAAGACATATAAATATGTTCGCCATCAACTAACGTTTTTAGTTGCATATATGTAGTGGATATATGGCTCCTGAATACCTCAATCATGGGCAAATCTCAGCTAAATCTGATGTATATAGCTTCGGTGTTGTGCTTCTAGAGATGATAAGTGGTCAAAGAAATAATAGCTTCGAAGGAGAAGGAATTGCAGCTTTTGTAAGTTTCTTCACGTATCTGCAATCAAATGTAGAAAGTAAAGAATATAACTTTTCTTTTGGTTCAGGCATGGAAGAGATGGTCTGAAGGAAAGCCTGAGGTTATAATTGATCCTTTATTGGTAAAAAATCCGAATGTCCAGATAATTAAGTTGATCCAAACTGGTTTGTTGTGTGTTCAAGAGGATGCAACAAAGAGACCAACCATGAGTTCTGTAATGGTTTGGCTTGGCAGTGAGACCATCACCATTCCATCACCTAAGGCTCCTGCTTTCACAGAGAGTTATCCTCAATCTGAAGAAGGTACAATGTCCATGAGCATTGTCTTCTCGGAGTTGAGTTCTCGTTGAGTTATAAATTGTTAATCTATATGTTGTTTTAAGGTGTAACAAATATTCTACTTGATTTGAATTGAATAAGAGAGTATTATAAAGTATGAATAAAATACAAAATCCTAAGTTCCAGAAACCTCTACAGAAAATATATGATAGTATTACTTATACAGAATCTCCATGGATCTTAATATGGCCCTTCAAGATCGGTAATGGAAGACTTGTGCTGTAGATTAATCTTGGTACGTAATACGCATGGTGGATGAACATTACCGTTGGATCGGAAAGACTTTGTAAAAGCGTGTAACGTTTAAAGCAGCGTAATTTTTTTGAGGGCCTTATCGTGAAATTTAAATTAGACATAAATATTTTTATGGAGTTTGAACTAACTATTTCTTAAAGATTACATGTTTAGAGCTGATTATTTTTATTAAAAAATTAAAAGTTTAGCCGGAGATGTGACCCATTTGGTGGTAACCTACATTCACCAGTGAGTGCGCCGTGTGGGTGAGAGAGTAAGGTTCCACTATAGGTGTTGTTTGGATTCAGAGAGAACTTTCAACGCCTAAGAAAGAAAAAAAGAACATAATATGAAGTCATCCCTATAATATATATATTATATATATATATATATATATATTTGTTTTTTGAAAATTCATCTCTATAATATTACTAAAAAGTTAATTTACTATTTATTAGTTTTTGATTGATTTTTAAAATGGTCAATTACAATTATCTCGATAATATTATTTAAAGAATTCAGTTTAATTCTTCTCATTCTTAGATTAATACTTAAAATAGTCAGTTACAATTATATCATTAATAAAAAATGATTTACACAATGTTATCATTAATATATTTTAAATGAAGTTTTTATTTTAGTTTTTTATTATATTATAAATTTTCTTAAAAATAACAATATAAATAAACATATCAATAAATATATAAATATATTTATAATGATATATAATAATTTAATTTTGACGTATTGCTTTAAGATTAACTTTTAGAAGGATAAGATAGAGGTATATGTTTAATAAGTTAAAACATTATGCATATTGATATTATTAATATGTTTATAAAAGTTTTTTTAAACCAATAATTTGGATGTTTTTGAAAGAAACCAATATTGTAAGAATTTCAAAGAATATAATACATATTACAAAGGAAAATAATTTTTATATATCTAATTTTTAAATTATGAAAAAATATATTTCAAATGATATATATATTTGATACATAAAATTTAGTAATCTTAATAAGCTTATCAATTTTGAAGTTAAAAATTTGAGATTTTGGGATGAAATAAGCGATGAAGTAAAACGGAAATAGTTTGTATGTGCAAGAAATAAGATTATGAAGATGTAGTTGTTGATTATAGGTTCATTTAGAGCTTGAAATTGGTTTTTTATGGTGGTTGGTGTGTTGACGATAATGGCAATGTTGTAAATAAAATATGAAGATGAATGAGTAAGACAAGCATTTTTTGAAAAAATAACAATGACATTTTTCGTAAATAATCCAAACTTCTAGGGTGAATAGGGCAAATTAAAGTTCCAAAAAAAATCTTGGGTTAGTTTTGCATTTGACTTTTTGTTTTGGGTTTGAAAAAATCCTATTTTAAATTATGACTAATTTTAATCCTACCTTTAAAAGCGTGGGTATTTTTATGTTGATTAATTTGTAAATTTTTTGACATTTTTATATATTTATCATTACAATGAACAGAATTTTTAATTTTAATAGTACATCGGTTTTAAAATTTTGACTTTACTAATGAATATTGTGAAATTTATATTTTTATCTGACAATTAGAAAAAGAATGTGATACGTTTTGTATCTAATATATATACATATAAGAACTGTTTTTATAAAAATTGTCCTTTATATAATTTAAAATATTATAAAACTGGATTTAGAATTTAGTTTGATATAAATTAAAATTGGATTGTAATTTTTATCACTATTTAAGTAAAAAAGGTCATTGATTAATTAGGCTTCACAATGGTTTAACAGTAAACGTAACTGGTGTCAGTATCAATATAAATCAAAGAACAATGTTGGATGAAGGTTATCATGAGAATCCTAGCTTTACATCATAGGTGTTATTCGATGGAGGGACATGGGTTTGGAAAGAGTAAGTTGATCTCGTAATAATTATGGAAATATGTTTTGGAAACAAAATTCGTTTGATTTTTCTTTTGGAATATTTTTTTATTTACCTGTTCTATTTAAATTGTATTAAAAAAAATGTTAGTGGTATGACCAATGTTCAAGATTGCGTTAAGCGTAATACGTGCGGATGGATGATCAAGACCTAGTGCCGAATCCACTAATCGGATATTACACGAGGATTAATTGGAGATTTGTTTTCAAGGTTTCACGCATGGTTTAGGTTATTTTAATTTATGTTGAATGAATTATCAAATATTTTGTTTGGCCTAGTGGTTTCATGGCCTTTATTATCTTAGGCATCCAGCGTTCGATAATTTGGGATTATAATGATTTTTTTGTCCTTCTTTAATGAAGAGTATAACAGTAATTATCATATCATCTTCTTCATTTAGGTCAAAAAAATTTTGCAACTCGAAAGTGTGGCCGTTTTCATTAGTTTTCATCAATTTACGTTAGTTTTTCAACTCAAATTAATAGATCTTGCTTATATTCTTTGATTATTAACTAAAAACAAGCAAAAAATTAAATTTTGTCAAGGTTTCTGAGTTTTCACCCGCACAAAAGCAAATCGCAACGGTGCTTAGACGCTGAGCGTTTACTCGCCGCTTTTCGGGCTCGGCGGCCGCGTTTTTGAATAGAGGTATGACATTGTAATTATGAAAGAAAGGCAAGGGCAGAATCCTATAAATGATTATGTTTTAATAGTACAGATTTTTTAAAAACGGATTGAGGTTTTTAATTCTTCAAGTATTTTCAATCGAAAAATTAAATACTCAAATATTATAGGCACATATTTATTCTACAACTAATCATCGACTGCACAAAATTATGATAGAATATCTAACTGTTAAAAGTAGTTCGGGAACCGTTATATTTTCCATACATCGCTTAACGGTTGACTATTTTGTTTACAATTTCATGCATCAATTATTAATTGGAAAATAATTCTGCATAAATAATAATTAAATATTAAAATTACAAATTTCAAATACTTTGGAAATAAAAGATCTTTTTCCAACGCTAGTGGTTCAATATGTATTTTGAACCCCAAAATACCAGGGATTTGATACCCACTATGACTCCCCTCCCCATGATATTAACTTATTCTTAGATTCACCCTCTAGGGTGAACCAGAGGTTCACCAATCAATAGGATAGTGTTATTTCATATTTGATATATTTTAAAAGGAAACAAAATCTTGTTAAGTTATATTATGTTTTAAAATAAAAATACAAAAAATATTATAAAAACGAAAAAATCTTTTAAAAAATATTGTAACATTATATTATGTTTTAAAATAAAAATACAAAAAATATTATAAAAACGAAAAAATCTTTTAAAAAATATTGTAACATTATATTATGTTTTAAAATAAAAATACAAAAAATATTATAAAAACGAAAAAATCTTTTAAAAAATATTGTAACATTATATTATGTTTTAAAATAAAAATACAAAAAATATTATAAAAACGAAAAAATCTTTTAAAAAATATTGTAACTCGAAAGTGTGGCCGTTTTCATTAGTTTTCATCAATTTACGTTAGTTTTTCAACTCAAATTAATAGATCTTGCTTATATTCTTTGATTATTAACTAAAACAAGCAAAAAATTAAATTTTGTCAAGGTTTCTGAGTTTTCACCCGCACAAAAGCAAATCGCAACGGTGCTTAGACGCTGAGCGTTTACTCGCCGCTTTTCGGGCTCGGCGGCCGCGTTTTTGAATAGAGGTATGACATTGTAATTATGAAAGAAAGGCAAGGGCAGAATCCTATAAATGATTATGTTTTAATAGTACAGATTTTTTAAAAACGGATTGAGGTTTTTAATTCTTCAAGTATTTTCAATCGAAAAATTAAATACTCAAATATTATAGGCACATATTTATTCTACAACTAATCATCGACTGCACAAAATTATGATAGAATATCTAACTGTTAAAAAGTAGTTCGGGAACCGTTATATTTTCCATACATCAGTTAACGGTTGACTATTTTGTTTACAATTTCATGCAGTCAATTATTAATTGGAAAATAATTCTGCATAAATAATAATTAAATATTAAAATTACAAATTTCAAATACTTTGGAAATAAAAAGATCTTTTTTCCAACGCTAGTGGTTCAATATGTATTTTGAACCCCCAAAATACCAGGGATTTGATACCCACTATGACTCCCCCCCCCCCCTCCCCCATGATATTAACTTATTCTTAGATTCACCCTCTAGGGTGAACCTAGAGGTTCACCAATCAATAGGATAGTGTTATTTCATATTTGATATATTTTAAAAAGGGAAACAAAATCTTGTTAAGTTATATTATGTTTTTAAAATAAAAATACAAAAAAATATTTATAAAAAACGAAAAAATCTTTTAAAAAAATATTGTAACATTATATTATGTTTTTAAAATAAAAAGATAAATATAAATAAATAAAGTAATAATTGCAAAATATTTTTGATTTAATGTTTAATATTTAACTTTTGATTTAATGTCTAATACTTATCCAAAGGGTTTATGGTTTACCCAAGGGTTTAGGGTTTATGATTAAGGTTTAGGGTTTAGTGTTTTTTTAAAAGATTTTTTTTTTTGTTTTTTTGTAAATATTACTATTTTTAATTTATTTTTTTGTATTTGTATTTTATGGTTTACCCAAGGGTTTAGGGTTTAGGATTAGATTTTAGGGTTTACTGTTTACTCTTTATGATTTATCCAAGGGTTTAGAGTTTAGAATTAGAGTTTAGGGTTTAGTGTTTTAGTGTTAAAAATTTAGTGTTTATGATTATCCAATGGTTTATGGTTTAGGATTAGATTTTAAGGTTTAATGTTTATGATTTACCCAAGGGTTTAGGGTTTAGAACTAGAGTTTATGGTTTAGTGTTAAAATATTTTTTTTAAAGAATTATTTTCGTTTTTATTAATGATTATTATTATTTATTTATTTTGTATTTTATTTTTGAAAACATAATATAATTTAACAAGATTTTGTTTCTTTTTTTAAAAGATATCAAATTTGAAATAACACAATTCTATTGGAGGTTCACCCTAGGGAGTGAACCCAAAAATAACTCCATGATATTTCCTTTATTTTTACTCCCTAGGGTGAACCTCTAGGTTCACCAACCAATAGAATTGTGTTATTTCAAATTTGATATCTTTTAAAAAAGGAAACAAAATCTTGTTAAATTATATTATGTTTTCAAAAATAAAAATACAAAATAAATAAATAATAATAATCATTAATAAAAACGAAAAATAATTCTTTAAAAAAAAATATTTTAACACTAAACCCTAAACTCTAGTTCTAAACCCTAAACCCTTTGGGTAAATCATAAACACTAAACCTTAAAATCTAATCCTAAACCCTAAACCCTTAGATAATCATAAACACTAAATTTTTAACACTAAAACACTAAACCCTAAACTCTAATCCTAAACCCTAAACCTTTGGGTAAATCATAAACAGTAAACCCTAAACTCTAATCCTAAACCCTAAACCTAGGCCTGGGCATTTCGGGTATCGGTTCGGTTCGGTTCGGGTATTTCGGGTTTCGGGTAGTTCGGATAGGGGCTAGAGGATCCATTTAGTACTTGACCAATTTTCGGTTCGGTTCGGTTCGGATAGTTTGGGTTCGGTTCGGTTCGGATAGTAAATGTAGGCAGGAAATTATCCGGAAAAAGTTCGGTTCTCATTTGGATCCGGTTCGGGTTCGGATAGTTCGGGTAGTTCGGATAATTTGGATAAAATATCGATTATTTAAGGTAAAATATCAAATAATTAAGATGATTTACATAAAAATTTTGGATATTTTGGATTACTTTGGATATTTCGGATAAAACTATCCGGATACTTTCGGGTAGTTTGGATACTTTATAATAATTTAGTTATCATAAACTATTTTCAGATACTTTTAATAGAATTTTAAATTTAAAATATATATTTAATGATGTTATATGTATATATAATTAATATTTTTATATATTGGTACCCGTTCGGTTCGGTTCGGTTCGGTTCGGTTCGGTTCGGTTCGGTTATTTCGGATATAAAAATATAGGAACCGTTCGGTATTTGAGGGTATTGGTCGGTTCGGTTTCGAATTATTCGGTTCGGTTCGGTTCGGTTCCGATTCGGTTCTTCGGTTCCGGTTATTTTGCCCAGGCCTACCTAAACCCTTGGTAAACCATAAAATACAAATACAAAAAAAAATTAAAAATAGTAATATTTACAAAAAAACAAAAAAAAATCTTTTAAAAAAACACTAAACCCTAAACCTTAATCCTAAACCCTAAACCCTTGGGTAAACCATAAACCCTTTGGATAAATATTAAACATTAAATCAAAAATTAAATATTAAACATTAAATCAAAAATATTTTGTAATTATTACTTAATTTATTTATATTTATCTTTTTATTTTAAAAACATAATATAATGTTACAATATTTTTTAAAAAGATTTTTTCGTTTTTTATAAATATGTTTTTTTGTATTTTTATTTTAAAAACATAATATAACTTAACAAGATTTTGTTTCCTTTTTTAAAAGATATCAAATATGAAATAACACTATCATATTGGTTGATGAACCTCTAAGAATAAGTCCCATGATATATATATATATATATATATTAAAGTGAATATGAGAACGTATTTGGTCATCGATATATAGGTAATGAATGGTAACTGCGGTATTTACAAAAGCGGTACGGTATTTGTGGGTCCTACAGCTTTGTTACCAATCACAATATTTGACAATACTACACAAGTGCGGGACGGTTTTGTGTAAGAATACGCACTTGCCAAAGAATTTTTTTTTTTGTTCTATTTTCATTAAATAACGCACTTCATTTTTCTATCTCCAATTTTGATGCGGTCCATGCGCGTTTTTCCTTTATATTGTTTTTATTACTATTTAATACACACTAATGTATACTGTTGTAATATTAAAAATTATAAATATTCACATTCTAGCAAAACGATTAGTGTTCAGTTGAATGTCATTTACAATGAAAAAATTATTTTAACAAAATAAACAATAGACTTGTTTTAATAATTAAATTAGCTATGGATTTCATATGCTTACGTACTAATCATGGTATTTTTATTTAACTCAAGAGCACTACTCATTTCAATAAACTGACAGTATACTAATCATGTTATTCATTAAGTTTTTTTTTTAAAGATTGGCATCAGTAATTTACCTATAGACATCAATTTCGAAATAGATGTCATTTAATGTAAAATATTCAGTTTCTTATAAAATTATATATGTTAACTTAATTAGTAATTATTGTACAAATTTTATAACTATGGAATATGATATGAAATGATTAAATACCCAAATAAAT
Organism: Brassica carinata; assembly: GCA_016771965.1. Lineage (NCBI taxonomy): Eukaryota > Viridiplantae > Streptophyta > Magnoliopsida > Brassicales > Brassicaceae > Brassica > Brassica carinata. The sequence goes on along the minus strand of CM028687.1, from coordinate 44,833,620 downwards.
TTATATTTCTTATTTGACTTAAAATATTTACAATACCTTTTTAATCTTAATTTTTTTTTCAAAAGAACTTAATAGTTAAATATATATTAACAAGAATAAATATATTATAATTTTTATTTCAAATTAATTTTAGTTTTAAAATTGTATCAAAAATAAAATTATTATGACATTATCACTAAGCAACTTAATTTATAATAGTATTAATATATTAATTTTACATTATTTTTCTATCAAAACCGCAATACATTTTTTTATCAAAATCCCAATATGTTTTTTTTTTTATCAAAACCGCACTACTTTTCTTAACCAAAATCACACTACTTTTTCAACCAAAACCGCACTTATCCCGCAAACCGCATGAACCGCAGTTGTACCATACCGCACTTTAATTCCGCACCGTTTATGTTATCAAAACCGCGGTCACACCATTCGGACCATAAACTAACGTCTGCTCACTAAAACCTTTATTTTTAATCATAGATTTCGTATTCTGGATTCCTCAAGTGGCATGCAGTGTCATCCAAACTTCAACACTTCCAATCAAAGTCGTTTCCATTTCCAAATAAAATAGACAATAGACTTGTTTTAATAATTAAATTAGCTATGGATTTCATATGCTTACGTACTAATCATGGTATTTTTATTTAACTCAAGAGCACTACTCATTTCAATAAACTGACAGTATACTAATCATGTTATTCATTAAGTTTTTTTAAAGATTGGCATCAGTAATTTACCTATAGACATCAATTTCGAAATAGATGTCATTTAATGTAAAATATTCAGTTTCTTATAAATTATATATGTTAACTTAATTAGTAATTATTGTACAAATTTTATAACTATGGAATATGATATGAAATGATTAAATACCCAAATAAATTTATATTTCTTATTTGACTTAAAATATTTACAATACCTTTTAATCTTAATTTTTTTCAAAAGAACTTAATAGTTAAATATATATTAACAAGAATAAATATATTATAATTTTTATTTCAAATTAATTTTAGTTTTAAAATTGTATCAAAAATAAAATTATTATGACATTATCACTAAGCAACTTAATTTATAATAGTATTAATATATTAATTTTACATTATTTTTCTATCAAAACCGCAATACATTTTTTTATCAAAATCCCAATATGTTTTTTTTTTTATCAAAACCGCACTACTTTTCTTAACCAAAATCACACTACTTTTTCAACCAAAACCGCACTTATCCCGCAAACCGCATGAACCGCAGCTTGTACCATACCGCACTTTAATTCCGCAAGACCGCTTATGTTATCAAAACCGCGGTCACACCATTCGACCATAAACTAACGTCTGCTCACTAAAACCTTTATTTTTAATCATAGATTTCGTATTCTGGATTCCTCAAGTGGCATGCAGTGTCATCCAAACTTCAACACTTCCAATCAAAGTCGTTTCCATTTCCAAATAAAATAGACAAGTAGATCTTAACAAGTCAAGCACCCAACTTGGAAATTCCAGTGGAGTTAAGATAAACAAGTAGATCTGAATGGAGGCAACCAGCCAACTTGGAAAATTCTAAAGGAGTTAAGTCACTATAAATTTCCAACAGAAATAGAACTGTCAAATGGTCCATCAAACGTTGAGCACATATTCAATAACAATCTTCACTTTACATAGGTTGGGCAAGGATCGAATATCTAGGTCTTTGGAGGTATAATAATTACAAATTATTGTAAAACAATATAAAATATATTATTGATATAAGTTATATATATATTCTTTAAATATATGTATATATATGCATATATATGCATATAACAGATATATTAGTATTTAAAATTTGCTGTATTTTTTACGGATATTTCGTATTAGTATTTTTTGCTTCGCAGAATTACGAATATTCAAATTTTTCTGTTCAAATCGAAATGCATAAAAAATAAAATCGAAATCTACAGATATTTTGCCCAGAGACTGATTTTCCAAAAATTAATTAATAGAACTATATATAAATTATAATAAAAGAAAGTAAAGTGAGAAAAATAAATATTGTTTGGAGATTTTGGATAGTAAAACATCAAATTTGAGGTCAAATTCTTCAGAACCTTAGATTTTGAAGGTTTAATTACTTGTTCAAAGTTCAGTTAGTTATCCTTATTCGGACAACTATTTTAATGGTGGGTAGCAATTAATTGGTCCATAATGAATAATACTCAAAAATGTATATGTTCAATAAAAATTATGTCCAAATAGACATGTCTGTAGACAAACCATTTAAATGTAGTTTATAATTTAATCTAATTATTTTATAATTTTTAGTTTACTTAGTTTTTGTTTTCTGAACAATGTATTAATAATCAACTTAAATAACACAATACTTTTCATCCAAAAATTCAATTAACATTTTCAAAATATAATTTTACATATTTTTCAATTAAAATCATCGTTCTTGCAAAAAAAAATTTCTAGATGTTAGTTTTTGTTAAAAGCGTAAATTGTACTTCTCGGCAAAATCATAAAATTTTGTTCTTGCCAAAAATATAAAATTTGATTTTCTACCCAAAACGTAATATTATTTTCATCCATCAAAACTTTTTATTTTTTTAAAAAAATTTATAAATTATATCTCCTCCAAATTTATAAATTTATGTTCTACAACCAAAAAAATATAATGCTTTTTCCACAAAATTACGCGGCAAAGCCTTAGAATTATATTTTGAAACAAAAATTGTAAAAACTGTAGCTAACATTGTAGAATTGGTATGTTAAAAAAATTATAAAAAAATATTTGCAAATAAAAAAAATCTTGAAATTTGAAAATCTATTTTTCGCCAAAATCAGAAAATCCTATTTTTCGCCTAATCAATATGTGTTTCCCTATCAAAGACGTAAAATTTAAACACTTTTGTGTTTAAAGAGTGTTTAATGGAAATCAAGAAATAATCAGACTAGTGTGAATAAGATTTAAAGAGATTAAGAAAATAGAGAGAGAATGGAAAATTAGAGAGAGAGACTCAAAACTCCATTACATTGATATTTCCTCACTAGTTAATGTATATTGAGAGAGTAATAGATGGATTTTGAAATTACAAGGAAGAAAGCATGTGAAGTCAATACAAGAGAAGCCTTTAATTCAACATACTTGGCTGAGAAGCTCCACATGATTGGACAGGCTGTAAATTAGCTTTACCTTTAGCTTTACTTTTCGAGTAGTGACCACACCTTATCCAGACTCTCTTTATGTAAGGTAACTTCCTAAGCTTACTTCAGTTACCTTCATCCGAAAATGGTATAAACTCCAAAGTTACTGTGGTAAAAACTCCAAAGTTACTGTCTCAACCTCAATCCTCCATTGAACCCCAAAGCTTGACCATATCTTTACTTCTTGGTCTTCATCTCAACACTCCCCTTCAAGCTTGACCAGAGGAACAGGTCAAGCTTGGAAACCATGAAGAACACTTTCATTAAAAACCTCACCAAGAAAAATCCAATGGGACAAAACCTTGATGAGGAAAAAAGAGTGGAGACTCCATGGTTAAGGGGATCAGCTCCGGGAATAAGATCAATGAGCCTAAGCCTAGAAAGAATGGACTCCATTGTCTTCAGTCTTGCTGCCTTAGTAAACACATCAGCAAGTTGATCTTCACTTCTTGTATAACATGGTAGTATCACTCCTAAGATAATCATCTGCCTCACCTTGTGATGTGCTTCGTTCTCTCATGAAAGACTGAGTTAGAAACAATGTGGATAGCTGCTTGATTGTCACAATGAATTGTCATAGAAGTGGTCTGCTCAATCTCCGGATGCTTCAAAATACCCTTGATCCACACCAACTCGTTTGTCAGCTTGAGCACTTGAACAAGAGATAACCTTCTGCTTATTACTCTTCCAAGTAACCAGGTTCCCTCCAATGAATGTACAGTACCCAGTAGTTGATCTCCTGTCTGCTCTATCTCCTGCCCAATCAACATCACAATACCCAACAACTTTTGTACTGTCATTACATTCCATCCGAACTCCTTATCCAGGCGTGCAACTCAAATACCTCAGTATCCTATCAACCATCTTCCAGTAATATACTTTTGGCGCCTGTATATGCTGACTCACTTGATTCACAGTAAAACATATATCTGGTCTGGTGATGGTCAAGTAGATCAGCTTGCCAACCATCTTCCTATACAGCTTAGCATCTTCAAACACCTGATTCTCTTCAACCCCCCCCCCTCACGCAGAACCTTATACCCCTCCTCAAGAGGTGTCTTAGCTATCTTTCCCCAAGCACACCAGTCTCCTTCAACATATCCATAGTATACTTCCTTTGAGACATAAACAAACATTCCTTTGATATGCATATCTCAATTCCCAGAAAATACTTCATCTCTTCCAAGTCTTTAAAATCAAACACTAACTTGAGAAACTCCTTAGTGGCTTGTATCCCAGCCTTATCACTCCCTGTGATAATCAGATCATCTACATATACCAAGATCACAATGATCCCTGATGGTCCTATCAGAGTAAAAAGAGTATGATCAAGTTCAGACTTCCTGAACCCTCTCCCATTGAGTGTTGTACTCAACTTCCTGAACCAAGTTCTAGGTGAGTGCTTTAACCAATATATTGCTTTCTTCAATCTCAATACATTCCCTGGCTTTACTAGATACTCAAGACCAGGAGGTGGAAGCATGTATACCTCATCTTCAAGCTCACCTTGTAAGAAGGCATTCTTCACATCCATCTGCCACAAATCCCACTCCAAGTTTGTTGCAATGGATAGCACAATTCGAATTGTGTGAAGCTTAGCCACTGGAGCAAAAGTATCAATGTAATCTTCTCCATAAGTCTGTGTGAACCCTCTTGCTACCAGTCTGGTCTTGCGCCTATCAATCTTCCCATTTGGTAAGTACTTGATAGTGAAGATTCATCTGCTTGAAACAGCTTTCTTCCTCTTTGGAAGCTCACTCTCATACCATGTATCATTTCTGATCATTGCATCAACTTCATCACCCACAGACTCTCTCCACTCCTTCTGCATCATGGCCTCTTCATATGTTCTTGGTACATAGCTGTTGTCCAGGCTAATCATAAATGCACAATGTTCTTCAGGAAACTCAGCAAAGGAACACACGGCTTGAGAAGGATGCTCCACATCCTGAGCATTGTAGTACATTCTCATGTTTACCCAGTTGGAAGGATCCTTCCTTATCCTTGTGCTCCTACTTAGTGGTTGAACCTGATCCTCAGTTTGAACCTCAGCTTGAACTTGTTCTTGAACCAGTAGACTCTTGAACTGTTCTTGAACCGGTAGACTCTTGAACTTGTTCTTGAACCAGTAGACTCTTGAACCTATTCTTCTGAACCAATGAACTCTTCTTGTGTCACATCTTGATCATGATGACCTGAATCCTCTTGGTTCTGCTCTTGCACTCCTGATCCAGATTCATTCTCCTCTCATGATCAAGAGGGATTGTTCTTTCAGCTTCTTCAGCTTGATCAGAAGGTGTTCTTCTTCTAGGTTCCTGATCCTGGGACATGTTTATCCCAATTTTTCCAATACAATCCTAAGAGTTGTTGCCCTCTCAGATGGTGCTTGAGATAGATCCTCCAAATCTTCCCACTTATTCATCTCATAATACCCTTTTGACTCCACAAATTTAAAATCTTTGGACACCAGAGCTCTTCTTGTGTCTGGATCATAACACTTATACCCTTATGGGTTATTGAGTATCCAATGAACATAGCCTTAGTGCTCTTCACATCTATCTTGTTCCTCTGTTCTCAAGAAACCAAGTCATAACATAAACATCCAAATAGCCTCCGATGATCAATGTGTGGCTTGGTCTTATTCAACACTTCAAAAGGAGACAGATTCTTCAAGATCTTGGTCGGTACTCTGTTGATGAGATAGCAAACAGTCTGAATAGCATCACTCCAAAATGTTCTTCAGAAACTCAGCAAAGGAACACACGGCTTGAGAAGGATGCTCCACATCCCGAGCATTGTAGTACATTCTCATGTTTACCCAGTTGGAAGGATCCTTCCTTATCCTTGTGCTCCTACTTAGTGGTTGAACCTGATCCTCAGTTTGAACCTCAGCTTGAACTTGTTCTTCTGAACCAGTAGACTCTTGAACCTGTTCTTCTGAACCAGTAGACTCTTGAACTTGTTCTTCTGAACCAGTAGACTCTTGAACCTATTCTTCTGAACCAATGAACTCTTCTTGTGTCACATCTTGATCATGATGACCTGAATCCTCTTGGTTCTGCTCTTGCACTCCTGATCCAGATTCATTCTCCTCTCATGATCAAGAGGGATTGTTCTTTCAGCTTCTTCAGCTTGATCAGAAGGTGTTCTTCTTCTAGGTTCCTGATCCTGGGACATGTTTATCCCAATTTTTCCAATACAATCCTAAGAGTTGTTGCCCTCTCAGATGGTGCTTGAGATAGATCCTCCAAATCTTCCCACTTATTCATCTCATAATACCCTTTTGACTCCACAAATTTAAAATCTTTGGACACCAGAGCTCTTCTTGTGTCTGGATCATAACACTTATACCCCTTATGGGTTATTGAGTATCCAATGAACATAGCCTTAGTGCTCTTCACATCTATCTTGTTCCTCTGTTCTCAAGAAACCAAGTCATAACATAAACATCCAAATAGCCTCCGATGATCAATGTGTGGCTTGGTCTTATTCAACACTTCAAAAGGAGACAGATTCTTCAAGATCTTGGTCGGTACTCTGTTGATGAGATAGCAAACAGTCTGAATAGCATCACTCCAAAATCTCTTTGGAACATTCGCATGAAACATCATTGACCTAGCCACCAACATCAAGTGCATGTTCTTCCTCTCAGCAACTCCATTTTGCTGTGGTGTGTAGGGACAGCTTGTCTGCTGCACAATCCCATACTTTGATAGATGACTCTTGAAAGCATTTCTAGTGTATTCTCCTCCATTACCAGACCTTAATCCCTTCACAGTAGCATTATAATGATTAGTAACATATGCTTGGAAGTTTATAAAGGCTTCTAGAACTCAATCGTTATAAGGAATCATAATGACCCATGTATACTTTGATTTCTCATCAATGAAAGTCACAAAATACTTCTGGCTGTCCCTAGACACACACGGAGATGTCCACATATCTGAATGAACCAGATCAAAGCAATGCTCATATATAGTCTCAGATGTTGGAAATGCAGTTTTACAATGCTTTCCTAGTATGCATGCTTCACATTCCAAGTGATTGAGTGACATATTAGGCATAAACAAATCCATTGCACGAGCATGAGGGTGTTCCAATCTAGCATGCCAAGTAATACTATCACACCTATCAGTAAAACTACTCAAGCACACAGACTCAATATGATTAGGGATCTTAGCTGTTTGGAGATGGTATAGCTGATTCTTGCTGCCCCCTCTGCCAATAACTCTTCAAGTCTTCAAGTCTTGAAACTCAACTTCATTTGGCCTGAATACCACTTGACAATCAAGATCAACAGTCGCACTCTTCACTGATATCTGGTTGGGTGTAAACCGAGCCATATAGAAAGCAGCTGAATCCCTTTCAAGCAGCTTAAGATTGCCTATTCCTTCTATTGGGATCCTATCACCATTGGCTATCATTACATTCCCTGTAGTGGCCTTCATGTCACTTATCAAACTCCTATCACTAGTCATGTGATGACTTGCTCCAGAGTCTACTATGATAGGTTTTGAAGAACTGAGGTGTCTCCCTCGCTTCTTAGTAGTAACCAAAGCTTGGATATGTTTAGTGAATGTCTCCCATTCCTGGTGATAGGACCATCAGCTCCTGCTATATCTTGCTCCATAGCTCTCATTCTTCCTTGTACTGATTAACCCATGTAGGCTGAGTAAGAACACTCTCCTCTAACCACTTGCTGCGCAAACTCCTTGATCACCCTACTCTCTAAGCCATTTCCTAGACCACTAGGATGTCTACTTCTCTTCCAACACTTTCCCTTAGCTTTCTTAGCCATGGAAAGTCTTCTCAATCTTCCTTTCTTGCGGCTTATACCATGTTTCACACAAGCCAGTTTCTTGTTCTTTTCCCACATCTTGTGATCACTTTGTTCCCTTTGAACAATTGCCCACACATCATCTACATCAGGTAGCTTGTCTTCTCTGAGAGTATATCTGATAAGTTGATCATAAGATGGTTTCAAGCTCACTAGAAGGCTAAAGATTACATCTTGCTCTAGCCTCTCTTGTATAACTTCCATATCTGATTGAACTCGTCCCCTCTTTGCTGCAAGTTACTGATAGCTTTCTTCACTTCTTAGACTCTCAACAGCTCAGACTTATTCCCATACACAGCTTCAAGGCTCTTCCATAGATCCTTTGCAGTTTTACAGTGTGTGTAAACGCCTAAGATTGATTCTGAGAGAGATCCATGGTGATCTCAAGTGTTTTGTGCTTCTCTTGAACCCACTTGTCTTCATCCTTCAGACCTCCTGTCTGACCTTCTTCAGTAGCCATCTCCTTAAAAGCTTTCACCTTTATATGACTACTCTACAATCCACAGCTTTCTATAGCTGCTTCAAAAGATCTGGACCATAACCCATAGTTTTCTCCTTCAAGCCTCACTGAAACCATAGATCTGAGCTTCATCTTCGTGCTATCATTGTTGGTCTTCATTATACAACAATAAACACTCCCAGAGAATGAAGAGTAGCTCTCAAGAACACCAAGAACACAAGAACACCAAGAACCCAGATTTCACAAAACATCCTCACCCCTTTGAGTAACCTGGCTCTGATACAATAAACACTTTTGTGTTTAAAGAGTGTTTAATGGAAATCAAGAGATAATCAGACTGGTTTGAATAAGATTTAAAGAGATTAAGAGAATTGATATCATTCAAATTACCCTAAGGAGTGACTTTACTCTCTCAAATAAGAGGTTCAGTTGTAGTACTTAGGGATCGAATCCACAGAGAGCTAGTGTACAAATAAGATGCAATCTTAATGACTATGCTAGGTTGAGAATAGTTTAAAGTAAAGTGCAGGTTTGCTGAGTAAGGATGAGATTACTCAGTTGAAAGAATTTGGTTTTGAAAACAGTAAAGAAAAGTAGTTAGATTCTGGGTAAGTATTAAGGAATTCAGGATTATAAATACTATAAAGACTAACAAGTTGCTTGCATGATATGTTAGAGCTCAACACTTATTAAATGAATCCATCAGCTCTCGCATTATTTAGACCATCTATTACGTAGATGCTAAATGGTGTTGCAGTCGGCTACTCTGCCTCTGGTATCGCTCGATAGTTCGATAGGAATATCGATCGATACACCTCTAGCTACTTCGATCGATTACTCTATAGGAATATCGATCGATACGGCTCTAAGCAAGCTTTATGCTGAAGTTGATACAATGCTCACCATGATCTTAGATCAGCCGATATCTCAAGAGGGTCATAGCATGTTTAGGATGTTGTCAGGTATTGCATGTAATGAACAATGCAATCCAAGTTCATGTTCTAGGTAGCTAAGCTAGAAAAGCATTAGTGAACAATCCTAACAATAAATATCACAACTATAGCAATTATAGGCTGGGGCTAATCCCTCATATCCTATTTAAACCCTAAATCTAACAAGTGAATCTACTCATACATGGCTAAGTAGTTCATAGCAACAAGGTAATAATAGAAGTTCATAGACCTATTAGAGGGTGAACACTTAGGTTCCAATCACAAATATCTTTGGATCTCTCCTCTAGGTTTAGAATTCTATAACCTTTGTTAACAATTAAAGAACTGAATAGAAATTTATTGAGAACTTGCAAAGTAATGAAACAGTAAAAGAAATTGAGTAGAAGAAGAACTCTTAGAAACTATGAAAACTTTGAAAACTTGTATATAAGGCTTTTTTTTCTTATGCCAAAACACTTAGGCATATAAATATGAGTTCATTAGGATAAAAAACTCGTCAGGGGCATTCTTGTAAAATGTGATATCTTGGGCTTCAAGTTCGCCAGTCCAACTTGTCTTTCAGCCGCCAAGATCGATCGATAAAGACAAGGTGTACATCGATCGATCATGGTCTTGATGTATCGTCCTTCGGCTAATGTGTGTCGATCGATTGCACGAGTGTGCATTGATCGATGTGTAACTCGGTGTCGACCTCGGTCTTGATCTCGGTGAACTCTTCTTTAAGCTCCAAAAGGCACCTAAAACATCACTTTTCTCCAAAATGCTTCAACCTGAAAACATACCTAATAGACTCCAAAACATAGATAATAGTGGTAAAACACTCATATACCATGGGTAAAAGCGGTAAAATCCATGGTATATCAACTCTCCCAGACTTAACCTTTTGCTTGTCCTCAAGCAAACACACAGTAATCTTTATGAAAGAGGTTTTGAAAAGCAGGGACTAAATCAAATTCAAACTTAGAATCATAACCTCTACTTTGTTGCAAACCACATCTAAGAGTCTCACAATCACGTAAGCACATTATGCAATATCCTAATTGAACAACCTTGATCATCTAGCCAACAACTTAGCAATCATGTCCGACTAACCCCTCTACTGATTTCATTTCGTACATAAAAATAAAAGTGCAGGCTTTACCTTGGGAGTATCGATCACAGGATGCAAGGTTGCTCAAACAAGTATCTGGACCTGCATGTAAAAATTAGTTCCTATCCTCTCTCTACTATTTCTCTCTAGTCAAGTCTGCTTTCATTTGCAAGACATTGACCAGATTGACAGCTTCCATGAATCAAGCCTGCAGCCACCAAGTCTGTTCACTTCTTTTGACCTATATCCTAGATTCATTGCGGCAAGTCTTGAAGGGGTAACCACCAAGCCTGTTCGAACTCTTTACCTATAGAATTCTTATGAATCAAGTCTTGAGGGGGGTAACCGCCAAGCCCTGTTCGAATTCCTTCCTAGTTAATAACTAGCTAATCCTAGAACATAAATTTAAGATTAATTTTCGATTTTTTTTAGTAGAATAAAAATTAAATTAAATTTCGAAAATGAGAGAGAGAGGGTGATAAAACTATCTACACAAGGCATTTACCTTCCAGACTTGTTTGAAGCATCCGATCCCATGTATACCAAGCCCCAAGACAAGCAAAGAATTGTCAGGTTAGGTTGGAAATCTGCTTTGTTTCCTCCAGACAATCAATGAAAGTGTTGTCATAGCTGATAGGTGATCAACTTTAGCATCTGTAGTACATTCTGCATCAACAAATCTAAGAATGGTGCCTAAAAGATTGGTTAGATAAAAAGTGAAAATTTAATTTATCATTATCCCTTTCTTGACTCAATAAAAACCATTTTGAAAACATTTTTGAATGAAATCAAAAGGTAAACAAAAACATCCCCCCAGACTTAAATCATACACTGTCCCCAGTGTATAACCAGTCCAATGAAGGCATAGGTAGTAATAAAGTACACTGATATCAAAAAGTTTAGAACGATATACCTGACCGCGATGCGTATCGATCGATGTTGAGTCGCATTCGTCGATCGCTTCTGTGTTGTTCATGTCGATCGATATCGACAGTGTCATGTCGGTCGATTTCAGTGGCAATCGTCTAATTGTAACTGCAAAGAAAAACAAATACGAAAAATAAAATCCTAAATATAAAAATAAAATGAAAAACTACCTAACAGTGGGTTGCCTCCCACTCAGCGCTTTGATTATAGTCATCTAGCTTGACTTTGGATGGAATGAGCTACTGAGGTGAAGTCCAGGTACTTGTTGAGAAACAAGTATCCTCTGTATCTTTCTTCTCACCGAACCATGCGTCAAATAGGCTTCTTGTGGCTTCATATTCTCTGGTTCGTTTCGTCTTTAACTCAATCAACTCATCAGTGATCCTTTGAATCCCTTCTTCATGACCTTCAATGTTGAACTCGTGCCATCATATCTTCCTATAGGCATGTTCTGAAAGATCACTAAGCTCTGCTTGCATTGAATCAAGGCGTTGGATCATCTTGTTTTGATGGAGCTGGCATCGATCGATTCCTTGGTGGAATATTGGTCGATGGTGTGGGCTCGTATCGATCGATTGTTGTTGAAGATATGGATCCTTCCTGTTGAGATGGTTATCATCAGCTTCCTTTGGCTCGGTTGTTGTATCTGCCTCCTGGTGCTGATAATGGTGGTCTGGTCCGTGGCGTTGTTGCTGGAATAAGTTGTGGGATCCATTGGCTAACTGTGGGGCGTCTGCAATGTCTTCTTTGGATATGTGGAGTGTTAGATCCATCCATTGAGCGTGCAAAGCCTTGTGAATCCCTGAAAATACCAAACTCATCCGGGATTAGATTACGAAATTAAGTACATTTGAATTTGTTACCGGATGGTTGGGTGTATGTATCGGTCGATGGCACTGGTACTGAATCAGTCAATGGTTGTTCAGGCCTATCGGTCGATTGTACTAGTGCTGTGTCGATCGATTGTTGTTGAAGATATGGATCCTTCTGTTGAGATGGTTATCATCAGCTTCCTTTGGCTCGGTTGTTGTATCTGCCTCCTGGTGCTGATAATGGTGGTCTGGTCCGTGGCGTTGTTGCTGGAATAAGTTGTGGGATCCATTGGCTAACTGTGGGGCGTCTGCAATGTCTTCTTTGGATATGTGGAGTGTTAGATCCATCCATTGAGCGTGCAAAGCCTTGTGAATCCCTGAAAATACCAAACTCATCCGGGATTAGATTACGAAATTAAGTACATTTGAATTTGTTACCGGATGGTTGGGTGTATGTATCGGTCGATGGCACTGGTACTGAATCAGTCAATGGTTGTTCAGGCCTATCGGTCGATTGTACTAGTGCTGTGTCGATCGATTGTTGTTGAAGATATGGATCCTTCTGTTGAGATGGTTATCATCAGCTTCCTTTGGCTCGGTTGTTGTATCTGCCTCCTGGTGCTGATAATGGTGGTCTGGTCCGTGGCGTTGTTGCTGGAATAAGTTGTGGGATCCATTGGCTAACTGTGGGGCGTCTGCAATGTCTTCTTTGGATATGTGGAGTGTTAGATCCATCCATTGAGCGTGCAAAGCCTTGTGAATCCCTGAAAATACCAAACTCATCCGGGATTAGATTACGAAATTAAGTACATTTGAATTTGTTACCGGATGGTTGGGTGTATGTATCGGTCGATGGCACTGGTACTGAATCAGTCAATGGTTGTTCAGGCCTATCGGTCGATTGTACTAGTGCTGTGTCGATCGATGTGGATGTTACTCCGTCGATCGCTATTGATCTTTTCTGGCTATGGTTCAGTGCGTTGCGAAGATCTTCAAGTTCCAGCTCAAGACGTTGAACCTTCTTGAGTAATCCCTGGTCTACACTGAACATCCAGTTCATCTCACTTCGAAGCTTGTCTGTGGCCTCTTCTAAACTCTTTTCCATGGAGAGCTTTTCCCATTTGCGTTCTCCAAGTAAACCGGTGAACATCTTGTTAATCTCGTCCTTGGTGTAGGTTTCTTGCACCAATTCTCTTGTAAATGAACTAGCATGCTCTGGTAGACAGATGTAGGAGCGCTCGTCCATTGAAGTTCTTTGGAGCAATTTCTTGATGTCGTCTTTAGAAATTCTGATGACGTCACCATCTATTCCTCTAGCAAAACCATTCTCCTCTCTGTAGACCCCATACTCATCTCTCTGCTCCCAAAAGAATTTTCGGACTCCATATCGAAAGGCTCTCTTTCCGAATTCGGGATGCTTATCGATCGATGTAACACACTCTGTATCGATCGATTGTTGTTGAAGATATGGATCCTTCCTGTTGAGATGGTTATCATCAGCTTCCTTTGGCTCGGTTGTTGTATCTGCCTCCTGGTGCTGATAATGGTGGTCTGGTCCGTAGCGTTGTTGCTGGAATAAGTTGTGGGATCCATTGGCTAACTGTAGGACGTCTGCAATGTCTTCTTTGGATATGTGGAGTGTTCGTCCATCCATTGAGCGTGCAAAGCCTTGTGAATCCCTGAAAATACCAAACTCATCCGGGATTAGATTACCGAAATTAAGTACATTTGAATTTGTTACCTGCGATGGTTGGGTGTATGTATCGGTCGATGGCACTGGTACTGAATCAGTCAATGGTTGTTCAGGCCTATCGGTCGATTGTACTAGTGCTGTGTCGATCGATGAGACTTCTTTGGGTTGGGAGATGTGTGTTGGTGTGCCGGTCTCGACTGCGAAGCTTTCGTACTGGTAGTCGCTTGCCCAGCTCCCGGTTGAGTAGTCTCCGTCTCGCTTGTTGTTGACTGTGTTGTCGAATGATGCGAGGCAAGTAGTATCGATCGATGGGGAGAAGTCCCTGTCGATCGATGTCGCGATTCGAGGTTGTGGTGGAGAAGTCGATCTTCATCTTCGAAGGTTTTGACATTCTATAGCTCTCCTCCTCGTAATCATCAGTATACTCCTCAATATGAGTAGTATTTGCAGCATATGGTGGGATGTAGTAGTCGTTCTCCCGTGTTTACTTCAAATCATCTTCGGAAACTCCTCCTCGATCGATTGAATAGTGAATCGATCGATGACCATGTGTGGCTGTCGATCGATGTCGTTTCACGAGATGATCGATGAGACAGTGCTTCTATCGATCGATTCTGCGGTCTCTTTCTCGTATTCGCCTTGTGAGTCGTATTCATCTCCACAATAGCAAACTGCTACAAGGTCTGAGCGTCTTGGATCTTCTTAGGGACCTTGATGACTCGTCTTGGATCATAGTAGACCATAGGGTTGATTAGGGTTAGGCACGGTTTGCTTGTGCGAAGGTTGCAGACTGCTCCAACTGTGGCTAGGAAGGCTCTTCCAAGTAGCAAAGAAGTAGGTAGGGTTATCTTGACGCCCAAGACATGGAAGTCTACTGGAATTAGGGCTTCTCCTATGGTGACCTCAAGGTTTCTCACAATTCCTCGAGTTACGCTGAGAACAATCCACAAAGATGAACGATTCTTCAAGAGGCTCATCTTCGCATCTAGATGGTCTGCTATCGCCTTGGGTAGGATGCTAAATCCAGATCCCGTGTCACATAGGGCCGTGGGAAGTTGATTCCACATCTTGAGCAAGGAACAACGAACTTTCTGGATCACCCTTCTTCTAGTTTGATCCTCTTCTTCATACTTTCTCGACTTGGTTGAACATCCTCTTGATGTCTTCTTCTGTCTCCTTGGTTTCTCTGAAAAACATCCACAATCTGTGTGAAAAGTAGGCTTCTTCAAAGGGTTTCTCTGCAGGTATCCTTAGAACTCTCTTTCTGAAACTTGCCAACTCTTTCTCATTAACTCCTCTTTTAAGGTATTTAGGAACCTTCTCTTTCCTTTTTCTGAGAACTCTGCCATCTTTTTCCTTTTATATCTCCATTGGATCAATAATATCCGTGGGTTTCTTCATTATGGCGGTTGGTGGGTTTCTGGAAGGCTTAGATTGCTCCTGGAGTGCATTAAGTCGTGCAACATCTATTTTGGGAAGTTGCACTCGACGTGTGATAACTGAATATCGATCGCCAGCTTCTGGAGTGTGTCGATCGATTTCTGTATCAATAGGTCGATCGATGGGGCGTCTGTCCTGTCGGTCGATGTGATAAGGGCTGGGCGGATGTGGGTGTTTTGCTGCGAACTCCTCGTGAGTAAGTATCTTCACGGTGTTGCACTCGTTGGTAGATCTTTCAAGATCCATCGGTCGATGCTCGTCTTGTTGCATCGATCGATTGGTATTGGCGTACATCGATTGATGTGGTGATCCTGACATTGATCGATTCCAGTGGTTGCCGCCAATTCTTTCGATCTGGAAGTCTCCCTCTTGCAGCTTCTCTTGCTTTACCACTCTCCAAAAATTATCCTCTATGATAGCACTGCCGTTGTGGCCTGTTGTTTCTTCTCCAGTCCCTTTTCCTAAAGCTTCCTGCTTCTTAACAGCTTCTCCTGTCTGAATCACTTGAGTCTCTAGTTTCTTCACATGGGTACTCAAAGCATCAAGCATTGTGTTCAAAGTGGTGTAGACAGCGTCAATCTTTCCATTGAAGTTCACCTCTAACTGCTGTTGGCTTTCAAGAACTTTGCTGAGCATGTCTTCTAGCTTTCCTTCTAGGGTTGGTGCGGGTGGCTTCATGTAAGATGAGTTTCCATAACTCCTGTTGTTGTTGGGGTTGCTGCTGTTGAAGTTTCCTCTTTGTCTGCTTGAAGTTTCGTTTCCTTGGTTTCCGGACCTCAACCGGTTCCACCGATCCGCTTGACTTCGCTTCGTGTAGTCATCTTCTTCATCAGCTTCGCATCCTCTACTGAGTAGATTTGCTTTTAAGCGGTTTGAACATTGTCAAGTGTAGCTTGTACCTCATTTATCTGTTCCTTTCCAAGGAACGCCGCAGATCTTGCTCTTACAATGTTCTTTGTGCTGTTGCTGGATGCTAGGTTGTCTATTAGCTTCACAGCATCTTCAGGATTCCTTGTGGTGAAGTTGCCTTCACTGCAGTGTCTAGAGCCATCTGATATTTCAGTGCAATGCCTCACGAAGAAAGTGCGAGCAGCTGCACTTTGTTGAATCCATGGTGTGGGCAGTCTGGCTGGTAAGACTTGAATCTGATCCGGTATTCTTGAATGACTCTCAGGCTCTGATTGAATGTGGCAATTTTCCTCCTTAAGTCTTCAGCGCATCATCAAAGAAGTTACGCAAAAATGCGTTTTGATGTCGCCCGTGATGTAAGAGATCACGGTGGTAGCTGCTTAAGCCAGCGTAAAGCTTCTCGGATAAAGAGTGTTTGAAGAGCTTACAAAGAAGGTAGTCCACAGGGACTCCATTGGCTTTGATAGCAGATATGAGATCCTCAAACCTCTCGGATGGTCCATGGGATGCTCCTTTGGACAGCCCATAGTAAGGTATCTGTCCCACAAGGGTGTAGTACTGCGGCTTGAGCTCGAAATCGCCTCTCGAATAGCGAGGGGGCGAATGGCTGATCTGTTGGTGTAGAACTGATCTAGACGGTTGTAGTCAGCTAGTGTTCGAGCAGCCTCTTCTACAGTTGAACAGCTCCCCGAGGTGCAGCTCGCTCGTGGATTACTTCATTCGGCGTTGAGTTTCTGACCTGCTTCATTACGAAGATGACCTTCTTGGTCACGCAAGTCTCCATCCTCATCTCGTGTGAGAATAATAAAGCAACCATGACTCATGGAGTAGTATCGATCGATATACGGTTAGGGTATCGATCGATGTTGGATGAAGGATGTCGGTTGACGGTGAAGTAGTGTCGGTCGGCGTGAAGGTGCGAGTGTCGGTCGACGAAGACGGTGTCTCGGTCGGTAGGGTGCATCGGTATCGATCGATATACGGTTAGGGTATCGATCGATATACGGTTAGGGTATCGATCGATGTTGGATGAAGGATGTCGGTTGGCGGTGAAGTAGTGTCGGTCGGCGTGAAGGTGCGAGTGTCGGTCGACGAAGACGGTGTCTCGGTCGGTAGGGTGCATCGGTATCGATCGATGTGTAACTTTGGTGTCGACCTCTGGTCTTGATCTCGGGTGAACTCTTCTTTAAGCTCCAAAAGGCACCTAAAACATCACTTTTCTCCAAAATGCTTCAACCTGAAAACATACCTAATAGACTCCAAAACATAGATAATAGTAGTAAAACACTCAAATACCATGGGTAAAAGCGGTAAAATCCATGGTATATCGAGAATAGAGAGAGAGAATGAAAAACTAGAGAGAGACTCAAAACTCCATTACATTTATATTTCCTCACTAGTTGCAATATATTAAGAGAGTAATAGATGGATTTGAAATTACAAAGAAGAAAGCATATGAAGTCAACACAAGAGGAGCCTTTAATTCAAATTACTTGGCTGAGAAGTTCCACATGCTTGGACAGGCTGTAAAGTAGCTTTACCTTTCCAGCAGTGACCACAGTTATATATGCAAGGTAACTTCCCAAGCTTACCTCGGTTACCTACATCCGGAAATGGTAAAACTCCAAAGTTACTGTGGTAAAAAATCCAAAGTTGCTGTCTCAACCTCAACCCTCCATTGAACCCCAACGCTTCATATCTTCACTTCTTGGTCTTCATCTCAACAAAATTGTGTTTCGGCATAAAACATGTTTTTCATTAAAAATCCATTTTCCAGAAAGACTGAAAATCATCTTTCACGCCTAAACTGCAAATAATGTAATTCCGCTAAAATAATATAATTGTGTTTTTTTGCCAAACTCTTAAATTACGTTATCGCAAAATAAATTAAAACAAAATAAAATAACCTAGACCTAATCGATTAGATCCTATTGTATCAAAGCTCCCCGAACGACGCCAAATTTGATATCACTCAAATTACTCTAAGGAGTGACTTTACTCTCTCAAATAAGAGGTTCGGTTGTAGTACTTAGGGATCGAATCCACGAGAGCTAGTGTACAAATAAGATGCAATCTTAATGACTATGCTAGGTTGAGAATAGTTTAAAGTAAAGTGCAGGTTTGCTGAGTAAGGATGAGATTATTCAGTTGAAAGGATTTGGTTTTGAAAACAAGAAAAGAAAAGTAGTTAGATTCAGGGTAAGTATTCGTGAATTCGTGATTATAAATACTATAAAGACTAACAAGTTGCTTGCATGATATGTCGAGCTCAACACTTATTAAATGAATCCATCAGCTCTGCATTATTTAGACCATCTATTACTTAGATGCTAAATGGTGTTGCGGTCGGCTACTCTGCCGCTGGTATCGCTCGATAGTTCGATAGGAATATCGACCGATACACCTCTAGCTACGTCGATCGATTACTCTATATGAGTATCGATCGATACGGCTCTAAGCAAGCTTTATGCGCGAGTTGATACAATGCTCACCATGATCTTAGATCAGCTTTCGCATATCTCAAGAGGATCATAGCATGTTTAGGATGGTGTCAGGTATTGCATGTAATGAACAATGCAATCCAAGTTCATGTTCTAGGTAGCTAAGCTAGAAAAGAATTAGTGATCAATCCTAACAATAAATATCACAACTATATCAATTATAGGCTGGGGCTAATCCCTCATATCCTATTTAAACCCTAAATCTAACAAGTGAATCTACTCAGACATGGTTAAGTAGTTCATAGCAACAAGGTAATAATAGAAGTTCATAGACCTATTAGAGGGTGAACACTTAGGTTCTAATCACAAATATCTTTGGATCTCTCCTCTAGGTTTAGAATTCTATAACCTTTGTTAACAATTAAAGAACTGAATAGAAATTTATTGAGAACTTGCAAAGTAATGAAACAGTAAAAGAAATTGAGTAGAAGAAGAACTCTTAGAAACTATGAAAACTTTGAAAACTTGTATACAAAGCTTTTTTTCTTATGCCAAAACACTTAGGCATATAAATATGAGTTCATTAGGTTAAAAAACTCGTCAGGGGCATTCTTGTAAAATGTGATATCTTGGGCTTCAAGTTTGGCCAGGTCCAACTGTCTTTCAGCCGCCTCGGTATCGATCGATAGTACATGGTGTACATCGATCGATCATGGTCTTGATGTATCGTCCTTCGGCTAATGTGTGTCGATCGATTGCACAGAGTGTGCATCGATCGATGTGTAACTTTGGTGTCGACCTCTGGTCTTGATCTCGGGTGAACTCTTCTTTAAGCTCCAAAAAGGCACCTAAAACATCACTTTTCTCCAAAATGCTTCTGAACCTGAAAACATACCTAATAGACTCCAAAACATAGATAATAGTAGTAAAAACACTCAAATACCATGGGTAAAAGCAGGTAAAATCCATGGTATATCGAGAATAGAGAGAGAGAGAATGAAAAACTAGAGAGAGAGACTCAAAACTCCATTACATTTATATTTCCTCACTAGTTGCAATATATTAAGAGAGTAATAGATGGATTTCGAAATTACAAAGAAGAAAGCATATGAAGTCAACACAAGAGGAGCCTTTAATTCAAATTACTTGGCTGAGAAGTTCCACATGCTTGGACAGGCTGTAAAGTAGCTTTACCTTTCCAGCAGTGACCACAGTTATATATGCAAGGTAACTTCCCAAGCTTACCTCGGTTACCTACATCCGGAAATGGTAAAACTCCAAAGTTACTGTGGTAAAAAATCCAAAGTTGCTGTCTCAACCTCAACCCTCCATTGAACCCCAACGCTTCATATCTTCACTTCTTGGTCTTCATCTCAACAAAATTGTGTTTCGGCATAAAACATGTTTTTCATTAAAAATCCATTTTCCAGAAAGACTGAAAATCATCTTTCACGCCTAAACTGCAAATAATGTAATTCCGCTAAAATAATATAATTGTGTTTTTTTGCCAAACTCTTAAATTACGTTATCGCGCCAAAATAATAAAATTCTATTTTTGTCAAAAAGTGTAAAATTGTTGTAATTCGGTGTACTCAATGTTGTATTCGAATTTGACCGTCCATTTGGCCACTCAGTCGGATTGGCTAGGATTACGTAGTACCGATCACAATGGATAACTCGACAGTACAACTGTTACTACATCTAGGGCTAGCCTCGCCATCATCATGTCCCTCGTTTCTGCCCTTTTTGGCGATTTTCTAACATAGAAAAACGGTTTCTGATCTCTCCTATCATCAAGTATTAACACGCCACTGGCGGCAGCATTAGATACAGTGAGGTAAAGGAAAAGAGTTTCACCATCTTCTGGTTGTGTGAGCACCGGTGGAGTTAAAAGGTACTTTTAACTCCACGAAGTTCTGTTCGCACGCATCATCCCATTTGAAGTCTTTTTTTTTTCCAAATTAGTAGATAGAATGGCAGATATTTTTCAGTTGATCTTGAAATGAACCTGTTGAGCGCTGGTACTTGACCCGTCAAGTGTTACATCTCTTTTATAGTCCTGGGGAACTCATCTTTAATATTATCATTATTTTATTAGGATTTACCTCTATTCCTCGTTGTGTTATCAAATAAACGAGGAATTCGCCCAAAGTGACAGTGAAGGTGCATTTTTGGGATTCAGTTTCATGCCATACTTGTTTAGTAAGCCAAAGCATTCTTTGAGGTGTGTGATATGGTCGTCTTCCCATAAAGATATTACTAGGATATCAACAATATAAACTTCCAATGTCTTACCGAGTTATTCTGAGAACATTTTGTTGGCGAGAAGTTGATAAGTTGCTCCTGCTTTTTTATCGAATGGCATCACTTTGTAGCGGTACCATCCCCTGTCTGTGATGAAAGCAGTCTTTTCATGATCATCCGGATGCATAAAG
Organism: Brassica carinata; assembly: GCA_016771965.1. Taxonomy (NCBI): domain Eukaryota; kingdom Viridiplantae; phylum Streptophyta; class Magnoliopsida; order Brassicales; family Brassicaceae; genus Brassica; species Brassica carinata. Next base: position 44,812,444 of record CM028687.1, on the reverse strand, counting down.
ATTTTATTGTAATCTGAAAATGCATCCAAAACGACAAGAGTTGATTTCCAACTGTTGCCTCTACCAACAGATATATATATGCAGAAGAGGAAAATTGTCATTTGGACAAGCCTTATAGAGATTGGTAAAGTCTATGCAGGCATTTCATGTTCTTCTTCTTTACCACCATTGGGTTTGCAAGCCAGTTTTGGTATTTAACTTTGATGATTTACCCCACTTTATGTAATCTTTTTACTTCTGCGTTGATGGCCTCCGATCTCTCTGAGAAGAGCCTCCTCCTTGTTGGTGGATGAGTTTGAAAGTTGAATCTACGTTTAAATCGTGAGAAGTTATCTACGGATATATTCTGACCATGTCATTGTTCTTCCAAACGAGTGATCAATTTTTTTCTTACAAGAGAGCGACTAGTTCTTTCTGTATGCTCTTTTTAGTCTTGCTCGAACTCTTACGCAATGATTTGGGTTTTCTGGACTAATGCATATTTGTTGTATTTCTTTTGGCGAAGGACCATCAACGTCTTCTTTTTTCTTCTCTGGTTTCCAGTATTTGTCAAAGTTATCTTGTAGCTTTATTTTGGTACTCGCCTCAGCTTGTTCCTTTTACGTAGAAAATTCTTGACGTTCTTTGTCTCCTTGGATTGTTAAGATTCCTTGAGGAGTTGGAAATTTAATACATTGGTGGTATGTGGACAGCACAGCTCGCATGGCGTTGATCCAAGGAGTACCAAGGATTACTTCATAAATGTCTTGGCATCTGTCATCACTCCACCGATGTGGATCAGGACCTGGCTGCTTTCCATTTAATTTGTTATCGAACTGTCGTAGGCAGTTATGATTTCCTCACTGCCTTCATTCATGGGTTAGGAAGATCCAGTCTTTCCAGCACATGTTTGTAAATGATATTTATAGTGCTTCCGGTGTCAACCAATGCCTTGGTTATTCTGGAATTGGCCACAATTATTTCCAACACAAGTGTATCATTGTGTGGTTGGTCTAATTATTCTGCATATTTATTAGTGAATTGTAGCCTTGCTCCGTTAGTCGCGGAATGTGATCCTTGTGGGCCAAGGTAGTTTACTATCCATACAGAATTGTCAAATAATGGATCCATTATTACGTTAATTGTTTTCTGATGTATCGAAGCTTTTACAATTTCCAGGCTTCGTGCTCTCGAGCTTTCCCTTTGGCTATTTGTAATGAGTGAGTTTTTCACCGAGATTGCCTCTTCCTATTCTAACTCGATATGTCTTTCACATCAGTGAAGGGCGTTCTGAAGGGTGCTTGGCCGATTTAGAATGAGGTCGCTGTGATATTTGGAACTGCACCATATGGAAATTGTTAAGGCCAATATTCCGACCTCATTTCTCATATTGACACTCAAGACGCCGCCATCTCGAATCTTCTGATAGAAAGATGTAATGATTCGTCCTTGGTTTGGACCAATGTCCATAAGATTTTGTCTTGAATCACCTTGGGTTGTGATCCTCTGAGATCGGCTTGAGCCAGAGATACGTTGTGTTTCCGGACATTGGTCTTGTCTGCTGGTTCATTTGGTGAGTCACTTGTGATTAGTCATGAGCAATTATTTGTACTGTTGTCGTTCGGCTGACCTATATGACAACAGAGTAGAAACAACAGATCATGATTTAATCTTTGTCTAGGGTGGTGTGATATCCTAATCAATGATAAGTGTTGCTGGCACCGAGCAACTTTTATTGTAGTAGGTAAGTTTATCTCGGCCATTGGGATGTATGTTTCACATCGAAACATTTATAGGGGTTTTATGTTGAATCCCCCCTCCTTCTAGCGCTAAATGATGGATCTTAAAATCCAATCATAAATAGGGTACATTATTTACAATAACATGTATAAGAAGAAATCTAAGGAAAACATATATATTGGTGGTTATGTATGAAAGATGTGTATTTGATTGATAATGTGCGAAGAATACAAGTAAGGAATACAGAGGGTATCTAAGAACAAGAGAGTACAAAAGTATTGAGACTATAAGTTTGTCATTAGAGGAATCGAATCCCCTTCTTTTTCCTCTTGATTCCTTCTTTATAGGTGTTGGTGAGATGGATCGTAACGCTGGCACATTATCCGGCGAGTATTGAGTGTTTTTATGATTTTCTTTAATGCTTTGACTCATGTTGCGGTCTGGTTTGATTATGCTCGCTTTGAATGGGCCCTTAACGTTTGTGAACCTACTATCTTTTTTTGGGTTTTAGTGGCATCGGGCCGGATCTTTGTACTGGATCTGTAGTGGGGGTAAATCCATCTCCAACAAAATAAAAATAGAAAAAGGAGCAAAATAAAAGACTTTTCTTCCCTCAGTTTCGCTTAACGTAAATGAGGTGTTTCGTTGTTCGTCTTCCACAAGTGGCATGCAGTTTCAGAGTATCTCCAATATATTACTCCATTTTTATTCTAAAATGGTGTAACTCCAAAATGGAGTTGGATTTTACTCCAATATATTACTCAATGATTCCTTTTTATTTAGTTAGTAATTATTAGTAATACCTTCAACATATAAAAATTTAACAATTAACCTAACTGTTTTATGTTTACAACTTCCATAAGAAAATATATATATATATATATATATATATATATATATATATATATATATATATAAAGTAGACTTTCATCTTTTCTTATGACATGTGAAAGGTGGATTTGTTGACATATGTCCTCTGTTTTCCCCTTTTTACATTTTAGATCATTTTTCTTTTAGATTACTACAATTTGGTTCACCACTTTCTAATTATGCACTATCTAATCCTTCTCACACTAACCATCATCTATTGAAGTTTGATAATCTATTTTATTGGTTACAAAAATACAAAATAAATAAAGAAATAGGTAAATTAATATAACTAGATTTTAAATATTTAATTTATTGACAACTGAAAATAACATAAACTTTGACTATGTTATTATTTTTTAAATATTTTTTTATTATTTTATTTAAAAATTATACATTTATTTTAATATTAACCAAACTAAGAAAAATAAAATAGAGCACAACACATAATCAAAACATAAAATCTCTATAATCATAGAGAGAAAAGCAAAATGCTAAAGTCACACTAACTCAATAAAGGTTTAGAGCTGAAACGAGATGAGGAACAAAGACTAAGTTACCTCACTTTATCATAGAATGTCTTGGCCATAACAAGCAGATGTCAGAAAATGGTAGAAAGGTAAACTCTAAGACAAAGCATCTCACAAACACAAAGGAACGTGATCAAGGACCAACGCAAAGAACCAAGAAAGCGTGTTAGAGCAAGAATAATCAAAAGAAGGCACAGTCGACACGAAGCAAGAATACACATACCTAACACACCATAAGCACAACTACTAGTTATGAGGTAAGAAACACCTCACAAACTAAACACGCACACACAAGATGCCCATGCCAGTGAAGAACCACAAAACTCTAAATAGAAGAGACCAAAGTTCCAAGAAACTAACTCCGCACACTTATACTAAGGGAAGCAGGGGAAGAAAAGATACAACCCGAAGGAGGGAGAATGGAAGCTAACCACCAAGAAACCAGAGTCCAAGCTTGAGACCAGAAACAACATTCCAAATCGATAGAGCATACACGGAAGAAAACACTATCTAAACCTGGAGTGGAAAACATGGAGAAATAGAGAGCCACTACAGACGCGAGCAGTGATGAAAGATGCAACGAGATGATAGAACGTAGAGGGAAGCATAGACGAAAGAAATCAGCAAACCGTGGAGCCGTCCTTAATCAAATAATGTATTTCTTAATGAACAATGAGATTCTTTATCTTTGATATTTCTAAACTGAACAAGAAAATTATGAAATCAGAAATTTTCATCTTCTATAATTTTAATATCGACAAGTAAGATTCTCTTCCTACTTTAATTAGTGCAATTTTCATCATATGAAGTTTTCCTAATTTAAAAACAAAATTATGCATTAAAAGAACATAAAAACAAAGTTTTGTTTTGTAAATGAATTTCGTACAGATTCCAAATGTTTATGCATATATCAAATTTAAACTCATCTATTTTGTTTGAACAATACTTCACCGATCTTGGTAGTTCCGAAAGCAATTACCGAACTATTAAATCACTTATTTATATTATATTTATTTTTTATTTTTATGTTTAGTTATGATTTTTATTTGATTATGCATCTTTTACTTAAAATTATTAAAGAATCTTGTGAGGAGTATAATATTTCTTTTTCTGTTATTGTATCATTTTAAATATTATTTAAGTATAAAAAAATCAAAATTACAAAGATCGTTTCATAAATAAAATAATTTAAACGCCAAAATAGAGTAATGGATAGAGTTACTTCATAAATATAGTAATTCTAACTATTACTTCATTTTAAAATTGAATATATAGTGGAATTGGAGAAGATTTTGCGTTTAAATTGAATTTAAAATAAAAAATAAAATAGGGTTGGAAATACCCTCGTCCCTTCTAAGCTTCTAATAATTATAGACAAGTAGATCAGAGTGGGCTCGACAAGTCAAGCAACCAAGTTGGAAATTTTTAAAGGAGTTAGAGCAGTCATAAATATCTTTCAGAAATAAAGCTGTCAAATGTATGGTCCATAATGAACAATGATCAAAAACGTTTATGTCCACTAAAAATTATGTTCAAATAGATATGTCCGTAGACAATCTACTTAAATATAATTTGAATTTAATCTAACTATTTCATAGATTTTAATCTATTGAGTTTCTGTTTTTGTTAAATAATATTTTATTAATTAATAAATTTAAATAACACATTACTTTGTTTTTTGGTTAAGACTTTAAAATTTTATTTTCCGCTTAAATCATAAAATTATATCTATCCGCAAAAACTTTGAAATGATATTTATACCGTTTCTTTTTATATGATGTTTTGAATCTATTTTTTGTTTCAGTTATTTTGAAAATGTTTATACGAAACTATTAAAATTATTGATTAAAATATTAAAAACAAGTTAGTATATGTTTATAGTTTTTAAAATTTACACACTTTACAATAAAGTGAAACAGTATTAATTACCTATATTACTTCTTTTATTGACAGCCAATTTATATTTTTTGAGACTTATTTTCATAACTTCCCAACTATCAAGTTTGTGATCATGTGATCAGAGCATTTAAAAAAAAGGATCTAAAAGAAAAAAAAAGATTAGAAAATGAATTTTGAAGTTCTTAACTTCATTTGTACAAACAGAATTGCCCCCAAATTAATAAAAAAATTGAAATGAATTCACAAAATTAACGTGTGACTGCTCCTCTTCTTTATTCTCAATATCAATGATTAATTGATGTTTGGTTACTTTTATTTGTAGTTGAGTGTTTTCAGTAAAAATAAAAAATTTCTTAATTTGTGTGGTTATACTAAAAGATTATACTTAAAAATAGAGGGGGAGTATTACCAAAATTCGTTAAATTATATTCTTCCACCAAATGATGTAGCAAAATATTTTATTGCCCATATTTCTCAAATGGCATGAGTGACATCCAAAGTTCAACACTTCCAGTCAACGTCGTTTCTACTTCCAAACAATATGGATAAGTAGATCTGAGTGGACTCAACAAGTCAAGCACCCAACTTGAATATTTCCAATGGAATTAAGATAGGTCCGAATGGCGTCAACCAGTCAAGCAGCCAGCTTGGAAATCGATAATTATATTCTTCCACCAAATGATGTAGCAAAATATTTTATTGCCCATATTTCTCAAATGGCATGAGTGACATCCAAAGTTCAACACTTCCTGTCAACGTTGTTTCTACTTCCAAACAATATAGACAAGTAGGTCTGAGTGGACTCAACAAGTCAAGCACCCAAGCAGGTCCGAATGGCGTCACCAGTCAGTCAAGCATCCAGCTTGGAAATTTTTTAAGGAAAAATATTGTTTTGAAATAGTGAAATTCAACTTTGGGATCTCACCATTCAATCAAAATTTGTAAGTTTAAAATTTTTGTTAAAGCAAAAAATCCTTCAAAATCTGAAGGTTTGAAAACTTATCCGAGATGCTCTTAATTAACCTTCCTCAGACAGACTATTGATCTGTTTGACAGCAATTGACTAGTTCAAATAGCGACATGTCCGTAGACTCATAAATTTTAGGTTAGTGAGTATTTGTTTTATAAATAATATTTTATTAGTTAATAAATTTAAATAATATGATACTGTGTTTTCAAAAGTAGAGTAAATATTTGTTGCCAAAATATAATTTTACATATTTTCAACAAACAGCTTCATGTTTTACCCCACAAAACTGTAGATACTAGTGTAATAAAATCGTAAAATTATATTTTCGGCCAAAATTTAAAATTATGCTTTCGCTGAAAATGAAAATTTCCATTTCTGACAAACCCGTAAAATTATATTCGTCCGCAAAAATCAAGAAAAACTGTAATTATATTTTCTTTCAAACATAATTATATTTTCCACCAAGTTTGTAAAGTTACGTTTAACTGCCAAAACAATATTATGATGTTTCTACAAAAACTTAAAATTCTATTTCCTCACCAAGAATATGAAAATTATATTTTCTGCCAAAATCTTAAATTAAAATTTTCCGCTAAAACGTAAAATTATGTTTTTCTCAAAATCATAAATTATGTTTCCGCAAAGTTAAAAAAATTGGTTTCCAAAAAAAATTGTTTTATGCCAAAGTTAGGAAATTCTGTTTTCTGTCCAAACTGAAAAATATGTTTTTTGCCAAAGCAGTAAAATGGTGTTTTTCTCTATCAAAGTCGTAAAATTTGTTTTTTCATCAAAACCGTAGAATTATGTTTTTGATTAGAAATTGTTCTAAACAAAAAGTATACATTACCCGTCAAAACTGAAAAATATTTTTTCCACCAAAATTGTATGTTATATTTTTAGGTCAAAATAGTAAAATTATATTTTCCCACTATAAAATAAATGGGTCTTTTGCTGAAACCATAAAGTAGTGGTTTCCGCTAAAACAAAAAGCTTCAGTTTCCATCGATTTTTTTTTTCATCAAAATTCCATACTTCATTTTATTGTCAAAATCAACAAATCAAGGCATTGATTGTTGGGAGATTTGCCAAAAGATCCAAAGTTTTATTCTAAGTGCAAATGTATACCCCATGTCCAGTCAAACACAAAATCCCCCTATATATATTAATATTAATAGGAGAACATTTGAAAAGATGTAACCTCAATTTTGTAATAATTAAAAAAGACTTAATGCTTATGTGTCAATCAATTAGGTAGTTAATTGAAAAAGGTCCAATTCAATTAATATGTCTAGCTAGATACATTAAAGCATTAACTATATAATATAATTCTTTACATAAAAGCTACAGAATTACCTAATATGATTACATATTTATGATAATTAATGATTATAGATAATAAAGATTTGATAACAATTTGTATATCATTTTTCACTTTTGTTTAATTTTATATTATTAAAAGAAATTAAATAATCATATTAACCATATATTAAAAAATCAAATTTTTTCTTACACATATTCTGAATTTTTAAAACAGCTATAAATTACTTTGAAAATTTTGTGATCAGTGTCTTAATTTTTTATTATAACAAGATACAAATGATTATAAAATCGTATTAATATGAATTTTTATGTAATAGACATTCACATTAAATAATATATATCAATTTTAATACCATTTATATGTACCATTTACAAATACATAAATATATTAATTTTGGAATTTGCATTGAAAAAGTATTGAGACCTTAATATTTAATTTTGAAATTTTCATCGAAAAAATATCACATCAAAAATTATGAGATCAATGGTTTAAATTTTTTGTTACATAGAATATTCAAATGTTAATAAAATCATATGAGTAGGAAGTGTCAATAATTAATATTTATATTCAAATATACTATATATTTATGTTAACATCATTGAAATTTAATTATAAACCATATAAAATCAACAAAACGATTTTTTGGATCTATTTACCATTAAAATATTGTAAATAAGCAAGATATATTGTTTTGATTTATGTGATTACTCTAATCTCCTATATATTAGTTGAGAAATAATTGATTACTCTAGCAAGTGTAAGATTTTATTAATTAATATTTTTCAAAAATATTATAAGAGATCGATACAACAAAGATTTATTTATAAGCTATTGAAATCACCTAACGAGACAAGGAGTGCGTACCAAATTTGTTTTCCTAACCTAACCCCCTTTCTATTTCACAACACCAAAATGGAATATTTAGAAGTGTCGATTGACAATCTGAATGATAATTTTTTTTTTAAAAGTTCAGTCCATTGTTTTCTTCGAATTGACATAGAATAGCTTTTAGTGATTAACTAAATGCGTCACGTGCATAGTAAAATGTGTTTTAGTTTAAAAATTGTTGCATACCCAAAATCAATATGAACAGTCATCATTTTCGTTTAAATTTTTGTTACAATAAAAATATAGGGTTGGACAAAAAATCTAAATCTAAAAAACGATCCAAGTTTGATCCAAAAAATATTAATGAACTTTAACCAAAACTGGTTAGATATCCGAATGAGTTCAAAATTTAGGTATCTAAAGAACCGGAACTGAACCCGATCCGAACAGAAATATTTCGGTATTCGAATAAATTTGAACCAGATTTATAAACTTAAATATATTAATTACTTTTAAATTTAATATCTAAAAGAATATACACAAAATATAAGATGTTTTTAAGTTGTCTAAATTACTTGGAAATATATACAAATAGTTATAAGTACATGTTTAAAATAACTAATTGCTACTTAAAATACCAAAATACTTAAAATATCTTTTGATTTTCTATCTAAAAATTTAAGCTAAACCAATTTTTATGTTAAGTTTAAGTATTTTGGTGTACATTATTTAAATTTATATGATATTTTATTTTGATTTTTAGACTTTGAAAAATTTAAACATATATGAACTTTACTTTTTGAAACTTTTTTAAATAGGTTATCTGAACTCAAAACCGAACCAAATCCACGAAAATCTGAACCGAACCAAAACCACAATGATCCGGACCGAACCAAATCAAATGGTGCTCAAATGTGTACCTCTAATCAAATGTAAAGAATGTTATTGATGTCAAAATATTTACTCCGCGCAAAGCGCGGATTATCATCTAGTTAATATTAAAGGTAGTGAAATTACCACAACTTCTTATGACTAGGCCTAGTTATAGCCTTGAAAAGTCTGTTCGGGACAAGCAAGTCTTCTCAGAAAATTTTTCGAAGGCATTGACTCGAGAAGACTTATTTAAGAAATCCACTTATGTATTTAATCTTATAATTATTTTTTTTAAAAAATTGACACGACTATTTTCATGAAACATTTTTGAATCTTTTATACGATCAATCAGACAGATGGGATAGCACTTAGTTTAAGAAGTTTTTGGTGAAAATGTATTTTAGAAAACCTAGTAGAAACTACTAGAAACCATTGATATTTCGTGTTTTCAAACATCATTCAACCTAATGTGCATATTATCAAAATCAAATCTATGTTGATGTAACACTTTAATATCGAAACCACATAAACCAAAGGTTTCACAACAAATATGTTAGAACATAGTAAAGCTAAGACAAAAAGGATGAGAGGTTTTGTTTTCCTAAAGTTAAGCAGAAATGGAAATATGCGGAAAAGTTCAATGTAAAAGAAGCATTGAGCATCATGGAATTCGCAAAAGTTCAAATAAACATATATAGATGAATCGAACTAGAAATCATTAAGATTTTTTTTAATTTAAAGTACGATAATAGAATTAACATATTTCCGTAGCACACTCCCTATATTATTGAAACATCAAATACTATTTTCCGTAGAATTATCATATTCCAAACATGTTAGCTTTGTGTTTGACATAATCATAAACCGCAGTAACATCAATTTCAATTGGTCCATGGCACTTGTTATTTAAAATTCAACATGTCATAATAGTAGTGTTTAGGTCAACTCCAGCCAGCTACCAAAAACTAAATTTGATATAATTTTATTTCAAATGATACACCAAAATAACTCAATCCCACTAAATTTGGTGTTCTGTGAATTTTGTTATCAAATCAAATATTTAAAAATTAAAATATTTATTTAATAATATATCTGAATATATATTATTAGTTAGCTTAAATCTGTAACTATAACAGAATATCATGTTATTTTGTATTTTTCGTTTTTGTTTCAGAAAACCTAACAACTAAAAATTTTACTTTTTAACTAATAATATCAACATATGAATATTATTATTTTATTAGAACTTAAAATTAAAATAATATATATTTAAATGAAATAAAAAAATAAAACACGATACCAAACACACAGATTTGGATTTGCCCTTATAAACAAAACATATCAGAATAGTACGCATCTGTTTTGAATGTGTCAAATCAATTAGTAAATGGAAAACCTTTTTAGAAATTATTTTCAAAAAGTTGTAGAGAAAAAAAAATATATATCATACTGTATTTGGCATCACCTTCAAATTTCAATTTTTGATATCCACGAAATACTTTTGAAGTTTTGGTGTCCATATAAGATATATCCGTTCTATTTTAACAATTAACACATACTTTCATCATTGAAAATCTAACTGTACACGTTCTCCCAGCCCTACCATGGAATAAACAAATATAAAAAATTTCTAAAGTCGATTATTATTTAGTTCTTGACAATAGTTAACTAAGAAGTACAAGAAAATAAAAACAAAACATTTGCTATCTTACATATAAAAAAAATATGGAGAAATTCCCTGCTTTGATGATTTGCTATCTTCTTTTTCATCAGACCCTGGAAGTTGTTGACGGCGCCAAGTGTTACGGAAGCCTAGCCGGCAACAGCAGCTATGCTCAGAATCGCCAAAGTCTCTTCTCTACGCTTACTAATAAAGTCGTCACTAACGGCGGATTCTACAACGCTTCACTCGGCCAGTATCCCAACAGAGTTTACGTTCTTGGCTTCTGTGAAAAATACTACGAGCAAAAAGCTTGTTTGAGTTGTCTCGAAAGCTTGACTCTTGATACACAAACTAGATGTGGAGACAGCATGAGCTCATTCGTTTGGACCAGTGATGATGAAGACCGTTTTTGGTGTCTTATACGTTCCTCGAACCAATCTTTTGGGAACTTCGAGCTTGTACCTCCTTCAATAAAGCCAAATCCAGATCATATTGGGCCAGCTATAGAAATGACCTTTTTCATGCAACAGTGGGAATACACGGTTAATAAGACCCTCGAAGCTGCAACAAAAGCTGATACTTCCTCGGTACATAAGTATTATAGTATCGTAAAAGCCGAGTTCACAGAGTATCCGCATGTTTACATGATGATGCAATGCACACCTGACATAACTTCCCAAGATTGCAAACACTGTTTGGGAGATTGTGTGGAATACTTCAGAGAGCAGTTTCGGGGAAGAACAGGGGGCATGGCTAGTTTTCCGAGCTGTTTATTCAGGTGGGATCTATTGTCTTTCCATAGTGCTTTTGGTAATGTTACAAGAGTTCCCGCACTTGATCGACCTCAGGATCAGGAAAAGAGGAGCTCTATACCAGAAAAGAAAGGTCAAACAAAATGAGTTGCAGCATTGCTAAAATTTTGTAAGTATAATAAATAGGTTCTCACACTATTAGACTAACAAGGATTTAAATTTTTCAGGACGATGCGTGCATTGGGAAATTATCGGTGTGACCTTTGTGGTTCTTACTTTCACTAATCTTTTGATATTTATTGGTTTCTACAAAGTCAATGCTCGGAGGAGAAAATTAAGCAACGGAATAAATGGTAAATGCGCCTTGTTGTTGCTTCTGTCTATGCATTTGCGTTCAAGTACCTGATCGAGTCTATGTCGGGTTTGGTTTTTCCGATTTTAGCCATACATGTTTCAGATATGCTTGATTTCGGTTTGAATATTACTATTTTTAGTTATCATATCAAAATAAATATAGATTTGGGTATTTAAAGTATTTATTTAAGTCTAAGTATTTATTTTTAGATAGTATATCAAATATACATTGAATGAATTGAGTACTTGAAATACTTATTTAGGGCAAATACTTATTTTGAATACAAATATGATCTCATATAAGTGTTTTTTTTTTTGAACTTTTGGCGTTTTCAAGTTATCCATTCAAGTTTGTTTAATAACAATTTGGGTTCGGATATATTTTGTTCCGCTCTACAAGTTCCATTCAAATAATTTTACATCTATGAACAAGTACAGATTTGGGGTTTTTAGGTTCAGGTTTGGTTTGAGTTTGGTTCAGATATTGGGTTCGTTTTTTTATTCATGGATGCCCACTTCAGTCAGACTTTTTGATGACTAATTCTTTCGTTTATGTGGTTGTGCAGAATATGCTGATTCAGATGGTCAATTTATGTTACCGTATGATCTTGGTATGATCATATCGGCAACAGCTGACTTTTCCTCTGAAAATAAGCTTGGCCAAGGTGGATTCGGTACTGTATATAAGGTAGTATTTCCTAATATATTATTGAGATTTTTGTCCTGGAAAAGTAACAAATCTTGAGAACCGGTTTCAGGGGATACTACTTAACGGGAAAGAGATAGCGGTGAAGAGATTAACCAGAGGTTCAGAAGGAGGTGTGGAGTTTAGGAATGAGGTTTCACTCTTGATAAGACTCCAGCATAAGAATCTGGTTAAGCTTCTTGGCTTCTGTAATGAAAGAGATGAAGAGATTCTTGTCTACGAGTTTGTCCCCAACTCAAGTCTTGACCGCTTTATCTTCGGTGAGACTTCGAAAGAAAGCTGCAGTTTCTGTAGATTTTAGAAACTCTTAGCAATAAAAAGGTTGCTTCCTAATCTACAGATGAAGAGAAGCGTTCGCTACTTACATGGGAAGTGCGGTTCAAAATTATAGAAGGCATTGCTCGAGGTCTTGTTTATCTACATGAAGATTCTCAGCTGAAGATTATTCACCGAGACTTGAAGGCAAGCAACATCCTTTTAGATGCAGAGATGAACCCTAAAGTTGCAGATTTTGGGACAGCGAGACTGTTTGACACCGATGAGACTCAAGCTGAAACAAAACGAATAGCTGGAACGCGGTAAAGCATATTAATCAACTTTGAAGACACATAAATATGCTTCCCATCAGCTAAGTTATTATAGTTGCATATATGCAGTGGATATATGGCTCCAGAGTACCTGAATCATGGGCAAATCTCAGCTAAATCTGATGTATATAGCTTCGGTGTTGTGCTTCTAGAGATGATCAGTGGTCGAAGAAATAATAGCTTTGTAGGAGAAGGAATTGCAGCTTTTGTAAGTGTCTTCGCATATCAGTCTCTTCTTGGTACCTTCCTCTGGTATCCTAAAGTAAGATTTTTTTTTTTTTTTTTCTTTTGGTTCAGGCATGGAAGAGATGGGTTGAAGGAAGGCCTGATATCATAATTGATCCTTTATTGGTACAGAAGCCGAGTAACGAGATCATTAAGTTGATCCAAATTGGTTTATTGTGTGCTCAACAGAATGCAACAAAGAGGCCAACCATGAGCACTGTAGTAGTTTGGCTTGCCAGTGAGGCCATCACTATTCCTTCACCTAAGGCTCCTGCTTTCACAGTGAGTCATTCCCAATCTGAAGATGGTACGACGTCAATGAGCAATGTCTTGACGGAGTTGAGTTGTCGTTGAGTTACAAATTGTTAATCTCCATGTTATTTTTAAGGTAGTACAAAATGTTCTAATTGTACCGAATGAGAGTAGCAAAAAGTATGAATAGATACCATCCTGAGTTTTAGACTTTGTTTTGCCGCAAAGTCTGGTAACAATGCAATGGTAGATCATGGTCGTTCGGCATCGTCTATGTGAAATCGTTTTAAGTATCAGTAGGTGCTAACACGAGGCTCTCTTTTTTGTCTTATATATAGTTGTATTTAGTGTAAGTTTTTGTATAATATAAGTTTACTTTAAAAAAAGTTGTGTTTATTATTGAGCTACATAGGCAGAAAATTTCAGAGTACAACAAAAAATCAAAGCATAAATCTATACCAGCAGTAGATATGTCATCAATAAATATGGATATACAGTACCAAAAAAGCAATCCGAATCAAAAGAAAAACAAAAGAAATATACTCACAACGGAGACAATAGTCCCATGATGGTGTGCATTCTAATATAAGGGTAGAAGAGAGGCTAGTGTTTCTGCAAAATCAAGGATTGGAATTGTTACACCGTCTCTGCAATGGAAACTCGTCAAGAGAGAATTAGACAATTTCTGAACTGATGTCTTCTTGTTTGTTGCTAAACCATGAACTGGAACCCTCGAAGCTGATTGGCTCTTCTTTTATCCACATTAGCTACTTAAAAAGAACTCAGCTTTTGGAAGTTCGTCTCAGAGAGATCAATCCCACCGGTTCATTACAACAAAGAAGATTAAATCCAATAAACACCAAAGATCTCGCTCTACAAGATCAAAAAATAATTGATAATGTTGTTCCACAAGAAAACAGGCAACTCCCAAAAACCACTACACCACACAAACCAAGGAAATTTGAACCGTATCAATTTCTCTGGTTATAATGAAAAGATTTGATTATAAATGTAAAGATACGTTTATAATGAAAAGTCTATTTATCTATCTATACTATTATTTACGAAGTGATTTCGCTTATATGTCAGCTTCTCCTTGATTGTAGTTATTTTGCTTATTTGTCAATATTTTCAACAATTTTTTAATTGGTAGTTTTACTTATTATTTATATTTTTAATTGTTTCTATTATTTACGAAGTGATTTCGCTTATGTGGCAGCTTCTCCTTAATTGTAGTTATTTTGCTTATTTGTCAATATTTTCAACAATATTTTTAATTGGTAGTTTTACTTATTATTTATATTTTTAATTGTTTTTTGTTTTTAGCTGGTGATTTAACTTATCTGTTATATTTTTAAAGTTATCTGTTATATTGCTTCTCACTACAACAAATGTTTACTATAACTACTGCATATATCGTGGTTAAATCGTAGTTAAACCACCATTACGACGACTTAACTACTTAATTACTTAATCGTAGTTACTAGCTCGTCAGAATGGAAAAATCGACGAAAATCGAAGGAAAAGTACGACGAATGACAATCGAGATCAAATTGACGTAATAAGCAAATCGCCGTAACGTGGAAGTAATAGACAAATCGAAGTAAAATAGAAGTAAAATATATCGAAGTAATGCAGCCGTAAAGTAGTCGTTAATATCGAGGTAAGATAGAAGCTATATTTACAACGAATTACCCTCGAATGTCGAAGTACATTGGTAGTAAATTATACGACTACATTACATCTATTTTTACTACTAATTTACATTAATTTCTTCGAACATTTTACTACGAAGTTAACCTCGATTTCTTTTAGAATATTTACTACTTAATTAACCCGATTTGTAAAAGTTTTATATTTAAAATTGTTTTTTGTTCAATAATAAAAATGAAATATATAATTATTTTAAAATAATTTAATAACCAGAAATATAAACAAAATAATAATAATAATATATTAAAATATTTTAAAATTCAAAATAAAAATTACAAAAAACCTAAAGATTAAGGTCTTCCGGCTCGAACTACGGTTCTCGGTCCGTCGCTCTAGATCCGCCTGCTCCTCAGCGGTGCATTGTGTGACTATGGTAGGACGGACTTGACTCCACATCTGCCCATACCTCGGTCTGACTTCGAATCATATCGAACATTGACGCCATGCCCATCATCGAGTCCGGTTCTCTCATGGCGAATTAGAAGCTGCCAAAGCTGCCGGAGCTGAGCATTCTCTTTGTCTCTTCCCGAAGCATAACCTGCTCGCCTCGAACATCGTTAACCGAGCCAATTCGACGGCTCGTCCCCTTTTCTTTGGGGCAACCTGTAATAAATTAATTAATTTTATTAGTAAAAATATATTTAAAAATAATTATTTAATTAAATTATACTATAAATATATATATATATATATATATATATATATATATATATATATATATATATATATATATATTAAAATATATATTACCTGTTCAATATTTTGTCCTGTTTCTACCGCTGACAACCGAACAGTGGCAAATCCGATTTTCTTGGGACAGCTGAGTCTCGACCTCTTGGATTCGAGACCAACGCCGTTGTTGATCTTTTCAGCCCGAGCATCCACAAACGCCCCATCTTTATGGGTGTGAGTTTTTGTAAAGCTTGGACAAAGATGGAGGTTCTCCATCTTCGTACCAGAAAAATTTAGAAATTTAATATAATTAATTTTATTCAAAAAATTTATTAATAATAAAAAAATTACCATCGTAAAGGCAACTCCAGCGGTGGAATCTGCCCGAAGTATGAGGCAACAAGAATTTCCTTCGCATCCGGTGTTTGTCGGCTGCCGAAAGCGCTTGTTGGTCATAATGCTCCGAGGCAACATCCAATAAGCCTTAAGGCCTGTCCATATCGCCTCGCTGATGAATATGGGTTTCAGAGCATCACCCTCAACCTCCACTTATCCTTCCAGTCGCCAACGGTGTTTTAAGGCATCCATCGCCTTCTCGTGAACGCCTTCTTCACTTTCTCGCTGACGGCAATAGACCAATTTCATTTTGCTGGAAAAATATTAATTAATAAATATAATAAATAATTATTATAGAAAATAAAATATAAATTATAAATTAAAATATGAAAACTAACCGCAAAACACTTGAACCAAGTTCTCCGAATGTGATCTGGCGTAAGACTTCAGTTCAGATGCGGTTCACTAAAATATGACTTGATGGTATCTGAAACAGACCGTCCAAGACCGTTGTCCGTACCAAATCTGCAAAAGACAAATAATGTAATTAGATATATATATATATATATACATATATAATTTATAACTTATGGAAATAATAATATATTAAACTTAATTACCAAGATGTGTTTGGTGGACGATCGGGATCGATGACGGGTAAACCTTCGCGGCCCGCATCCAAGCAAATCCTCAACGGTAAATCTAGCGTCACGGTGCATCCGGGGCACCATCAAATCAGGATGGACATATCCCGGAGCACCCTGAGGTGGTGGAGCAGCAGCCTGAGGCGGTGGAGCAGCAGTCGGAGGAGGTGGAGCAGCAGCCGGAGGAGGTGGAGCAGCAGCCGGAGGTGGCTGACCATGCGGTGGAGGGACATACGGTGCAGGAGGCACCCATGGTGGAAGAGGAGCAGACGCAGCTGGTGATCGCTCGAGATTGGCTCGTGAACTGTTTCCAACCGGGTTGCAGCATCGCAGGTAGAAGCGAATGATCACCGTCCATCGAGAAATGTACTCTCATAGCTGGGTCTCCTAAGTCGCTTTCACCATGAGTAGTAGACATGTGTACTCAATCAACCTGTTCAAAAAAAATCAATTATTAAATAAAACAAAAAAAAATATATATATAAAATATGCATCTAAAATAAATATAATACGTTTAATTACCTAAATATAATTTTATCTATTCCTAAACTAACCCTAAACTAACCACCTAATCTAATTCCATCCCTAAGCTAAACCACCTAAACTAAAAAAAAAAAAAAAATCGTACCTAGAGAGAAGGCAGGGAGAGGTTAGAGAGAAGGCAGAGAGTTTAGCAACCGCATGAGGTCGATTGTGGCTTCTATATATAGGGATTTTGTGATCGTCGTAATGTAGTAGGGCCATTACGACTATTTTGACTCGACCCGCGTTTTGGATCGTCGTAATTTAGTAGGCCCATTATGACTAGGTTGACTCGACCCGCGTTTTGGATCGTCGTAATTTAGTAGGCCCATTACGACTAGATTGACTCGACCCGCGTTTAAAATCGTCGTAATTGAGTAGGCATATTACGTCTATTTTGACTCGACCCTTGTTTTGATCGTAGTAACTTAGAATTAAATGTTATTTTTGAAAAAAAAAATCTAAAGGAGTACACACTGTAACCAGAACAATTGTTATCGACCCGACATAAAATTTTCGCTTCATGAATTGAGGAAAAGCTATGTAGGGTTGATAAGAACTGCTCTAGTAACCGCACTCCCCGTGATAGTTTTTCTGAAAGCAATGTTTTTAGGTTTTGATGTATACGGTCACAAGAACAATCCTTATCAATCCGTATAGCCTTTGCTTGGCTCCTCAAACCAAAGAAAGCTATACCGAGTTGATAAGAACAGTTTTTATGACCAATTTGTAATCTTTATTTATCTTAAGAGATTTGTTTTTGGTGTGATATTATGGTGGGGATTTGGTGTGTATATATATATATGTAGATCGTCGTAAAGTAGAAGTAAAATAACTACTATACAGGATCGACCCTGGTTTTTGTAAATCGTAGTAATGTGGTTGTTAAATTACCACGATACAGGGTCGAATGGCCTTTACAACGAAGTTGACTCGACCCGCGTTTTAGGTATTACGACGATTTAGGATCGACGGCCAGTATTTTGAGAATTCGTAGTAATATAGATGTTATGTTACAACGAATCAGGGTCGAAAGTAGTTTACAACAAAGTTGACTCGACCCGCGTTTGTTAATTACGACGATTTAGGGTCGACCCTTGTTTGTTACCCTAAACCCCAAACCCCAAACCCTAAACCCCAATAGTCTAAACCCCAAAACTTATATATCACACTTACAATTATAAACAACATCATCAAACGATATTTTTTATTAAATCAAAAGTCTAACTAGTACATGATTAAAACCATATATATGGCATAATGAAAGGCATAATGAGATTCACTCATCGTCTGAAGAACCATCACTTGATTCAATATCACTAGTATCATCGTCTTCTTGAAATTAATCTTCGTTGCCTCCGTCAATTATATCTTCTGAAGGATCTTCGTAAATCAAGTTTTGCGGATCAACTAGTAAGATTTCATCGACGGGTTGCTCAGGTACTTCAACAACATTAACAGCTTCTTCTTGAAAAGGCGGTTGATCATCACCGATTACTCGACCTTGAGGTGTAACTTTTATAGCTGCTAACCAAGAAGTTCCAGATTGTCTGATCCTTGGATATGGAATAAAACAGACTTGCTCCGCTTGAGATACCAATATGTAGGGTTCAAATTTGTTGTATCTCCGTGCTGCATTAATATCTACAACTCCAAACTTGTTATACCGAACACCTCTATTGATAGTAGGGTCGAACCAGTCACATTTGAACCGGGAAATTCGACTTCGATGATCTCTTTTAAGATCCCATAGAAATCTGTTTCACCTTTCACATATATTCCATAGTTCATCGTTGCTCATTGACTTCCATATTCGTAAGTGTGAAATGTGTAGCCTCATGTAAAATACATAGGGGCTGTGGTGACCTTAGAGACTGGACCTTGTATCAGTTCGTGAAACCACGTTGGATAGAATGGATCATCGTAATCAACCTGCATATATATAATTGAATTCATTAATATTTAAGTTATATTATAATAATTATATTAATCATGATTTATACCTGTGTTTTTAACCATTGGACAAAGTGTTGATCTTTCCTTTTGTTCGATCATTTGGCGATATTCCCTGTAAAGCTTCTTCAACCTGCTCAACAAACTCACCGATTTCCAAAAGATTATATTAAGTTAATATCGAACAAATAAAATAAAAAGTAAATAAATTATTTATTTACCTTTCAAATGATTGCATCTCCTCGCAATTAAGGAGTATATATGTATGGGCATTATGAGCGCCTTCTCAGATCACCACCAAACTTCTTTGAGTTTTCCAGCAAGACGCCCAATCTGACAGTAATACGCCAGAACACTGGTAAGACATATGTCGGCATAACACCTCCATCATCATATCTGCTTGGAGCCCTTTTCCGTGAACGGACTTGTGATCCAAAATAGTATGATGTGAAGTGGGAAGTTTCCTCAGACAAACTCTCCGCCACTATTGAACATTCCACCCTTGCAAGATTTTTGCTTTTCCTTTCAAATGTTTCATGGATCGCCATAAGGATACATCCATCCGCTATGAACTGGTCCACGAAGCAATGCCTCATACGGGAGGTGGATAAGTAAATGTTCCATGACGCCAAAATGACGGAGGAAATATTTTCTCCATATTGCACATTAAGATCGGATATTCTCATCAAGTTGTCGATGACATCTTCGTTAAGGTACGGTGCTAAGATCCCTAAAAAGCTCCAATCCCTGAAAATATAATTATATTCCACAAAGAATTATATAATTTGTAGGATTATTTAATATAACAATAAATTAAAAATTTAGTAATTTATGTTACCGCAAGTACTTCATGAACATTCTTTGGAAGCAACTCCATAAATGCAAATGGTAGTAGTCGTTGCATAAAACATGACATCATGACTTTTTATTCCTGAAAACTTTTGCTCTTTCTCAACACATCTTGATAGATTTGACACATACCCATCAGAGAACTTGACATCCGATGCCACCCACTGAACAACGCTGCCTTTGCTTCACGACAATCTGAAAATGGGAACCGCATTTTCCCATTGCTTTTAATATGCGTTCTTTCCTAGAACATAATGCAGGCAAGTCCAACCTTGAGTTCTTGTTATCTTTTGTCTTTTCAGGACGCTCAATAATGTATTGATGATGTTGTCGAAGAAGTTTTTCTCAATATGAATCACATCAAGATTGTGTCGCAAAAGTAGATCTTTCCAGATGGGAGTTCCCAAAATATACTCTTTTGTGCCAATTATGCCGTGGTCCCATAACCATCAGCCATATTTGCAGGAATATGCCAATTACCCCTCTCTTAACTGTTTCTTGTGCACCATAATAATCAATATCCTTCTCGATATCTTCTCCGGATAAATATGGTGGAGCGGTGTCTCGATAACCCTTTTGACCAAACAATGTCTTGTTCCTTCGGTACGGATGGATAATGGGAAGAAATCTCCGATGACAATCAAACCATGACGTCTTCCTACCATTCTTAAGCTGGAATGCGTCTGTGCTTCCCATACAATAAGGACAAGCTAGCCTCCCATGCGTTGTCCAACCTGATAACATCCCGTATGCAGGAAAGTCACCGATGGTCCACAAAAGAACTGCCGCGATAGTAAAATTTGTTCTCGCTGAACAATCATACGCCTGCACCCTCGCTGACCACAACTCCTTCAATTCTTCTATCAAAGGCTGTAAGAAAATATCGAGGGATCGCTTCGGATGCTTGGGCCCATGTATCAATATACTCATGAAAAGAAATTCTCTTTCCATACACATCTCTGGTGGAAGGTTGTATGGTGTTAGGATGACTGGCCAAAGTGAGTACTATCTTCCGGACATTCCAAATGGACTAAATCCATCTGTGCATAGTCCAAGATAAACATTGCGAGTGTTACTTGCAAAATCTTTGTGAACCGAATTCAAGTGTTTCCACGCTTTTGCATCTGACGGATGATTGATTTTGCCTTCCTTCTGAGTATGTTCGGCATGCCATCTCATTGCTGCTGCAGTCTTTTCAAATTGATATAATCTCTTCAGCCTATCTGTAATAGGTAAGTACCGCATCCGCTGGTACGGTACCCTTTTTCGTCCACGCCCTTGCGGTTTATATCGTCGTGGCTTCTTGCACAACTTACACTCCAACAACTCCGCATCTTTCCTCCAGTAGATCATACAGTTGTCTATACAAACATCAATCTGCTCAAGATAAGCCAAGATCGCTAACCAATTTCTCAATCTCATAATAAGATTCACGGACAAATTATCTCGAGGCAAATACTCTTTAAACAACTCAGCCCATGCATCCATACAAACTTGAGGCAAGTTATGATCAGTTTTGATATTCATCATCCTAGCTGCCGATGACAATTTAGAAAGACCTTCTCTACAACCTTCATAAATTGGTTGATTAGCTGCCTCTAACATTTGATGAACCTTTTTGCGTCCAAGTTTGGTTCCTCTACCTCTACATTGTCTACTTCTACAGCAACTGTTGTTTTTTCACGAAATGCATCGGTAATCATATCATGCATCCTATCATGATCTACGACATGATCCTCAAGGTAACTACTTTCAGGATGCAAATGACTCGGTTCTTCCCTATTACCACCAACTTCAAAGTGAGTACTACTACTAGCTTCATTCCTACTATCACCTTCTCCATGCTGAAACCATATGTAGTAATGCGGGGTAAATCCTCTATTTACTATATGTTTCCAAACTGTTTCACTACTAACAAATTTGGTGTTTTGGCATTTACGACAAGGACAAAACATTTTACCGTTTCTGCGTGAGAGGTGTGTTTCCACTTGGTACATGAATATCTCCGCCCCATTGAGAAATTCATCTGTCACAACTCCTGCAGAGTTTTTATGTGCGTACATCCAACTCCGAACTTCATAGATATTGCCGTTATGAGACATTTTTTGGAATTTATTTTTTCTGTTTTTTGTTTTTTTTGCATCTTTAGAAAGAAGGAGAAGAGAGCATATTTATAGGAAATTTTCAGGTTTGGTAGGTGGAGATTTTGCTACGAATATACTACATATGAAAAATTTACTACTACTTCACTATCTTTATTCACCAACCACACACAAAAACAATTAACACGTTGTCAACCACTTTCTTGTGGATAGCCGTAACATAATCCCTAAATAGATGGGAAATTGTGGATGTTAGATAGTTGTAATATAACTTTGTTTTTACTACGACCCGTAGTAAGCGTTGTATAATCGACGTAATAGGCCCCCCTTGTTACGTCAATTTTAGTTCGACGTAACTTTACTTCGCCATTACGACGATTTTCGGAATAGAAGTACAATCGAAGTAACATAGTCGTAACATTACGACGACAGTTTGGTAGTAGTTAATCTTAGTAGTTAACTCTATGTTTTGTTGTAGTGTCTCATAATTTTATGTTTAGTTATATTTTAATTGATAATATATTTATTTATAAATTTTTGTAAAATTATTAACCCCGCAAGTGCGGACAAAACATCTAGTTTGATTATAAATGTAAAGTATAATTTTTTGTTCATAGAGTTATAGTTTTGGGAATATAAAAGTTTTTCAAACGTAAATTTTGATTTTCATTTTGTATTGTTTTATCTTGTTTTCGGCTATAGGTTTTGTTCATCGATTTAGTTACGCATTGCTTCCTCTATATAAGATTAGTTCAGTTTAATGTAACTTTTTGTATAATGTAAGTTTATGGTATTGAACATGTAAACGGTCTATGATATAAAGAATATAGAGTATACTCCATGGTAAAGATTATTTTTTGAAAATACACGATCAAAAATCTAATTGACATCTAAAAAATATCTATCTATATATATTAAAGAGACTTGTGCTATGCTCTCACTAAGCCACATCATCAATTAGGGGTGGGCAAATTGTACCACCTGTTCTTCTGCTTTTATGACACGTAAAAGGCATTTGTGAATTGTGATTATAGATACCCAAGCCCAATGTCAAACCTTTTTAACTTTAAAGCTCACTAACAAATCTTCTCTTATTCGACAGCCTTCGTCTTCTCGATTTCTCAAATTTACCACGCCAGAGCTGTGTAACGCTTCTATTAAGTTTGATGAGGAGATTAAAATCCACCATTAAGACCTCCATCCATATCCCCCACTATCTCGAATTTATTTTTCATTTTACTACGCTCTTTATAAACCCCAAAATTTTGAAGCCTTGAAATAGGGATAACGAACGCTTCCAATCGCATTGCCTCACCAAAATCTTTCATATTTCTTCTTTACAAGCACAACCTGCAACAATGGTGACATCCTCTCTGATTTGAATTCTGTTTGTTGCCTTCAGTAGGTGATGATGTGTCTCCTTCGTCTATAAGAGGCTCGGTACTCCTAGCTAACCGCTTTCTTATGCATTAAATCGTCATCACCACATTCGAAGGTAACCGCTTGAAGGCGCCGTCCCTCTCTCTCTCTCTCTCTCTCTCTCTCTCTCTCTCTCTCTCTCTCTCTTTGTGGCTTGAGATTTGTAACGGAACTCCTTTTTCTGCTTGGAATAACGAATTACAGAATATTTGTGGTGCTAATTCTTTTAATATTTTCAATGGGCAGAGCAGTTTTGTGGCAAGAACTGGTGCTGACGAAAGGTACTTGGCAATGATTATTATTATATTTTGAGTCTTTGACCAGTAACACAACCAGGCACCAATAGACTAACAAATTTGGCTCTGTTGTTATAAACAATAATAGGTTCATATAGTGTATTTGGGTAAGAAGAACAGATAATCATGAGTTTGTCACGGAATCTCATTTATCAGATGTTGTCATCATTTCTTGGAATGTATGTGAGAATAGTTTCTCTTTTCCAAGTTTATATTAATGCCTCAACTGTTACTGTTTTTTGTTCCCATGATTATATTAAAGAGGATGCTCATGATTCAATGGTGTACAGTTACTTACATGGCTTCTCAGGTTCTGGAGCAAAGCTTACGAAGTCCCAAGCCAAGCAAATAGCAGGTACTTTGTCTCAAGTCTCATATTTACTTGGGTTTCCTGACAAATAAGGTTTTTATTTGCCTAAACTGCATAACAAACAATCTCCTCAACTCTCTTTAACTGATACCCACATCATATGCATGTCTTTTATTCATTAACACCACATCTAGCACCCATTTCTGTTTTGACAAGCATACATCAGCTGGAAATAATTGTTTTCAGAGGTACATATATTTTCCATAATTCATTCTGTAGTTGATAGGCTATACCAGACTTCTTAACATTTCATCAACTCGAATTACCACCGTATAATGCATTAGGTTGGAGTCTAATGCCGGCACTAACCCATGAGATGCTCCATTCAATCGTGGTTTTGAAAAGATATATTTGACATATGTTATATCACCTATGCATGTCAGGAATACCATTGCTCACTCGATTAATACCTTTGCAGCTTTCTGAAATTTTTTTAAAATGCTGACATATTTACAAAACATGAAATTGAGTTCCTTAGCAACAGGAAGGTGCCGAGTCTTCATACGGACAATGGGTGGTGTTACATCGCTTGCTCCAAGTGCTCCAAAAAACTACAAATGGAAGTATCGTCGTTTACATGCATCGAACGTGACAACTCCGATTTTGTCGGTGTGCTCAGGTTGACAAAAAAATGCATTCTCAATTTGTAATAACTCCTAATTACATTACACTCACATCGTCCATAACCATACAACTCTTTCTGATTTTTGCTATGTCATACATGTACCGTATTGAGCCAAAAGTATCTTCAGATGGGACTGGCAAAGCTCTGTTTGTCGCTTTTGATTGTGTAATGACTAGGCTAACACACATTGGAGCAACTGAAGCCGGTCATACTTTGGTAATACTATTTCTGCACACTTTACATTAACAAATCACTGTTGATCTAATCCTTATCTCAATAGAAAACATAGTGTTTGTCGTGTAGGTTGCAGATGTTGAGAACCCAAATTAAAGGAAAGCCAGCTCCACAGTTCATCGACATTGTGGGCACTACATGCACTTTCCAGCTAAGGTTGTCAGTTTATAATTTTACTCCCAATCATAAGACGTTTACCATCTTTCGTGTGGGAACCGAAATTCACACCGTCAATTTCTGATAAATAAGATTGCGGAGGAAAGCCAAGTAAACCCGACTTTCCTTGAAGATCCGGATTCTCTGCGTTGCCACACAAAATCGAGAAAGTTCAATAGATAAAAATAAGAGTTGAAATATTTACCCGAAGGCGTTTTATTAGATGAAAGCTACGAGTACAAGGATTTTCCGAAAGACAAAGAGAGTTGCGATTAAAGAAAAATATAGAGTCGCAGCAGCCAAACGCCCTAAGCCTTGTTCGCTTAGTCTAACCACCTAAGCCCTAATTCTTCTAAGCTAGCAGAATGCTCTAAGTCTAATTCTTGGATTTTGGGATGCTCTTCTCCTCTGCTCTTGCTCTCCTTATATACCCACTCCTAGTCGGTTTGCCTTAGGATGATGGGCCTCGCCTTTGGGCCCAAGCTTATCTCTTCGTGAAATGTTCCATTTTCGCCGGCTCGTAATCATCCCCGAAGTTTTCCGCTATCTTTCGATGACTTGATGTTTATCCGGCGTTTGGAAAATCGGATAAACCGCCATAGCCCGATTGGCCTGAATTCTGAAAAATCGTAAGTAAGTCCGTGGACTTGTCTTAAGTCGTTAAGCGTTTTATCGATTTCTGGAAGATGATCTTTCTGATAATAAACCAGATAGCTTAAAGGATCGATGTTCAAGTTAATCGATCTTTGTTTTATACGATATCTTCTACGAAATCCAACCCTCCAGCTTCCATCGTGAAACATTGAGGATGGTTCCAACCGAATCGAAGATGTTTATTCCGTAGCCTTGATTGTACCAAACTCACGAGGATTGACCAACAAGCCAAGATGGAATTGGACCGAGCACAATGGGACCGAGACCGGACGAGGGCCGTGGACCGGCGCCGATCGGTGCCGCCGGGCGCCAGCCGCCCAGGACGTGGAAAGCCGCTGGCGCTGTGCCGCCGCACAGCAGCCCCGCGATGCCGCCGGGCGCCAGGTCGCTGTGCCGCCGGGCGCCAGGTCGCTGTGCCGCCGGGCGCCAGTCGTTTGCCGTCCGTTTTCTGTTCGATCTTTTCCCCGCTAGTCGCTCGTGGGAAATCTTCGAAGTTTGAAGGATCTTTGGTCAGATTTCGAGATAACCGCTTTTGACCCCAACAGTTAGCCCCGGCTTCGTAAAATCGGAGACGATTTTATGGGCGAAGTGATTTGAATTTTTGAAAATCAAAATTTTCGACTAAGGATTTTTCCGCAGAAACCTGTGTCATCACCCCTTTTTCTTATTAATAGCCAGCCTTCCTTCTCATTCTTCACATCTTTTCAAATTCTCTTCTTCTCTCTCAAGAAAGAAAATGTCTTCATCCCAAGTTGAAAAGAGTGATTCGATGTTGAGATGGGCGAGGCCGCCAAGCTCCATCGGTTCCGCCAGTCAAGCTCCGCCGCTCAGCCGCTCAGAGGCTACCCGTCCCCGATTGATGGGTTTGATTCTTTCAAGGCTAAGCTATCCCGGCGAGTGCTGCGAAGGCTCAA
The DNA here is from genome assembly GCA_016771965.1 of Brassica carinata. NCBI lineage: Eukaryota > Viridiplantae > Streptophyta > Magnoliopsida > Brassicales > Brassicaceae > Brassica > Brassica carinata. The sequence continues at coordinate 44,785,439 of CM028687.1, read as the reverse complement.
AGCGGGCGAGGACCGAGACGCCTGATGTTCCTTCCGCTGCTCCAACTCCTTTGCCGCTCCTTCGGTTCCCAGCCCCGGTCCCATCCGATGCCCTCCGCCTACGTAAGGGTTATTGTTCCTGAACAGACTCTTGATGTTCAGATCCATCCATCGGTTCTTCGACCGCTACGATCGTGATCTCCTAAGAGAGGACGCGATAGAATCTGCACCTTTTCCCCGGCGAAGAGGGAACTCGCCTCGACTGCCAGCGGCTGGTGCCGCTACGCCTGCGTTGAAGGGCAAGGGCTGGCGCTGGCGTCCGGAGCTAAAAAGAAGCGGGTACGAAGAGCGAGGAAAGCTTAACTCGAGCCGCTGGCCATCGCTCCAAGGTTCAATTTTAATTTGTCCGCAATTCTTGCACCCTTTTTTACGATGATACTTACTCCTTCCTTTTGCGGCAGTTTGTGTCGCTGATTGACGGAATGCTTGGCGAAAAGGGTCGGAAGTCATTCGCCTATCGGCGAACCGGAGTTCGCAGAAGCGCTGAAGCGCATTAGGGCTGACCTGCCGAGACACCCATGCTGCCCGTGACGCCCCAGCTTGAGGTTCAGATCAGCGATCTTGAGCGACCTTGGGAATACGCGAAGTTCGCTACTCAAAGTGAAGAAAGAGAAGAGGAGTAAATCCTCTAAGTCCGCCGCCTTCGTGAGAAGGTTCAGCTCACGAGGAGATGAACGCCGTAGATCCTCGGAGGTTGCCAATGCCAGCGACTTCTTTGGTCGTCGACGAGGATGGCCATCCTGTTTGAGACCTTGATAGCCATCCGCAAGAGGGACTTGGCTTTAGCGGGGATCGAGGGAGTTTGAATGAGCTCGAAGTTGCTTCGAGGTAACGAGGCCCCGCTTTGGACTCGAGGAAGCCGATTATCGCCCCGTAAAGGAGAGTGGGCGCCATCGAGGGAGATTTCGATTCGATCCTCGCCGCCTGTAGTTGAATGCACCTAGCTCCGACCTCAAAACTCGAAGATCGAGCGACGGGAGAAGATTGTAGATTGGCGGACGAAGCGGGTAGTGGTGATGCGATCGAGGGAGGCGACGGCCAGGCTGTCCCCGCCGCGAGTGAGGATGAAGATGACGCCCCGAGCGTTTAGTTTATCAATCCCTTCGGGATTTTGCTTTTATGTGTTTCGCCGCTATGAGGCCATGATGTATTTATCGACTGGCCGCTGGTGGCTTCAATCCCCGCCTTTTGGGGTTTTGTTTGAATTTCGGCAGCCTCAATCTATGAAACGCTGATTATTTATGAACTTCAGTTTTTCAAGTATGAGAAAGAGGGTGTGAGTTGTCGCCTCATTCCTAGTTCCCCGATGATCACCGTATCTTTGTTCGCGATAAAGCGAGATTTTCCGCGGTTTACCGATTTACGCAAAAACTCGTGAAACGAATAGCTTAGTGAAGAGACAAATTTTGGATCTCGTGATACCATACTATGTCCGTGAGATGTCAAGATCCAAATATGGTCGGCTTAGGCAAGACCTAGGTTTACTCTCTGACCGAGGCTTTCATGATGACAAATCGGCTTTTGTTTTGTTCGCTTTGCGATTTTAACCCGACTCGCACCGCTTAAAATCCGCGAATTGTTGTCGGCTTATATGATTTGTTTCATGCGGAGTCGAGCTACTTCCTTCTGAAGAACTAGACCAAAATTTTGATTTCTTGTATAGCTATGTTTATCCTCGCCGGATGTAAGAGAGCCTACCCTCAAGGGCGGCTATTTGTCCGCTTAGACGCTAGAGTTCGCTTGTTGTGATCAGCAACAACGAAATGATACCGCTTTTGAGGTGTGTTTGTATGTTCGAGACGAAGATTTCGGCTCGCAATATTTCATGGAAAAATGTCCTTCAAGCCGCAATGACGCCTCGCAGGCTGAAGGTTGATCTTTCCTTATGCCGCATCTCGTGGTTGAAACGCCATGGGCTTTGGGATGTCTTTTGCGAATGTTCGCAGCCGTAAAACCGTTGTTTCGCTGGACGCTGACCAAGGGGTCGCGTAAGTTTGATCCAGGAGAAGCGCCTACATTCACAAAGGCTTCGTGAAGTGTTGGCTATCCGGGATTTGTTTTGGATGTGATAATCGCTAGTGGATAGTAGATCCGTTGTTGTGGCCGCTTCGCTGATTTTGAAAAAGTCGTGAAAAAGTTTCAAAATTTTAGAGTCTTGAAATTTGTTGGAGTATCTGATATCGTACCCTCCCCTTTTAAAAAATTGGGGATAGCTGAATCCGCCGATTGGCGAGTTACTACGATACCCTTGTCTGGGGATCGAAGCCATCTCGTAGTTCTTTTGTACAACGCTTTATTGTTTAGTGGTAGTATTTTTCGAGGTGCATCGCATTCCAAGTTCTCTCGATTTTGACGCCTTGCATGTTTGCGATTTGGTATGAGCCTGGTCGGACTACTTTTATGACTTTGTACGGTCCTTCCCGCTTTGCTCCCGCTTCGCTCGCAGTGTTTTGGAAGACTTTATGTAAGACTAAATCGCCTTCTTTGAACCTCGCGATGGCGTGAATATTACGGATTCTTAACCCATGGGCCAGCCGCAAGCCCGCGATGAGTGCTTCAGATTCGCCTCATTGTTTGAAGCATGAAAAGCCAATCGGAAAGACTGTTCTAGATTTCCGCTAGAGAGGTGAGTCGATTCAGATTCGGATCCTTGTTTGAATGAAGATCCGTCGACGTGGAGGACCCAAGTTGAGTTTGGTTCCTCATTAGTCATGCTTCAGTGGGTAACTCTACCAAGAAATCCGCAAGTACTGGGACTTTGCACGTCCTTAGGCGATATTCGACGTCGTATTCACTGATTCGATTGCCCATTTTGCGAGCCTACCGGATTGACTCGACTATGCAGGATTATCCGCGGCGGGAGCGTGGTGAGAACCACTATAGTATGAGACTGGAAATATGGTCTTAGTTTTCTTGCGAGGTTATGGCGAATGCTAATTTTTCCATTAGCGGTATCGAGTTTTCGCATCCGGTAACGTCTTGCTTACGTAAAAGATTGGCTTTTGTTCGCCGCGTTCTTCCCGTATCAAGACGCCACCGACCGCTGTTGCGAAACTGCGATATAGAGGAAAAGAGGTTCACCTTCCACCGGTTTCATGAGGACTGGTGGAGTGGCCAGGTATTGTTTCAACCGTTGGAAAGCTTTTCACATTGCTCGGACCATTCGAACTTCTTGTTTCCCTTCAATGTTTCAGAAACGGCAGGCACTTATCCGTGGAGCGAGATGAAACGGTTCAAGGCCGCGACTCTTCGGTTAGCCTCGGACTTCGCTTGGTTCTCGGGAGGCCATATCTATCGATCGTCGATTTGTTTAGGGTTGGCCTCGATTCCGCGATACGCTACGAGGTATCCGAGGAATTCTCCGATGCCACCGCGAATCTACATTTTGCGGATTGAGTTTCATGTTATGCTGGTTGAGTCATGCAAAACATTCCTCTAGGTGGGCTATATGATCGTGTTCGCTAAGAGATTTTACGAGCATATCATGGATGTATACTTCCATAGTTTTTCGAGTTGCTTTCGGCAAACATTTTGTTGACGAAGTCGCTGATATGTTGCACCTGCGTTTTAAGACCGAAGGCATTACCTTGTAGCAATCGTTCGCGGTCTGTGATGAATGCAGTTTTTGCGGTCGTCGGGATTCATCATGATCTGATTGTATCGGAAAAGCGTCCATGAATGATGATTTGTTTCCAGCGGTTGCTTCGACCAGTCGGTCGATGTGTGGGAGCAGGAAGCAATCCTTTGGACGAGGCTTTATTCAGATCCGTGAAATCGACACAGACTCGCCACTTGCCGTTTTCTTTTTAACCACGACGGGTTGGCAAGCCAGTCCGGATACGACTTACGTTATCGACCTACTTTGAGGAGTCTTTCGACTTCCTCATTGATCGCGGTGGCACGCCAGTCCCAGCTTTTGTCTCTTTTGTTTTACGGGTTTGTGAGTTGGGTCGATGTTAAGTTAAGTGACATGTTACGCTAATGTCGATTCCTGGCATATCCTCCGCAGCCCGCTTAACGCATCGAGGTTCTTTTGAGGCATGCGATGAGCTCTGCTTTTATTGGTTCGCGGAGGTTAGCTCCGATCTCGACACCGTTCGGAAAGAATCGTCGAGACAAATTGAGACCACCGGTTTGCGGGTTGGTTCACGCTTCCCTTCCGGGCCTCATCTCTTTGGGACTGCCGAAGGTTTCCGGCGAGTTGTGAATCGTTTGCTTTTCGAGAGGTCTAGATTTCGGAGTTTTTCCGCTTTAGTTCGGTAGCGAGGTAGATCTACGCTGCTCGCGGACTACCATGTATTGTTTCGACCCGAAGGCGTTGGGAACTTGAGGCATAGGTGGAATGTTGATGGGATCGCCTCATGGAGTTTAGCCAGGAGTTCCAACTATCGCATTGTAGGATGTTGGACCATCGATCACCGGAATTCGTGTTTTGGCGGCTCCGGCTTTGACTAGGAGGTTAGTCGAGCCGAGGGTCATAATTTCTCCCGAGTCCGAATCTGGGCTGGGGTCATCTGTAAGGATGCTTAGATCGACGCCCATCCTCTCGAGGGTGCTTTTGTAGATAATATTAGCCGAGCATCGGTGTCGACTAATACCCTTGCTACGTCAATATCCTGGATCGTGAGTTATTACGAGGAGATCGTTGTGAGGTTTGGCCGTGCGGGCGTTGCTCGATCCTCGAAGATCACGATGTTGCGGGCTGACGAAGAAGTCATACTGAACCCGATCGATCGGTGGTTTTCGAAGTTCGAGAATCCGTCCCACCCTCCTTCTAGCCAAACTGTGGGAACCAAATTCAGACCGCCAATTTCGATAAATAAGATTGCGGAGGAAAGCCAAGTAAACCCGACTTTCCTTGAAGGTCCGGATTCTCGCTGCCACACAAAATCGAGAAAGTTCAATAGATAAAAATAAGAGTTGAAATGTTTGCCCGGCGCTTTATTAGATGAAAGCTACGAGTACAAGGATTTTCCAAAGACGAGAGAGAGAGTTTCGATTAAATAAAAATATAGAGTCGCAGCAGCCAAACGCCCTAAGCCTTGCTCATTAGTCTAACCACCTAAGCCCTAATTCTTCTAAGCTAGCAGAATGCTCTAAGTCTAATTCTCGGATTTTGGGATGCTCTTCTCCTCTGCTCTTGCTCTCCTTATATACCCACTCTAGGTCGGTTTGCCTTAGGATGATGGGCCTCGCCTTTGGGCCCAAGCTTATCTCTTCGTGAAATGTTCCATTTTCGCCGGCTTCGTAATCATCCCTGAAGTTTTCCGCTATCTTTCGATGACTTGATGTTTATCCGACGCTGAAATCGGATAAACCGTCATAGCCTGATTGGGCCTGAATTCTGAAAAATCGTAAGTAAGTCTGTGGACTTGTCTTAAGTCGTTAAACGCTTTATACGATTTCTGAAAGATGATCTTTCTCGGAGAATAAACCGATAGCTTAAAGGATCGATGTTCGTTAATCGATCTTTGTTTTATACGATTTCTTCTATGAGAAATCCAACCCCTCCAGTTTCTATCGTAAAACATTGAGGATGGTTCCAACCGAATCGAAAGATGTTTATTCCGTAGCCTTGATTGTACCAAACTCACGAGGATTGATCCGAACAAGCCAAGATGGGATTGGACCGAGCAAAATGCGACCGACAAGGACGAGGGCCGTGGACCGGCGCCAGACCAGGGTGCCGCCGGCGCCAGGCCGCCCGCTGCGGACGGTGCCGCCGGCGCCAGGCCGCCTTGCCGTCCGTGGGTTTTTCGTTGCTCGATCTTTTCCCCCGCTAGTCGTTCGTGTGGGAAATCTTCGAGTTTGGAAGGATCTTTGGCCGTAAATTTCGAGATAACCGTTTTTGACCCCAACATCTCGCATTTTCAATAACGTCAGCGTCTTCTTATCCCGGCTTCATTGATGTGTAAGATTTTAACACAGCAAACTCGAACCTTATTAATTGACCATAAAGATAACCACCAATGGTTCTGCATAAAAGATAACCACCAATGGTTCTGCATAAAGATAACCACCAATGGTTCTGCATAAAGATAACCACCAATGGTTCTGCATAAAAGGGAGGCAACGGTGGACCTTGGTGACGATATGCCTGGAGTGGCGTCAGTGACTTCCAAACCCAGCGCTAGTGACACTGTCAGTGCAGCTGACTCGACTGGTGACCCAAGTGTATGTATCACCCAGCAAGATATTGCTCTCACCTGGGTTTCAACGCAACGGAGAATGTCCGTATAGCTTAGCCGAGAGGATTCACTTTTTTCAACAACCCCAGCTATTAACATAAGCCATAGAAGCTGGTTCGTTTTCTTATTTCGTCCCCATATGGCTTAAACGTGTTTTCACATTTCAGTTAACTTTAGTATAATCTTAGTTCAAGTTCGTAAACTTACTGGTCCATCATTTGTGTTCAAATTTATTATTCGTTATGGTAAAAATAAAGTATATTGTATGTTGTTGGAAACTGTAATTTTCAATTTGAATTAATAAATTTCTCATCATATTTTAGTCTTGAATCTACTGCAAGATATATACGTAAAAGGTTAAAATACTTTTATGCATATATTCAAATTCTGCTAATTTTTAAAATAATCCCAAAAATGATGCAAAAATCAAAACAAAATTATAATATTTTTTAATTGACATAGCATAACATCATTGAAATAAAAATATTAATGTATAAAACCCGGCACGTAGCGCCGGAAAACCCCTAGTTAATGCATAAGGTATATTCGACATCGAATAGTCAATTAACTAGAATAGACAAAAAAATTACTAACATAGTCTCTTTATATTATTTGAGAAGCATTACAACTTGTGAACTATGATATGTGTTATCACTAGAATAACTTTTAAAATCCTTAGAAAATTTAGTTGGTCCATCGAAATATATAATATAATTTTCATTAAATAACAATAAAATTAATTGATAACATACAAAAATATTCTTTTTTCTTTCCTTGAATAAAATCTACGAAATAACCTAATGTGATTAAGATATGTATGATAATTAATGATTTTGAATATTAAAGATTTAATAACAATTTATGTATTCTCTATCATTTTTGTTAGTTTTATATTATTAAAATAAAGTAAACAATCACATTAATCATATAATAAAAAACTTAGATTATTTTGTATATGATATATCTTGAATTTTGTAAGATGACTATAAATTACTAAAACAGTGAAAATTTGCACATTGAAAACTTTGTGATAAATAGTTTAAATTTTTGTTGCAGAAAAATACAAATGATCATAAAACCATATGAGTATAAAATTTCATTTAATATAACTGATATTAAAATATATGCAGCATATAAAAATATCAAATATTTAATTTCAAAATCTTAAAATATGTATCATATTTGAATTGATAAAAATAAAATATTTTTACAATTTTAATGTGATTAAATTGTTAAAACATATTTGATATAACTATCCATATTACTAAAACTTAAGTGTCTTTTGGTACTGTTTGAAAACATGGATAAAGTATAAATGAGAATTGTTTGGAAACATGTATAGCAGTATAAGTACTTCATTTTATTTACACATTTAGCCATTACATTTACAATAAATTAAGTACTTCTTTTTGTATTTCTTTTTATTTACAGATTCTGCCACTACATTCAAAATCAATTTAAATTAACTAACTACAATTACAAAGCTTATCTAAACAAATTGATAATCATATATTGACCATTATTAATATTGTATGAATATTACTAAATAAAAATTTTTCTGTTTCGCTTAATTTAGCCAAACACATAGAAAGAGTTTTTTATTTGTTTACAGAATCAGTTAGGCATAGACATTTGGATACCCATTTAAGTATGAATTGTTTCTTTCGGGTATAGATTTTTTTTAGGGTTTTGAAATTAGACCATGTTTGGATATTATAATTTTATGTGTGAGTCTCATGTTGAATCCTCTGGGTCTGGATAAATTTGGTTCTGGTGTATAAGAAACTAAAAATATTCAAATAACAAATGTATTTGAAAATGATTCAGATATTTGAACCAAAAATAATCATATTACCTTATTCGATCCGGATCTTTTGAATAAAATTAGTTATATGACGACATATCTAAAATATATAACACTAATCATGAAAAACTAATATCAATGCATAAATACGTAAGAACCAATATCTGCGCGGACGCGCGGGTGAAGCTCTAGTTGTTATTATTTTTTAAAAATAATTTTCCAAAAAAAAGATTTATTTAACAAATATTTTATAAAATATATCATGCCATGCCATGTAAAGTGCGGGTTATTACCTAATCTTATAATAAAGGCAAAAAATATTTTATATCTAAAAGGTGGTCTAACTTAAAAATCTATAAGAAAAAGTAATGATATTCTACATCTACAAGAGAAACATGTGGCTCTCTCTTTTTCTTTAAATTTAAGATAAACTGAGTTATTTTTACTAGCATGTCTATATTTACATACCAGGAAGATGGTGTTTTACAGATGGATCATGTAAGGAGCATTGAGATTTTTTCAGGTCAAGGCTGGTATAACATGTTGGAAGGTTTTGAGGGACTGATGGGGACAATAAATACTAGAGCTAGCTTGTCACCCCTTCATTCAGAAATAGAATCGTTAATTTGGGCAATGAAATGTATGCGAAATTTACGTCAGTTTCAGGTTACGTTTGCAACAGATTGTTTTCAGTTGGTGAAGATTGTTTCAGAACCAGAAGAGTGGCCGGTGTTCGCAAGTTATTTGGAAGATATCAAGATCCTGAAGGAAAGGAGATCATTCATGTACCAAGAACACCAAATTTGAAGGCGGACAATCTTGCACGCAGTGTTAGAAAGCAACCGTCTTTTGTCGTCCATATGGATGGAGAGTTATTAGTTTGGTTTCCAGAGTCTTAGAGAGTCTGTTTTAAGTTTGTGACAAAAAAAAACAATCTTTTCACTTTAATAAAAACTAGATCTTGATTAGCGTGTTCATAGATAAATAAATAAACTGTAAACTGATTAGTATTATAAATTTTCTAGTTCTATAATACTTTGTTTATATAGTTTAGTTAATAATATTGTTATTAATATTATTAATGTGTTGCGTATTGTTAGTTTTACTTTAATTAGTTTAGCGTAATCTAAATTTATGGAGAGACACATACCTATCCCTAAGAGTTGTAGTCTACAAATGAACATTTTTTCCGGGTATTCAAATAAGGTCCGAAGTATGGCATCATATCCACGTAGCCACACATGGTTAGTGTTGTGGGGCTGTTTTGAATCAGGTCACTTATCTTCCCAAAGTCTGTCTACCACTAAAGCACTCATGTGTATTGTTAGTTTGTCATACATTTATTATAAATATATACATGCTAGTCATTTTGTAAATAAAACAAATTGTTTGCTGTTCATGGTTATATATATTTAAGTTCTAGAATACTTATGTTTACATGGCTTAGTTAGCATTATTATTATTATGGTGTTTTCAAATTTAGTTTGTAACAGAATAGTAATAATTATGGCAAGATCTATAGTTTGCAGAGATAAGCATGATAATTATATAGCATATATATTATTAGTTGTAAAATGATGCAAAATTCTCTTGATATAATGGAAACAGAAAGTAAAGTAATCAAAATATCAAATATATCAAAAGTTGTGATTGATCTCAAAAGTAAGAGTATAACGTACTGGTGCAAAAACCCTAGTTTTAGCTTTTTTGTTAGTCAAAAGTGATTTAAGTTGAATTCCCCTTCTAGGATTTTAGAGTTCCATTATATATATGAAAATATTTTAAATGCAAAAGACTTTCCAGCTCAGTTTTTCAAAACAAGAGTCAATAGAATCTTCCAAAAATTTTCCTTGTTAAGCTATTTCAAAATTTATTGAGGTCCCTTCAAAAATGATTTCAAGAGAAAACCAGACCTCTAAAATTGTTTCAAAACCTTCAAATAATTCACATATTATTTTGAGGGAGATTTCCCAAAATACTCTGTCCGAATATTTTGAAAATATACCTGTCAAAATTTTATAAATATTGAAAATGATTTTTTGTAAAAAAATGATTCATTTTTAATAATCAAAAAATATTTTGGCAAAAAGAATTTCTTCAAATCACAAAATACAGATAAACTGCGTTATTCTTTCAGACCATTTTGGAAATCAATGCTTCAGTATCCTTCAAACACTTTTATCTAAACGAAAACCATACTGATGTTGTTTATTCCACCTTCAAAATCCATAAAATCAATGCACCAAGTGATTGGGAATATGGTCTTAATGACAATCTAAAGTTTCCAGAAGATCTTAAAAATCTCCCTTATTACAATGTCTCATTTATCTATTGGAAGTATTGTCAGGTATGGTACAATTCTTTTTTATTCCAATCTCCTAAACACAAACACACGTGGTTGATCATCTTTGACACCACCTGTAATTTATCCAAATCAACCTATTGGTTAATATCATGGTGGAATTACTTTGGTTCTGTCACAGAAATATTTAAACCTAGTGTCCAAAAAATCTTTCCTGATATTCAAGACAAATTTCATTCCCTCTGAAGAAGAAAAGAAATTTCCCCCACTATCCCTCTTTCACTCAAAATTCCATTTTCCTTGGGTATTTTCATGGACCCTTGAATTTACTTCAGATATAATCCTTGTTATCCCAAAATTCTGAGTCGAGTGGGTGGATAAATACAAAATTCTCTCGAATCTTTATCCGTCAAATATCCTTACGTGGATAATGAAAAAAAGCTCAAAAATTCAAACACTTAACCAAACACCAAATCAAACACAAGAGACAACATTTTTCTTGGATCAAAAATACAAAATGTTGGCAATTTTGGCCGGTGTAAAATCTGAAGAAGAAATTAAGCAATCTCCTTACAATTTCTACCGTTAATGTCAGATCAAATCTCTCGTACTACAGGGAGTGATTCAATGAAGAAGTCTTCGGAAATAGTGGATTTTGATCTCTCACCACAAGAAATTCAAATATCTTCAAAATCAGAAAATATCTTTGTTATGAATATGTCGTATATGGTTACATTGTTACGATTTTTTTCCACGATCTCTTGTCGCAATGTCCGATAAAAATCCAAAAACATAATAAATTATATCTCCTATAGCTATGAAGACCAAGGTCCACGTCCATCAAACAGCAAATAATTATGGAGCTTAATGGAGCTAGTTTTTGCTAGTGGTATAATCCATATATGCCACTTTTATTTTTATTTTAAAATTTTATGCATAATTGCACCCTTATAAACTTCTATATAAAGGAGCATTTGCTTCAGTTGTAAATCATGTTCTTATTCTCCCATTCTCCTAGTCTTTCATTCATATCCTCTCTTACATCCTCCCCCATCCTTGTAATCGAGAACATTGTTGCAATCTTTTTTTTTAAGTAAGTTTTTAATAAAAATTCAATCATATTTTTCCTTGTTTCATTTTATTATTTTACTTTGTGTTTAAGTGGCTGGTCTAACCGCCCCTATTTCAGTTTTACTATTTTAAGTTTTGTTTAATTCTGTTATATATACGTCTTAATCTACGTTTTTATTATATATGTTTAATTATACTTTCTTTGATCGTTACCTTATGGTGAAATTTATATTTAGGCGAGATTTATGTTAGATGTGATCATATCCTGAGATATGAAACGATCTTCGTTTATCTCGGTGTTTTCTTTTTCAACTCGGAGACAGGAGAAATGTGCGACTCGGAAGCCGGAGGCCAAAATCCAAAGGCATGAGGTCATCGTGCTGCTTGTTCTAGTAGGATATGCTTCTGAACTAATTATCCCCAGTAACTTACCCCTTATTTTATGAGTTCATATTTGAAGTAGGAAAATAACTTGTGCTTTTCAAAATGACCTGAAATCATACCTTTGAATTAATTATCCCCATTAACGTCGCCGACGCTACCTAAGATATATTATGGCATTAACAGTTTAACAACCTTATTGGGGATGCTTTGTTGCAAAGGCGTATAGCCCAAAGAAAGACTGGAGTCCTTTAGGTTATTAGGCACATGCCCTGTGTGATCAGGTCATCTAAATAGACTCGTGGTCTGATGATGGCGTACAGTGATATTGACATATGACATACTGGGCACATGGCCTTATGGGTGCCGGGCCTTGTGGGATTATAGTTGGTTCGAGTCATCGAGTCTAAAGAGTGCAAGGTCGGACCATATATGAATAAGACTCGAGGGGATTGCTATCATGAGTAAAGATCTTGGTATGGATGGTAATGATCACATAGAGCTGCCTGTTATGGCTACGTTGATGAAGATGATTTTCTTGGTTTCTCTTCTTGCTTATGAGCAGGAATTCATGACTTGCAAACCTGAAGAAGAATCCAGAGAACTGCTATCTTGGATAGGGGTACAGTTACTGGTGGTGATGATCACGGAGATCTAATGTTCTATGAGTCTGCCGTTGAAAATGTCTTATGGCTTCCTAGTTGATTACCTAGAAGATTCTCCTGCTTTTCAGATCTACCCCTTGGAGATTTACTGTTGTGGTTAGTAAATCTCATGTTAACCGTTAGGTAAGATTCAGATTTTGATAATTGAATTCTTGATCATTGCCCCAAACAGATTTCATATTTTTTCGCCGATGTATATTGGACGGAACATTCACTCAGGATTTTCCTATACCGCCACTCAGGGATTGTGGAAAAACTAGGATTTTTCTTATATGCCAAGAAACGTATAGGTTTAGGTCGCATTCTTCCAGCGTGTTTTCAGTGGTTTTTGTCTCTGCCTAATCTGAAGAGATGGGAGAAGTCTCCAGTTTTTCTCCATGTTCTGTTCATGGGCGGTAGTTTAAGACCAATGCGGCTCTTTGGAAGTCTTTTCGCTTCTCTTAATCCAGTGTTTGATATTCCATATATGGCTAGGGAAGCCTTTCTGGTTTCTTCTTAATTAAAATTATTCTTCTAGCTCAGCTTTCAATGTTACTGTGTTTTTCCAGTATATGCCAATATAATTTTACATATATTTTCTTTTTTTCTTAATAGAATTTTACATATATTTTCAATAAAAGTAATTTTATGTTTCTCTGCAAAAAAACATTAGGTTTTAGTTTTGATATCAGTCTGCATGGTAATGATCACATAGAGCTGCCTGTTACGGCAATATTGATGAAGATGATTTTCGTGGTTTGTCGTCTTGCTTATAGCAGGAATACATGACTTACAAATCGAAAGAAGAATCCAGAGAAGTGCTATCTTGGATAAGCGTACAGTTCCAGGTGGTGGTGATCACGTAGGCCTAGTGATTTATGAGTTTGCCGTTGAAAACTGTCTTCTGGCTTCATAGTTGATTATGTAGAAGATTTACCCTGCTTTTCAGATCTACCCCTTGGAGATTTAGATTCAGGTTAACCATTAGAGAAGATTCAGAAAATGCATCAACTTTAAAAGTCATTTTAGGCATATTGTTGACTAACGATATGCCTAAATTGATATGGTCAACAAAAGTTTATGATTAAAATAGCTCGTCAATAAAATATTGACTTACCGGAAAGTTAGTGTTTTATTTTAACCAAATTTGAAAGTTGATGATTTAAATGACATTTTTCTCATTTGATTAATCCATGCATGGCGAGGGAAGCCTTTCCAGCTTCTTTTTTAAATTATTCTTCTAGTCCAGCCTTCAATATTACTGTGTTTTCCACTATATGCCAATATAATTTTACATATAATTTCAATAAAAATAATAATTTAATGTTTCTCTGCAAAAAAGCTTTTAGGTTTTAGTTTTATTAAAACCGTAAAATTGTATTTTTTCGAAAAAACACGAAAGTATGCTCTCTCCAGAAGTGTAAACATTCTTTTTATGCTAAACCAAAAATAATAATATTCATCTGCCAGAACTTTGAAATTATGCTTTTTCCCAAAATCACTAAAATATAGTTTTCACCAAAATTTGTAAAGTTATATTGTACCACCAAAACAATATACTGATGTATTCACAAAAATTGAAATTACATTATCTCGCTAAAATTTTAAAATTAATCTTTTGGTTAAACCCTAAAAGTATGTTTTCTGGTAAAACTTAAAAACGGTGTCTTCTTCCATAAAGGTAAAAAAAGAAAAATTTCACGAAGTGAAAATAAATATTCCATAAAAAATCTGTTTTCCTCCAAAATCGGTAATTGTGCTTTTTGGCCAAACCATAAAATTATGCTGACTGCCAAAGTAGTAAAAAAATTTTATCTCTCTGAAATCGTGAAATTGTGTTTTCCATTAGTACTCTAAAACTGAATTTTCACGTAAAAGTTGTTTTGCTTAAAACTCTATTTCCATGAAGACTTAAAATTATTTTTCTGTTAAAACTGAAAATTATGTTTTTCCACAAAAATAATAAAATTATGCAAAAACAGTAATACAAGAGCAGACAGTCTGACACACAGTACTCGGAAACAACCGTCTTTCGTCGTTCATATGGACACAAAGTTACCAGTTTGGTTTGCAGAGTTTTAATTGAGTCTGTTTATGTTGATGACAAAACAAAAAAATAAAATTATGCATTTCCGCCAAAATTATAACTTTATATTTTCCAATCAAAACTGTAAATTATATTTGTAGACGAAAAACATAGTTGTATTTTTTGTCAAAATTGTAAAATTTTGATGATTAGTAGGTAACTCTCATGTGCTTATGCAAATATATAAGTATTCATGAAATATTTTTAAAATGAAGATTAATTGATGTCTTAATTTCATTTTCTATAGATCTTAAATTGCTTTGTAGTTTATATATATGAATGTAAAGAAAGGCTAAGTTAAATATCATTACGTTGTTATTTCAATCAAATATATGATTTCATGTTTAATTATTTAGAGAAAGTGTATGAAACATAATGTTAATGAATTAAGAGTGACATTACCAAAGTTATTATTTTATCTTTAGATAAAGAGATCTCAAATTGTAAGAATCATTTAACAATCAAAGAAAATACAGAAAGAAGCAACTAAAGACTTTTTGCTGTATATAAGAAGAGAAGAGGAAGGAATTAGTGTGTATTATTCCATAAGTAATAAGTCATTTATATAAGATTACAATAGCTTGGGAACAAATTCTAACTTAGAGAATAGCTCTAACTGGTGCCCACAAAAATAATAAAAAGAATAAGGAGAAAAAAAATGACGAGGAAAAAAAAATAAAAATATTTGTTCCTTATTGTTTCACCCCAGATTCAACAAGAACTAATTCTACTCTATAATTCCTTAAATTAAAATGAATGAGAAGGAATATTGGAGAAAAAAATCCTTATAGATGGTACCAGATTTTCGGAATGTAAAGGAAATGACTATTCCAACTCATTCCTTTGGTTACTATTCAGACTCTAAGTAATGTTTGTGGAATAAGTACATATAAGATTTTCTAACATTACCACGTTCATAACACTTCTTTTAAAAAAAAGACTGTTCTTTCTCAGTTTTGCTTAACGTACACAATGTAGCATGTAGGCATGGGCAATCGGTGGACCAATCGGGTTTTGGTTTGGGTCCATTCGGGTGTCGGGTTTTCGGGTTTACAAAAATCAGCCCCATTTGGATATTATAAAAGTTTGGTCCGGTATCGGTTCGGGTTTCGTCGGGTTCGGATCGGATTTTATAACTGTCTAAAACCGATTGAAACCGAAACATGTACGGGCTTCGGTTCTTAATCGGTTATTCGGTTACGGATGCACTAATTTGAAGTCGGTTTGGCAAATTTGTATGCGGTTAATCTTGATTTTGTTCTCAGTTAAATTTGATACAAGTCATACCAACGTAACCGTTTTGTTTTGTGTCATTAGTTCTCGGTTAACAACCAAGGAACTTATTCTGTTTAGTTTTAACAATCATATGAAAGAGCCTCTGGACTAATTTTGAACTTCAAACAAAGACACAAAGAACAACACAATCATATGAGTTCCATTACGTTGAACTCAAAACAAAGACACAAAGAACAACATACCAAAGAGCCTTTGGACTAAAGTTCCATTACAAATTCAGGCACATAAAAAGACACAGTTGAACTCAAATCAAATGTAACACAAAGGTGAAAGCAACTTTAAAACTTAATTAGAATAGAAGTGATACAAAGATCACCATTATTGAAATGAAAAACAAAACAAAGATCACCATTATCCAAGTGAAAACCAAACAGAAAGCAACATAATTCAATGAAATAAAAACAAAGTCTTTCAAACTTCAATCTCCAGCCTTCAGCCTTCAGAATCGAGACTTCAATCATCAAGATTGTGAGCTTCAAACTCTGATAGAAAGGCAAACGAAACTTCAGTTACATGGCCAATAAAACAAAGCAAACAAATAGAAAATAAAGGCAAATGAATTCATACCTTTCTCAAGCTTATCAAGCTCTTCAACATCAGCTGAAATCTGCTCATTTGTGATGATGGTTTCCATAAGATTGATGTCAGCACGAAGCCATTGCTCAGTACACATAAGAACCTCGATCATGTAGTGAGTTAAGCAGCTTCTATATTCCAGTATCCTGCCACTTGTGCTGAAAGCACTTTCTGATGTCATTGATAAAACCTGCATAGCCAAGAGATCTCTCGCCATTTCTTCAAGGATAGGGTACATCAGTTTATGCACTCTCCACCACGACAATATGTAAAGATATATGACTTAGAAGAAAATAAAGCACCTCGATTGATTACTTTCTGACTAAAGAGGTGAATTGGCTTGTGAAATCTAAGGATATGCAGAGACATATATACTCGATGGATTAAGGGTTTCACTTTCATCGAAGATATTTAATTTTCGGGTTTATGGAAAGGATTTCGAAAAGAATATACGGATGTTGAGATTTGGGAAAGGTTTGGTGAGATTTTTGCAGAGGATTTTCGGAGAGGATCTTTGTGTAATCGAATGGTGAAGACAAAAGGGGGCTAGGGTTACACATAGGGTTGTGTGGTTTGATCGGTTGTCAGATGTAATCAATCGGTTGTCGGGTTTTAAACCGAACCGAACCGACACCCATTATAACATCAAAACAGGAACCGTTTAGTTTATTAAGCACATCCGAAACCGACCCAAACCGGCTTAATCGGACCGGGTTTGGTTCGGTTGATCGGTTCTCGGATTTATTGCCCAGGCCTAGTAGCATGCAGACAATGTCATCATTTCCCATAAACGTCGTTTCCACTTCCAAACAATATAGCATCTGAGAGTGGACTTAACTCGTCAAGCACCCAACTTGGAAATTTCCAGTGGAGTTAAAATAGACAAGTGGATCTGAATAGAGTCAAGTAGTCAATCAGCCAACTTGGAAATTCTAATGGAGTTAAAGCCGCTAGGAGAGTTAAAATAGTCAAGTGGAATTTCCTTTCTTGACTTAAACTTTTGATCTTTGAGTCAAGTGGTCAGTTTATACATTAAATTTGATTTGATTTATTATCCTTTGATTTGATCCAAAAAAATCAGAATATCCATTAACTATTGGAGTAAAACAAATATTAATTTTTTATAAAAAGAAACAAATATTAAAAAATAATATCGATTAAAAAAAATAAATCATAAATACTAAAATTTTAATAGGCGGATAACCGCTCTAAAAAATAGATTAAACGTAAGTTATAAATTTATAAGTTTATAAAATTATTATTATAATATATGACTTAATGAATTCTATCTATATTATTACTTTTAGAAGTATTAAGTCAAGAAAGAAAAATAAAATATTTATGAAAACAAGAATTTTTTTTAGGTTTTTATTATTCTTTAACTAATTTTAAAATTTACTAAAGATATAACTTCACTAATTTTTTCTTTTTTTATTTATTTTATATATCATGTAAAAAAATATTTTTAAGAACAAAATTTGATATGTTTTTCCTATTTGTATTAAGCTGAGATATTTGTAAGTATATATAAATATCCACAAATATCTACATACATTTTGAATATACGGTTTCCTAATATCCGTATTTTACCAGAGCAAAACAAAAAATATATGTAAAAGATTTAGCAAATCACAAATAATGAAAATTTTGATACTATTTACTCCATGTTCAGCCATAAAAGCCATCACAAATTTTTGACAAAAATAGAGTTGTCAAATGCATCGTCCATCCATCATTTACAACATCGCCAACAAGAATCTTCACTTTTAAAGGTGACTGCATCAAATTGAGATTTTGAAGAGTATAATCCAATAAATCTCAAATATACTTATACATTTTTTGCATCTAAATCTTCAGTTTAATAATTAATTACGATAGTTAAAATTTAAGAAATAAATAATAAATTCACATTATAAATGTAAACACAATACTTATAACTTATTTATGAATATTTTGGTTTCACCAAAAAAAAGTAAATCAGAACTGTAAAACTATATTTTTTGTCAAAATTGTAAGATTATGTTTTTACCCTAAATTTGATTTCTTCACCAAATTAGTAATGTATGTAAAAGACTATTACTTGGGTAAATTGGGTTAGTGGTGTATCAGAATTTTCAGTTAGAACATATTCATGTCAAAACGGCCTCCTTTTTGAGAGTTTTGATAATTGATCTACATAAGCTACCCTAACGAATCTAGACAGAAGGGTAGAGAAAATCGTGTATGTTTGTTAAGAAAACAATTTTTAGACTCAAACAGTCACCTAAACACTGAAATCTAAAGTTTGATACTTTACGGAGGACAATCTTTCTGAAAAGCTAAAAAAAAAAATTCATATTATGTATAGCATGGAAGGTGCTTTACTTGTTGTTTTATATAAATGATTTGTTGGTAGCTGTAGATTTTGAGCGTTTAATGCTGTTAGGGGGTATTTAATTTTTTGGTCACCTTTCACAATTGACAACACATCAACCGTGATACAATCAATATAATAATAATAAACCAACTGTGGTTAAAATTAACAAAGGAAAAAGTTGAAACACTTATGATTATGACTCTGAATGGAAAAAGTTGATATTGATATAGTTTAAAAACTATTGTATCTAATTTATAAAATAATTTATATATCTGAAATTTTTTATAAATCATATTCACATATAAAATTAAGTAAATATTTAAAGATAATATAAAGATCTAGGAAATAAATATATATAATTCTATTTACTTAATAACTAAAATTTATCTTTAAAACTTAATACTGAGTGATTGCATTTGTTTTCTTTACATTATTCATTAATTAGTAACAATAAAATAATATTTTTAATATCAGTGTATCAAACCAACCCTATTGCTCACTTTTCACTAATTAATGTATATTATATATATATCATATTATATAGATAATATTAGTGAATAAATTTGGATGTTATCTACATTTTTCATAATAAAAAAATATTAACAATATCTGTGAACCGCACCTATAATGGTATAACCACACCATTTTATCTTCTTCTCATTTTAGGTGTGGTCCAAGACAATAACTGAACCCCATAACACTTTATTTTTGAAAAATTTACATTGTAAGACACATTTTGAAGACACATTGTGTTTGAGACATAAGTTTTAGTGTTAAATTGTCTATTTTATCCTTCTCTCTTCATGGCTCACTTATTTTTATTTAATTTCATTATTCTTTATTCTTGTATTGTTAGTTTTCTATCCCAACCAAAGTCTCTTGCTCTTTCCCTTTTTTGTCAAGAAACTAATTTTTCTTTCTTAAATTCATTAATTTACCTATAAATATCTTCTCTTTCAACAAATAATATAAAAATATATAAAATATATATATGGATATGGATCTTAAAAGATAGATAATTTTATATATAATATATACTGATAATTATTTTTATTTAATATATTTTAAAATTTGAGGTAGAAGTAAATGAAAACATAAAGTAGAATAAGAAGAATAATAACATAAAATATAAAATAATCAAAAAGTTAAGAGTTGATTACTTTCTATAACACATTTTGAATTTCTCTTATACATAGAGACACTTTCCACATGTAAATTTTTCAAAAGTTAAATACTTCATATGAAAGCACACATCTTCAAATTTTGCCAATATATCTTGAAAACTTTACATTGTAAGGCACATTTTGACTTCTCAATTATACATAGAGATACATTGTGCTTGAGACATGCTTTTTAGTGTTGAATTATCTATTTTATCCTTCTCTCTTCAAGGTCCACTTATTTTTATTTAACTTTATTTGTCTTTATTCTTTTATTGTTAGGTCTATCCCAACAAAAGCCTCTTTCTCTTTCTTTCTTAAATTCATTAATTTACCTATAAATATCTCCTCTTTCAACAAATAGTACAAAAATAAATATATGTACATGTTGATCAGAGAGAGTTTGTGTATGTGATAGAGATAACACCAAATATACATATATATATTGGTGGAAATGGAGAAGATAAAAGAAGCTTGGGGTCAAAATCAGTCAAAGACGCAATCAACACCCGAAAGTCCATGAAAGCAATCAGGTGACGAATAAAACCAAGGAAAAAACTAGTTACTCGACAAAACGTCGGAGGGGATGATCGCATCGTAGCCCCGGACACCAGCAGGAGCGGCCACGGCCTAGCCCTCGTGCGGCGCCGGCTTCGCCTGCTGGCCCGGCGCCGCTCGCCATCGCTGGCACCGGCGCCGGCTTCGCCCGTGCTGGCCGGCGCCGTCTCGCCCGTGCTGGTCACAGGCGCCGGCGCCAACGCCCATGTCCAGGTCCGGGCTCCAGCGTCGGACTACTCGACAGTGCGACCTTCCCGCAAAACCGTCTCGACAAACTAGTCCAACTATGCATTTTGTATCCTTGCTCAAGACTCACCGCTCAACTCCTTGGAGACAAGAAACCAAGAACCCCATTTCGCCTTTGTCGAAATAAATCGGAAAGCCGGAGACCACCAAAGGTTCGGTTGGCGAATGGATCTCGATTCATCGTATAAAACGATCACGGTTATTCTAAAAACACCAGTCATCTAGACTATACAGTGAGTTGGGGTTCCTTCGCAAAACAAGTACCATGGCAGGCTGGTTTCTCGAAAATCGTAAAAGCGTCCACGATCGAAACAACAGCTCCGAAGGCCGAACGCGACCAAAACGCCCACTTACGATTTTCCAGAAATCAAGTCGAAATGGACATGACGCCCATGTTTATCTTAACATAAAAAGATAAATGTCAAGTTTCGAAGATAAATGTCAAGTTTCCGAAGATAAATGTCAAGTTTCGAAGATAAATGTGAAGTTTCGAAGATAAATGTGAAGTTTCTCAAGATAAATGTCAAGTTTCGAAGATAAATGTCAAGTTTCGAAGATAAATGTGAAGTTTCTCAAGATAAATGTCAAGTTTCCGAAGATAAATGTGAAGTTTCGAAGATAAATGTCAAGTTTCGAAGATAAATGTCAAGTTTCCGAAGATAAATGTCAAGTTTCGAAGATAAATGTGAAGTTTCTCAAGATAAATGTCAAGTTTCGAAGATAAATGTCAAGTTTCGAAGATAAATGTCAAGTTTCCGAAGATAAATGTGAAGTTTCGAAGATAAATGTCAAGTTTCGAAGATAAATGTGAAGTTTCTCAAGATAAATGTCAAGTTTCGAAGATAAATGTGAAGTTTCGAAGATAAATGTGAAGTTTCTCAAGATAAATGTCAAGTTTCGAAGATAAATGTCAAGTTTCGAAGATAAATGTGAAGTTTCTCGAAGATAAATGTCAAGTTTCCCGATAAACATAAAGACCGACGAAAATGGAAAGAAGCCCGATTCACGATAGATTCAGCCCAAAGGAAGAATAGACCGTCTTAAAGAGGAGTATATAAGGAGAGCTTGGGGCGAGGAGCAAAAGGAGAACTTTTTGAGAGCAACATATCACTTAGAGCAACTTAGACACTTTTTTTCCGTTTTTACTAGCGAGCTGCGTCTCAACCAGGTTAGAACTTAGGTTGCTAGACTAGCGAACTTGCCGACAGCTCTTGTAGCCGAGGCTCTTACCTGTTGTTCATGCTCAAACGCGGATTCAGAAATAAGATCTTTTCCTCTATCTTTTTTCTTACGATTTTTATATTTCGTTTTGTTATCTTTCCGTCGTATTGATTGTGTCGTGTGTGGCCCAGCAGATAAACGGGACCTTCAGGGAAGGCTAGGTTCACTTGGCTTTCCTCCAAATCAACTAAATTTGACAGTGTGAATTTCGGTTCCCACAGTTTGGCGCTAGAAGGAGGGTGGGTACGGATCTATCTCACTCGCAACCACACACGCTCGGTCTGATATGGCGACCAACACTGACAACCCGCAAACGCACGACGGAGCTCCCATCGATGCCAACGCGACCAATACTCAAGCTGGAAACGTATCAACGGTCACCACTGACACCACAATACTCGACCAGATGAAAGAGATGTTCGCCTCGCCGAAAAACCCATGACGAAGAGGAAGAAGACTCTACTGGATGGAACAGGAAAACTTCGTGGCCTCTCTCGCAAAACAGGTGGAAACCTTAACTGCGAAGGCCAAGAGCAAGGTCTCGCGAGGGATCACAAGAGCCCGCAGCGCCAGAAGACTCGACTTCGAGACTCCGGGCGATCGAGCTGCACGCGCGGACAAGACTTCTCCAGGCCAAAAACCTGACGAACCTCTCCAACCGGGTGTGCAACCGATCACGGAGAATCTTCCACCTCCCGCTGGGGACAACGAAGAAAACAACGTCGAGCGAATCGACTTGGACATTAGCGATCGATCCGATCATTTGGACGATAGTGCTAACGTCCATCCTAGAAGGATCCGAAGTCAGTCTGCCCGACAGACGGTCTCCTTCGAAAAACCCATGACAGAAGAGGAAGAAGACCTCTACTGGATGGAACAGGAAGAACTGGCGGAGGATCAAACTCGGATCCATCGTAACCAGCGCCGAAAAGCTCGGAAAAACGCAGGTAGCGATAGTGAGATCCACGATCTCCGCGAGTCTCTCGCAAAAACAGTAGCTGATGTAAAAGCAGTGAAATCAAAAATTCACCAGGCAACTAGTGCCGCTCCCGAGATCGATAGACTTCTCGAGGAAGCACGAAAAACGCCGTTCACCACTCGGATCACAGAGACACGCATCTCAGACCCTGGGAAGATCAGGATTCCCATCTACGACGGAACCACATATCCGAAGGCACACTTACAGTCCTTCCAGATCGCGATGGGAAGATGCAAACTCCCGGAGCGTGAAAGAGACGCCGGTCACTGCCTTCTCTTTGTCGAGAATCTCAGGGGCGCCGCGCTCGAATGGTTCTCTCGGCTCAGAAGAAATTCCATCGGAAGTTTCCGCCAACTAGCCTCGGCGTTTCTCAAACAGTACTCGATGTTTATGGATAGAGAGACATCCGACGTGGACTTGTGGAGTCTGGCTCAAAAGGAAGACGAATCACTTCACGACTTCATGAGAAGGTTCAAGCTAGTGATGGCCAGAGTGACGGGTATCAGCGACAAAGTCGCAATCGACGCCCTGAGAAAAACTCTCTGGTACAAGTCAAAGTTCCGAAAGTGGATATTGCTGGAGAAACCACGGACGATCCAGGATACCATCCACAAGGCAACGGACTTCATCGTCATGGAGGAAGAGATGAGAGTCCTATCGCAAAAGCATGGACAGCAGAAAACGTCTTCAAAGAAGAAACCCTCTCGTAACGACAAGTACGTCCATCACGAAGGGGAAGACGTCCAAGGCGAGCATAACTACGCCATCAACTCGGAGCAAGGCAAAACCTCCGGAAACACCTGGACCAGGAACCAGTACAAGGATAATTCCTACTGCGAGTTCCACGAAACCAGAGGTCACTCCACCGCGAACTGCAAGGTTCTCGGCGCCAGGTTGCCGCAAAGCTCCTCGCCGGCGAACTATCAAAGGTCAAGAGTATAAAGGACCTGCTCCTGGAGTCCGACCGCCCAAAAACCAACAAGACTGTCTCCGAGGACCGCGCGCCTGAAAGTCAATCAGGTGAGAAGCGCGGAAGGAGACAGGACGACCAAGGGAACAACAGCAGTCGTCAGAGGGTGAATATGATCATCGGAGGGTCGCAGTTCTACCAAGACTCGGTCTCGTCAATCAAAGCCTACGGGCGAAAAGCCGAGACGAGTTCCAACTGGCTTCCCGATAGCGATATTCCCAACCACGCGATTGTTTTCGAGGAATAAGAAACTCTCGGGATCGACAAACCTCATTACGATCTAGTCATCGACCTGGTGATCCAGGATCTCGAAGTTGGCCGCATCCTTGTCGATACAGGAAGTACGGTCAACATCATCTTCCGAGACACCCTCTATAGGATGAAGATCCCACTTGGGGAAGTCGTCCCTGAGCCAAAACCTTTGACTTGGTTTTTGGGCGTCACCTCCATGACCCTCGAGAGCATCAAGCTCCCAGTCATGGCTAAGGAAGTTACAAAGATCGTCGAGTTCGCAGTAGTCGATAACCCCGCCATCTACAATGCCATCATGGGAACCCCTTGGATCAACTCCATGAAGGCAGTACCGTCCACATATCACCTCGGCATCAAATTTCCGACTCCAACCGGAACCGCAGTAATCTGGGAGAGTCAGAAACAATCAAGACTCTACTACCTAGCCAAGTTCAAACTGTGAAAAGATCAGAACGCCCCTGCGGCCAACCCGAAACGAGCAAAGGAATCACACAACATTCCTGAAAACTCGAAAAAAGATGATTCAGAATCATCCGAACAGGCAACGATTCAAGACAGCGACAAAGTCTCTGAGTCCATCGCCGTAAAAGCAGACAACTCGACCCCCGTACAGACCACCGATCTGACTAGTACGATCGGAATGGCGACACACGGGGAGTAAAAACGTCTGCAGCAACAATCAGAACTACGAGATGGCTTGATCCTCGAAAGAGGTACGTAGGCAGCTCGTCGAAACCCGGCGAGTTCAGCTATCCCCCTCACCAAAGGGGTGAGTATACTCCTATACTCCCACAAAAACGCAAAATATCCGCACATGTATTCGAAATTTTCGAAACTTTTTCAATAAAATTCTTTCTATCAAACTTTCAAAGCATGCTTAACACAGTAACGTATCAAAACTTCGGAAAAAAGAAAATCATATTTTCGGGGAAACGCGAGACGTTGCAATTTCCCAAAGGTATCGAAATCGCATCATCCATCAAAACAGTCCACCTGCGACTTAAAAAACAAACGCCCGTCGATTGGCCCCGACGGACGAACACAGAAACGTTTCACTAATACAAAACCGTAGTCAGACCTTTTCAAGGTCCTCTTACATCCGACAAGGATATCATAGCGCGCTATACAAGAAGTCCAAAATTTTGGTTAGCTCTTCCAAACGGAAGTAGCTCGATTCGCACCTAAACAAATCATATAAGCCGATAACAATTCGCGGATTTTAAAACGGTACGAGTCAGGTCGAAATCACTAACAGGCAAAACAAAAGCCAATCAGTCATCGCATAGCCTTAAAGCTGAGAGTAAGCCTAGGTCTTGACCTAAACCCAGTCTTGCTGGATCTTGACATCTCATAGACATAGTATCGACACCAGATACGAGATCCAAAAACATGTCTCTCATCGCTAACACCTAAAACACTCGCTACAAAGTAGTACACGGACCTAGCGACAAAATAAGAGTTAGAATACGAAGTGACTACTCGAATTCTACCCTCTACACTTGACGAAAGTATAAATCAAAACACAAGGCAAATTACTGCAAAATCCACCTGATATATATTCAAGCCGAAGAAACGGCAGGGATTCGAAGCCACCAACGGCCAGTCCCGAAATATACAAAGGTTACGCGATCTCCTACGGTCGCGGCATATACAAATAAACGTCCCACACGGCCACGCAAACAACTATCAAGATAAAGGGATTCAATCCCAACAATCCTCAGTAATCGAGGTCAAGGTATTCGGACGTGAAGATCCCGAACGAAGTAACAGGCTGGTCAACTTCTTCATCCACGCCTTCCGTGTTTCCGCCTACTTCAGCCTCCACCGTGTCCTCCGAAACCTTGATGGGGTCCCAAAGCTTCCTGGCCCTTCCCTCGATCGGAGGAACTAAGGATTCAGCGTGAGCGCATTCGCTCATAAGACCTTCCATCTCAGCGATCTCGGAGGGGAAGGAGAAGCCCGGGTTCTGCGATTTGTGAAGGTTAGCAACCGATCCCCGACACTCGCGGAAATCACCCACAAAACTCTTGAGCTTCCTTCAAGCTCTCGAACTCGGTGGCGAACGATTCAGCCCTCCGCGCCATCTCGGCAGAAATCGCTCTCCTCCCTCTCCTTTTCGCACGAACAAGGGCCCGAGAATGAAGTTCGGCCTGCTTCCGACTTTGTTCCTTAGCCTCTTTCCGGAAACAGAAGAGTTTGCGTTCGGCTTCCTCGGCCTTGAAGGGAGAGATCCTCGATCCTCAAAAGCTTTCATTGAGCGCCGTTCCGAACACCCTCATCCCATGTATGAACTTAGGATCAGAAAAATATATGTCCAGCAATGGTAATATATATGATCAAAGTTTAAAGGATAAACCTCATTGATCAGACGAGAACCCTCGGCGAACACTCTCTTCTTCGCGTCATCCTCGAGCGACTCATCAGTAGTAAACTCTGGAGGGAGACCATCGAAAAAGTTACTAGGCAGGGGAAACTCGCTGGTTCCACCCCCTTCCCCTGGAACAAAGCTAGGGCCTCCTCCTAACGGCAAAGGATTTTCCGAGGCCGACTCGCATTCGACCTCTTTGCCTTTCCGAGACCTATGTCTCCGCCTCCGAACAGGCAAGACAGCAGTCGGCTCGACGTCACATGGAAGTCGGAAGGCTGAGGGGTGACTCGGGATCGATGGAACTCCACCGCATTTCGAATCTGCTCGACGGAGAAAGTACTCCAGAAGAATGGCCTTTCCCGAAGAAGGTCTCGTTTGACGAAAAGATTGGCCTGAGTGTGCGCAACAATCTTGTTTACTGCACGATAAACAAAAGCTTTATCTTCATGCACGTTCAAAGTACGAAAAAAAAAACAGTATTAGTCGTGTTACCGCGATCGAAGTTCCACTTATGAGGGAATAAGTGAAGGCAGCTTTCCTCCACGGACTCCCCATCTATTCGTACAAAGAAAAAGTGATCGAACCACGATTTGAGGTTCGAAGTAGTCCCCTGGATTATGGCCATGTTCTTCCGTGGGATCACGGAATACGAACCTTCGATCGACGTTGGCTTGGTATACTAAAGCCCCTTGAATTCGCTAGGGCTAAGGTCCATACCTAACTCGTAACTCGAGACTAGCACGCCGAGCCAACTCTCCAAAGACGGGATGGTGAGCTGGCTGATCGAAAGTCCGAAAGAACGAAGCGCACGGACAATGGTACCAGGGATCGGGAACCACATGCGGTTGTACGTGAGAAAGGCTTCATAGCAAGTAAAGAAGCCCTGCGGAGGATCCCTTGCGCTCTCGCCAACGGTCGGAATCCGAAACGTAACCCCACTCGGAACTTGGTAAAAGTTTCGAAGAATCGTGAGGTACTCGGGAGAGACCATGCTTGGTGAGAAAGGCGCGCCCGGCGCCCTCTGAGATCTCCTGGGGATGGGGATGTCCCGCGGAGGCGGACACGAGCCACATACAGCTTTGTAGTATGCCTCCCTCGTATCCTTGTCAACTTCTTCTTCGTGTTTTAGCGCAACCACTTCATCGATGGGAGAATCGCCCGAAGATGAGTGAGAAGAAGAATTCCTTTTAGAGGATCTTGATCTTGAAGACATTTTTTCTTGAGAGAGAAACTTTAGAAGGTAAAATCCTTGTAATGAAGTAAGAATGACTGAAAGTTCTTACTTCATCTTTATAAGGAAAGAAAAGTTACTATTTACTCCGACTTTCGGCAAACGATTGCGTCTATACACCTTCCTATCTAGCTATACCGCGAGCTAGGACCTGTTACCAAAAACCACGGTCCTATCTAGCTGGGGGGCTAACTGTTGGGGTAAAATTGGTCAAAGACGCAATCAACACCAGAAAGTCCTTGAAAGCAATCAGGTGACGAATAAAACCAAGGAAAAAACTAGTTACTCGACGAAACGTCGGAGGGGATGATCGCATCGTAGCCCCGGACACCAGCAGGAGCGGCCACGGCCTAGCCCGGCGCCATCGCCCGGCTTCGCCGATGCTGGCACGGGCGCCGGTGCCGGCGCCGGCTTCGCCGATGCTGGCACCGGCGCCGGCTTCGCCGTGCTGGCACCGGCACCGGCGCCGGCTTCGCCGTGCTGGCACCGGCGCCGGCTTCGCCGTGCTGGCACCGGCGCCGGCTTCGCCGTGCTGGCACCGGCGCCGGCTTCGCCGTGCTGGCACCGGCGCCGGCTTCGCCGATGCTGGCACCGGCGCCGGCTTCGCCGATGCTGGCACCGGCGCCGGCTTCGCCGTGCTGGCACCGGCGCCGGCTTCGCCGTGCTGGCACCGGCGCCGGCTTCGCCGTGCTGGCACCGGCGCCGGCTTCGCCGTGCTGGCACCGGCGCCGGCTTCGCCGATGCTGGCACCGGCGCCGGCTTCGCCGTGCTGGCACCGGCGCCGGCTTCGCCGTGCTGGTCACGGCGCCGGGCGCCAGCTTCGCCGTGCTGGCACCGGCGCCGGCTTCGCCGTGCTGGCACCGGCGCCGGCTTCGCCGTGCTGGTCACGGGTGCTGGGCACCAGCTCGCTCTTGCTGATCACGGGCGCCGGGCGCCAGCACGCCCGTGCTGGTCACAGGCGCCGGCGCCAATGTCCATGTCCAAGTGTCGGGCGCCCGCGTACGGACTACTCGACAGGTGCGACCTTCTTCCCGCAAAACCGTCTCGACAAACTAGTCCAACTATGCATTTTTGTATCCTTGCTCGAAGACTAACCGTTCAACTCCTTGGAGACAAGAAACCCAAGAACCCCATTTCGTCTTTGTCAAAATAAATCGAAAAAGCTTCGGGAGACCACCAAAGGTTCGGTTGACGAATGGATCTCGATTCATCGTATAAAACGATCACGGTTATTCTAAAAACACCAGTCATCTAGACTATACGGTGAGTTGGGGTTCCTTCGGCATAACAAGTGCCATGGCAGGCTGGTTTCTCGGAAAATCGTAAAACGTCCACGGTCGAAACAACGGCTCCAGAAGGCCCGAACGCGACCAAAACGGTCCACTTACGATTTTCCAGGAAATCAAGTCAAAATGGACATGACGGCCCATGTTTATCTTAACATAAAGAGATAAATGTCAAGTTTCCCGAAGATAAATGTGAAGTTTCTCGAAGATAAATGTCAAGTTTTCCGATAAACATAAAGACCGGCGAAAATGGAAAGAAGTCCGATTCACGATAGATTCGGCCCAAAGGAAGAATAGACCGTCTTAAAGAGGAGTATATAAGGAGAGCTTGGGGCGAGGAGCAAAAGGAGAACTTTTTGAGAGCAACATAGCACTTAGAGCAACTTAGACACTTTTTTCCGTTTTTACTTGCGAGCTGCGACTCAACTAGGTTAGAACTTAGGTTGCTAGAATAGCGAACTTGCCGACAGCTCTTGTAGCCGAGGCTCTTACCTGTTGTTCACGCTCAAACACGGATTCGGAAATAAGATCTTTTGCTCTATCTTTTTTCTTACGATTTTTATATTTTGTTTTGTTATCTTTCCGTCGTATTGATTGTGTCGTGTGTGGCCCAGCAGATAACCGGGATCTTCAGGGAAGGCTAGGTTCACTTGGCTTTCCTCCAAATCAACTAGATTTGACAGTGTGAATTTTGGTTCCCACAAAGCTTAATTTGTCATTATTGTTACTTTTTAGATTATAGATAGTGGAATAAGAAAAATAATAACATATATATCACATTTTATTTGTGCACAAACATATATATCCACAAAAAAATGAATCTTGTCCATGAAAATACATCCACGAAACTTAGTTCATGAAACCTCATCCATAAGATTTTACAATTCTTTCTATCCACAACGTATGTGTTCATATTTTATTTGTATAAACATTATGTGTCCATATTTTTTCTATGCACAACATATATGTTCACATTTTATTTGTGCACAAACATATATGTCCACATTATCAGTTCGGTTCTGTTTTGGTTGTTGATTCTAATAGATGTAGGATCTATTGTTTTGAGTCGAAGCTGTCTTAATGGAGATCGAGAGCTAGTTGCGTTGGATTGGATGTGGTCACCGAAAAATTCTCTAGCAGATTGGTGTACAGTGGATCGAAAGATGAGATCTTTAGCTAGTTGAAACTCAATCGTGGTTGTGGCGTCGGTGGTGCTGACGACGATGGGAGTAACAGTCGAAACGTGATTATGTGGGTTTCTCCTTCCCAGAAAAAATGGCGAACAAACTCTTAAAAGTACCAGCCAAAGACCTCGTGTTAAGATGTCCAAGTCCACAGCTAATATATAATTTTACTATCCACGTTTTGGTGTACACGTTCACATTTAATTTTGTTTACACATTAATATATATATATATATATATATATATATGTGGATATGGATCTTAAAAGATAGATAATTTTATATAAAATATTCTCTGAAATTTTTTTTATTTAATATATTTTAGAATTTAAGATATTAGTAAATGAAAATATAAAGTGGAATAAGAAGAATAATAACATAAAATATAAAATAATCAAATAGTTAACTACTCCATATGAAATCACAAATCTTCAATTTTTACCAATATATCTTCTTCATAACGGTATAGTTATCCAAAAAAACAGTTGGCCCCACAAGAAAGTGTCTCACATGTGAAAAGTGTCTATATGTGTAAGAGAAACTCAAAATGTGTCGTAGAAAGTAATCAATTTTTATTTTTTCTAATTTATTTTTTTCATCGAAACACAAGCAAAGCGTTTTTACTGAATGGTAGCATATATTCTACACCGCACTGTGTTATAGCCATCCCGCTATATACATTCAAGACCTATATTATACCATCTATATGGTGTGGCTATCACATAGTCATGTACGGGTTAACTTTTTTAATTACTACAAAAGTTTTTTAAAAATAAAGTAAAAATACAATTATTAATTGTGTAAATGAACTCAGTTTTAACTTTGAAAAATAAATATATTTAGTTTATCCAAAGTATACAAAAAAAATGAAAGGAATTGATAATTTTTATACATATATCTTACTAAGAAAAACTTAATCTGTTTTTTTTAATAGTGTAATTATATTTTTTTTAAAAATAATAGGCTAAAAATCTCAGTAATAACATATTAGATTACATATTTCTGATATATAAAATATTTAAAGTACTATTTTATTTTTAAAAATTATATTAGCATCACTGATTTTTAGTTTGTAAAATATAAATATATTATATGTATTTCGCAGCTATACTATTTATTATACATGTCACAATTCATACTTTATTTTGAACCATTTATTTTAGACAAATCATAATTGTTATGCAGTATACTTTCTCTTATACAAACCACAGTTAAATCATATCATAATATCCAATCCGATTGTCCAGCACTGCTCAATCCGCTATTTTCATTCAGAGCTTTAGAACCTAAATTCTAACAACTAGTTAAATTTAAATGCATGGAGGGATACTCATCAAGCAGTCCGGTAGGAAACTTATGAACTCTATGATAGGCTCATGGCTAGACTTAGCTTAATTAAGAAGTTTTTTTTGGTGAAAATGTATATGGAAAACTTGTGTAAGACTAGTGGACAACATTGATATTTCGTGCGTTTACGGACATCAGTTAACCTGATACAGTTGAATGGTATGTTATAAAATACCATCGCATGTAAGCATCTTTGCACATTAAGACAAGAAAACTTTTTAGAGAACTAATTTTTAAAAAGTTGCTAAAAATATATATTTTACAAAATATATATTTGGCATCACGTACAATTTTTGATATCCACGAAAAACTTTTGAAGTATTGGTGTCCATATAAGATATATATCCGTTCTCTTTTAATGATCAACACATATACTTTTATCGTTAAAAATCAAACGCGTTTCCGCAGCTCTACTAGGCAATAAATAAATATAACAATATTTAAAAATGAGAAATTCTTGGGTTCACCCCTAGGGTGAACCTCTAGATTCACCAACCAATAGTGTTTGAGTATTTGATATTTGATATCTTTTAAAAAAAGAAATAAAATTGAATTTCCAAATTAGATTATATTTTTAAACTAAAATAATAAAAATACATAAAAATAGTTACAAAAAATAAATAAATTAATATTGTTAAATCTTCAGCAAAATACTAAACCCTATACCCTAAATCCTAAACCCTAAACCCTAAACCCTAAACCCTAAACCCTTGGATAAACCCTAAACCCTTGGATAAACCCTAAACCCTAAACGTTAAACCTTAAACTTTGGATAAACTCTAAACCGGTGGAAAATCTTAAACCCTAAATCCTAATCACTAAACCCTAAATCCTAATCACTAAACCCTAAACCCTTGGATAAACCCTAAACCCTTGGGTAAACTCTGAATCCTTGGATAAATCATAAACTCTAGGGTTTAATTTTAAATATTTTTTATTTAGAATTTATGATTTATCCAAGGGTTCATGGTTTATCCAAAGGTTTAGAGTTTAGTGATTAGGGTTTAGGGTTTAGTGTTATTAAGATTTAGTTTTTAATGTATGATTTAGGGTTTAAAATTTTCCAATGGTTTACGGTTTATCCAAGATTTAAGGTTTATAATTTAGGGTTTAGAGTTTAGGATTTAGGGTATAGGATTTAGTATTTTGCTAAAAACTTAACAATATTTATTTATTTATTTTTTATAACTATGTTTATGTATTTTTATTGTTTTATTTAAAAAATATAATCTTATTTGGAAATTCAATTTTGTTTCCTTTTTTAAAAGATATCAAATATCAAATACTCAAACACTATTGGTTGGTGAATCTAAAGGTTCACCTTAGGGGGTGAACCCAAGAATTTCTCTTTAAAAATCAATTATTTCTTGATATAATTACCAAAAAGCGCAACAATAAATAAAACTTTTTCTGCTTTGATGATCATCCTCGCTTCTTCTCTTCTCTTTGTCCTCGAAGTTGTTAATGGCGCCAAGTGTTTCGGAAGCTTAACCGGCAACAGCAGCTACGTTCAGAATCGCCGTGATCTCTTCTCTACTCTTCCTAATAAAGTCGTTACTAACGGCGGATTCTACAATTCTTCACTCGGCCTGTATCCAAACAGAGTATACGCTCTTGGCTTCTGCGAAAAATACTATGAGCAAAAAGCTTGTTTCAGTTGTCTCGAAAGCTTGACTCTGGATACAGAATCGAGTTGTGGAGACAGCACGAACTCATTCGTTTGGAACAGGGACGAGGAAGGCCGGTTTTGGTGTCTTGTACGTTCCTCAAACCAATCTTTTGGGAACTTCGAGCAAATACCTCCTTTAATAGAGGCAAATCCAGATCATATTGGGCCATCCATAGACATGACCCTTTTCATGAAACAGTGGGAATCAGCGGTTAATAAGACCCTTGAGGCTGCCACAAAAGCTGATAGTTCGTCGGTACATAAGTACTATAGTGCCATACACGCCCAGTTCACAGAGTTTCCGTATGTTTACATGATGATGCAATGCACACCCGACATAACATCCCAAGATTGCAAGCAATGTTTGGGGGATTGTGTGAAATACTTTAGAGAACAGTTTCGGGGAAGAGCAGGGGGCATGGCTAGTTTTCCGAGCTGTTTATTCAGGTGGGATAATGTTACAAGTGTGCCTGCACTTCCTCGACCTCGGGCTCAAGAAAAGCGTAGCTCTATACCAGAAAAGAAAGGTCAAACAAATGAGTACATTGCTAAAATTTGTAAGTATAATAAAGAGGTTTTCACTAATAAGGGCTTTTAATTTGCAGGAAGGTGCATCCATAGGGGAATTATCACGACAATTGTTGTTGCGACTTTCATTAATCTTTTGATATTTATTGGTTTCTACAAAGTCAATGCTCGGAGGAGAAAATTAAACAAGGGAATAGATGGTAAGTGCACCTTGTTTCTTGCTTCAGTCAGCCTTTTGGATGACTAATTTCTTTTCGTTTTAGTTGGTTGTGCAGAAAATGCAGATTCAGATGGTCAATTTATGTTACCTTATCATCTTGGTATGATCCTATCGGCAACGGCTGACTTTTCGCCTGAAAATAAGCTTGGCCAAGGTGGATTTGGTACGGTCTATAAGGTAGTAATAATAACATTATTCCTAATAATATTGTTGAGATCTTGGTCTTGGATTAGTAAAAATTCTAAAGAACCGGTTTCAGGGGATATTACTAAATGGGAAAGAGATAGCTGTGAAGAGATTAACTAGAGGTTCACAAGGAGGTATAGAGTTTCGGAATGAGGTTTCACTTTTGACAAGACTCCAACATAAGAATCTGGTTAAGCTTCTTGGTTTCTGTAATGAAGGAGATGAAGAGATTCTTGTCTATGAGTTTGTCCCCAACTCAAGTCTTGACCGCTTTATCTTCGGTGAGACTTCGAAAGACAGCTGCATTTTCTATAGAGCTTAGCAACTCTTTGAAATAAAAATATTTTCTCCAAATTTGTAGATGAAGAGAAGCGACCGCTTCTTACATGGGAAGTGAGGTTTAAAATCATAGAAGGCATTGCTCGAGGTCTTGTTTATCTCCATGAAGATTCTCAGCTGAAGATTATTCACCGAGACTTGAAGGCAAGCAACATCCTTCTAGATGCAGAGATGAATCCAAAAGTTGCAGATTTTGGGACAGCGAGGCTGTTTGAAACCGATGAGACTGGAGCTGAAACAAAACGAATAGCTGGAACTCGGTAAAATTATACTCCCTCTGTTTTCTAAAGATGCATATTCTAAGATTTTCACATTTATTAAGAAATCATATTAAAACTTAGTTATTAATGCATAATTTTTTGAAACTTTATATTTCCTATATTTTTAAACCAATAGAATTTTTAGAAATGCAATTAATGTTTTTGAAACTCACAATTTTTCATTATTAGTTGACAAAATATGTTTTGAAAACATGAAAAATACATCTTTCTGAAACAAATTTTTTTACTAGAATATACATCTTTCTGAAACAGAGGGAGTATCAATCAACTTTTAAGATACATAAATATGCTGACCATCAATTAATGTTATTAATTAGTTGGATATATCCTGTATGTAGTGGATACATGGCTCCTGAATACCTGAATCATGGGCAAATCTCAGCTAAGTCTGATGTATATAGCTTTGGTGTTGTGCTTCTAGAGATGATAAGTGGTCAAAGAAATAATAGCTTTGAAGGAGAAGGAATTGCAGCCTTTGTAAGTTTTTTCTCATATCAGTCTTCTTGTTCCTTACTCTCGTATCTTTAAACCTATGGAGGATATAAGAATGTTTTTTCTTTTGGTTCAGGCACGGAAGAGATGGGCTGAAGGAAGGCCTGAGGTTATAATTGATCCTTTATTGGGAGAGAAGCCAAGTAAGAGTAACGAGATCATTAAGTTGATTCAGACTGGTCTGTTGTGTGTTCAACAGAATGCAACAAAGAGACCAACCATGAGCACTGTAATAGTTTGGCTTGATAGTGAGTCGACCATCACCATTCATTCAACTAAGGCTCCTGCTTCCACAAGTAGTCATTCCAAATCTGAAGATGGTACAATGTCAATGAGCAATGTCTTCACAGAGTTGAGTTGTCGGTGAGATATCTCTTTTATTAAAACAGAAAGATCAAGACTTTTTGTATTTTTTAAGTTGGACCAATACTTAGATATGGAATATTTTCACTGACACTGTAGAGGCAATGTTTTATGTGAAAATACAAGTTGAGCCCATATTAACATCCCTAGTGACAATGTAGAAGCAACCATTTCTATGAAAATCCAGTGTTTAACTCACACGAAAAGCATGTTACAGTTGATTTTCTTTTCTGTTGAGACCTTGTTCAATCGGATCACTTGTGTGTCTCACATATCTCATCAGCTGCTCAGCTCGCAGATGCATTGACAAAACATTTTGCTCGAGCTAACTTCACTACACTAACTGTTAAAATCAGTCTTGTTACATTTGGTCCACCATGAAGGGGCGTAATAACTTGTTAGGATATGATATATTTTATCTCTACGTACTCTATCTCTTTTTGAGATACAGGACTTCTTCTTTCTATACATATCGTGTGCAACTTTTATTCAATATCAATACAGTCTTCATATTCAATTCCGAAGAACCATCTCGCTTTATGTTGGAGTAAGCTTGAAGAAAGGTTAAGGAGCAAGTAAACATATTCCTAGTTTGGCTAGGATCTTAAGAGATAAGGATCTTATAATGTTTTGTGTTTTACAATTAGGAATAGGAGTTGTGATATCTCTATAAAAGCAATGTCTTGTGTCGACATTAGCTATAAGTTTTTTGTCATTGATAATTTTTGATTGAGAGCTTTGTGTTTGAGATTTTGATTGATTGAATAAGAGAAGGACTTCTTATTATAAAGAGCTTGTGATTCTATATTTGGTATCAGAGCAAACCAATAAAAAATCAACGAGCATTCAAGATCGTAAACAGCCATGGCCGACGTCAAAGATGAAATCGTGGTGAACAAGGAGGCAGGTCCTGCTTCGATTAAATTTCCGATGTTAACTTCTTCAAATTATACTATTTGGTCTATGAGAATGAAGGTCGCACTTAAGGTAAGCGATGTATGGGAGGCAATAGATCTTGGTTCCAAGGATGAGAAGAAAAACTATATGGCTATCGCGTTCTTGTTTCAGTCCATCCCAGAGGCTTTAATTCTACAAGTTGGCAATATAGATACAGCAAAAGGGCGTATGGGATGCAATTCAAACAAGACATTTTGGAGCAGAGAGAGTCAAAGAAGCCAGGATACAAACCCTAATGGCAGAATTTGATAGACTCAAGATGAAAGATGGAGATACAATAGATCTTTTCGTAGGAAAAATCTCTGAGATCTCATCAAAATCTGCATCACTAGGCGAGATAATTGAAGAGCCTAAACTTGTGAAGAAATTTCTGAAAAGCTTACCAAGGAAGAAGTACATTCACATGGTTGCCTCCACTGAACAGATGTTGGACCTCAATACGACAAGCTTTGAGGATATAGTTGGTAGATTGAAGGCATACGAGGAAAGAATAGCTGAAGAAGAAGAAGACACGTCTGATGATCAGAACAAACTGATGTATGGTGATGCAAGTCAAGAAAATTACGGAGGAAACTACAGTGGAGGACGTGGTCGAGGTCGAGGTGGACGCTTTAACTGGAGAGGCAGGGGCCGCGGCCGTACTGGGTCAGCGTTTCAAAGTCAAAGAGAAGCGTATAAGCAACGTTTCAGCAGAGATGCCTCTCACATTAGTTTTAAGTGTGACAAACAAGGTCATTATGCTAATGATTGTCCAGAGAAGGTACTTAAACTCCAGGAGATGGCTGAAAAGAAAGACAAAGAAACTGAAGAAGCTGATGAATTACGAGGTTGTTTACCTCAACGAGAAGAAGGTGAATCCCACGTTCTTTGAAGCCGAGTCAGACACTGAGAACGTGTGGTATCTCGACAATGGTGCGAGTAATCATATGTATGGGAACCGAGAGTTTTTCAACAAACTTGATGAAAGCATCACTGGAAAGGTAAGGTTTGGAGATGACTCTCGGATCGATATAAAGGGAAGGGCTTCAATCCTCTTTGTTTTCGGAGAAGGAGATAAGAAGGTCCTAAATAATGTTTACTATATACCTGGATTACAAAGCAACATTATTAGCTTGGGGCAAGACACTGAGGTGGGATGCAAAGTTAATATGAAAGACAATACGCTGACGCTATATGATAAATATGGAGGGCTAATGATTCGTACCACACGAACCAGAAATAGACTCTACAAAGTCTGTCTGCAAGCCGACCGTATGCATTGCCTGCAAGTTGCATCAGCGTCTGAGTCTTCTTGGTGGCATTCCCGGCTTGGACATGTCAACCTCAAAGCATTGAAGACAATGGCTAATAAGAAACTTGTTATTGGTATGCCAAATATTGCGTTCGAGAAGGAAGTTGTGCATCTTGCTTACTTGGAAAGCAAGCAAGAAGACCCTTCCCACAGACAACAACCTTTCGAGCTTCTAGTCCTCTTGAGTTAATACATGGAGACCTTTATGGCCCTATCTCGCCATCGACACCAGCTCACAAGAGGTACGTATTTGTGCTCATAGACGATTATACAAGATATATGTGGACTATATTGTTGATGAAGAAGAGTGAAGCATTTGAGAAATTATAGAGATTCAAGACACTCATTGAACAAGAAACACACAACATGATCAAGATGCTTCGAACAGACAGGGGAGGAGAATTTATGTCTCATGAGTTCCAAGAGTTCTGCGATAAGAATGGGATCAAACGGTAATTTACGGCTCCTTATTCTCCCCAACAGAACGGAGTGGTGGAACGACGCAACCGAATACTTTTGGAGATGACTCGGAGTATTCTAAAACACATGCACGTACCGAACATACTCTGGGGCGAAGCCGTAAGACACTCTACTTACATAATAAACCGAGTTACTACAAGGTCTTTGGATGAGGAAACGCTGTATGAGATGCTGAAATTGAAGAAACCAAGTCTCTCCCACTTAAAGATATTCGGATGTTTGTGTTATGCGAGAACAGAGTCACAAGGAAGAAAGAAACTTGATGATAGAGCAAGAGTTCTGGTGCACTTGGGAACTGAACCGGGATCAAAGGCGTATCGACTGTATGATCCAGTAGCTAAACGGATTGTTGTTAGCCGAGATGTCGTTTTCTCTGAAGAAAAACAATGGAACTGGAATGATACAGAGGAAACAGAGCATCCAAGTTCGGAAGAGTTTGTCGTTGATGTGAAACGATTAGGGAATGGTTCTGAAGAACATGAGCTTGTTCAAGAAGAAGATGAAGAAGGGAGTGATCGTACCATTGAAGATGAAGAGCACGTGGAGGTTGATGATGATGAAAACGATCAACCCCTTAGAAGATCTTCTCGGGTAAGTACAAAACCTTCTTACCTAGATGATTATTTCTTTCTTGCTGAGGTTGAGAGTGAGCGCCTACTAATGATAATAAACGAAGAGCCATGGGATTACAATGAAGCCAAGAAGCTAAAGGTATGGATCGATGCTTGCAAAGATGAGATTTTTTCTATAGAGAAGAAAAATACATGGGAGCTTGTTGATTTTCCTTCTGGAGTGAAACCAATTGGACTCAAATGGGTGTTCAAAATAAAGCGCAATGCCGATGGAAGTATCAGCAAGTTTAAGGCTCGATTAGTAGCTAAAGGATATGTCCAAAGACATGGTATCGACTATGATGAAGTCTTTGCACCAGTGGCTCGAGTAGAAACAATAAGGTTGATCATTGCTTTAGCTGCAGCTCATGCTTGGGAGGTTCACCATCTCGACGTGAAAACCACATTTCTTCACGGTGAACTGAAGGAAGAAGTGTATGTGCTCCAACCATAAGGGTTCATCGTTAAAGGTCAAGAGGAGAAGGTCTATAAACTCAAGAAGGAACTTTACGGTTTGCGTCAAGCGCCACGGGCATGGAATGTAAAGTTAAATAAGATACTACGAGGTTTGAACTTTCAATGATGCATGAAAGAACCTTCTCTGTACCGGAAGGAAGAAAACGAGAAGCTTCTGGTGGTGGTTGTCTATGTAGATGACTTGTTTGTTACCGGATCATCACTTCAGTTAATACAAGAGTTCAAACGTGAGATGGCCAACAAATTTGAGATGAGTGGCCTTGGTAAGTTAACCTATTACTTGGGAATAGAAGTACATCAAGGAGAGGATGGGATCGTCTTAAGACAAGACAATTATGCGAAGAAGATTCTTGAGCAAACCGGAATAGATTCATGTAATCCAACACATGTACCAATGGAGATGAATGCCAAGTTCTCTAAATCACCTGAAGAAAGAACGATTGATGAAGGAGAGTACCGGAAAAGCATTGGTTGTCTTCGATATCTACTACACACACGTCCTGATTTGTCTTTTAGCGTTGGTGTGCTCAGTAGGTACATGCAGGCACCAAAGGAATCACATGCCGCAGCCTTAAAGCAGATATTGAGGTATCTACGCGGCACATGTACTCTTGGTCTTAGGTTTGGGCGTGGCAAGAAATTAAAATTGGAGGGTTATAGTGATAGCTCACACAACGTGGATATCGACGATGGAAAAAGTACAACAGGTCATGTATTTTATCTTGGAGATAGCCCTATATCATGGTGTTCAATGAAGCAAGAGATAGTAGCCTTATCGAGCTGTGAAGCAGAGTTTATGGCCACTACAGAAGCTTTGAAACAAGCCATTTGGCTTCAAGAGTTGTTGAGCGAGGTCATCAATGAACCCTGTAGGCGTGTGATCATCAGAGTTGATAAAAGATCAGCAAAAGAGCTTACTAGAAATCCTGTGTTTCATGGTCGAAGCAAACACATACAC
Source organism: Brassica carinata (assembly GCA_016771965.1). NCBI lineage: Eukaryota > Viridiplantae > Streptophyta > Magnoliopsida > Brassicales > Brassicaceae > Brassica > Brassica carinata. The sequence goes on along the minus strand of CM028687.1, from coordinate 44,745,043 downwards.
AGAAGATTTCACTTTATTCGAGAATATGTTGAAAAAGAGCAAGTAGAAGTCGAGCACGTGCCCGGGAGTGAACAAAGGGCTGACATACTAACCAAGTCACTCGGTAAAGTAAAGTTTGTCGAGATGAGACGATTGATAGGTGTTGAAGATGTGAATGAAGTTGGGATCAAGCTTAAGGGGGAGTATGTTGGAGTAAGCTTGAAGAAAGCTTAAGGAGCAAGTAAACCTATTCCTAGTTTGGTTAGGATCTTAAGAGATAACGATCTTAAAATGTTTTGTGTTTTACAATTAGGAATAGGAGTTGTGATATCCCTATAAAAGCAATGTCTTGTGTCGACATTAGCTATGAGTTTTTTGTGATTGATAATTTGTGACTGAGAGCTTTATGTTTGAGATTTTGATTGATTAAATAAAAGAAAGACTTCTTATTATAAAGAGCCTGTGATTCTATACTTTATTCACTAACTCATTTAAACTTAACTAGTAAATCTTTTTTTTTATTGAACAAATCATTTATCAAGTGCATCTAAAGCTACAATTCAATCCCGAGTCGAGCTAAGTCAGTTGAGGAGTCATTGGCTCATTACACCATTTTCTTTACGGTGGAAACACTACCATACAAAATCCTTCAATTTGACTTGGCATAAAAAAGACTTGACCAAGACGTTCAACTTGACATGACTAAAACGGCAATTTCATATTTAACATATCGTTTTTTTTATGCTGATTGTATTCAATAACGAAGAGTTTAGCAAATGAGCCCCCTAAGACACACACACACCTCACAAACAGAGGATTGGGGGAAGATAAGAAACATAATAAAGAAAGTAAAAAAAACACCATTAGGTGCCATATCAAATTGCAGTGAACTGAAGAAGCGAAGGATAACTGCATGCAGAACAGAATATTCACAGCACCACATCCATGTGACTATACGCCATAGTTGGATGCCTCTTCTCAGATAGTGAGGTCAAGCCATTGAACGCTTGATAATGGTGGCCACTTGTAACACTAAAAAATCCATGCCATGTTTTAAGCATGAACACTACGACAGGGTAAGATCGCATCTTAATCATGAGCAAATGAGGACACAAAGATGAGGCAGTTATGTGCCATTTGCCTTTGATATCAAAGATCCAAAATTAGGGGTCAGATTGTTAACATAACTTTCAATTTATACATGGTTTATATGACCGTGCAAAAACACACTTATATTTTTGAAAATTTCAAATAAAATATATTTTGTTTACTTTTTGGCAAAATCATACACCAGTTGCCACATCAGCTGCAACATCGTCTAATTTTACTAACGTGGATGCTACGTAAGTTATTTTTATTGACGAATATGCCACGTCTACAATAATTTTTTAAAGAATAAAATAAATAGTCATTTTAGAAAATGTAAAAGTTTAAAATTTTTATTATTTTAAAAATTAATTAAATAAGAAATTTAATCTTTTATAAGAGATATATTCGTAAATGTTTTGGTTCTATCACAATTCTTATAAAATTTATATATGTGTTGTAATGATTCAAATTTCAATGCTAAAGTTGCAGTCCTATTACTCTCGATTAAATTTAGTTATGTTGTTTACATTTAAAGAATTTAGGTTATCATATTATAAATTCTTAATCTCTTAAAATTAAATTATTTTCATGATTACACAACCGATCAAGAAAATATAATATACAAACGCATAACCAAGATCAACATGAGAGTAACTATCAAAACTTATTATCTAGTTAACTTTTGTTATTTTTTACTAAATAATAAAAATTTATAATATTTCAATTTTCTAAAAAAAAAATTTAAAAACATCTATTTTAATTTTATTTAAAAAAAATATGTACACTCGGCATCCTTGTTATAAAAATTTGCTGATGCAGCATCCACGCAGAAAAATTAAATGATGTGACAATTGATATGACAACTAATATATGATTTTGCCAAAAATTACAGCTGATATGACAACTAATATATGATTTTGCCAAAAATTAAATAAGATCACTACAAGAAAACACTACCTTAACAACGAAAAATTACGAGGAAGAAAGATCGTCGTAAAATTACATAGCGATTACATGGACATTACGACGAAGCCATGTTTCGTCGTAAACGACATGTAATTTTACGTGGAAAAACATTCGTCGTAAACTACAAGCAACATTACGACGAAACTACAACGAATACAACAATACACGTAACTTCCTTGTAAAATTACATGTACTTTACGACGAATATTGTAACGTGAATTTTAGTGTGGTTCACTTAACTAATTTCATTGTAAACTCGTTGTAAAATTTGAAAATTCAATGTAAATTCCTAGTAACTATTTTTCCTTGTAAATTCTTTGTAATTTTTTCACCTACCAAGCCACGAGAATGCCCTATATATATGGCATTTTCCAATCCTAAAAACTCACACATTCGAAATCTAAAGAAAAAAAATCAAGAAAAAAAAATCAAAAGAAAAAAAATCAAGAGAAAAAAATCAAGAGAAATAAAAATGTCTAATGACAGAAATATTTACGAAATACGGAGTTGGATGTACTTGCACAAAGATTCTACCGGTAGAGTGACGGATGCATTTCTTAGCGGGCTGGAAACATTCATGTACCAGGCGGGCTCTACACCGATCACGCAAGAAAGCGGTAAGATGTTTTGCCCTTGTCGAAAATGCAAGAATTCAAAATTTGCACGTAGTGAAACTGTATGGAAGCACTTAATAAACAGAGGGTTTACACCGCAATACTATATTTGGTATCAACATGGAGAGGGTTATGGTGGAAATGAAGCTGGTAGTAGTAATAGCAATTTTCAAGATGCTGCTAATGTAGAACCGAATCAATTGCATAATGAATATAGTTACCATCAGGAGCAACAGCTGGTAGATCATGATAGGGTTCACGACATGATTACAGATGCATTTTTAGAAACTACTACAACAATAGCTGATGAAACCGGAAATGTAGAAGAACCTAATTTGGATGCAAAGAGGTTTTATGAAATGCTAGATGCTGCAAATCAGCCACTCTACACTGATTGCAGAGAAGGTCTCTCTAAATTATCCTTAGCAGCTAGGATGATGAATATTAAAACAGATCATAATTTATCTGAGAATTGTATGGATGCATGGGCGGAACTGTTTAAAGAGTATTTACCGGAGGATAACGTGTCAGCTGAATCTTATTATGAGATTCAGAAGTTGGTTTATAGTCTTGGGTTGCCTTCGGAGATGATAGATGTTTGCATCGACAACTGCATGATCTACTGGAAAGACGATGAGAAGCTAGAAGAGTGTCGATTCTGCAAAAAGCCACGATTTAAACCACAAGGACGTGGGAGGAATAAGGTACCGTACCAAAGGATGTGGTACCTACCAATTAAGGACAGGCTTAAAAGATTATATCAATCTGAGAAGACTGCTGGAGCGATGAGGTGGCATGCTGAACATGTGCAGAGGGATGGCGAGATCGCTCATCCATCAGATGCAAGAGCGTGGAAACATTTCAACAAGGTGTACCCCGATTTTGCTGGAAATACTCGGAATGTCTATCTTGGGTTATGCACAGATGGATTCAGTCCATTTGGAATGTCTGGGAGACAGTATTCTTTGTGGCCAGTTATTCTTACGCCGTACAACCTGCCTCCGGAGATGTGCATGGAACAAGAATTTCTATTCTTGACGATATTAATCCCTGGTCCGAAGCATCCGAAACGGTCGCTAGATATTTTCCTTCAACCATTGATACAAGAGCTAAAAGAGTTGTGGTCAGAAGGGGTGAAGACATATGATTGTTCTATGAAAAAAAATTTTACGATGCGAGCAGTTCTGTTATGGACGATAAGTGACTTTCCTGCTTATGGGATGTTGTCTGGATGGACAACACATGGAAGGTTATCTTGTCCATATTGTCAAAGATCGACAGATGCTTTTCAGCTGAAGAATGGTAGGAAGAGTTGTTGGTTTGATTGTCATCGTCGGTTTCTTCCCCTTTCCCATCCGTACCGAAGAAATAAGACCTTGTTTAGGTACAAAAAAGTTGTCAGAGACGGTCGTCCTCCATATCTCACTGGAGAACAGATCGAAGCGGAAATTGATTATTACGGAGCTCAAGAAACTGTCAAGCATGGAGGAAACTCACATGTTCCTGCAAATATGCCTGATGGGTATGGAGTATCTCATAATTGGCATAAGAAGAGTATATTTTGGGAGCTGCCTTACTGGAAGGATCTTCTGTTACGTCACAATCTTGATGTGATGCATATAGAGAAGAACTTTTTTGACAACATCATGAATACGATACTCAACGTCCCAGGGAAGACAAAAGATAACAAAAAGTCAAGGTTGGACTTACCTGATATTTGTGCAAGAAGTGAGTTACATATCAAAAATAATGGAAACGTTCCTGTTCCCATCTTCCGGTTGTCATCAGAAGCGAAGACGGCTTTGTTTGACTGGGTTGCAACAGAAGTCAAGTTTCCTGATGGTTATGTTTCAAATCTTTCAAGATGTGTTGAAAAAGGTCAAAAGTTCTCAGGAATGAAGAGTCATGATTGTCATGTGTTCATGCAACGACTACTTCCATTCGCCTTTGCCCAGCTACTTCCAACAAATGTTCATGAAGCACTTGCAGGTAAATACTATATATGTTTAACAATATATTTCATATATTTTTTATGAAATGTTACTTATTGTGTTACTTTTGCAATAAATAGCCATTGGAGCATTCTTCAGAGACCTTAGCACACGTACATTCAAAGAAGAAGTCATCCAACAACTTGATGAGAACATTCCGATCATAATGTGCAACCTCGAGAAGATATTTCCTCCATCTTTTTGGCGTGATGGAGCATTTAGCTATCCATCTCCCGTCGAGGCATTGCTTCGTGGACCGGTTCTAGCGGATGGATGTATCCGTATGAGCGCTCCATGAAACATTTGAAGGGCAAAGCAAGAAATCTTGCAAAGGTGGAAGGTTCAATCATTGCGGAAGTTTGACAGCAGAAACATCTCACTTCACATCATACTACTTTGCTCCAACAGTTCGTACGAGGAAAAGAGTTCCTAGAAGATATGATGATGGTGGAGTAGCACCAACATATGCAGTTGACGGTGTTCCTGACATTTTCTGCCAAATAGGCCGGTTTGGTGGCAAACTAAAAGAAGTATGGTGGTCTAGTGAAGAGGATAGACATAGTGCACATACTTATATTCTGCTCAATTGCGAGGATGCCATGACACGTTCGTTTGAAAGGTATATACTGAGGTGTACATTAATTATCTTAAGTGATATATGTTTATTATATGATATACATGAATCAACATTTTGTTTAATTTGCAGCTTATTTGTATCGCAAGTTGAAGAAGCAATACCAGGAATATCCGCATCTGAGGTAGACAAGCGGAAAGATCAACACTTTGTGAAGTGGTTAAGATCTCGGTAATGTATCTCACTATAATGTATCTCACTGTAATATATAAAATATGTAACTTTAACGGTTTTCATTTTTGTAGGTTGATTATGACGATCCATATTACCCTTATGGTTTCATGAATTGGTACAAGGTCCAGTAGCAAAGGTCTCCACATCACCTATGTATTTCACACGTGGTTTTACTTTTCATACATACGAGTATGGGAGAAATCGGGCAACAAGTAATTACGGAATATGTGTGAAAGGTGAAACGGAGTTTTACGGGATCTTGCAGGAGATTATTGAAGTGGAATTCCCGGGGTTATTGAAGCTAAAATGCGTCCTCTTCAAATGTGACTGGTTCGATCCTGTTGTGAACAGAGGTGTTCGGTTTAACAAATTTGGTGTTGTGGATGTCAATTCTGGAAGAAGATACAACAAATTTGAGCCTTTCATCTTAGCTTCACAAGCCGAGCAAGTTAGCTTCCTTCCATACCCTCGCCAATTTCGGGATAAATTGGTTAGCTGTTATCAAAATTACACCTCGCGATCTAATAGTTGCTGGAGAAGAACCACCTCTGCAAGAAGAAGATGCTACCATTGTGGTCGAGGTACCTGATCAACAAACTGACCAACTCCTTCTGATTGATCCGGATAATCGTCAATATGAAGATCTTCCGAAGTTGAGACTGATGAAGCGGTGAAGACGAAGTTTTATAGGAGTGACGATGATCAATGTGATGATAATGATGTGAACTCAAATGATTCGGAATGATGTCATATAAGTAATAAATGTTATTTTTGTTTATCATAAAACTATGTCTCAATGTAACAAATGGTGTTTTATGTAACAAGATTTTCTTTAAAAAAAATTATTTGTTTAGGGTTTAAGAAAAATTGTTAAAGATGATGAAGATGTAAAAGAGAGAGATGAAGTAATGAGATATGTAAGTTTAGGAATTGGTTTTAGGGATTTTATTTTAGGGGTTACAAAGGCAGTGGTATTCTCGTCGTAACAAGAAAACACGGGCTGGTATTGTCCTCGTAACATGAAACCACGCGTGGTAAGCTCGTCGTAACAAGAAAACAGCGTGGTAAGCTCGTCGTAACAAGAAAACAGCGTGGTAAGCTCGTCGTAACAAGAAAACAGTGGTATTGTCCTCGTAACATGAAACCACGCGTGGTAAGCTCGTCGTAACAAGAAAACACGGGCTGGTATTGTCCTCGTAACATGAAACCACGCGTGGTAAGCTCGTCGTAACAAGAAAACAGCGTGGTAAGCTCGTCGTAACAAGAAAACACGGCTGGTATTGTCCTCGTAAACAAATGAAAGGCTGGATTACGGCGAGATTACGAGGCAAGGTGTTTCCTATATATACTTGAAACCAGAACGAGGCCTGCCTCGTTCATTCCTCCTAACCTTCCGAAAATTACTAAGGTAATTCTCTCTTCTCTCTCTATTTTTTTTTTGATTAGTTTAGTTTAGTAATTAGGTTGTTAGTTTAGGTAATTAATCTAGGTGGTTAGTTTAGTTAGGTAACGAACAATATAGATAGATTATTAGGTTGCGGTTTTAGAATTGACTACTAATTTTATTAATTTTTTTGGAAAAATTATTTTAGATGGGTCCTAGAGATAGAAGAGGGCGGCCTACTTATTTGCAGTTGTTTAGTGATGATCATACTGCGGGGACATCGACATCGGTCCCATCATCTTCTGAGACGGTTCCTGACTCTCAGACATCTCAGAGAGTTTCTAGCAGCTCTCCTCCTCTTGCACCTCAGATACCCCGTCAGATGCCTCCACCTCCTCCCCCAGCAGCTCCACATGTTGCACGAGGCTGCTCCGCTGCTGGCATTCATCCAGATTTGCGTGTACCTTCATCTGCACCGTACGCTCGATACACGGTGGAGGATCTCCTAGCCCAGCCCGGACGAGAGGGCTTGGATATTTTGGACCCCGATCGACCACCTGGTACTTATTGGTAAGTTTTAAATTTTATTATTTAAAATTTAAATCAGATTAATTAACTAACAAATTAATTGTATTTTTCAGGTTTGGGGCCAACAACCGTGTTGGCGGGCGTTTCAAGCGATGAAGGGATACTTCGTCGAGCCTCACCCGAACTGGAGCAAGACTCCTGATTACATTAAGACCACATGGTTTAAATGTTTTGCTGTAAGTTATTTAATATATTTCCAAATATTTATTTATTATTTATTGATTATTAATATTTTAATTTTTTTCCAGCAAAAGTGGCACTGGTCCGCGGGAATCACCGAGCGGGTGAAGGCGGAATTTGTTGCAAAAGCAAAGACCCGCCTTTGTAACACCGTCTCGGATTGGAAGGACAAGTGGGAGATCCACGGTTATGAGGCGAAACCCTCCGAGATCACGAAGGAAGTATGGGACGGCCTCATCGCTTACTGGAAGCTACCCACCTCGATCGCGAAGGCCAACAACTGTTCTGCTTCCCGAAGGACGAAGGATAAGGATGGTAATTTGCCTATGGTTCATAGAACCGGGCAAAAACCACATGCGGGGATCCGTCTAGAAGCTGTAAGTTTATTAATTATTTTAAATTTTATTTTTCCAATCTAATTTATGATTTAACTTTATTTTTAATATTTAATTTAATTTATTTTTTCAAAATGTAGCTTGAGAAGACCGGAGTCTTACCATCTCTGTCTGAACTATTCAAGATGACTCATGCCTCAGCAGACGGAGTTTTTATAGATCCGTGTTCGGAGAAGCTCTTTAACGAAGTGGCTGCTCGGGTTCAAGAGCGGGAGACACAGCTAACACAGCAGTCTCCCGATGGATTACCCGTCACATTGACCACCGAAGAGATCGACAGGATCTTCCATGAAGTAAGTTTCAAACTGATATTTAATTTAATTTGACTCTTTAAATTTTACTTATATTCGTATATATATATATATATATATATTTAAATAGGTGGCTCCTAGAAAGAAGGGGCGGACGGTGGGAATAGGTTCCGTTAACGAAGTCGCAAGGGCGACTTCGTCATACTCTTCGAGACGGGACGATGTGGTTTCTCAGATGCAGTCTCGGATGGATACCCAGCAGATTCGTTTGGACTCCCTTGAGGATCTGCTGGACGTTATGGCGGTTGGAAACCCGGTTATGCAGAGAGCTTTGGATGCTAGACGAGCTGCTCTCGGGATGCAACAACCTCCTCCCGAGTCCACTGGTGGAGACTCTGGCGATCCGACCCCCGCTCACGACTACTTCGGAACCTTTCCATAGTTTTTTTTTTATTTTGTTTCCTTTTGTATTGTATTATGAATTTAAATATTTATGACTTTTATAATTTTATTCTAAAAATAATAGATATTTCAGATTTTGTTTATTTAAAATATTTAAAATATTAAAATTCTGAATATTTCAAATTATTATATATTATAAAGCAGAAATAATGATAATTGTCCATGTAAATTCGACGTAAACATTACGAGGAGTTTACATGTTCGAATTGTAAATCCCTCGTAAATATTACGAGGAGGTTACAAGTCCAGCAGATGTTAAGTCGTTGTAAATTTTACATCGACATTACATAGAAACATTACGTGTATTTTACAACGAATGTTTACTTCGCTATTACGACGAAGTTTCCCATCCGTCTTACGAGGAAATATGGTCGTCGTAATTTAACATGGCTGTTACGACGAAATCTCTGTTACGACGGGCGTTTAACAACGAAACGCGCTTCCACGTTAGTTCGTCGTAATAGCCCTATTACGACGAGTTTGCATCGAATCTAAGCCTCGTAAAAAATATGTTTTCTTGTAGTGGATGTATATTATTTGAATTTTTTGAAAGTACATGTATGTTTTTACACAATCATATAATCGAGTATAAAGTGCATATATCTCGATATGTAGAGTATGAAATGACAATTTTTCCGAATAATGGCCATCTGTTCTGAGTACATCAAATCCAAGAGTGAATAAGATATTTAACACATACTTTTAATACTTAATTAAGCCGTTGAATTTTGCACACTTAAACAAAAAAAAATTCATATTTTAAAAAAAGTTCAGATAGTGTTTGGCATCACAAGTTTCAATTTTTGATCACGAAAACACTTTTGAAATTTTGGTATATGTTTCGGATAATTTTGGTATACATAATTCGTGCTTAATTTTACGGAATGATAAGAAAAAAGAGACAACATATTATAATGCTTTCTCATGTTCTAGTTATTGATATATAAAGAGATCTTATTTTTAATGTACTGCCATATGAAAATGGGTAAGTATGTGTCATTAATTTTTTTTTTATTGTAATAGGAGAGATGAATTGTATGGCTCGTAGCCGCCTTTCTATAGTGATGTCTAGGGAGCATATTTATCGCATAAATCTGGTCCAGAAAAATTCCAAAGCGCAATGGACTGATTCACCAGTACATCAGCAAAGCCTATCTATTTCGGTCCAAAGGGCTACCTCGCAATCCGAGATAGTGAACTCCGAGTCTACAGATAACGACTAAAGAACCGGTCACCTCGCGGTCAAGCAGTTATGAAACATGCAGAGATTTCCAGAGTAGGCATGTCACGAGGACCCTAGATATGCGGAGTAGCTAGAGTAAGTTGATCAGCATAAAAGGCAAAACCAAGATCATTTACACGTATCTTTTTTGGGACTGACTTACTCGAGATCTAGATAACTCTATCTCTTCTGTATTCTTTTGTGATTTGTTTATTGAATATTTTTTATATTCACTTTAAATAATATATCAGTCCAACTCGTGAGATCTACTCACAGAGACGTTTTCCTACTGTTTCCCTAAATCTTACTCTATTCTTATAAGATTTCTGGTTGTGAGATTTAGCTCCCACAATGTCTGCATGGTCATCCTGCTCTAGTTGATGGTTCTTACTGTCAAGGGTGTCTTGTGAGCACTGAGACGTATCACCGTGGAAATTGTTTAGATTTATAGCTGCATCTTTCAGTGATGATTGTCTAAGCACCATTTAGTGAGAGATCAAATAATTCATCTCATCAAATTGTGAGTGCATGTCCTAGGTGGACGTGTAGCTTTGTTGGCACAAGGTCTTGTAGTTAATAGGATTCATCTGGTCTACAAAGCGCGTGGTTGGACGAGATGGTAAACTAGTCAATATGCTTTGTTAGCGTGGTGTCTTCCAGCTTATGAGTTAGAGGTCGTGGCCTGAGCCAGTAAACAAACTTGTGGAGTGGTATGATGAATTGAGACCTTAATCTTGTTGGTTGTAATCACGAAGATCTGCTTGTCATAAGCATTAGGGGTGGACACGGATCGGATAGTACCATATTTTTTGGTATTTGCGATTTGCTTCGAATCTTACGGATATCTGATTTTCCGATTTGCTTTGCTTCGGAGAAATACGGATATTCGGTTTTTCGGATATTCAAGATTTTTTTAGATATTTACGAATATTTATGGATATTTACGGATATCTCATACACCATGTTTAATACAAATAAATCTAAAAAAAAAATATACATGTTTTTGTTTTTAGAAAACATTTATACATAATACTAGACCAAAAGTGAAAATTAGTGGAACTATATTTATAATGAAATAATTTTTTTAATAAAACACATAATTTTAGAAACTTGTAGTTTTTAGAAATATTTTATATTATTTCCTTAATGTAATACATTATATATTTTTTATAAATAACACAAATATATCTTAAAATAAAAATTTGTACATATTTAATTGTAGATATACGTTTATTTGTATAAAAACCAGAGCGGATCGGATATTCGCCTTTAAAATTTTTAGTATTTGTGATTTGCTTCGTTTCTAACGGATATTGAATTTTAATATTTGCTTTGCTTCGAAGACTTACGGATATTCGGATTTTTCGGATCGAATCGAAACGAATAACGAATCGAATCAAATTTAACGGATAAAATGGTTTTTAGGTATATATTTCTGCCATGACGATTATAGAACTGATGTAATTTTTTAGGTATATGAATTGGTATCTTTTCTTTAACATTAGAAACCTCATATTTATAGTAAAAATCATATCACCTTTTTGGAATTATAGAATATTCAGCGTAACTTTATATAATATAATATTATTTTTCTCTTGAAGATATTTATATCTATTAGAATATTTTAATAGATTTAGGATCACATCCCCTTATATATTAAAAGAGAAGTCACGTTGCCAAATGTCACTCATACAGAGCTTTTCAAAGAAATTCTCTTAATCTTATTGTTTGATTTTTTTAAATTTATGTTTTTCTTTTTTTTTTAATCATCGACATTCCGCTAAAGGAAATACATATTAAACACTTAACTTTTGTGTTTTGTCTTCTTAATTAGGGGGATCCCCCTATATATTAAATGAGAAGTCACTTTAGTGATTTCTGCTGACGTGTCACTCATATGAGAAGTTTCAAAAAAAATTGTTATAATTTGATTGGTCGATAGTTTTTAATTTTTATTTATTTAAATTAGATCTAAAAGTTTAAGGTAAATCTAAAATCATTTAAGATCACTTGCCATATAATATAAAAATATTACAAATAACAATTTATGGCAATTAATTCTCGAATTATAGAAAGATTAATAAAGTTTCATTTATTACTTTTAATATTTATAAACTATAAAATAAAATGAACGTATTTTTATATAATATAATTATAATAGTTTTATATTTTACTTGATGAATTGTATTCAGATATAATTATATAATAACTATTTAAATATTACAAAATCCAAACATATTTTATTAATATTATTTTTTAATTATTTATTGTTGTTTACAGCATAAATTTATCAGAATTTTAAAATCCTTTATAAAATGATATAAATTATTTATAAAAATGTGAATCCTACTATATATTGAGAATCACATAAGTGATTTTTTTACGTGTCGATCATAAATGAACTCTTAAAACTATTATAATTTGGTTGAAAGATTATTTTTAATTTTATTTATTATAATTATATCTGAAAAGAAAAGATAATTCAATTACCAATTAATATCACTTTCCAAATAATTTACATAATATTAGCAATAATTATTTATGGTAACTAATATTTGAAACTATGAAAGAGTAATAGTGTGATCAAATTTTTTATATACTTATAAACTACATAAAATAATAAACAAAAATGTTTATTTGAATTGATAAAATGATTTTATATTCGTATAGAAAGCCTTATATTTGTATTACTTGCGCAAGTTGAAAAGTAACTTATGAATAGTTTAAATGTAAATTACCTTATTTAAAAAAATAAATTGCTTGTGCAAGTTACTATCACATTTATTGAAAATTTTAATGCCAATTTACCTTAATGTTTATAAATTCTTAATTCGTTTGTAATGACTTACCTTAATAGAAAATAACTTTCTTTAATTTATTTCAATATTTATTGTGAAAAATAAATATACAAACGTCATTTATGTTCGAAACGTGGACAGTAGAAAGTTACCTTACTGAGAATAACCATTTCTTGCACAAGTTAGTATCACATTAATTCCATTTTTAAATCTTTCTAAATTGTGTTCATTCGTTTTTAGTCACTTACCTTATTGTGAAAAAAAATATTCGACATTCTATGACTACTAATATCTCATATGCTCTTATAAATAAAGTTTATATACTCGACATTCTATACATCATATTTCGCCAAAGAGGTTACAATCTCCACTCTCTATCTTCTGTATTATTATGTTATTAGTATGTTATACAAATCGAGTATGAAGGTTGATTTTTATCTTTGTCAAAACACAGTATTTTTGAAGCAATGGAATTTCGCATGAAGAAAACAATTTCTGAAATTATTGAAGCAAGATCGGTAAATATTTTATTTTTTTGATTTTCCCAAACGTTTTCATTTTTTTAAAACTAATTCAAATATGATTTCACTACAAATTTATTGGAACTTAAATTAATCATAATAGGCTGGAACGTGCGTGGTTATTGCTATAATTGAGGCTATTGATTTGGAAAAACCATGGTATTTCACTGCCTACAATTTTTGCAAAAGAAAAGTGGTCAGACAAGGAGATGCTTTTGAGGAAAATGTGCAACATCTTCAACAGAACCCTCTATACAACTGCAAAACATGCAAAAAATATGTTCAACATGCTATTTACTGGTATGGCCGTTTATATTCATTAATCTTGCTACCTTTCTAATCTCATATTATTATATGTTCTGAAACAAATTAAAATTGTTTATTTTTTAGTTACTACTTGGTTGTACGTGTCTCTGATAAATCAAAAGGAGAAGCCAAGTTTTTGTTTTTCAACAATATTGCGGGAAAACTCATTAGGAGACCTGCGTTTGAGTTAATACAAGAGGCTGCTCAGGTATTTCCTTCATTTCTAATATATATTAAAGAATATGACATTTCTATATATTTATTGAAGTATTTAGATATTTTTTACAGGAAAATCCATATTTTCTACCTCAATCTCTAACTGGTATAATTGGGAGGAGACTTCTATTTAAGATCACTATCGGAGGTTATGGTCAAAAAGAACAAAATTCAGCATATGTTGTTGATTTAGGGTTGACGATATACACTTAATTCAACACTTTGATCCACATGTAATATTTGTTTATAGTTATAACTCAAAATTATTTATAGGCAGTATATGTTCTAACCAAATAATTGTTTTGTGCAGCCACATGTTGTGATTTTTAATGATTATGAGTCGGAAGAGGACTGAGTATTTAAGCGGTAATGGTAATCCAAAAGAAATGAAGAAAGTTGAAGTCCATTATGCACGTGAAAGTGGAAGAGTTTAAGAAATGATTTGTTTTTGTTGTCTTCAAATTTCATTATTTTTTCCATTGTTTCTGTTTTTGGTTTTATAATTATGAGCATGAAATATGAGCTGTCATTTGATTCGTTTTTATAAACAGCTCATTTAATCTATTTTTGTTTCCACATTATAGCAAATTTATTCTTTGGTGGTAAATTTAAAAACCAATCACTAGAAACTGTTTTTCATATGGTTTTAATTCTTTGGCTTACAAAATATAATGAATAGGATTTACTCAACCAATATTTAACACGGTTAATCTTATTATTATTCTTTGGCTTAAAAAATATATCAACCTACATATAAATAGGCATGGCGAGTAGATTTATTGACTATATCTAAGGTCATAAAATAAGGTTAACCTTATATGCTAATCTTCCAAAAAAAATCATAATAAATCATGAAACAATGTAAAAGAAGATAGTATAGCATTATATTATCATAAAGTGTTTTCCAATAAAAATCATATTTACTTGCGCAAGGAATAGATAGTAACATGGTAAAAATTTGATAAGGAAACTTTATTTGACAAGAAAGAATTGTACGTATAAAATCGAAGATACTATAACGTAATTGTCATGGATCGATCTCTATTATATTTTGGCGAAGAGGTCGGCTTGTGAACTCTATATCTTCGATTTTCTTTTAAACTATATTAGTTTATTCAAGTCTTTTTTCTAACTGCATACGATTCAATCTATAGGTAGTGTTTTGGTATTACTGAAAACAGAAGCATTCGATTTTGAGTGGAAAGCATGAAGAGAAATAATCCGTTTAGAGACACTGGGAATAAATCACAGAATAAAAATAAACAGGGTATGTTCTACTGAAAATAAATAAATACCTAGACAAAAACATTGAATTTTGTCTACAAACAAGTTTTTCAGAATATTCCGTAGTCATGGTACGTAATTTTAATCTACTTTTTCCAATAAATTTTTTTAAATATATAAACTCTTACAATTTTTTTTTTTATTTGCTAGATGTGTAATGCTGAGTTAGCAGACCGATTGTATTTGATTACCATCCAGTTTTCTGACTATTTCGATGATGGTATGTTAATTTAATATAATTTTCTGTTCAATAAAATTTAGAAATTTATAAACCTATCAAATTAAGTTAAACCGTCCAATTGCTTACAAAATTTAGTAATTTTTTTGCAGGTTTCTAATGGATTTTGTTTTCTTTATCGAGAATTATACTTTATAATTTATATAATTTATGGATAATATTTTGAATTTCATTATATTTTCCTTTAATATGTTTACATTAATTTTACGATAAATTTAAACATAATAATATTATACACCTAAAATTAGGAATTACAACACATATACAATACAATTCTAATTAGTGATAATATAAAATCTGTTACTTCTAAAACTATACACTATTTAATCAATATTTTGAATAAAAGTATCTTTTTAAACACACAAATTAAAAATCAACGTTGCAATTATACGTACACACAATAACTACCTCTTAATACTGAAGTTACTTTGTTCCCTCTTGTCCATGTCCATGGCTGATGCTTTCTCCATGGCTGATGCTTTCTCCCAAAGATGGTGATATTATGATGTAAAATCTGTTACTTCTAAAACTATACACTATTTATTTTATATTTTAAATTTTTTATGTCCGTACAGGGTGCGGACCGGTCACCTAGTTATTATTAAAACTGAATATCTTACGTAAGAAGAAAAATTTCATTAATCCTTGACCCGGAAATCAGAAGTCGGAGACAGGAAGTCACCGTCCTGCTTTTAACCACCGAGACTGCTCCTAAACTATTTTATTCCCAACAATGTCCAAATAAGAATAAGATACTTTCGTTTTGTTTAAATAATCAACACGCACTTTCATCTTTAAGAAAAACAATACACATTTTGTCACCCTACCATGGAATTGAATAAAGAAAGAGACCTATAAATATAACAATTTCTAAGGAAGAAGTACAAGAAGAAAACATTACTAACTTACATAAGAAAAAAAAAACATTTCCTATATTACATAAAAATATGGGGAAATTCCCAGCTTTGATGATCACCCTCGCTTCTTCTCTTCTCTTTTTCCTTCAAACCCTCGAAGTTGTTAAGGGCGCCAAGTGTTACGGAAACTTAGCCAGCAACAGCAGCTACGCTCAGAATCGCGGCGATCTCTTCTCTACTCTTGCCAATAAAGTCCTCACTAACGGCGGAGTCTACAACGCTTCACGCGGCCAATATCCCAACAGAGTTTATGCTCTTGGCCTCTGCGCAAGAGGCTTCAAGCCAAAAGCTTGTTTCAATTGTCTCGAAAGATTAACCCTGGAAACACAGAGGGATTGTCCAAACATCATGGATTCGTTCGTTTGGGGAAGTGACGATGAAGACCGTGTTTCTTGTCTTGTACGTTCGTCAAACCACACTTTTGGGAACCTTGAGCTTAGTCCTCCTGTTACAGGGATAAGTCCAGATCATATCGAGCCATCTATAAACATGACCCTTTTCATGCAACAGTGGGAATACACGGTTAATAACACCCTCGAGGCTGCCACAAAAGCTAATACTCCCTCTGTACATAAGTACTATAGTGCCGTAAAAGCCGAGTTCACAGCGTTTCCGAATGTTTACATGCTGACGCAATGCACGCCAGACATAACTTCCGAAGATTGCAAGCAATGTTTAGAAGCTTGTCTGAAATACTTTAGGGTACAGTTTCGGGGAAGAACAGGGGGTATGGTTAGTCTTCCGAGCTGTTTTTTCAGGTGGGATCTATTTTCCTTCCACGGTGTTTTTGATAATGTTACAAGAGTTCCTGCACTTCCTAGACTTCAGCCTCAGGAAAAGGGGAGCTCTATACCAGATAAGAAAGGTAAAATATATGTTGTAAATATAATAAAGAGGCAATATGTATATATAAGAGGTTCTCAGGCTAACAAGAATTTTAAAATTTCAGGAAGAAGCATGCATTGGGGAATTATCACGATAATTGTGGTTTTTACTTTCTTTAATCTTTTAGTATTTATTGGTTTCTACAAAGTAAAGACTTGGAAGAGAAAATTAAACAACGGAATAAATGGTAAGAGCACATTGTTTCTTGATTTAGTCAAGCTTTCTGATGACTTATTTCTTTTCTTTTTAGTTGCTTGTGCAGAATACTCTGACTCAGATGGTCAACTTATGTTACGGTATGATCTTGGTACGATTTTATTGGCGACGGCTGACTTTTCGCCTGAAAATAAGCTTGGTCAAGGTGGATTTGGTACGGTCTATAAGGTATAAATCAGTGTTTTTAAAACCGGATCGATCCAATGGTTAAATCGGGTTCGACCATGAACCGGCTATATAGCCGGGTTGGATCTCATAACTAGTTCGACTATGAGTCGGTCACATAGTCAGATTAAATATCAAAGTTATTAAATTGATAAAAATCACTAAAACTATCAAAAATATATAAATAATCCATATAAACATAAAACTAGTTTATATTTATAATGTTTTATGTTTATAATTTTTTATATTTTAATTATGAACAATTTTTACTAATATTATTTTTAAATATATATACTACAAATATATTAAACCATATTTGATCCGGTCAAACCATATTGAATCGTGGCCCAAAAACATTTTTGGTTCAGTTTCCAGTCCGATTTTAAAACATTGGTGTTATACATATTAGTATAGTATAAATTCTAAAAATTCATACTTGATCAATTAATGAAATAAATTAATAAAAAAGTAAATCTCAAGTTAGATAAAATGATAAGATAATAATCTTTAGAAAATTATTAGATAAATATATGATCCTATTAATATTATAAATTAATGTTACTATATATAATATAAATTTAAAATAAATATAAAACATTTTCGTTTCTTTTTATTTTTGACTAATTGCATCTTTAATTTTATTTTTATTTTACTATTTCAAGATATTTATTCAAGATACATAAAATATATCTAATAATCTAATAAAAATAGATGAATTTCAAGTTTATAAGTCTAGTCAATATATAATATCACAAAATAAAATATATTTTCTTACAACAAATAAAAATATATTTAACCAACCACATCGTGGTGGTCTAGTGGCTTTCACTAGAGGAGGAATCATCATGTTGGTCCAGGTCAGAGATCGATGCCCTTCTAGTGCAAGATTATTAGTTCCACATATGACCACCGTTGATTAATATGGGGAGAAAAAGGTGGTCCCCATGGATGTGTTCCGTGGGCTCCCTGGCTATGCTCCGGTGGATAGTCATTAGACGCTAGTTAGATTTCTTTCAAGGGTATCCGGATATTTAGGTCATCAAAAAAAAATATATTTAACCAAGTAGTCTTAGCCTTATGGTAAATGGGTTCCGGCTGAAGATTTTCCCCTAAGTTCGATTTTCTTTGGCCATTAGGAGATTTCTTATGTGGTAAAAAGACCTGGATTCACATGGGTCTCATAGTGGTTAGTCATTAGGCTTAGAAATTCTTTGGTATCACAACATGTTTATTAAAAGGAATATCATTAAAATATAAATCTAGAAAAGAAAATTAACTTTAAAATAACAACTTCTAAATTAGTAAATTATTATAGTTCCGACATTCTTAATTTATAGAATTATTACAATAAAAACATCTTTTTTAATAATATTATTGAGATCTTGATCTTGCATGAGTAACAATCTTGAGAACGTATCGGTTTCAGGGGAAACTACTGAACGGAAAAGAGATAGCGGTGAAGAGACTAGCCAGAGGTTCAGAAGGAGGTATAGAATTTAGGAATGAGGTTTCACTCTTGACAAGACTCCAGCATAAGAATCTGGTTAAGCTGCTTGGTTTCTGTAATGAAGGAGATGAAGAGATTCTTGTTTACGAGTTTGTCTCGCACTCAAGTCTTGACCGCTTTATCTTTGGTAAGACTTGGAAAACCATAGGCGGAACAGAACCCATTCGATCGTATGAAACATTCTAATAGAGCTCTGTGTATACTGTATACAAGAGCCACAACAAAAAATTTATAAATTAATTATAATTTATATATCCTCTGATATCAAATATAAAATATAGCAAACAAATTTTTGGAAATATATATAACAGTAAACAGGTTATAAAAGGATTAAACGTAATATTATATAATAGAAATTTTCTAAAAATATATTTTATTGTTTCTTTATAGATTTTAGGAACTCTTTGCAATAAAAATGTTTCTTTCAAATCCGCAGAAGAGGAAAAGCGTTCACTTCTTACATGGGAAGTGAGGTTTAAAATTATAAACGGCATTGCTCGAGGTCTTGTTTATCTCCATGAAGATTCGCAGCTGAAGATTATTCACCGTGACTTGAAGGCAAGCAACATCCTTCTAGATGCAGAGATGAATCCAAAAGTTGCAGATTTTGGGACAGCGAGGCTGTTTCACACCGATGAAACTCAAGCAGAAACAAAACGAATAGCTGGAACCCGGTAAAAACATATCAGTCAACTTTGAAGATATGTAAATGTGTTCACCATCAACTAACGTTATATATTAATTGCATATGTGCAGTGGATATATGGCTCCTGAATACCTGAATCACGGTCAGATCTCAGCCAAATCTGATGTATATAGCTTCGGTGTTGTGCTTTTAGAGATGATAAGTGGTCAAAGAAATAATAGCTTTGAAGGAGAAGGAATTGCAGCTTTCGTAAGTTTCACGACATATCAGTCTTCGTGTATCTTCAAACCTATGTAGAAACTAGAATGTAAAAGTATAACTTTTCCTTTGGTTCAGGCGTGGAAGAGATGGGCTGAAGGAAGGCCTGAGGTTATAATTGATCCTTTATTGGTAAAAAATTCGAGTGTCGAGATCATTAAGTTTATCCAGACTGGTTTGTTATGTGTTCAAGAGAACGCAACAAATAGACCAACAATGAGCTCTGTAATGCTTTGGCTTGGCAGTGAGACCATCACCATTCCATTACCTAAGGCTCCTGCTTTGGCAGAAAGTCATTCTCAATCTGAAGATGGTACAATGTCCATGAGCAATGTTTTCACGGAGTTGAGTTCTCGTTGAGTTATAAGTTACTAAATTATATTCCCTCTAATTATGATGTTTACGGTTGTTTATACATATTAATAAGAACTAAATGCTTATTTTTTTATTATTTTTTAATTTTACTTTTAATTAATTTAAAGTTTATTGGATTTCCAATAAAATCAATTAGTTATATTTGTATATTTAAATTTATGTTTTAGTTTTGACTTTTGAAGAAAAAGACGTTAACTGAAATCTAAAACATCAATCGTTTAAATTCAACAACAAAATTTAGAACATCGATCTTTTTTATATAGAGAGGGAGAGAGAGTACGTTGTTTAAAGCTGTAACAAATATTCTAATTGTATTGAACTGAGAAAGAGAGTCGTAAAAGTAAGAATAAATACAAGGGCTTTTTGCAAAAGTAACTCAAAACTTGGAGTCAAACAGAAAACTAACCTTTTCTTTTGACTCATTTTTTTTTTGAGATTTTCACCCCACACCTGCATTTTATCTACGAAAATGCCATTAACTTTTTTTTTCGAAAATGGCTTCTTTACTGTCTCAACCTCATCTTCTTCAATTATTTACAACAGTGCCCCTACCATGAATAGTTCAACAACCTTGTACTAACTGTTTGGAGCTTTTAATGCCCTTTAATGCACGTAAATCTCTTTACACTCTCTCTGTTTCAATTGTTATGAACTAAAAACAACATTTCTTTCACTTTCTCTCCATATTCATCCAAAAAACTCAAGCTTTTGATTCAAAATATTTTATGGTTGACAGAGCCATATTTCTTTCGTTTTGACTTACGGTTGCTTTCGTTTGAGGTTCTGGGTGGTTGGAGAAGACCCTGTGTGCAAACGAAGTCATCTCACCTAGTTTAAGGTACGAATTTGAATTTTTTTCAAGATCTGTTCGCGTAGAAGACTTACTAGTAAGTCATCTGTATGTAGAAGACTTACTGATAAGTCTTCTGGTCAAACGGACGACTTAAACTAAGTCGTCCGGCTTTGTTTGTTAAAAAAAAAAACTCCACACGACTTATATATAAGTCGTCTACGAGAAACGGGCTAGTTTTGCATTTGACTGAATCGTGTCAGATCTTTGACTATTTCTGGACGACTTATAATTCACCGCCTCGAAAGTTAAAATTCCAATATTTTATTAAACTAGGCGACTTACGTGTAAGTCGCCTTAGGTTAGTTTTGTAATTGAAAAATAAAACTTCATCATTTAACTTTTACCAGACGACATAATATAAAGTCGTCCTGACAGAAGACTTACTTTAAAGTCGTCCGGGGAAAGCAAAGTCGTCCAGAATTTTTCCCAATTTTCTGGTCAAACCTTGCTTATCCCGGACGACCTTAAATTAGGTCGTCTAGCTGGACGACTTTCAATTAAGTCGTCTGGAGAAAGTTAAATTTCAAGTTTTATTTTTCAATTACAAAACTAACCTAGGACGACTTACGTTTAAGTCGTCTAGTTTGAATAAAATATTGAAATTTTAACTTTTCCGAGACGACTGAATTATAAGTCGTCCAGAAATAGTCAAAGATCTGACACGAGTCGGTCAAATGCAAAACTAGCCTGTTGTAGATCTAATTTATATATAAGTCGTCTGGAGTTTTTTTCTAACAAACAAAGCCAAACGACTTAGAATTAAGTCGTCCCATTTAATTTTAAATTGCAAAAGTGACCTCTTTAGGCGACTTACCTTTAAGTCTTACGGGCGACTTAATTCAAGTCGCTCATGCAATGTTTATTGAACTTCTTCATTTTCTATATTTACTAATGTGTTTTATTTTGAATATTTGCGGATGATTTGTCGGTTACATGCGGTTTATGGAGAATAGTTGTTGAGAGATTGCCGTTGGGATTTTGTGGTTGATGATCTCAAAGGAGCAAAATTGTTTTATTGAATGAAGATTCAACACATGCTGAACTTGTTGCAATGGCTCAAGAAGATTATAACCTGGACATGAGAACAAAGGATCGTGGAGATTAGCTACTCATTACCAGCGAAATGATGATGGCTCCAGCAGTCCTCCCATTCATGTTACAAGTGATAGACAAGTTCGAAACTTGCTCGAGATACTCAAAAGCATAGAGTATGTCTTTGTGTATCGCCGCAACAAGGTGGAAACGGTTTCAGAGAAAAGGGATAATGATGAAGCTGGTGAATGGGAAGAAGATGTTGGTGATGATGAAGCTGGTGAATGGGAAGAAGATGTTGGTGATAATGATGAAGCTGATGAATGGGAAGAAGATGTTGGTGTTAATGAGTTTGTTGAAGATGAAAATCAAGATGGGGAGGAGGAAAATGGGGAGGAGGATGCTGATAACTCTATTGTTGGTAAAACGGATCAGAATGGTGGGGATTACGTCTTTATGGAAAGGTTCAAGATGAGTACGAGGAAGATGATGATAATATTTGTTTTGAAGAAATCGAAAAGACATATGCTAAGACAAATGCTATTGAAGGAGGAAAATCGGATGGTACCAGTATCTATGTCAACCAGAGTTTTGTTAGCAAGGATGCACTGCTTTGAGCTGCGGTTGGCAGCGATGAGGTAGGTTTTCTTTCAGAATATACAAATCAACGAAAACTCTCCTTGTGGCAACATGTCGGGTTAGCGGTTGTGGATGGAAGATCGAGCGAGTGTGAAACATGGGACAAACACGTTTTGGGTAACAAAGTATGTGAAAAACATTTATGCTCAGTGGGAGACCGAATCGCTCAGCGGAGACACTGTATTCCGAAGTATGTTGGTAGTCTTTTCATTGATCGTGTTGGAATCATTGATGGGATAACTCCGCAGCATATCACTGATGCAATGAGGAACATGTTTGGCATGGAGCTTGATTACACCACTTCATACAGAGCACTGTTATATGCACAAACATTGGTGAGAGGATCAGCGAAGAAGGGTATTCGCCCGCATCATATCTCGAGCAAATCTCCATTGCAAATCCTGATTCTATCACGCTATAGAACTTGATTCTATGAAAAGATTTAAGTATCTATTTCTCTCTTTGGAGCTTCAATAAAAGGTTTTAAGTATCAAGAGAAGGGTCATTGTGGTGGATGGAACTCACCTAAGTGGAAAGTATGGAGGTGTTATGTTAGTTGCAGCCGCACAAGATGGCAATTTTCAGATATTCCCATTGGCTTTTGGGATCGTGGATTCTGAAGATGAACCTTCTTGGGAATGGTTTTTCACAAAATTGGCTAGTTGTATATCTCATGACAAGCCTCTGGTGATAGTCTCCGACCGGCACGCGGCCATTAAAAGTGCGTGTGATAAGGTGTTTCCTTGGGCAACTCGAGGAATATGTTATTATCACCTTCAAGATAACATTGTCAAAAAGTTTAAAGGGAAACATCTCATGTACTTGGTGAAAGGGGCTGCTTATGCTCACACGGTTTACGATTTTGACCGGTACATGGCTGAGATCACAGTGCAAACCCGAACTTGCAACGTATTTGGAGAATGCCGACGCCAGCCAATGGTCAAGGGTTTATTGTAAGGGGAACAGGTACAACATAAAAACAAGCAACATCGCTGAATCTATTAATTCCGCACTAAATCGAGCAAGAGGATTTCCGATTCCGTTCCTGCTGGAGTTCATAAGGCAGAAGTTAGGAAAATGGTATTGGAAAAGGAGACAAGATGCATTGAGTCTCACAACTCAACATAGCCGGGGTGTTGAATACTTGCTTGCTGTTCGAACAGAGATAGCGGATACGATGACGGTCCAACCAATTGATGGATGGCGATTCTTTGTCAAAGGTGGCAAAATGGACTGTGTGGTTGATTTGGAACATGCAAAATGTGATTGTGGTGTCTATGGAGTGGACAAAATACCTTGCTCTCATGCTATAGCTGCTGGAACACATATTCGTTTGCATATCTCCACACTTGTATGTCCAGTGTACTCAAAGAATTATTTGTATGCAGGATACTCAGAGAATATATATCCTATCGTGTCACAACATATTGAGGAACGAGAATGCTTTCCTCCAGACGTAAAGCGTGGTCCGGGGAGACAGAAGAAATCAAGATGGCAATCTTGGTTGGAGCTATCTAGGATGAGAGGACACAAACCCAGGAAGAAACACAGGGCAAGGAGATGCTCAAACTGCAAGGAAACTGGCCATACGAAACTACAATGTACACAACCAGTTGATTAGTTGTCCAGACGACCTAAATTTAAGTTGTCCAGACGACCTTCTACTAAGTCGTCCAGTGTATTTTATTTTTAGACTACCTTCTACTAAGTCGTCCAGTGTATTTTCAATTATTGCGTGTGTGTGTGTCAACTTTTATGATTAACTTGAGAGATAACATATTATAATGGTAAGTCGTCTACAAAATATGAATATAACAAATAATATAATTTAAAGTCGTCTACAAATATTAGAAAATAAAGTCGCCTACAAAGTCGTCCAAGTAGGCGACTTACAAATAAGTCGTCCGGTGTATTTTATTTTTAGACTACCTTCTACTAAGTCGTCCAGTGTATTTTATTTTTAGACTACCTTCTACTAAGTCGTCCAGTGTATTTTATTTTTAGACTACCTTCTACTAAGTCGTCCAGTGTATTTTATTTTTAGACTACCTTCTACTAAGTCGTCCAGTGTATTTTATTTTTAGACTACCTTCTACTAAGTCGTCCAGTGTATTTTATTTTTAGACTACCTTCTACTAAGTCGTCCAGTGTATTTTATTTTTAGACTACCTTCTACTAAGTCGTCCAGTGTATTTTATTTTTAGACTACCTTCTACTAAGTCGTCCAGTGTATTTTATTTTTAGACTACCTTCTACTAAGTCGTCCAGTGTATTTTATTTTTAGACTACCTTCTACTAAGTCGTCCAGTGTATTTTATTTTTAGACTACCTTCTACTAAGTCGTCCAGTGTATTTTATTTTTAGACTACCTTCTACTAAGTCGTCCAGTGTATTTTATTTTTAGACTACCTTCTACTAAGTCGTCCAGTGTATTTTATTTTTAGACTACCTTCTACTAAGTCGTCCAGTGTATTTTATTTTTAGACTACCTTCTACTAAGTCGTCCAGTGTATTTTATTTTTAGACTACCTTCTACTAAGTCGTCCAGTGTATTTTATTTTTAGACTACCTTCTACTAAGTCGTCCAGTGTATTTTATTTTTAGACTACCTTCTACTAAGTCGTCCAGTGTATTTTATTTTTAGACTACCTTCTACTAAGTCGTCCAGTGTATTTTATTTTTAGACTACCTTCTACTAAGTCGTCCAGTGTATTTTATTTTTAGACTACCTTCTACTAAGTCGTCCAGTGTATTTTATTTTTAGACTACCTTCTACTAAGTCGTCCAGTGTATTTTATTTTTAGACTACCTTCTACTAAGTCGTCCAGTGTATTTTATTTTTAGACTACCTTCTACTAAGTCGTCCAGTGTATTTTATTTTTAGACTACCTTCTACTAAGTCGTCCAGTGTATTTTATTTTTAGACTACCTTCTACTAAGTCGTCCAGTGTATTTTATTTTTAGACTACCTTCTACTAAGTCGTCCAGTGTATTTTATTTTTAGACTACCTTCTACTAAGTCGTCCAGTGTATTTTATTTTTAGACTACCTTCTACTAAGTCGTCCAGTGTATTTTATTTTTAGACTACCTTCTACTAAGTCGTCCAGTGTATTTTATTTTTAGACTACCTTCTACTAAGTCGTCCAGTGTATTTTATTTTTAGACTACCTTCTACTAAGTCGTCCAGTGTATTTTATTTTTAGACTACCTTCTACTAAGTCGTCCAGTGTATTTTATTTTTAGACTACCTTCTACTAAGTCGTCCAGTGTATTTTATTTTTAGACTACCTTCTACTAAGTCGTCCAGTGTATTTTATTTTTAGACTACCTTCTACTAAGTCGTCCAGTGTATTTTATTTTTAGACTACCTTCTACTAAGTCGTCCAGTGTATTTTATTTTTAGACTACCTTCTACTAAGTCGTCCAGTGTATTTTATTTTTAGACTACCTTCTACTAAGTCGTCCAGTGTATTTTATTTTTAGACTACCTTCTACTAAGTCGTCCAGTGTATTTTATTTTTAGACTACCTTCTACTAAGTCGTCCAGTGTATTTTATTTTTAGACTACCTTCTACTAAGTCGTCCAGTGTATTTTATTTTTAGACTACCTTCTACTAAGTCGTCCAGTGTATTTTATTTTTAGACTACCTTCTACTAAGTCGTCCAGTGTATTTTATTTTTAGACTACCTTCTACTAAGTCGTCCAGTGTATTTTATTTTTAGACTACCTTCTACTAAGTCGTCCAGTGTATTTTATTTTTAGACTACCTTCTACTAAGTCGTCCAGTGTATTTTATTTTTAGACTACCTTCTACTAAGTCGTCCAGTGTATTTTATTTTTAGACTACCTTCTACTAAGTCGTCCAGTGTATTTTATTTTTAGACTACCTTCTACTAAGTCGTCCAGTGTATTTTATTTTTAGACTACCTTCTACTAAGTCGTCCAGTGTATTTTATTTTTAGACTACCTTCTACTAAGTCGTCCAGTGTATTTTATTTTTAGACTACCTTCTACTAAGTCGTCCAGTGTATTTTATTTTTAGACTACCTTCTACTAAGTCGTCCAGTGTATTTTATTTTTAGACTACCTTCTACTAAGTCGTCCAGTGTATTTTATTTTTAGACTACCTTCTACTAAGTCGTCCAGTGTATTTTATTTTTAGACTACCTTCTACTAAGTCGTCCAGTGTATTTTATTTTTAGACTACCTTCTACTAAGTCGTCCAGTGTATTTTATTTTTAGACTACCTTCTACTAAGTCGTCCAGTGTATTTTATTTTTAGACTACCTTCTACTAAGTCGTCCAGTGTATTTTATTTTTAGACTACCTTCTACTAAGTCGTCCAGTGTATTTTATTTTTAGACTACCTTCTACTAAGTCGTCCAGTGTATTTTATTTTTAGACTACCTTCTACTAAGTCGTCCAGTGTATTTTATTTTTAGACTACCTTCTACTAAGTCGTCCAGTGTATTTTATTTTTAGACTACCTTCTACTAAGTCGTCCAGTGTATTTTATTTTTAGACTACCTTCTACTAAGTCGTCCAGTGTATTTTATTTTTAGACTACCTTCTACTTCGCCGGTGGCAGCGCACTCAACAAGCAGATAAGGGACCATCTCGAGAAAAGGCTGCATTATCTCATCCCATGCTTCTGCTGCCGTAGATGAAGGTATGCTGTCCCAGACGACTATGTGCCTCTTAGGGATCGATATCCAAATAGCAACCCAATGAGCGTTGTTCAAGTTCACTGGCGCATAGATATCATCAATGTCCTCCCCCCACACCTTGTTTGATTGGCAAAATGAAGGTATTGATCCGTCATAAAAATTCCACGCCCCACCAGGTAGAGCTCTTCCTAAACCTTTGTGATCGGGTACGGATAATTTGAAGAACTGATACTGGTCTCTCCAAGACTGGGAAAAGTTGTGATCCAGGAAGCACATTCGCTCGCTCCTGAAAGCTTGTGGGTTCTCCTGATACCTCTGCCTCAGCACATTAATCCAAGCATCTATATGCTGCATATAAAATAATACAAGTTAGAAGATACCAGACGACTTAAATATAAGTCGTCTGGAAAGTCGTCTACTTGGACGACTTTGTAGACGACTTTCCAGACGACTTATCAGTAAGTCGTCTACTTGGACGACTTTGTAGACGACTTTCCAGACGACTTATCTTTAAGTCGTCTGGTAAATATAAGTCGTCTGGAAAGTAGTCTACTTGGACAACTTTGTAGACGACTTTCCAGACGACTTATATTTACCAGACGACTTAAAGATAAGTCGTCTGGAAAGTCGTCTACTTGGACGACTTTGTAGACGACTTTCCAGACGACCTATATTTAAGTCCAGACGACAAAGATACAAGATAAGCAGAAGACTTACGCAGTCTTCCAGCCATTCTCTGGCAGTCCGGAGGATGTGATACCACCAAGTTGGTGATGTACGTGGTTTTTCATCATGCTTAGTGAAATAATGACTGCAAACAAAAAAGCAATCACTTACGGATCAGAAATAATCAGTTTTGGTAGACTAAATCAAGCTATTATGGGTAAAGCAATCACTTACGGATCAGTTTTCAACCAACCAGCGAGTTCCTTCAACTTAGGTCTGTTTACTGGCTGAAATGGATTATAGGCTGCCACTTTATCTTTATTTTTCTCTGCCGTATAAGGAGATATCTGCGTGGGAGAAGGTTTCTTCGCTCGTTCACTCCTTGCACGCACAGAAGCAGTGGGAGCTATTTTGTCCAATACAACCAGGCTCGGTTCTTGTACGGTGGAAGCGGCCTTCGGTTGTTGATCGGTGGAAGCGGCCTTCGGTTGTTGATCGGTGGAAGCGGCCTTCGGTTGGTCAGTGGAAGTGACAGCAACAATCTCTTTGGAGGAGACACCATCCGCTTTATCCGCAAGATCTTATTTCCAGCGTTAAGCCTCATCGCGAATTTCTCTCTGCAATAAAAGTTGCACACTAGTTAACCCGGGCGACTTAAATATAAGTCGTCCATGGTCAACTAGTCGCCCGCATAACTTACATTTAAGTCGCCCATGGTCAACTAGTCGCCCGCATAACTTACATTTAAGTCGCCCATGGTCAACTAGTCGCCCGCATAACTTACATTTAAGTCGCCTGAAAACTAGTTAACCCCGACGACTTAATTCTTGTTGGGAGAGGATTTGATACTAACCTCGGATTGTTTGGCTTGAGGGGTAGGTTGTTTCTTTTGAAGAGTAGGCTTTTTGGTTTGAGGAGTAGGCTTTTTGGTTTGAGGAGTTGGCTGTTTTTGTTGAGGAGTAGGCTGTTTCTTTTGAGTAGGCTGTTTCTGTTGAGGAGTAGGCTGTTTGGTTTGAGGAGTAGGCTGTTTCTCTTGAGGAGTAGGTTGTTTGTCTTGAGGGGTTGTCTGATTGGTTAGAGGTGTAGGCTGTTTGTTACTAACCCCGGTTTGTTTGGCTTGAGGGGTAGCCTGATTGGTGACACCAACCTTCTTCTCCACAGCTTCCACCCTATCGGACAACTTCCTAATCTCCTTGATGCACTTCTTAAACCCTTCTTTTATGCAGTCAACTAACCCTTCTTTCATGCAGTCAACTACGTCCTTGAACATATTTTCCAACTCCTCTCTAGTCACCCAACTAGCCTCTTCTCTAGCCTCTTCACTAGCCTCTGTAGGAGCCTCTTTAGGAGCCTCTTTAGGAGCCTCTTTAGGAGCCTCTTTAGGAGCCTCTTTAGGAGCCTCTTTAGGAGCCTCTTTAGGAGCCTCTTTAGGAGCCTCTTTAGGAGCCTCTTTAGGAGCCTCTTTAGGAGCCTCTTTAGGAGCCTCTTTAGGAGCCTCTTTAGGAGCCTCTTTAGGAGCCTCTTTAGGAGCCTCTTTAGGAGCCTCTTTAGGAGCCTCTTTAGGAGCCTCTTTAGGAGCCTCTTTAGGAGCCTCTTTAGGAGCCTCTTTAGGAGCCTCTTTAGGAGCCTCTTTAGGAGCCTCTTTAGGAGCCTCTTTAGGAGCCTCTTTAGGAGCCTCTTTAGGAGCCTCTTTAGGAGCCTCTTTAGGAGCCTCTTTAGGAGCCTCTTTAGGAGCCTCTTTAGGAGCCTCTTTAGGAGCCTCTTTAGGAGCCTCTTTAGGAGCCTCTTTAGGAGCCTCTTTAGGAGCCTCTTTAGGAGCCTCTTTAGGAGCCTCTTTAGGAGCCTCTTTAGGAGCCTCTTTAGGAGCCTCTTTAGGAGCCTCTTTAGGAGCCTCTTTAGGAGCCTCTTTAGGAGCCTCTTTAGGAGCCTCTTTAGGAGCCTCTTTAGGAGCCTCTTTAGGAGCCTCTTTAGGAGCCTCTTTAGGAGCCTCTTTAGGAGCCTCTTTAGGAGCCTCTTTAGGAGCCTCTTTAGGAGCCTCTTTAGGAGCCTCTTTAGGAGCCTCTTTAGGAGCCTCTTTAGGAGCCTCTTTAGGAGCCTCTTTAGGAGCCTCTTTAGGAGCCTCTTTAGGAGCCTCTTTAGGAGCCTCTTTAGGAGCCTCTTTAGGAGCCTCTTTAGGAGCCTCTTTAGGAGCCTCTTTAGGAGCCTCTTTAGGAGCCTCTTTAGGAGCCTCTTTAGGAGCCTCTTTAGGAGCCTCTTTAGGAGCCTCTTTAGGAGCCTCTTTAGGAGCCTCTTTAGGAGCCTCTTTAGGAGCCTCTTTAGGAGCCTCTTTAGGAGCCTCTTTAGGAGCCTCTTTAGGAGCCTCTTTAGGAGCCTCTTTAGGAGCCTCTTTAGGAGCCTCTTTAGGAGCCTCTTTAGGAGCCTCTTTAGGAGCCTCTTTAGGAGCCTCTTTAGGAGCCTCTTTAGGAGCCTCTTTAGGAGCCTCTTTAGGAGCCTCTTTAGGAGCCTCTTTAGGAGCCTCTTTAGGAGCCTCTTTAGGAGCCTCTTTAGGAGCCTCTTTAGGAGCCTCTTTAGGAGCCTCTTTAGGAGCCTCTTTAGGAGCCTCTTTAGGAGCCTCTTTAGGAGCCTCTTTAGGAGCCTCTTTAGGAGCCTCTTTAGGAGCCTCTTTAGGAGCCTCTTTAGGAGCCTCTTTAGGAGCCTCTTTAGGAGCCTCTTTAGGAGCCTCTTTAGGAGCCTCTTTAGGAGCCTCTTTAGGAGCCTCTTTAGGAGCCTCTTTAGGAGCCTCTTTAGGAGCCTCTTTAGGAGCCTCTTTAGGAGCCTCTTTAGGAGCTTTCTTCAGAGGTCTTGGATTGTCTTCCTCCTCCTCCACCACAACCATCTCTATCTCTTTGGTTTTCTTAGTACCAGTGACTTCCCAGCAATCCTTGGTCCACTTCCACGGTCTCCGATCATACATGACTTTAATGATGTTCTCCGCGGGCACGTCCTCAACCTCAGAGTCCCATTTTGGCCACATTTCACTAATGTCCTTCTCAACAAAGTTGATCACGGGTCTGCAGTAAATAGAAGAATCGAAGTTAGATATTTGAAAAAGACTAAATAGGCGACTTAATTATAAGTCGCCCGAAGGTCGCCCAGCTGGAAGACCTTCCGGCGACTTAATTATAAGTCGCCCGAAGGTCGCCCAGCTGGAAGACCTTCGGGCGACTTAATTATAAGTCGCCCGAAGGTCGCCCAGCTGGAAGACCTTCCGGCGACTTAATTAAGTTGTGCGGAAGGTCGTCCAGCTGGAAGACCTTCCGGCGACTTAATTATAAGTCGCCCGAAGGTCGCCCAGCTGGAAGACCTTCCGGCGACTTAATTATAAGTCGCCTACTAAGTCGCCCAGCTGGAAGACCTTCCGCACGACTTAATTAAGTAGATACCTGTCTCAAGATAGCTTCTTTCATTGATCTGCGGCCTCTGCTGCCCCGTAAGCCAGTATCGGTGGAGGCGGACTGTTTCCTCTGAGACCACCAATACTAGCACCCAATTCGGCATAGCTGTGTACACCCAGACCTGAAGAATTTGTATAAACCCATCCACGGTGTAACAGCCAGTAATATCTTTGTTCCACAAAGAGTCCATCAGCACCTTAAACGCGACTCTCCCCCATGGATAATTCTCAAACCGTTCTAAATCCATCACTAGCCTTGCCAGACTAGATCGTGTAGCGGTTGAAAACTTTCTCTCTTCAATGAATCCAGTGAAGATGGAAAGGTACGCGAGCCGCTTGCGATCTTCCGTGGACCAATCCTCGCATCTCTTCAGTGCTGCTATTATCTGATCAGTAGTTGGCCCAGCTTCCAGATGAACTCCCAGCATCCCCCAGAAAGAAACCATCTCTTTGGTAACTTCACATTTTGGTGTCTCAAGGTCCTCGATGTACTCGCAGTTTAGACCAGTGAGGTTTTCAAACTCTAACAGTGAAAACCTCAAAGGTTCTGGACCAACGAGAGACCACATCTCATACTTCTTCTTAATGTCCAGCTTGAAACTGAGCATGTAGTGAACCAGCCTTGAAGCCCAACCAAATCCCTGCTCCTTGAACTTGATGAAAACTCCCAAACTCGACTCCTTGAGCTCTTCAAATTGTCATCGGTAGAGCTTCCATAAGAGCAGTATGCAACTTGTTATTATCCGTATGATACGAAATGCTATTGTGGGCTTCTGGCTCTTCCCCTAATGTGTATAACCTACGGGGGAGTTCTGGAATATCCATCCTTTTTGTCTGCAAAATAATCAAAGACAACAATAGAGATAAGCTAAACAAGCTAAATCTAACAAGAACACACAGAAAAGTCAGAACACAAGCTAAATCAATCACGCCTTAATTGTAACTCCAGACGACTTAATTAAGTAGATACCTGTCTCAAGATAGCTTCTTTCATTGATCTGCGGCCTCTGCTGCCCCGTAAGCCAGTATCGGTGGAGGCGGACTGTTTCCTCTGAGACCACCAATACTAGCACCCAATTCGGCATAGCTGTGTACACCCAGACCTGAAGAATTTGTATAAACCCATCCACGGTGTAACAGCCAGTAATATCTTTGTTCCACAAAGAGTCCATCAGCACCTTAAACGCGACTCTCCCCATGGATAATTCTCAAACCGTTCTAAATCCATCACTAGCCTTGCCAGACTAGATCGTGTAGCGGTTGAAAACTTTCTCTCTTCAATGAATCCAGTGAAGATGGAAAGGTACGCGAGCCGCCATGATCTTCCGTGGACCAATCCTCGCATCTCTTGATTGCTGCTATTATCTGATCAGTAGTTGGCCCAGCTTCCGGATGAACTCCCAGCATCCCCGAAAGAAACCATCTCTTTGGTAACTTCACATTTTGGTGTCTCAAGGTCCTCGATGTACTTTCGCGGTTTAGACCGGTGAGGTTTTCAAACTCTAACGGTGAAAACCTCAAAGGTTCTGGACCAACGAGAGACCACATCTCATACTTCTTCTTAATGTCCAGCTTGAAACTGAGCATGTAGTGAACCAGCCTTGAAGCCCAACCAAATCCCTGCTCCTTGAACTTGATGAAAACTCCCAAACTCGACTCCTTGAGCTCTTCAAATTGTCATCGGTAGAGCTTCCATAAGAGCAAGATGCAACTTGTTATTATCCGTATGATACTGAAATGCTATTGTGGGCTTCGGCTCTTCCCCTAATGTGTATAACCTACGGGGAGTTCTGGAATATCCATCCTTTTGTCTGCAAAATAATCAAAGACAACAATAGAGATAAGCTAAACAAGCTAAATCTAACAAGAACACACAGAAAAGTCAGAACACAAGCTAAATCAATCACGCCTTAATTGTAACTCCAGACGACTTAGTAGACGACTTATATTTAGGTCGCCTACTAAGTCGCCCAGCTGGAAGACCTTCCGGCGACTTAATTAAGTAGATACCTGTCTCAAGATAGCTTCTTTCATTGATCTGCGGCCTCTGCTGCCCCGTAAGCCAGTATCGGTGGAGACGGACTGTTTCCTCTGAGACCACCAATACTAGCACCCAATTCGGCATAGCTGTGTACACCCAGACCTGAAGAATTTGTATAAACCCATCCACGGTGTAACAGCCAGTAATATCTTTGTTCCACAAAGAGTCCATCAGCACCTTAAACGCGACTCTCCCCCATGGATAATTCTCAAACCGTTCTAAATCCATCACTAGCCTTGCCAGACTAGATCGTGTAGCGGTTGAAAACTTTCTCTCTTCAATGAATCCAGTGAAGATGGAAAGGTACGCGAGCCGCCATGATCTTCCGTGGACCAATCCTCGCATCTCTTGATTGCTGCTATTATCTGATCAGTAGTTGGCCCAGCTTCCGGATGAACTCCCAGCATCCCCGAAAGAAACCATCTCTTTGGTAACTTCACATTTTGGTGTCTCAAGGTCCTCGATGTACTTTCGCGGTTTAGACCGGTGAGGTTTTCAAACTCTAACGGTGAAAACCTCAAAGGTTCTGGACCAACGAGAGACCACATCTCATACTTCTTCTTAATGTCCAGCTTGAAACTGAGCATGTAGTGAACCAGCCTTGAAGCCCAACCAAATCCCTGCTCCTTGAACTTGATGAAAACTCCCAAACTCGACTCCTTGAGCTCTTCAAATTCGTCATCGGTAAGAGCTTCCATAAGAGCAAGATGCAACTTGTTATTATCCGTATGATACGAAATGCTATTGTGGGCTTCTGGCTCTTCCCCTAATGTGTATAACCTACGGGGGAGTTCTGGAATATCCATCCTTTTTGTCTGCAAAATAATCAAAGACAACAATAGAGATAAGCTAAACAAGCTAAATCTAACAAGAACACACAGAAAAGTCAGAACACAAGCTAAATCAATCACGCCTTAATTGTAACTCCAGACGACTTAGTAGACGACTTAGATATAAGTCGCCCGAAAGTCGCCTAACCGACGATTTAGTAGACGACTTATATTTAGGTCGCCTACTAAGTCGCCCAGCTGGAAGACCTTCCGGGCGACTTATATTTAGGTCGTCTACTAAGTCGTCCAGTTGGAAGACTTTCCAGACGACTTAAATTACAAGTCTTCCAGTAGAAAAATTAAGCGGACCTGATTAGTAGCAGAAGGAGTACTCGTCATTGCGGTTATAGATCTGAAAAAATAAACGTGAAACGGTGAGAATGAGTAAATTGATAGAGACAACGTTTTATGTTCATCTTTTCCTCGAGATTGATGACTTACCGGCGTTAGGGTTTACAGAGAAACGGCGCTACGGTTTACAGAGAAGAAGCGGCGGCGCTAGGGTTTAGAAGAAGCGGCGGCGCTAGTGTTTAGAGGAAGCGGCGGTGAGATAGTGTTGGTGAGCACGGTGGAGAGGGCGACGGTTTGTTCGGAAATAGTGGAAGCGGCGGCGCTAGGGTTTAGAGGAAGCGGCGGCGCTAGGGTTAGAAGAAGCGGCGGCGAGAACGGTGAGAATGAAGTGAGATAGATAGCCGACGTTGAGGGCGATGGTTTGTTCGGAAATAGTGGGAATTCAAATCGCCTTTGATATCGCCGGTGAGAGAGAACTGTTAGGTTAGGGTTTCTAAATTTCGCGAAAAATGAACAAAAAAATCACCTTATATATTGGGTAAATAATCCGGTTAGCTTTAAAAGTACGTTGGTAAAATTTAAGGTTTGGTCGGTTTAGATGACTTATTCGGCTCATAATGTACATCGACGACTAAATATTTAGTCGATGCGTTTCTGAACTAAATATTAAGTCGTCCCAGACCCTAAAATGAACCCCTAAACTAAAATGACTAAATTAACTACTAACCACGTTATAAAATCAAATTATACTTCAATAGTGTTTACTATACACAGAAATGAACACGCTTATGTAATTTTTAAATTTTTCAAAAACGGTTTTAATGCTTTCCGAAATCTAACCCTAAGAACATATACAATACTACAACATATGTTGATGAAAGTTAAACTAAAGAATATCATGACTCACTACTTTCACTCATCTATGCTGAAAACAATTGAAATTTGTTATATCTTAATTTATATCTCTTAATACATATGTTAATTACATAATTCCCATTTTTCACTTATCAAAATATTTTTTACAAAATTTTTAAATTATGTTTAAGAATAACTGTCCAGAAGACTTTCAGTTAAGTCGTCCAGACGACTTTCGAGGGGTAGAAACGTAAAAAAAATTCCGTTTTTTTGTTTGTTCACAAGGGGATAGTTGTAATTTCAATAGCCTTTTAGGTTACTTTTGCCTTTGACCCAAGTTGGGGTATTCTTTTGGGTTTGACTCCAAGTTTTGAGTCACACTTGGCAATTTTCCCTAAATACAATCCAAAGTTCTAGAAACCTTTACAAAATCGATATGATAGTTTTGACATTTTGACGTAAAAATGTTATTTTGATATTTTCACATAAAATAAAAAAAGAATTAAAATAAATTATACTTTTAATAGTTATATTTTTTTAATCAATGGTCTTTAAAATAAATAATTTATATTATAAAAGAATTATGATCAATCTGTTGATATCTTGGAACAATGGAATGACTGAAATAATTTGTAGTGGGAACTGTTACTCACATATAGATCTTTTCGGATATGCAAATGAGTCATAAGCATGAACTCATATCTGCATTGGTGTCAATGACAATATATTTTAGTCTTGTCTAGTAAGTGGATCGAACTTGCAATGTGTCTTGCAATGTGCCGGCGTTGCAATGTGTCTTGCAATGTGCCGGAGTTGCAAGATCGAACTTGCAATGTGTCTTGCAATGTCCATCATTATTAATAATTAATGTCTGATCTTGATTTGTTAGAATCCTATGACGATCAAACAAAAATAGAGAAAGGAGCAAGATAAAGACTTTTCTTCCCTAAATTACTCAAGTGGCAATGCAATGAACTTGGAAATTTCACGCCTCCACCTAGGCCATGCAAGATAAACACCGAAGTAGTGTCATCCAAAGTTCAACACTTGTAAAACAACGTCGTTTCTTTTTCATAACAATATGGACAAGTTGATCTGAGTGGAGTCAGCTAGTTAAGCAGCCAATTTGGAAATTTCAAATGGAGTTAGTATAGACAAGTCGATCTGAATGGAGTCAACTCAGCCAACTTGGAATTTCTAATGGAGTTAATATAGACAAGTAGGTCATAGGAGTCAAGTCGTCAAGCCGCCAACTTAGAAATTTCTAATGGAGTTAAAGTGTCATAAATTTCCCTTAGAGAGCTGTCAAATATAGTAAAGTCAAATTTCCATTACAAAATCTAATGTTATTTATAATTTTCATCCAATTTTATTGGTTTATTTGTTACACTTAATTAAATAAAGAAAAAAAATAAATAAAATATGATTCTAATAGTTAAATATGAAAAACAGAATAATTAACTATTTTAAAATTTATTTCAAAACTTTAAACGATATCTAGTTTTAAAATAGATGGAATGTTATGAAAGACAGTAATTAATTTCCATAATGAACAATGACTTAGAAAACGTATGTCTTATAAAGACAGTGTTCAAATAGACATTCACATAGCCATTTAGGCCATGATTAATACATGTCTTTTATGTAAGATCTTTTATCGAAAATAAATGACAG
This sequence comes from Brassica carinata, assembly GCA_016771965.1. NCBI lineage: Eukaryota > Viridiplantae > Streptophyta > Magnoliopsida > Brassicales > Brassicaceae > Brassica > Brassica carinata. The sequence goes on along the minus strand of CM028687.1, from coordinate 44,707,799 downwards.
TCTCTTAGTTTTTAACTAAAAAAGCTTAGAAACATCTTTTAATCTCTTACTTAAGAGACATCTCTTATTTAAGAGAAATCTCTTAGCTTTTTCTAGTTAAAAGTTAAGAAACTGTCTCTTATTTTCTTTAAGAGACTCTTTATAAGAGACATGCATTAATAAAACCCTTAAGACATTTAACTGTAATTTAATATTTTATCAAACTATCATAAATTTTAGTTTCGTAATTTTTGTTTTTCAATAATGTGTTATTTAAATTTCAACATATCATATAAGTAAGTCTGTTTTGAATATGTCCAACAATGAATATAATACATGACATAAATTTTTAATATTTAATCAGCCCATTGCATCTCGCACAATTAGAGACCCTAAACACAAACATTACTTTTGCATCAGTACGAGTTTCACAGACTTTTGAAGTTTTGGTGTCCATAAATATTAAGATATACTTGGATTTAGATTAGCCTTATCTAATAGATAGTTCTTATCTCAATTATATTAACTTTCCTAGTATAGATATAATTAGCATCTTTGAGCTTGTATATAAGAAGACCTTCTGGTCATGAATGAATAACAGAAACGATTACGGTTATAGAACTTCTCATGGTATCAGAGCTACGAAACTAGAAACTCGATTATTTTTCTTTCTACCTAGAATCCGACTGATTCTTACAATCTTCCGACCTCGACACATTCAATCATGGCAGGAACTCTTGCAACGACCCGACGAACGATTTCTCCATATGATCTATCGACTAATGAAAATCCTGGAGCTGTTATCTCTCAGCCTCTACTCAATGGACGAAACTATGATGAATGGGCACAAAACTTACGTGTTGCTTTAAGCGCACGGAAGAAGTTTGGATTCATTGACGGCACCATACCGAAACCGACCAGCGACTCTAATGATTACGAAGATTGGATGGCAAATAACCATCTACTTGTCACTTGGATCAAACTCACCATAGAATCGAAGCTGCGTTCTAACATCTCTCATAAAGAACACGCTAAGGATCTATGGGATCATCTCAAACGACGATTTGCATTAAAAAGCGGAGCTCGATATCAACAACTTCAAGCTTCTCTAGCAAACTGTCGTCAATCAGGATCTTCCGTAGAAGATTACTTTGGACGATTGACTAAAATATGGGACGCCATGGCTGAAGGCTTCACAATTACAACGTGTAAGTGTGGCAAGTGTGACTGCAATTTAGTAGATGCTCACGACAAAGAATGTGATATTGTTCGAGTTCATGATTTTCTCTTTGGTCTTGACGATGAAACTCATGGCGCAGTAAGATCACAGATTTGTGCTCAAATTCCTATTCCAGATCTTGACACCGTCTATCAAACCATCGTTCAGAACGAGACAGTCCAACAGAACTCACAGAAAGAACCACTGGCCGTGCTCAGTTTTGCAGCTCAAACACCGGCACAGTCGTCTTCTTCTTCAAACCTTCGACAAAAAAACCAGAGCTACGACAGCTCTCGACAAACAAACTCAAACACTGGCGGTTCTCGACCTCGTTATACCAATCCCGACGCCAACGTTACTTGTACTGCCTGTGGCCGCCTTGGTCATAGAGCAACAGGATGTTTTCGCATAATTGGATATCCCGAATGGTGGGGAACCAGACCAAGAACCAGAAACAACAATCAAGGAGGACAAACCAACACAACATCAACGGAATCACCAAACACTACACAAGTAAACTCCTCTCAGATAGCTGCTTCACCGACTCAGATCAAAGCAAACTCTGCTCTCACTGAAGCAGATCGACAAGGCCTTGCTGGCCTAACCGACGCTCAATGGCATACATTGGTGACACTTATGAATTCTCAGAAGACACAATCTGATACAAGACTAAGCGGTAAGAACAATGAACCTCTTTGGATCTTGGATACAGGGGCTACACATCATATGACCGGCCGAGTTGACCTTCTCGAAAATATCCGACCAATCACACCAGCTTCCGTGACAATACCAGCTGGCGCGAACACTCTATCTACTCAACAAGTCACCATCAACTTAACATCCCATATACACTTGAAAAACGTGTATTATGTGGATGGGTTTCACACAAATCTAATATCTTTTGGCCAATTGCTAACTGATCAATCTCTTGTTGGCCAAGTTACTGATAAACTTGTGGTTTTGCAGGACCGCACCACGAGGACGCTGATTGGAGCGGGTGAACGTGAGAGTGAAGGACTATACCACTTCCGAGGGATTGAGACTGTGACTGCGTTTCAGACAACTACAACCGACGAAGGAGTTCTCTGGCATCGTCGTCTTGGTCATCCATCTTCTCGTATTGTGGGATTACTTCCGAATGTTCGTTTAAAATCTAGCAGTAAACTATGCTTCTCGAATTGTGATGTCTGCTTTCGTTCTAAACAAACAAGAAATCCGTTTACTGAGAGTTATAATAAAGCTTCTACTTCTTTTGAGTTAATTCATTGTGATCTTTGGGGCCCTTACCGCACTGCTGCATTCTGTGGATCACGATATTTTTTAACCATAGTCGAAGACTACTCTCGTGCAGTATGGTTATATCTCCTTCCTGATAAAACAGAGGTCTCCGCACGACTACAAGTATTCATAGCTCTTGTGAAACGTCAGTTCAACTGCAACATCAAAACAATACGAAGCGACAATGGAACCGAGTTTATGTGTCTCACAAAATTTTTTCGGCAAGAAGGGATTATACATTAAACATCCTGTGTTGCTACACCCCAACAGAACGGACGCGTCGAGAGAAAACACAGACACATACTTAACGTCGCCCGAGCTCTCCGATTCCAAGCTGGTCTACCAATTGAATTCTGGGCGGAATGTGCTTTAACAGCTTGTTACCTCATAAACAGAACACCGACTAAACTCCTGAATGATAAGGCGCCTTCGAGCTATTATTTGGCAGCGCACCAGTACTAGATCAGATACGAGTATTCGGCTGCTTGTGTTACGCTCATAATCTGAATCATCACGGTGATAAATTCGCTTCCCGCAGCAGACGTTGTGTCTTCTTGGGATATCCGTATGGCAAGAAAGGATGGCGTCTTTATGATATTGAAAAGAAGAAATACTCACCTCTCGCGGCGTCCTGTTTCAAGAAGATATATTTCCGTATCTCCAGACCAACACTAACCCGAACCTACAACTCATGTCTTCAACTTCGACTCCGACACATATTGATGATGAAGATCATATCGTCATCACACCAGATCAACCGGCGACTTCTGAATCTACTGCTATCACGACACGATAGAAACTATAGAACAGCTAGGGCGAGGTTTTCGAACCAAGAAACCTCCAGCGAAACTTGCAGACTATGTCACAGACACGACCGGCACAGTCTCAACCAGCACAGTCTCGATCAACACAGTCACTATTACCACTCACACAACCACTGCTCCATCATCGACCTCAGTGCGGCCCATCCACTATCTGATTATCATATATCGATCGTTTTCTCAAAACCATCGCAGCTATCTAGTGGCTCTCTCTATCGCTACTGAACCACGCTCTATCGAGAAGCTATGCAAGATAAAGCTTCTACTTCTTTTGAGTTAATTCATTGTGATCTTTGGGGCCCTTACCGCACTGCTGCATTCTGTGGATCACGATATTTTTTAACCATAGTCGAAGACTACTCTCGTGCAGTATGGTTATATCTCCTTCCTGATAAAACAGAGGTCTCCGCACGACTACAAGTATTCATAGCTCTTGTGAAACGTCAGTTCAACTGCAACATCAAAACAATACGAAGCGACAATGGAACCGAGTTTATGTGTCTCACAAAATTTTTTCGGCAAGAAGGGATTATACATTAAACATCCTGTGTTGCTACACCCCAACAGAACGGACGCGTCGAGAGAAAACACAGACACATACTTAACGTCGCCCGAGCTCTCCGATTCCAAGCTGGTCTACCAATTGAATTCTGGGCGGAATGTGCTTTAACAGCTTGTTACCTCATAAACAGAACACCGACTAAACTCCTGAATGATAAGACGCCTTTCGAGCTATTATTTGGCCGCGCACCAGTACTAGATCAGATACGAGTATTCGGCTGCTTGTGTTACGCTCATAATCTGAATCATCACGGTGATAAATTCGCTTCCCGCAGCAGACGTTGTGTCTTCTTGGGATATCCGTATGGCAAGAAAGGATGGCGTCTTTATGATATTGAAAAAGAAGAAATACTCACCTCTCGCGACGTCCTGTTTCAAGAAGATATATTTCCGTATCTCCAGACCAACACTAACCCCGAACCTACAACTCATGTCTTCAACTCGACTCCGACACATATTGATGATGAAGATCATATCGTCATCACACCAGATCAACCGACGACTTCTGAATCTACTGCTATCACGACACCGATAGAAACTATAGAACAGCTAGGACGAGGTTTTCGAACCAAGAAACCTCCAACGAAACTTGCAGACTATGTCACAGACACGACCGGCACAGTCTCAACCAGCACAGTCTCGATCAACACAGTCACTATTACCACTCACACAACCACTGCTCCATCATCGACCTCAGGTACGGCCCATCCACTATCTGATTATCATATATACGATCGTTTTTCTCAAAACCATCGCAGCTATCTAGTGGCTCTCTCTATCGCTACTGAACCACGCTCCTATCGAGAAGCTATGCAAGATAAAGCTTGGAGAGAGGCTATGCGACTCGAGATTGATGCTTTAGAGCTCAACGAAACATGGGACATACAGGAACTACCTCCAGGAAAGATAGCTCTTGGATGCAAGTGGGTTTTCCGAATCAAACTTAAAGCTGATGGTACACTTGAAAGATACAAAGCACGACTAGTAGTAGTTGGGAATAATCAGGTTGAGGGCATTGATTATGGTGAAACCTTTGCACCCGTTGCCAAGATGACTACAGTTCGAATTTTTCTTGACATAGCAGCAAAGCAGGATTATGAAGTCCATCAAATGGACGTTCATAATGCTTTTCTTCACGGCGATTTGGATGAGGAAGTTTATATAAAATTCCCTTTAGGATTCTGTTCAGACTCTGATAATCGAGTATGCCGCCTACGAAAATCTTTATACGGCCTTAAACAGGCTCCTCGTTGCTGGTTCGCCAAGTTAACAAAGGCACTAAGAGCTTCCGGTTTTGTTCAATCAAGAAGTGACTACTCATTGTTCGTCTACAACAAAAACGGCAACACACTTCGAGTTTTGGTCTATGTCGATGATTTAATTATCGCCGGCAACTCTTCCTCTTCGATCGCGGACTTCAAAACATACTTATCAACTTGTTTTCACATGAAGGATCTTGGCGTTTTGAAATATTTTTTGGGGATCGAAGTAGCTCGTAGCACTGATGGTTTCTACCTCTGTCAACGAAAATATTGTCTGGATATCATCACCGAAGTGGGCATGCGTGGATGCAAGCCAGCCGGGTTCCCACTCGATCAACGACACCAACTCGACAGAAAAACAGGACCTCTTCTCCCTGATCCAGGAAGATATCGCCGTCTCATTGGTCGTTTGGTTTATCTCGCTTCCACACGGCCTGATCTCGGATTCTCTATTCATGTTCTAACACAATACATGCAGTCTCCTCGAACTAAACATTGGGAGGCCGCGGTTCATGTGATTCGATATCTTAAAAGAACTATTGGACAAGGTATTCTGCTACGTGCGGCTTCTCCAATACATGTAACAGGCTGGTCTGACTCTGACTGGGCTGGCTGCTCAGCATCTAGTCGATCCGTCACAGGCTGGCTCGTACAGATTGGCACTTCCATTATCTCATGGAAATCTCAAAAACAGGATACTGTCTCCTTATCCTCAACGGAAGCAGAATATCGAGCAATGACTGAAGTTCTTAAAGAATTGTTATGGATCAAAGGACTACTCTTCGACTTCGGCATCAACCACACAAGTCCGATGACACTTCGCTGTGACAATCAATCTGCGATATATCTAAGCTCCAATCCTGTTTTCCACGAACGAACAAAGCACGTTGAAGCTGAGAGTCATTTCACTCGCAACTACATCATCAAAGGAATAATCTCAACGAAACACGTCTCAACCAACGAACAACTGGCGGACATTCAGACAAAGGCCTTAGGCCGGAAAGAATTTGATATTTTCCTCTACAAGTTGGGCATTCGTGACCTATACGCTCCAACTTGAGGGAGGGTATTACGATATACTTGGATTTAGATTAGCCTTATCTATTAGATAGTCCTTATCTCAATTATATTAACTTTCCTAGTATCGATATGATTAGCATCTTTGAACTTGTATATAAGAATACCTTCTGGTCATGAATGAATAACAGAAAGGTTATAGAACTTCTCAATATAAGATAATAAATATTCATTCTGTTTTAATAATCAACAGATCTCGGAAAACAAAACAATCCACATTTTCTCAGCCCTACCATGGGATAAAGAAACATTACAATGTTCAAAAATCAATTATTACTAACTTATTGACGACAGTTAACGAAGAAGTAAAAGAATGCAAAAAAAAATTGCTATCTTACATAAAAAAATATGGGGAAATTCCCAGCTTTGATGATCATCCTCGCTTCTTCTCTTCTTTTTCATCAGAACCTTAAAGTTGTTAACGGCGCCAAGTGTTTCGGAAGCTTAGCAAGCAACAGCAGCTACGCTCAAAATCGCCGTGATCTTTTCTCTACTCTTGCTAATAATGTCAGCACTAACAGCGGATTCTACAACGCTTCACTCGGCCAATATCCCAACATAGTTTACGCTCTTGGCTTCTGCGAAAAATACTACGAGCAAAAAGCTTGTTTGAGGTGTCTCGAAAGCTTGACTCTGGATACACAAACGAGCTGTGGACACATCACGAACTCATTCGTCTGGAGCAGTGACGATGAAGACCGTTTTTGGTGTCTTGTACGTTCCTCAAACCAATCTTTTGGGAACTTGGAGCTAATACCTCCTTTAATAGAGGCAGATCCAGATCATATTGGGCAATCTATAGACATGAACCTTTTCATGCAACAGTGGGAGTCAACGGTTAATATGACCCTCGAGGCTGCCACAAAAGCTGATAATTCTTCGTCACATAAGTATTATAGTGTTGTGAAAGCCGAGTTCACGGATTATCCAAATGTTTACATGATGATGCAATGCACACCCGATATAACTTCCCAAGATTGCAAACACTGTTTGGGAGATTGTGTGGAATACTTTAGAGAACAGTTTCGGGGTAGAAAAGGGGGCATGGCGAGTCTTCCTAGCTGTTTATTCAGGTGGGATCTTGATTCTTTCCACAGTGCCTTTGGTAATGTTACCAGGTTCCCTGTAATTCATCGACCTCAGGCTCCGGAAAAGGGGAGCTCTATACCAGATAAGAAAGGTCAAAACAAATGAGTTATGGCATTGCCAAAATCTTGTATGATAAAAAGAAGTCTATAGAGGTTCTTAGCAATAACAAGTGTTTAATATTTTCAGGAAGAAGCATGCATAGGGGAATTATCACGATAATTGTGGTTCTTACTTTCATTAGTCTTTTGGTATTTATTGGTTTCTACAAAGTAAAAGCTCGGAGGAGAAAACTAAACAAGGGAATAAATGGTAAATGCACCTTGTTTTTTGCTTCAGTTTAACCGTACTCATTGTAAGACTTATTTCTTTTCGTTTTAGTTGGTTGTGCAGAATACTCTAATTCAGATGGTCAATTTATGCTACGGTTCAATCTTGATATGATCTCGATGGCAACAGCTGATTTTTCGCCTGAGCATAAGCTTGGCCAAGGTGGATTTGGTACGGTCTATAAGGTAGTAATAACATTTTTCCTACTTATATTATTGAGATCTTAGTCTTAGGTGAGTATAAATCTTAAGAACCGGTTACAGGGTATATTACTAAACGGGAAAGAGATAGCGGTGAAGAGATTAACCAGAGGTTCAGATGGAGGTATAGAGTTTAGGAATGAGGTTTCAATCTTGACAAGACTCCAGCATAAGAATCTGGTTAAGCTTCTTGGTTTCTGTAATGAAAGAGATGAAGAGATTCTTGTCTATGAGTTTGTCCCCAACTCAAGTCTTGACCGCTTTATCTTTGGTGAGACTCCGAAAGACAGCTTTATTTTCTAAATTGCCTAGCAGCTCTTTGAAATAAAGATGTTTCCTCCAAATTTGTAGATGAAGAGAAGCGTCCGCTTCTTACATGGGAAGTGAGGTTAAAAATTATAAAAGGCATTGCTCGAGGTCTTGTTTATCTCCATGAAGATTCTCAGCTCAAGATTATTCACCGAGACTTGAAGGCAGGCAACATCCTTTTAGATGCAGAAATGAACCCTAAAGTTGCAGATTTTGGGACAGCGAGGCTGTTTGACACTGATGAGACTCGAGATGAAACTAAAAAATAGCTGGAACCCGGTAAAAGCATATCAATCAACTTTGAAGACATAAATATGGTCACCAACAGTTAACGTTATTGTAGTTGTATATATGCAGTGGATATATGGCTCCTGAATACCTGAATTATGGGCAAATCTCAGCTAAATCTGATGTATATAGCTTCGGTGTTGTACTTCTAGAGATGATAAGTGGTCAAAGAAATAATAGCTTTGAAGGAGAAGGAATTGCAGCTTTTGTAAGTTTCTTCTCATAGTAGTGTTCTTGGTCTTTACTCTCGTATTTTTAAACCTAAAAGAAAATAATATTATTTTTTTTTTGGTTCAGGCACGGAAGAGATGGGCTGAAGGAAGGCTTGAGGTTATAATCGATCCTTTATTGGTAGAGAATCCGAATAACGAGATCATAAAGTTGATCCACATTGGTCTGTTATGTGTTCAGCATAATGCAACAAAAAGACCAACCATGAGCACTGTAATAGTTTGGCTTGATAGTCATTCCCAATCTGAAGATGATACAATGTCAATGAGCAATGTCTTCACGGAGTTGAGTTGTCGTTGAGTTAAAATTGTTAATCTATATGTTGTTTATATGTTGTTTTTAAGGTAGTACCAAATGTTCTAACTGTACTTAATTAAGAAATAAAGTAGCAACAATTATGAACAAATACAATAATGAGTTCTAGAAACCTCAACAGAGAAAAATGGATCGCTAGAAGCTGAAAAGGGAATTTTAGTCGATCTTTTGCAACAAAGTCTGGTAACAATGTGATGGTAGATCATGGAGTATTAACATGTGGCTCTGTTTTTTATCGTTATCTGCAAATTTAAACAATACCAATCAACACTATAATAACATAACTAAATGTCTCTTTAAGAAATGTCTCTTTAAGAAATAATACATCAGACTTTTAAAAAATTTAGATTGTTAATGAAAACATTTTATTTATACACTACTGGTATGGCTTAGGCCTGCGACTTATTATCCTAGATCCGGATTCGATCCGATATCCGATCCGATATCCGATCCGGATTCGATCCAATATCCGATCTGGATCGATCTAATATCCGATCCGGATCCACTCAAAAATCCGGATATTCGGAGGAGCCGGATCCGAATCTGAATATTAAAATGTTGGATCCGTCAAAATCGAATTTGGATCCGGATTTCTTGATTCTTTAGTCCGGATATCCGGATCCGTAATTTTTATTGATAATTATTTCAAAAATAGTAATATATATAAACAAATTTTATTTGTTATATTTTTATTTTTATAATACTATATAAGTATAAATTTTTTAATAGTATACTTAGAAATAATTAAAAACATTCTAATACTTTTATTTTAAAATTATTGTTGATATTTATATATATTTTAATATTGGCTTTATTTATTTTAAGGATCTAAATCCGGATCTGAATATCTATCGGATATTACAATTTTTAAGAGGATATCCGACACCCGGATCTGGATAAGGCTGTAAAAACATGGATCTGCCGGATAAGAATCCGGATCCAGATACCTTAAAAGATCTTGAATATCCGATCCGTTTGAGGACCAGTATGGCTGCGTTGCACACCGAATAATTTACCATAATTAAACTGAACATTTGTTAGTAGGTATGTAAGTTTATTGTGAAGATCGACTGTTGTAGTTGGTATTTGTGTCAGCATGTTTGACTTTTAAAGTTAGATATGATTGACTCATCTTATGGGGCCAGAGATTATCTTATGGGGTAGGCATGTAAGCGTGTTGTGTTTGAAGTTGACATATAGTGTTTTAATAACGTCGAGTGTATTATGCATATTAGAAAATGATATTTGTTTGACAAACTAGACTTATACAGAGAGTTGTGGTACTAGATTCTTAATTTATTCATAGGTAGAGAAGATAACAGGGTGGCTTATAGATACATAATTTCGAGATAAAGAGTCATGGGTTGCGCTTCATATGAAATAGACAATTTTCATTTGCTAAAATAATAGCAAAAGTGGCATCTGTTTTTATCTTGTTTGGGCGGCATGTAGAGTTGAAACGTAAGACAGTAATGTTTTTACACGTACTACATATAATGCTTTTTTACACATTTCCAAAACTGATCTTTTACATTTTGGACATGCTTTCGCCCAGTTGTATAAATGTATACTGAAGTTTTTTTGCGTCATGTGCAAATACTAATTATAAATATAATATTATTTAAAAATAGTTTATACTTTGACATTGTCAATTTTATATTTTCAATCCACCGATTTGAAAGAAAAAAAAAACATAAACTTATTTTTGTAGTCTTTTTCTTTTTATTTGGTTTAACTCTTTTATTTTGATTTATTCCTTAGTTTTAAATAGCAAAAACAATATTTGATTAGTATTGCTTTAGTTTTGTATTTTTATGTACATATATATATATATTTAGAAAATTTACTTTAATGGTAATAAGATCTATTATTCAGTACCATATTTAAAAGATCTTGAATATCCGATCCGTTTGAGGACCAGTATGGCTGCGTTGCACACCGAATAATTTACCATAATTAAACTGAACATTTGTTAGTAGGTATGTAAGTTTATTGTGAAGATCGACTGTTGTAGTTGGTATTTGTGTCAGCATGTTTGACTTTTAAAGTTAGATATGATTGACTCATCTTATGGGGCCAGAGATTATCTTATGGGGTAGGCATGTAAGCGTGTTGTGTTTGAAGTTGACATATAGTGTTTTAATAACGTCGAGTGTATTATGCATATTAGAAAATGATATTTGTTTGACAAACTAGACTTATACAGAGAGTTGTGGTACTAGATTCTTAATTTATTCATAGGTAGAGAAGATAACAGGGTGGCTTATAGATACATAATTTCGAGATAAAGAGTCATGGGTTGCGCTTCATATGAAATAGACAATTTTCATTTGCTAAAATAATAGCAAAAGTGGCATCTGTTTTTATCTTGTTTGGGCGGCACGTTATTGTTGCTTTTGTAGGATGTAGAGTTGAAACGTAAGACAGTAATGTTTTTACACGTACTACATATAATGCTCTTTTTTTTTACACATTTCCAAAACTGATCTTTTACATTTTGTCTTGCTTTCTCCCAATTGTATAAATGTATACTGAAGTTTTTTTGCGTCATGTGCAAATACTAATTATAAATATAATATTATTTAAAAATAGTTTATACTTTGACATTGTCAATTTTATATTTTCAATCCACCGATTTGAAAGAAAAAAAAAATATATATATATATATATAATATGATACATAAGTTGATGTAAAAATAGATATAATTATATTTAGATTATTTTTATTGATCTGATATATATATATATATATATTATTTTAATGGTGATATATGAGTAATTAGTTTTTAATAAATTTCAAAAACTTACCAAAATAAAAAAAAAATATATATATATATATATATATTTAGAAAATTTACTTTAATGGTAATAAGATCTATTATTCAGTACCATATTTAAAAGATCTTGCCAAAAAACGTAAATTGTACATATCATAATAAAGTTGATGCTATGTCATACTTTTCAAAAACCGTATCATTTTTTTGTTAAGAATGAATATGGTGAAGACAAATATACATTTCACTTCATTAAATAATGTTTAGAAAAATTTTCAAACATTAATCTCTCTCCAGCATAACATGGTTATATTTGTATAAGTAACTAGGGTCGGCCCGCCCTACGGTCGGGATATATTTAACCACTACAAAAAAACACAACTCTAGCGACAAAAATTAACGAGAAAAACAAATCCGCATAAAATTACGTCGACATTACGAGGAATATAAAATCAACGTGAGTTCGTCGTAAAATAACGACGAAAATTTTTCCTCGTAAAAAGGACGTGATATAACTTAATTTTTACAAGGAAAAATGATTTCCTCGTAAACTCGACGTAAACTTAGGGTCTGATTTACGAGGAAATATTTTACGTGTACTTAACGTGGAAATATTTTACGTGTACTTAACGACAAAATTTCGAGTCCACCAACTTTTGTATTTGTAATATGTTTTTTCGGCTACCTAACAAAATTTCGTAATAAATTCGTAGTAAAATCTCAACTACAAGATTCGAAAAATTCGTATAAAAATGGACGTTTGGATATCATTTTAAACACACCAACAAGAAAAAAATAAAAACGTGAAAGAAAAAAAAATGTCGGGCTCTGGGAATATTTTCGAGTTGCGGAGGTGGATGTATATGCACAGAGATGCTAACGGGAGAGTGAGGAAAGATACCTCGAAGGGCTGGAGACATTTATGCATCAGGCAGATTCCACACCGCTCGCCCAAGAAAGCAATAAGATGTTATGTCCTTGTCGGAAATGCGCCAATTCGAAATTGACAAATTGTGAAAATGTTTGGAAGCATTTAATAAATAGAGGTTTCACGCCAAATTACTATATCTGGTTTCAACATGGAGAAGGTTATAATTATGAGAATCATGGAGCTAGTAGTAGTAATAGCAAATTTTCAGGAAGAATCGGTTGATCATCATTTGCATAATGAACATAGTTACCATCAGGAGCAGATGGTAGATTATGATAGGGTTCATGATATGGTAGCTGATGCATTCGTAGCTCATGATGAAGTTGAAGAACCTAACATAGATGCAAAAAAGTTTTATGAAATGTTAGATGCTGCGAATCAGCCACTTTACAGTGGTTGTAGAGAAGGTCTCTCTAAATTGTCGTTGGCTGATAGAATGATGAATATTAAAACTGATCACAATCTATCTGAAAGTTGCATGAATGAATGGGCAGACTTGTTTAAAGAGTATTTGCCGGAAGACAATGTGTCTGCTAATTCTTATTATGAGATTCAGAAGCTGGTTTATAGTCTTTGGTTACCTTCGGAGATGATAGATGTTTGCATCGAAAATTGCATGATCTACTGGGGAGATGATGAGAAATTAGAAGAATGTCGATTCTGCAAAAAGCCACGATTCAAGCCGCAAGGACGGGGACGTAATAGGGTATCGTACCAAAGGATGTGGTACCTACCAATTACAGACAGATTGAAAAGATTGTACCAATCAGAGCAGACTGCTGGAAAGATGAGATGGCATGCCGAGCATACTCAGACGGATGGTGAGATGACTCATCAATCAGATGCAAGAGCCTGGAAACATTTTAACAAGTTACATCCGGAATTCGCTAGCAATAGCCAGAATGTGTATCTCGGATTATGTACAAATGGATTTAGTCTATTCGGAATGTCAGGGAGACAATATTCATTGTGGCCAGTCTTTCTTAGAATTGTGGGTTTGGAATGGAATAAAAGTATTGAGGTTAAAGGGAAGATGGTTTGGGGTTTGGAATACATGAAGTAGAAGATAAGGAAGATGGGGTCTGGGGTTTTGGATTTTAGGGATTTAAACATAATCCTTGTTATTTCCTCGTAAGGTAACGAGGGGTTTACGAAGAAATTGAAAAATAAAGAAAGTGGGACTCGCTAATTCCACGTAAGCAGAAATCATCGTAAATACCTCGGTATATTACGAGGAAAAAGCGAGAAATACTTTAATAACTAAAGAAGCAAACCTCGTTAATTCCACGTAAGCAAAAATCATCGTAAAGACCTCGTTACCTTACGAAGAAATAACGAGAAATTTATTTAAATCCCTAAAATCCTAAACCCTAAACCCCAAACCCTATCTTCCTTATCTTCTACTTCATATATTCCAAACCCCAAATTCTAAAACCACAATATATTCATTAACTTATAATAATCTCAATCTCATCATTCCATTCCAAATCCCAAATTCTAAAACCACAATATATTCCTTAACTTATAATCTCAATCTCATCATTCCATTTCAAACTCCAAATTCTAAAACCAAAATATATTCCTTAACTTATATATAATCTCAATCTCATCATTTCATTCCAATTCCCAATCTCATCATTCAATCTTAACTTATATTCCATTCAATCTCATGTTGGGGTTTAGGGTTTAGGATTATAGGGATTTAAAAACCTTCCTCGTTATTTCCTCGTAATATCACGAGGAACTTACGACGAAATATTAAAATAAAGAAATGAGACTCGTTAATTCCACGTAAACAGAAATCGCCGTAAAGAACTCGTAGAATGAAAAACACGGGCCTTTGTATTTCCTCGTAAAGTAACGAGGAAGTTATGAGGATACAAAACACGCGTCTTGCTATTTCCTCGTATAGAAAAATACGGGCCTTTGTATTTCCTCGTAAAATTATGAGGAAATTATGTGGAAATCTATCCTATATATATACACGCGAGCTCTCACTTCCCCATTTCGTCTCTACTTCCTCTCTCTTTTGCAGTCATGGTACGTTTCCTCTCTCTTTCCTCTATACTTTGATTAGTTTAGGGTTGTTTAAGTGGTTAGTGTAGAGAATTTAGATAAGTTTATGGATTTTATGTTAATTATAATTTTTTAATTATTATAGTTGCTAACTTTAAAGATTAATTTTCTTTTTTTCAATAGGTACGAAAGAACAAACTTACTGCCCACTACAGAGAGATGTTCGGTGAGCCGGGTAGTCGTTTAGATCCCGGTTCTTCTTCTTCAGCTCCCGGTTCTTCGGGTCCGGAGAGCGTCCCCGAGACTCAGTCTTCTCAGAGAGTCTCTCCTTCTGGTGCACCATCGGTTCCTCAATTCGTTGCACCACCGGCTCCTCATGATCATCATGTCCCAGAGGTGCCTCCTCTTGTGCATAAAAAGTATTACATAAAAAGAAGACAAAAAATTTATGACAATTATAATTTTTTTCTTAAGTTTTGTATTATTATAATTGTTAACTAAGTTTAAAATATTTGCAAACTACGTAGATTTGCTACTTCTTTTAATTTTTATCTTTTATATCATGTAAAAAATATTTTACAAAACATATTTGTATCAAATTTTTAAGATTATTTGTATTAATCCAAACAGATGAGATATCCGTAAGTATTCGTAAATATCTGCAAATATCTATTTATTTTCCGGATATCCATTTTTCTGAATATCCGTATTTTATCGAAGTAAAGTAAATCAGAATATTAGATATCTGTGACATATAAAACAAATCACAAATACCTTTAAAAACCCCGATTCGTGCCCAAACCTTGTTGTAACGTTGGTGTGTCAACATCGAGTTTTGTGTGGCTTGTGGCTGGTATTAAATGAATATATTGACTAGTGTAATTTTACTGCCAACACTCAGTGAATGGAGGAAAACAGCTAGCCATAACTTATCAATGTTTCAACATATGTTTAATCTAGAGTGAGTTTCCTTCTAGGACATTTTCTTTTCTTTTTTGACATGATAAGGCACATTTTGCTTGAGACACACTTTCCCGATTTCCCAGATGTCTTTTATACAGAAATACCCTTTGCCCAACCACATGTAATAAGACAGCGTAATTCATTTTCTTTTGTTTAGTTATGCGACAGGAAAGTCATTTTGTAATCTAGTTATGAAAAAATAGGTGTATAGAAAAAGTGACAATTTACAACCGTTAGATGTAGGATATAAAAACAAATATGAGGGTCAAAATTTCTGGTAGCATTTTTTTCTAATCCCATCATATTTAATTCATTAGTATTTCATTTTCTAGTAATTGAATAAATATATAATAACTGTATAAATCTAAAGAATTTTCTTTTTTATTTTGATATCCATATATATATATGTAGTTTTAATATTTTAATATATTTTCGAATTTTAGTTTACTAGCTAATGGTTTCATGTGGACATAAAGAATGTGGATGTAAATTTTGTTCAAATGAAGAATGTGGATAAGAGAGTTGTGTATAAACTCATATTAGAGAATTTATTTTCTAAAATTTGGAGATTATCTTTTCTATCCCATCATATTATGTTCCTTATTGTTTGTTTTCTAATATGTAAATTCAAATGTAATATAAGTATGATTGTTATACATATTTTGATATCCATATACTTTATACTTTAGTATTTTATTAAATATTGCAAATTATAAGTTATTGGATATGTCTTCGTTGACGTGGACATGAAAAATATGTACATCGGTCGAACAAAACGTAGATGAGAAAGTTGTGTACATGTGAATGAGGTTTAGAAAATCTAGAGTGCACAAATAAAAGTTTGTGATTAAATCAAGAGAATTATTCTGCATATTTTAAGAATCTTCACAAACGACTATGTAGTTGGTTAAGTTAGAGTTAGTTTAGGTTGTAATTACTTAAAAAAACAAAATTTCACATCATATTAATTCAATTCATAAATATGTAAATAAACATATAATAACAGTATAAAAATCTAAATTTTTTTCTTGTTGTTTTGATATCCATATATATATATAATACTTTATTATTTTAAATTATAATTTATTGGATATGTGTCTGTGGACATGGACAAAGAAAGTATGCTTTTCAAAACATTAAAGTATGTTTGTGGACAAAGAAAGTATATTTGTGGACATGGACAAAGAAAGTATGTTTGCGGAGATGAGATGAGCACGGCGAGGGGCGGGCTGACTTGAGCGACATATCTCGTGGTGGAGGATTGCAACGAGCTCGATCCACCGTAGCTTCACTGAGTTCATCTACGACGATGCTGAGATCAGAATCCATGGTGTGTTTCATCGTCAGTCCAGGAGGAGGAGCTGACTCGTTTCTTCTCCAGCAACTATCTCGTCTTCTCCGATGGTTTTCTTGCCGGAATCTGTTGAGATTAACTCGTCAACAAAAAGTTTGATTTTTGATTGGTGGATTATAGATTTCACATCAGTATTCAATAGTTTACCAATGCTTAATTGAGAAAAACTTCCGTAAAAGACACAAACTTTCTTGAACCTTCTTGGTTGTTTGTCCTCCAACAATAGATAAATCTGCAAATAACAATCAAATAGCTGATTCTCAAGTTCTTATCAACAAAACCAGAAAGAAAAGGTGAAATAAAGTGATAAAGATGAAATCTTTATTTGATGAGATTATAATACATGATACAAAAAAAGGTTTTGGGAATTATATGATTGAGTAGATGGGTAGAAAGCTGGGTAGAAAGATGGGTAGAAGAAAGCTGGAGAGGAAATCATAGAATCAAAACAAGTCTCGACCAATCTGGGTTCATGGTGATGAAGGAAGAAGGAGAGAGTTTCGAAGTTAGGATTGGAAAATTTGGGAAAGTAAAAGTAAATCTGAGATTTGAAATCATGATTGAAGAGAGAATATGGGAGTATATGATTTTTGATAAATAAGAAATAGTATTTGAATTATAATCAGTTAGTTTTTTTAGTTAGATTGTAGTTGGATCTAGTTTGAGGGCATGAAGGACAATGTACAATGATAAAGTGTCTCACCAGCAATTTGTGTCTATGTGTGCAATTCATAAGTCATAATGTGTCTTAGAAAGTAAAAAAATCTTTAATCTATATCCGGCTTAATTAATTATAGGGATGACTGTACAAACACATGCCCAATCTTTTGTAAAGTTCAAATTGTGTACACGATATTTAGATTTTGTGCGAAGACCTTCACTTATGCCATCTGGCTGAGGGACACTTAACGCCGATGCCGCATAACGGCGTCGTTTGTTAAAAAAATTGATATCCTCAGAATGACAAAAACGTGGTTTTTAGACCCAAAAATTATATTGGAAAGTAAACTATTTTGGTCTTATAATTTGTGATTTAGAGTTTATTAGATGATTTCTCCGTGCTCATGCACGGATATAAATATTTATAAAGTAAATATATATTATAATAATTTATTACTATTTAATTTTGATTTTAAATTAATTTATAATTTTTATGCATAATATATATTAATAATATTATATTACTTTAATTAGATATATGATTTTAGATATGCTAGATTAGATCTATTCGATTTAAGTATCATTTTGGATATATTAGATTGCATCTATTTATCTGAATTCAACTATAATATTTTTTTATTCTAAATCTATTAAACTTTTGATTAATTTTCTTATTTGTATTTAGGTTGGTTGTTTCTTAGATATGTAAATATATATTAGGAAGATTATGTATAACTTAAGATATATTGTGTTTAGAATGAAATAAAAAATAAACTAAAATGTTTGATTCCAAATTACGTAAATTAGTATAATGATATTATTCTGAAGTCTCATGCATATATATAAATTTTACAAAAGAACTAAATTGTAACAGTTGGTTAATATTTATTTTTCATTTGTTAATGTGTTTTGAGTCTTCCTATACTTTATATTTATAAAATAAATTATTATTATTACAAAATTATATTTTCTTATTGTAGTTAAATCTATAATTTTTTATCTAAGTTGGATTAGTCGAGTCACTCATATTATGAGTATATTGAGTTACATATATTCTTTTAAATTCAAATGGAAGTATAATTATTTTTATTATAATTAAGCGAAGTCAAATTAATTTTATGTGGATGTATTTTCATAATATGTATCAAATTATATGTTATTTTTATATTAGAAAATAAATCGATGATCTATAGGAAGTACATACATAAGTAACTGATACTTTTTTGGAAGCTCATGAAGACATATCAATATTTACAATAATTAAAATATTTTTATAATTTCTAAATAATTTTATGAATATTTATTAAATTATATTTTTTGCTGTAAATGAAAGATATTACAGTCAACTAAATATAAGAAAATAATAACATTTCAATAATACTAATTATAAACTATTTTTAGTCAACTAAACATATATCAGTTTATGTTACTTAATTATTTTAGTCAAATTAAAAAATATTTCTATTACTTTGAAAATATATTGTTGTACTGTTTAAAATTGTGTTTTATAAGAAATATTATTTCTTTTTATAATATCAAGATTATCTGTGAAAATATAATTATAAAGAAAGTATTTTAACATATTTTTTCTTTTTTAAATGGAATATTTACTATTTTGCAAACTTTCCTTTTTAATGAAATCTTATTATTTATACATATAATTTCGTTTTTAAATTCATTTTTAACTTTATAAACGTTTCTTTTTTTATTATATATGTTATTTGGAAAATTTTGTAAAGGAACCTAAATAAAAATTCAGTAATAATATTTAAATATAATATTTTTAATTCATTAAGGGTATCAATGTAAACAACCATCGCGAGAGTTAACATGAGCGCGACACATAGGAAACTGACTTCTCAAATATTATTGTAGAGATATGTTTATGACTTAGAGATTGGTTATTTAGTTTAAAAGTTTAAAGATTAAGGGCCCGGTTCGAAAACGCGGGGAACGCGCCCGATTAGGCGACCGTGGCAATTTCACCATAGTCAGTGTGCAAATCGGAGATTACTGTATAATTGTTTTTTGAGTTTTAAATGTCTAAAACTGATGATTTATGGAAATTCTATGTATCTCAGACATAACTAACACGAAATCACACAACAATTTGATGATTTACATGAAAGTAGGTGATGGCCGCCATGGATTTAGTTTTGCAGAGTCGAAACCCTAAAAACAAATCTGGGGAAGATGACGAAAATATCACGATTATACCACTGATTAAAAAACTAAATAAAAAAGCCCATAACGAGCTTTTCTACGGTCGAATCCTTCCACTGGTGAGTATATCTAACGTCTATCATCACTAGGACACTGAAAACTATTTGTAAACTTCCTGAATGCTAACTTATAATACATATAGTATCCGAAAACAGAAAACAGTACCAAAAACTAATCCCTGCGTATAGTCCAATTTTTTTGTTAACTCGCTAGGTCCAGACCAACCGTCCGACTAACGTCTAGCGTAGTTTCGAACAGGGATTAAGGGTTATATTTATGATTTAGAGGTTTGAAATTGGGGGATTATAAGTTTAGAGTTTAGATTAAAGGTTTATGATTTTGTATGTAGGGTTCAAGTTATAGATTTTAAAATTTTAAAATGATTGGATGTAGGATTCAAGGTTTATGATTTTGTATGCAGGGTTCAAGTTATATGATTTTAAAATGTTTAGAGTTTAGATTAAAGGTTTATGATTTTGTATGTAGGGTTTAAGTCATAGACTTATGGTTTTGTATGTAGAGTTTAAATTTGAAGTTTAGAGTTAGATATAGGGGTTTGTATAACAGCCACGGTTTAACAACGTTTTAAGCCACAATTTAACTATAATTTATAAATTAAAGGTTTAGAGTTAGATATAGGAGAAAATTTAGTCTCGGTAATTTTCCAACACATTGATGATGAATTTTATTTTCTGATACTCAAACTCCAACAAATTCTCCGTTGTCGATATCATGCATCGGATTATGTTGATTCCGACAACTTTGCATGGTCTTTTGCCATCGGCTCTGAGAATTTATTCTTGTAGTAATACAAAACAAGAGGTTCTTGGTTTGCGGGCTGGGGTAATTTGAGGATGATTGCTTCCCTGGTTTGGTTTCTAGGTTTTTTCGAAACTGGGTAAATACAGATTTCAATTTAGTTTAATCTAGGTTTTATTTTTTCTGGTTATTTAAAATGTAACTAGGTGATTTTTCCGTGTTCATGCACGGACATAAATATTTATAAAATAAATATATTATAATAATTGATTGATATTTACTTTTAGTTTTAAATTAATTTATAATTTGTATGTATAATTTATATTAATAATATTTTTATATTACTTTAACTATACATATGATTTTAGATATTTTATATCTAATCGGTTTTGTTATTTTTACAGTCGATTTAGTTATCATTTGGACATTTTGGATTCCATCTATTTATATGAATTCAATTATAATGTTTTTTATTCTAAATATATTATTTTTATTAATTTTTCTTATTTGCATTTAGGTTGATTGTTGTCTTAGATATGTAAGTATAATTTAGTAAGATTATGTATAACTTAAGATATATTGTGCTTGGAATGAAAAAAAAATAAACTAAGGTGTCTGATTCTAAATTACATACATTACTATAATGATAATATTATAAAGTTCCATGCATATATGTAAATTTTACAAAAGAACTAAATTGTTACAGTGAGTTAATATTTTATTTTTTATGTGTTTATATGTTTAAAGTCATCCTATAATTTTAATTTATAAAATAAATATATTATTAATTATATATTCTTATAAAATAAATAAATTATATATTCTAATTTTAGTTAAATATATGATTTTAGATATAATTGGATTAGTCGAGTCACTCATGTTGTAGTTATTTGATCAAAAGATGTATATTGTTATAATTTATTTTTAGTTTTTTTAATCTCTTAAAAATAATGCAGTAAAAATGTGATTGTTTTTGAGAAATTATCTTATATTAGTAAAATATAATTTATATTTTTTGCTGTATTTGTAAGATATTATAGTCAACTAGATATATGAAAAAACATTTCAATAATACTAATTATAAATTATTTTTTGTCAATTAAACATATATCAGTTTATGTTACTTAATTATTTTATGTAATAATCTAAGAAAATAGACAGATAAACAAATTTTATTACTTTGAAAATATGTTTATTTGTATTGTGTCAAATTATGTTTTAAAAGAAAAATATTTCTTTTTCTAATATCAAGATCAACTGTGTGAATATTTTTTATGAAACCATATTATATAAAAATATTGTTTTCATCTAAAAAGATATAGATACAAGGAAAATATTTTATTACTTCAAAAGTATATTTTATGTTACTGAAAATATATTTTAAATGAAATATTACTATTTTGTGAACTTTTCTTTTTTATGAAATCATATTATATATACATATATTTTCGTTTTTAAATTAGTTTTTAAAATTTATAAATGTATCCTTTTTTTATTTTATATTGTTATTTGGAAAATTTTAAAAAGGAAATAATATTGTTTTAATGTAATTTTTTAATTTATTAAAGATATCATAGTAATCAACCACCGTGAGAAAAAATGTAAACGCGACACCTAAGAAAGTGATTTCTCAAATAATATTATAGAGATCTGTAAACCAAGCCTAGTTTGGAACGATTAATATAATATTTTAACTAGAAGACTGTAAATATGGTAATATATATATTGATAATCATGGGGATTCCCAAAAGTTTTTTAGGCCAAAGACTAATCTCATAAGGCTTTGCATGCGGGTATCTAAAATTCCATTGGTAAGGACGCTGCTTGGTGGCCAAATGCTAATCGAATCGAGGACGTAAGCTCCAACTAAAACTCTTTTACCATTAGGCCAAGGCAACTTGATTATGATAATAGATATATATATATACACAAATCCATATCTATAAACCCGCACATATATTTTCTCAAGTTGGACTGTCATCCAAGTATTTTAGTGAAGACATCTGCCTACTACTTGCAAAAATAATTTATATGCTTAGGGGCCCTATATTCTATGACTCTTTCGAGATAAAGAAGCAAGAGCCGCCCACGAGTTCTAGGTATTCCAACTTTTATAATAGGTAAAGAAGAAAAGAAAATTGACACAGTGGCCGTAACGAATAAATATTTTAACTCGGCGCTGGTAAGGTTAACGCCATAACGAAGACTCTATATGTGAACATGACTACATGAGGATGACTTGGACGGTCATTGAATTAGTCAATGAGATATATTCTTGGATTCATTCTGTGGAGGAAGTAAGCTGGGACGGGCTAGTAGATGAATCCTCGACCAAAACCAAATCTCTCATTTCAGAACAATTATAATGAAAAAAATTGCTACGATTTTCCTCTTTATATCCCTTCTTTTCAAAACTCTCAGCGGAGTTAAAGCAGGCTTCCTCTGCGTAGGTGACACCTTCCTCGCCAATAGTAGCTATGGCCAAAACCGCGACTCTCTCTTCTCATCTCTTGCTTCTCAAGTCATCACAAACCGTGGATTCTACAACGCCTCGCTCAATAGCGTTCACTCTGTTGCCCTATGCCGAAGAGGATACGAGCGGCAAGCTTGTATAAACTGCGTCGAAAAAGCGATTCAACAGATTAAAAAGTTGTTCTAATCGCGTGGAATCGTTCAATTGGGACGGTGACGATGCGGACCAGGTATCTTGTCTTGTACGTACAACAAACCACTCAACTTTTCAGAAACTCGATCTTGGACCAGCTACGCTTGACGCAAGTCCCTCAATATCGGCTCATCCGCCAAGAACATGACCCTATTCCGCCAAGAATGGGAAGCAACCGTTAACCGAACACTTGCGGATGCAACCGTCAACACTTCTGCATCGGTTCTCAAGTATTATGGAGTATCTAATGCAGAGTTTGTGGAATTTCCAAATGTTTACATGATGATGCAATGCACACCGGACATAACTTCAGGCGAGTGTAAGAGTTGTCTGGAAGAGTGCGTCACGTATTTTAGAGACATGTCTTGGGGAAAACAAGGAGGTACAGTTTGTAGACCGAGCTGTCTTTTCCGGTGGGATCTGTACTCTTTTTACGGTGCATTTGCTAATATAACAAGAGTACCTGCCCCTCCTAGACCTTTTATTCCTCAAGCACAAGCAATACCTGTTACTAGCTTGAAAGGTCTGAAAAAAAATATGAGTTTGAAGTTCATTGCCACCTATATAATTATCTGAGATTCACATATATTAAAGAAGAGTAAATTTTTGCAGGAAAAATTATTGCGATAGTTGTGGTTCCTACCGTTATTAATCTGTTGGTGCTTCTTGGTCTGATCAGAGCATATCGCCAGATAAAAAAATCTAAAGACGAAACCAGTGGTACGCTCTCATTATTTTCAGTCAGCTTTTATAATGTATATTTGCTCATAAGTTTCTTTTGGTTAGTCTGGACAGAGGAGGACTGTATTTCCGATAGTCAGTTTATGCTGCGGTTCGATCTTAGCATGGTCCTACTCGCAACCGGTGACTTCTCCCCTGAAAATAAGATTGGCCAAGGTGGATTTGGATCTGTCTACAAGGTAAAAACTTGTATAAAATCATTATATGGGTCAAACATCTTATCTTGAGAATTATTTTATAGGGATATTACCGAGTGGGCAAGAAATAGCGGTAAAGAGATTAACAAGAGGATCAGGGCAAGGAGAGATTGAGTTCAGGAATGAGGTCTTACTCTTGACAAGACTTCAACATAGGAATCTAGTTAAGCTTCTAGGTTTTTGTAGTGAAGGAGAAGAAGATATTCTTATCTACGAGCATGTCCCTAATTCAAGTCTTGATCATTTCATATTCAGTAAGCCTTTTGATGGGAGAATGCTGCATTTTTTGAAACTATAAAGTTTTAGTATTGATGATTCTTTGGAAATCTGTAGATGAAGAGAAGCGTGTGCTACTAACATGGAGTGTGAGGTACAGAATCATAGAAGGCGTTGCTCGAGGTCTTCTTTATCTACACGAAGATTCTCAGCTGAGGATTATCCACCGAGACTTGAAGGCGGGCAATATTCTTCTAGATTCTGAGATGAACCCTAAAGTTTCAGACTTTGGGATGGCGAGGTTATTTAACATAGACCAGACTCGAGGAGTGACAAAGAGGCGCGTTGGAACCTTGTAAGTATAGGACCGCGAACAATTATGATTGAAAATTACGATATATAACCGACCAAAATCAATAATATAAACAATAAGGAAAACGTATTAAAAGGGGAACGTGAAAAAAATTCCAAATTAGACTAAACATGAAGTTAGAATTTGATCAATTTCTTCAACTCAATAAGTATACTTTATATTAGACTTGGATGCTCTGTTTCTTACATAGATACTCATGGATGATGTTATTTTATAAATAAAAATTTGAGAGATTCTTGATATTAGGATTATCACTAATGTCACTTTATTTCAGAGATTGTTGGATTCGATCACCCCTCACGTTACAGCTGTATGATTGCAGTGGCTATATGGCTCCTGAGTACATTAAGAACGGAAGACTTTCAGCCAAAACAGACGTCTACAGTTTCGGGGTTGTGCTTTTGGAGATGATTACAGGTCAAAGTAACAATAACTACTTCGAAGCCTTGGGGCTCCCCGCATACGTAAGCTTATAGTTATCACTCTTTTGCTTAATTTAATTTGACACACAAATGAGTCTCAGAAGTTGATTGATTATAAATGTATGATAATGTACTAGGCTTGGAAGTGTTGGGTGGCCGGTGAGGCTGCGAGTATCATTGATCCTGTCTTGAGTAGGACTCTGACAAATGAAATCCTGAGATTCATCCACATTGGTTTGCTGTGTGTTCAAGAGAACGTTGCAAAGAGACCGACCATGAGTTTGGTTATTCAATGGCTTGGTAGTGACACTATCGCGATTCCTTTACCTACCACTGCTGGTTTCACCACGACCGAGTTGCTTAAAACCGATGCAATGAATCAAGCCAAAGGTGAAGCTAGTACTCTGTCATTGAACAATTTATCAGTCACCGAGTTAAGTCCTCGTTGAATTGGAGACCTCTCTGTAAACTCATACATCTAAGTGTGCATTAATTCTTGAATTACATTACAAGAAAATTCTTCTTTCTCTCGAAAAAACTCTCGTTGTTCAAGATCAGTAATCAATCAAATTAGTGTCGTATAGTTTTTTTTTCTTTTTTTTTTCTTAACTAATTCATTTCAGTCTTAACATACGCCAATTTTTAGCCTCACACTTAATCAACAATTTCAACAAACATTAAATCTAGTGGTTTAACTCAGAGCAACCTTATCAGTTGGGTTGTTTTTTCTTTTTTGACGCTGATTGTATTCAAGATAGAACAGTATAACAAAGAACCCCCTAAAAGCGCTGGCCACTTGTGACTAGTGTCGTATAGTTGATGATGGTATTTACTTTCTAAAAGTTTGTTTCAAAATTATCTAAGAAATTAATTCATAATGATGCTTAATATTTATTTGGAACAATTATCCTTTACTTCTATGCATTTGTTTTTGCGAATCTCTTTCCTTTATGTTGGAGTTTATTAAATTTAAATTATTTAACTAAATAATACTGAGAAAATAACGAAATATAAAATCCTATCTAAGATTGATTGCTACGAAGTTTTAGCAAAAAAAAAAAAAAACAATTGTTGGCACTTGTTTGTAAAAGAAGATTGTTACGATGTTATATGAGGAGATCAACCCCAACGGAAGATGTTCATCATTTCCTCAAAACTGTAGTAAACGAAGTTCGAAGTTGGCTATTTCTTGTACAAAAAGTGCCAACAACCGTAAGATGATAGGAAGGTAATGGCAATTTTATAAGACAGAATTAATTTAACCTACTTGGTATAGTACATTAAATTTATTTCTTTGATGTCTATCTTGCAGTCAACTTCGAACTTGCATATCATATGACTGGGAAGGGAAGACTTGATAGTCAGCAACATCAGCAGTGACATGAGCAACAGTAGAATCTTTAAACTGCTTTTGATAATCCTTAGACTGAAAGTACTTTAGATTAGCCGGTCGAGATGACTGCTGAAAAGTCTTGATGACGGAGGTCTGTAATTTCCAGATGACGGAGGACGAGTGGCGTTTCAAGAATAAAGTGGAATGCGATAGCCTGGTGGATAACCATAGATTTGGTAACATTTTTTGACTGTATGACCCAAGAGACCACAATGTGTGTGGAGAAGTCGCTTAGGACGATAGTTGTTGCAAGCAGCAACAAATTCAGAACCACCAGAGTGTTGATGAGGAGAGGCATAGGCTTGAGCATATGCCTGAGAAGAAGCAGTATGACTATGAGTATAGAAAACAGCATGATCAGAATGAACGATAGGCTTGATCATCTTTTGACGTTCATCTTTAGCGATGATGTTAAAAGCATTCTCCATTGTAGGTGGAGGTTTAAGCATCAAGATATGGCGTTTGATTTGTTCATAACCATCGAAGATACTGATGTCTAGTGGAAGTTGGACACGTTTCAAAATATCATGTCTCGAGTTCGAGTATAACATTGCATGTTTGTGTTTCAAAAAAAAAAAAAAAAAAAGATTTGTTCATAACCATCATTAAACTACATGAGAAACTTGGTCACCATGTTTCTTTCCTGTATGCTCTCCCACAATGCAGCAATACCACATCACATTTAATCACAAAGGAAGTTCAACGTAATTCTTGTATTCTTCCTAAAGGTTGATGAGCTCAGTGTAGTATAAACTAACGTCCATAGATTCCTGTTGAATAGTGGTAATCCGTTGTTCTATTTCAAATACGCGAGGTGCATCATCTTGATTAAAACAACTCATAAGATTCTTCCAAATACCTTCAGCAATAGAGATAAACAGCAAACTTTGGCCTATCTTCTTGCTAACAGAGTTCATGAGCCAAGTTGCTATCATGTCGTTACAGCGAGACCAAGATTCAGCATCAACGTGATCATCAGGAGGTTTAGAGATTTTACCAGTAACAAATCCGAGTTTGTTGCAAACATTCAAGGCCATTTGAACAGATCGACGCCATGAATGAAAGTCAGCACCACTCATTAGATGATCTGTGACGAGCTGCAAGCCGGCGCGGTCAGAGCTGTGCAAGACGTATGGATTGTCGTAGCTATCGAAGGATTGATGAATTGGAAGTTGAGAGCTGTGTTGAGGAAGACAATCGTCAAGCGGAAGCGGAGAAAAACTCAAAATCTTCGCCATCAGAATCAAAATCAAGAAATGGAAAGAGCGGAGAACACCGATTCGTTAGATTCAGCATCGAAAGATGAAGGATATGATGGCATAGCTGATCGATTCAAAGAGATGACGAACGAAAGAGATGAGTTAAAAAAGATGAAGATGAATCAGAGAAGCGCTTATGATTGAAGAGTAAGCTCTGATACCATATTAACAGTGTGATTAACAAATGAAAATATCTTCTTAATCTTAGTGTCAATGTACAATGAGCTTATATAGTAGTAAGTTAAGCTACGACGTCTCTAACTAATTCAGTTACATCAAGTGATTAATATGTACACTATAATATACCCTTTCTATATGGTTGTGTCCCCTTGAATACAGTTGTAAGATTCTGATTTCTTGTATATGTGGAAAGTGCACTTATCTTTCGGGCACACATCCGTTTAGAACTCCACAGTTAAAAATATTTGAGTTGGAGTAGTAGAAGTACGGGTGACCAATCGGGAAGTGATTCAAGATATTGTGGGAGTTAGGACAAATCACAGGGAAAAAGTCATGTGATGATTTTAGGGTAAGTAAACATTACTAATGAACCTCCAAAAAATTAACGCACCGTCGTTGCATGGAATGGAGAGTGCGTGTGCGAGGCATTAGCCGTGGGCGATCGGAGCGTCTTTAAGTGATATTAGAGCTGATTAGCCATCTCGGCTCTGACCCCAGAGGCACCTTGAGACCTATATGGTGCACAACAGGGGCATTGCATTCTGTGAGTGGAGTGAATTGTAAAATCCCAATTTCTAGTATATGTGGAAATCTTAAGAGAATTGATTTGGTTACCTTTTCGGGTACACATCCATTTAGAACTTTAGAGTTAAGCGTGGTTGAACTGGAATAGTAGAAGGATGGATGAGCTATCAGAAGTGATTTAAGATATCGTGCAAGTGAAGCTAAAGCACATAAAAAGGTCATGTGGTGATTGTACGGTCGGTAAACATGACTAAAAAACCTCCAAAAAATTAACGTCCCGTCGCCACACAAATAGGTCCACAGACTGAGAGAGCGAATGTAAAAGACCCATTGGTACTGAACGGAGGCGTTATAACAGTTTTGTCAGTTTTCTTTTCGACTTAACATAATATAAAAGTTGGAACAACTAGGTGGGTAAGCATGTGGAAGAACTCTTCGATGACTCTTGCTTCTCTACGTCTCAAGTCTGAGAATAAATTAGTCATGACACTAGACCGCAGGCTAAAAAGTAAAAACTATATTTACGTGGAGCGGCAAATCTATTTTGGCAAAATATTAGTAATAATTTTTTTTTCTTCTATTTTTGCCAAATGTATCTTTATTATCAATCAAAAAATCTCTAATTTTCCTTGAAGAATTCTATAACATCCCGAGTTGTGATATGTGGAAAGAATTAAGAGAATTGATTTGACTACCTATGTCACCGCACTTACCTTTTCGGGAGCACATCTATAAATAACTCCAGAGTTAAGCGTCCTTGAGCTGGAGTAGTCAAAGGATGGGTGATCTATCGGGAAGTGATCCGCGATATTGTGCGAGTGAGGCCAAAGCACGGGGAAAGGTCATGTGGTGATTGCAGGGTCAGTAGAAAATGATTTCGAGCCTTTGGAAAAATTAACGGACCATTTGTTGGAACGAGATGGGACCACGGGCCGAGTGAGCGGGCGTGGGTGGCCCATTAGCCGTGGACGGATCGGGGCGTTATAAGTGGTATCAGAGCCTGGTTAGCCGTCTCGGTTCTGACCCGAGAGGCGTCTTGAGACCTGTTGTGGGGCGTAACGAGGACATTGCGTTCTTTGAGAGGAGGTGAATTGTAACATCCCGAGTTGTGATATATGGAAAGGCTTAAGATAATTGATTTGGCTACCTATATCACCAAAGTGCACTTACCTTTTCGGGAGCACATCCATAGAGAACTCCAGAGTTAAGCGTGCTTGAGCTGGAGTAGTCAAAGGATGGGTGACCTATCGGGAAGTGATCCGCGATATTGTGCGAGTGAGGCCAAAGCACGGAGAAAGATCATGTGGTGATTGCAGAGTCAGTAGACAGTGATTTCGAGCCTTTGGAAAAATTAACGGACCGACAGTTGGAATGGGATGGGACCACGGGCCGTGTGAGCGGATGTGCGTGACCCATTAGCCGTGGTTGGGTCGGAGCGTTATAAATTCATTTCATTTTAACATACGCCAATTTTAGCCTCACACTTAATCAACAATTTCAACAAACATTAGAAAACCATTAAATCTAGTGGTTTAAGTTAGAGCAATCTTATCAGTTGGGTTATCTTTCTTTTTTTTTGACGCCTGACTCGAAGATTTTTGAGAGCCTATCCCAAACAAAGGTTTCTTGAGATACAAAAGAGACTGCACTGTCCAAGAAGCGCTGCTTTTATCCACACTAGCAGCTTGAGTAGAGTACAACTTGAACGTGAAGGAAACTCGTCTTTAGAAACATGTCTTAATCCAATGAAGATAGTCTTTTCTTTCTCCTACTGTTGAAATCCAAAGTTTAAGAAACCAAAACACTTGCCCAGTGGTAAACAGAGAGGAAAATCTTATCCAAACCAAAGCTTCACCACCACTAGAAACTTCCAAAAGAACCATGAAGCAGAACCACAACTAGCTTAATCAACCAAAAACTATTTTATAAAACATAAAAACAAAGCACATACAGACCCGAACCGGTGGAACCGAGGTAAGGACGCAAACATAACCTCAAACATAGAGACCATACTTGAGAGAGGTCCCACAAACACATCATCACAGTTTGCCGCATCACAGCGAATCTGAACACCCGAATCACAGAGCTGGAAGATTCAGTTCTTAGGCATGTGCTCAAGAGCACCAACAACTTGTTACAACACTCTAGACAATGCCAATTTTCCACAGAGTAAACACCACCCAAAACCTCTGTAAAAAACAAAAGCAAGGTCGAAGAAATAACCATAGATCAACAAAGGAGAGTAATACGACGCCATACGCATCTCATGAGGAATGGTTTACACTTGGACCACCGGAAATCCATACCACCGAGACCACAACGACTCCTACCGTGACAAAGCCACACCTTCCATAGATCATAGATAAACAGGAAACACCTTAAAAGAGGAAAGAGGACGAAGATCCTCCCTCGGCAGCGGCAAAGCCAAACCACCAAAAAAGGTGGAAGATCTGAAAAGTTGAATGGAGTAGCTATGGCATCCAAGTGGGAAAATCACATTCCCCAATTTTAATATTTTTTTTTTGTTTATGTAATGATGAATCAGTTGGATTTTCAAAAAGAGATTTCCAAGTAATAAAAATATTGTTAATTTAATTAATTTTATTTAACTAATTAAATTTAAAGGCAAATTAAATAGTTAAGCTATTCATGTAGTGACAAGTGGAAGAAAGAGTTCTAGTAAGGGTCTCATAAGTACTCAGACGAGAACCCAACTCTTGTTCTCTCTCCAACTTTCTTATTTTTCTTCTTTTTAATTAACTAGATATTTGTTAAAGATGTTCTTAGGTTGAGGGTCTATTCCCAAATAAAAACAAACAACTGTAAAGAAAGTTGAGGGAACTTTCTTGGTTAGTCCTTCGACCCTACCATGAATCCTTCAACCGTTAGACCATCATGAATCATGATTGGTTTGTACATTATTATATTATGTAACATAATTTTTAATGACCAAATTAAAATCCACGACCTTATATTTTCAAAATGGGCTCTGAATTTTCTTGTGTTTGTTATATATCGATATTTATTTTCACTTTTATGGTTAAATTTATATAAATTTAGAGCTTAGAATTTTGAGGAAGAAGAGTTACGTGGGTGGATCTTTACAAAGAAGCCATTTATGTATAGTATTGATGTGCATTAAAATGTTTTATTGCATTAACATAACCCACATAAATTTTAATGTATTTACAAAACCCATATAAGTTTGAGAAAAGGACAGAAGTCAATATTGGCGAGGAAGAAGAGTTACGTGCAATGTTTTGAAAACCGGACCGGATACCGACTCGGTATAGCTACTGGATGACTGGTTGGACCGGTTCAACTGGTTGAACCGGGTTTTCTATCTAGGAAACTTATATATATAATATATATTTATATTATATGAACTTTATTTCTACATATAATACATTCTCTATTCTTTTCTATAATTAACTAAATATAAAAAATAAACATAAATCTAACTGTATATTTAATAAAATAAAACTGAATAGTGAATACTATGTAAACTAAAATTAATAAAATCATATGATTTACAATTAAAATTATCATATTTATTTATTTTTACAACTAAATCTCAAATTTTATGAATATGGTAAAATAAAAATAGTATATGAAAGTCAAAAATATAATTTTCACATTGTTTCTTAAGAAAATAAAAATCAATTAAATAACGATAGTTGAACACTAATTATAAAATATAAAATTTTAGCTAATAATAATTGAAAACACTTAATTATATGTTAATTTTTATGAACCGGGTTTTAAAATTGACCCGGGTCACCAGTTTTACCGGTTTTCAGCCGGTTTTACCGGTTTTTTACAAATCCGGGTTTTAAACTGAACCGGGCTCGGTTTCTTCACCGAGTCACGGTCGAACCGGTTCGACCGGCCGGTCCGGTCCGGTTTTCAAAACACTGGTTACGTGGGGGAGGTCTGGTCAGAAAAGGACAAATGATAAATAATATTTTGTGTATAATATTGATCTGCATTAATTTATAGTATTATGTGCAATACGTAAGTTAAATCTGAAATCATTGTTCAATTTATTTAGGAAATTGTGAGTTAGAGATTTATACTGAACTAGATATGAGTCCGTGCGTTGCAAGAGATTTTGTTTGATGTTTTGATTTA
Source organism: Brassica carinata (assembly GCA_016771965.1). Taxonomy (NCBI): domain Eukaryota; kingdom Viridiplantae; phylum Streptophyta; class Magnoliopsida; order Brassicales; family Brassicaceae; genus Brassica; species Brassica carinata. The sequence continues at coordinate 44,675,061 of CM028687.1, read as the reverse complement.
ATAAAAAACATAAAATGATAAATCATTTATTATAGTTTTATTATTGTTTTTGTATATATTGTGTAAGATTTATTTAATAATTAAAAACTCATTTTCGAACATAAGTTCAAGATAGTATTTATATTTTATAATTATGTTGCATAGATGAATTGTTATCAACTTTATATTTAGGGGTAGAGAAAAACACTATACCTAAAAGTTTAAATTGAATCCAACCTGAAATAAGAATTAGAATGAAATAAAAAATCGAATCAGTGACAACGTTATACACTTTCTTATCTACTAAGTTAATATTTTATTAAATAAGTTTTAAAAATTTTCTTTTTGCTAGGATTTTTTTAAAGAAAAATATTATATTTTATAAATCTCCTTTTTATTTACAATTAAAAATACTATTAAATGCTCTTTTCTATTTTTGTTTAGGATTTTTAAAAAAGAAAATTACTGTCATATAACATTTTAAAATTCTAATCAAGGAGAATTTTAAAAGTTTATTAAATAATATTTTTTAAAGAATTTGATGATAAACATGATACTAAAGCCTATTTAATTAAAAAATACAATTTATAAAAATAGTAGTCATATTAAAAACGAATTGTAAAAATACCAATTAAAAAATTATTTAATATTAACTTAAAATAATTATTTGATGGTAATTTGTTTTCTAAAGTTCTAAAAAAATATAATTGTATGATATTATGTTATAGTAATTTTCCTTTTCTAAAATCCTTCAAAAAAGAATAATAGTAATTTTTCTTTTCTAAAATCCTAAAAAATAAACAGTAAATCAATATTTTTTCTGATGATAATTTTCATTTTCTAAAACTTTTTCAAATATTAAACAATTTTTTAAAAAATATTTTTGATACATGTAGCAATCTTAAATTTTCGATTGACACATGTCGCGATCATGTTAATTAATAACTTTAAAGAATCAAACTTTATATAACAAGATTTCTTATGTATTCAAGTCAATTGGAAAGAAAACAATAAATACTAAAAATAGAGAGTAATTATTATTTCAGTGGTTTTCAAGCGTAGCTAAGTTGAAATTTTGAAGATTAATTTATATTTGTATTTCTGTTTTAACTTGCACGGATCAAACTCTAATTACTATTATACCATACTTTTTAAACCCTAAGTTTAAGAATGAATATTTCAGTTCTTTAATTCTTTATATACAAATCCAATCTATTTCGCAAATTTGTTTTCTTACATCTCTAGTACCTTCAATCTTTCTTCACCAACTGTAATAAATTGAAAGAACCAACTGATATAGTATTCTTCGGAGAGTTATTCACAACCTTCTGTATAAATCGAAGATCCGATTGGTGCACTTTCAGATTCTGGGTCTAAAAACATTAACGAAAACTTAAGATGAGAAATAATGGTCTAAACCATCACCGCAAGAAAGTTAGACGAACGAAGGAACTCTTAATTTATGTTAATTAACTCTTAGTTTATGTCAATATTTCATTGTATCTTTTCAAAATATTTATAACCTGCTTGTGGAAAACAAAAGAGCAGACGTTTTGGGCTTGCATCTATGATCGATCACTTTTGAATAATCAAATGATAATTTTTTGTTAAAATGTTTACGTTAAAAAATGATGGGTCCACAATATAAGTACTCGTGTGTAAGTTTAAATGGGATCGATATCTATTCTGATTTGATGTAAATGCAATATAAAATTATTGTGAGTAAATCTAATGCCAAATTCTGTAATAAATCTAGTAGTGAAAAACAGAAAGAGTAACTTTAATTATGGTCTAAGGAGGAATGTGGAGCCACCAGATCAGTAATGGTAGACATGTAAATAAGATACCAAAATAAAGTTTTTTTTTTTTTCAAATTGTTTATCTTTTAATAAATAAGTGATATTGTTAAAGATACACTTAGGTTGAGGGTCCATTCCCAAATAAAAACAAACAACTTGTCAAAAGAAAATGTAAAAGAAGTTGAGGAAACTTTCTTGGTTAGTCCTCCGACCCTACCGTGAATCCTTCAACCATTAGACCATCATGAATTATCTATGTACACATTTAAATTATTTTTATACTGTCATATAAAAATATGCGATATTTATGCATATGCATTAGTTTCGCCTTTTGTACCATTTTCATATTGGGATTGACTTCCAGTGAAAGCAGGAGTTTGTCTTAGGTAAGATAAGAGAACTATGATGTCAGTTGGTAAATAAAGAAAATAGTCTCAAAGGAACTTTTAAGAAAACTGACAAAATGTAATCAAGGTAAACTGCTTGGCTTTATTATCCTACATGTAATGACTACTGACACTTCTCGGATGATTATTACGTGTCGATCAGGTCAAAGAAAAGAGGACATGTTCTCTTTAAGGAATAAGGACCACACGGCCTTGAAATTCAAATGAAAACAAAAACTAGTAGTGATGGCGTTTTTTTGTAATAATAATTTGAGTTTAATTAACGATTAACTCTCAGCACTAAAGTAGACTAAGACTAAAAATCCAAAATTTCCACAGTTTATATTTAAAAAACCTATGAAACCAACCAAGACATAACTTTTATACGATTAGATATTAAATAAAACAAGTAGCCAAAGTTAAAATCATATCTACTTGGTCAACTCGTACAAATTTCTCATGTCATACCTTATATATTAAAAGAGAATCGTTACAGCATTTGAATATTGCTATGTGTAATCACTAAAATGACTCTTATAATTTTTAGAAAAATAATTTGATTCATCTAAATATCTATTATACTTTTTATTAAACTAACCATAAAATTAATTAGTAATCTATAAGAAAAATATTCTTCTTTCTTTCTTTAAAAAAGGCTACGGAATTACATAATATGACTGAAATATATATGACAGTTAATGATTTTTGATAATAAAGATCTGATAATAATTTGTGTTTTTTTTCTTTTTGTTTCATTTATATATGAAAATAAATTAAACTATTAAAAATTAAAATTTAGATTTTTCGTATATAATTTATTTTAAAATTTTAAAATGAATATAAATTTAAAATTTAAAGTTTCACATTAAAATTTTTATGGTCAATAACTTAATTTTTTTATATTAATATACAAATGATCATAAACTCACATGATTATGAAATTTCATTTGATAGATATTTATATTAATATATATATATATATATTTTAATATTGTTTAAATTAAAGTATATATCATATTAAAATATATAAATAATTTAATTTTAAAATATGTATTATACTTAAATTGATAAAATATACATTTTACATATGTTTTGTTATTATTTTAAATATATATAATTTAGAAAAAAAATATTTATAAAATATTTCATTCTGCATGGCGCGGATTATTACTTAGTCTATATTATTAAAACTGAAGTACAAATTAGGTTTGTTTGGAAACAAGGATAACCGTTTTTTTTTAAAAAAAAAAATTTGTTTGGAAACATAGATAGCAGTTAAAAAAAGATTGTTTGGAAACATGGATAGTAGTATAGTAAGAAAAAAAATGTAATAGACTTATGTTATTAAGAAAACTGGAAAGTCCATCTATATTATAGAAACTATCTATTTGGGCCAGCTTTAAAATATACATAAATTAGCTAATCTAATCACATAAAAACATTTTTTTGTCTAAAATAATAATAAAACAAAATTTAAACTTATATACTGATTCCAAATCAAAATAATAATTTAATGTTGATTTATATCAAACATTGATTGAAAATATACATATATTCCTAAATTGATTTTTACTAAAATATTTTCCAGTAACCATTATTAAAAAATTGTTTTCAATATATATAAGAAAAATACAATAGAAAGCCTAATTTTATATGCCAACTTAAATTATGGTTTTTATATTTCATATTAAGTTTTAAAAATATAATATCTGTAATTATTTATATGATGGTACATATAAAATACTATTAATTATATGATTACTTATATGATCGTACGTATAAAATATGATTATTTATATGATGACACAAATATGATATATAATAGTGACTAGGGGTGGGCGTTGCCCATTCGGGTTCGGTTCGGGTTTCCGGGGTCAAAGATTTTAGCCCCATTCGGATATTTCTAAACGACGGTTCGGATTCGATTAGGATCTTTGCGGGTTCACTTCGGATTCGGATAACCCATTTAAATTATTTTTTAAAATTTAAAATTCATTATATACTTTAAATTTTTTAAAATCTATAAGCAAAATAATATATTACATATAAATTTGAATAATATATGTCATAATACCTAAACTTAACATATTAATTAGTTTGGTTTAAATATTTGGATAAAGAATCAATAATTATTTTAAGTATTTTTGGTGTTTTGAGTATACTTTAACAATTTCAGATATTTACGTTTGACTATTTGTATATATTTTCAAGTATTTAAACCAATTTAAAAGTATCATATATATTCTGGATGTTTTATATACATTAAATCTAAAACTAATTAATTTATATAAATCTATTTTGGATACATTCGGGTATCCAAAATACTTCGATTCGGATAACCCATTTAAATTATTTTTAAAATTTAAAGTTTCACATTAAAATTTTTATGGTCAATAACTTAATTTTTTATATTAATATACAAATGATCATAAACTCACATGATTATGAAATTTCATTTGATAGATATTTATATTAATATATATATATATTTTAATATTGTTTAAATTAAAGTATATATCATATTAAAATATATAAATAATTTAATTTTAAAATATGTATTATACTTAAATTGATAAAATATACATTTTACATATGTTTTGTTATTATTTTAAATATATATAATTTAGAAAAAAAATATTTATAAAATATTTCATTCTGCATGGCGGATTATTACTTAGTCTATATTATTAAAACTGAAGTACAAATTAGGTTTGTTTGGAAACATAGATAGCAGCTTAAAAAAGATTGTTTGGAAACAAGGATAACCGTTTTTTAAAAAAATTTGTTTGGAAACAAGGATAACCGTTTTTTAAAAAAATTTGTTTGGAAACATAGATAGCAGCTTAAAAAAGATTGTTTGGAAACAAGGATAACCGTTTTTTAAAAAAATTTGTTTGGAAACAAGGATAACCGTTTTTTAAAAAAATTTGTTTGGAAACATAGATAGCAGCTTAAAAAAGATTGTTTGGAAACATGGATAGTAGTATAGTAAAAAATGACTATTAGAATTTAAAAAAAAATAAGTTGATCCATCTAAATATATATTACACTTTTTATTAAACAAACCATAAAATTAATTTTTAATCTATAAATTAAACTATTAAATAATTAAAATTTAGATTTTTAGAATATAAAATATTTTAATATTTTAAAATGAATATAATTTTAAATTTTAAAGTTTCACATTAAAAATTTTATGGTCAATAACTTAATTTTTTATATTAATATACAAATGATCATAAAATCACATGATTATGAAATTTCATTTAATAGATATTTATATTAATATATATATATATTAATATCGTTTAAATTAAAGTATATACCATATTAAAATATATAAATAATAATTTTATTTTCAAATTTAAGAAATATGTATTATACTTAAATTGATAAAATATACATTTTACATATGTTTTGTTATTATTTTAAATATATATAATTTAGAAAAAAAATATTTATAAAATATTTCATTACATGTGTGGATTATTACTTAGTACATATTATTAAAACTGAAGTACAAATTAGGTTTGTTTGGAAACAAGGATAACCGTTTTTTAAAAAAATTTGTTTGGAAACATAGATAGCAGCTTAAAAAAGATTGTTTGGAAACATGGATAGTAGTATAGTAAAAAATGACTATTAGAATTTAAAAAAATAAGTTGATCCATCTAAATATATATTACACTTTTATTAAACAAACCATAAAATTAATTTTTAATCTATAAATTAAACTATTAAAAATTAAAATTTAGATTTTTCAGATATAATTTATTTTAAAATTTAAAATTCATTATATACTTTAAATTTTTAAAATCTATAAGCAAAATAATATATTACATATAAATTTGAATAATATATGTCATAATACCTAAACTTAACATATTAATTAGTTTGGTTTAAATATTTGGATAAAGAATCAATAATTATTTTAAGTATTTTTGGTGTTTTGAGTATACTTTAACAATTTCAGATATTTACGTTTATTATTTGTATATATTTTCAAGTATTTAAACCAATTTAAAAGTATCATATATATTCTGGATGTTTTATATACATTAAATCTAAAACTAATTAATTTATATAAATCTATTTTGGATACATTCGGGTATCCAAAATACTTGATTCGGATAACCCATTTAAATTATTTTTAAAATTTAAAATTCATTATATACTTTAAATTTTTAAAATCTATAAGCAAAATAATATATTACATATAAATTTGAATAATATATGTCATAATACCTAAACTTAACATATTAATTAGTTTGGTTTAAATATTTGGATAAAGAATCAATAATTATTTTAAGTATTTTTGGTGTTTTGAGTATACTTTAACAATTTCAGATATTTACGTTTATTATTTGTATATATTTTCAAGTATTTAAACCAATTTAAAAGTATCATATATATTCTGGATGTTTTATATACATTAAATCTAAAACTAATTAATTTATATAAATCTATTTTGGATACATTCGGGTATCCAAAATACTTGATTCGGATAACCCATTTAAATTATTTTTAAAATTTAAAATTCATTATATACTTTAAATTTTTAAAATCTATAAGCAAAATAATATATTACATATAAATTTGAATAATATATGTCATAATACCTAAACTTAACATATTAATTAGTTTGGTTTAAATATTTGGATAAAGAATCAATAATTATTTTAAGTATTTTTGGTGTTTTGAGTATACTTTAACAATTTCAGATATTTACGTTTATTATTTGTATATATTTTCAAGTATTTAAACCAATTTAAAAGTATCATATATATTCTGGATGTTTTATATACATTAAATCTAAAACTAATTAATTTATATAAATCTATTTTGGATACATTCGGGTATCCAAAATACTTGATTCGGATAACCCATTTAAATTATTTTTAAAATTTAAAATTCATTATATACTTTAAATTTTTAAAATCTATAAGCAAAATAATATATTACATATAAATTTGAATAATATATGTCATAATACCTAAACTTAACATATTAATTAGTTTGGTTTAAATATTTGGATAAAGAATCAATAATTATTTTAAGTATTTTTGGTGTTTTGAGTATACTTTAACAATTTCAGATATTTACGTTTATTATTTGTATATATTTTCAAGTATTTAAACCAATTTAAAAGTATCATATATATTCTGGATGTTTTATATACATTAAATCTAAAACTAATTAATTTATATAAATCTATTTTGGATACATTCGGGTATCCAAAATACTTGATTCGGATAACCCATTTAAATTATTTTTAAAATTTAAAATTCATTATATACTTTAAATTTTTAAAATCTATAAGCAAAATAATATATTACATATAAATTTGAATATTTATATGATGGTACATATAAAATACTATTAATTATATGATTACTTATATGATCGTGCGTATAAAATATGATTATTTATATGATGGTACATATAAAATACTATTAATTATATGATTACTTATATGATCGTGCGTATAAAATATGATTATTTATATGATGGTACATATAAAATACTATTAATTATATGATTACTTATATGATCGTGCGTATAAAATATGATTATTTATATGATGGTACATATAAAATACTATTAATTATATGATTACTTATATGATCGCATTATAAAATATGATTATTTATATGATGGTACATATAAAATACTATTAATTATATGATTACTTATATGATCGCATTATAAAATATGATTATTTATATGATGGTACATATAAAATACTATTAATTATATGATTACTTATATGATCGTGCGTATAAAATATGATTATTTATATGATGGTACATATAAAATACTATTAATTATATGATTACTTATATGATCGTGCGTATAAAATATGATTATTTATATGATGGTACATATAAAATACTATTAATTATATGATTACTTATATGATCGCATTATAAAATATGATTATTTATATGATGGTACATATAAAATACTATTAATTATATGATTACTTATATGATCGTGCGTATAAAATATGATTATTTATATGATGACACAAATATGATATATAATAGTGACTAGGGGTGGGCGTTGCCCATTCGTTCGGTTCGGGTTTCGGTCAAAGATTTTAGCCCCATTCGATATTTCTAAACGACGGTTCGATTCGATTAGGATCTTTATGGTTCACTTCGATTCGGATAACCCATTTAAATTATTTTTAAAATTTAAAATTCATTATATACTTTAAATTTTTTAAAATCTATAAGCAAAATAATATATTACATATAAATTTGAATAATATATGTCATAATACCTAAACTTAACATATTAATTAGTTTGGTTTAAATATTTGGATAAAGAATCAATAATTATTTTAAGTATTTTTGGTGTTTTGAGTATACTTTAACAATTTCAGATATTTACGTTTGACTATTTGTATATATTTTCAAGTATTTAAACCAATTTAAAAGTATCATATATATTCTGGATGTTTTATATACATTAAATCTAAAACTAATTAATTTATATAAATCTATTTTGGATACATTCGGGTATCCAAAATACTTCGGTTCGGATCGAATTCGGTTTCGGTTCTCTAAATACCAAACTTTTGAATAATTTGGATATTTAATCAATTTCGGTTCGGATTTGATACTATTTTTTCAGATTGGATCAGTTCAGTTCTTCGGATTCGGATTTTTCGCCCACCCTTAATATTGACATGAAAAACAAATAGCAACATACTTATTATAAGTAGTAATAATCACACACAAAATGTTTATAAATTAGCCATGTTGTGTCGCCTATAATGAAATGCATATTCATTTTTCAATCCTATTGTTTTGAGTAAATGGGAAAGAGTTGGGTTATGACTACTTCCCCTTCTTTTTATTCTCTTCTTTCAAACCCTAAAATATGTTCACGCCAGTTTCATTTGCTACGGCGACTTTTTCACCCCAAACTACGGCGTCAATCGAGACAACCTCTTATCTTCTCTTCCTTCTAACGTCGTCAATAACGGCGGTTTCTACAACGCATCACTTGGCAGCGTATCCAGAAACAATAGAGTCCACGTTGTCGCCTTATGCAGAAGAGGCTACGAGGCCCAAGCTTGTAAGACATGCCTCGAGCATGTCATTGACGACACAAAATCCAAGTGTCCTCACCAAAAGGAAACTTTCTCGTGGGTCACTGAAGAAGCCAATGACGTTTTATGCAATCTCCGTTACACCAATCACTCGACTTTCGGCAAACTAGAGCTTTCGCCATTCACTATCAACCCTAATCCGAACGTTATAGAATCATACAAGAATATGACTCTTGTCAGCCAAGAATGGACTGCTATGGTTAATCGGACGCTCGAGGCTGCTTCTACCGCTGACACTTCCTCAGTACTCAAGTACTATAGCGCCACAAGAACAGAGTTCACAGAGATTCCAGATGTTTACGCGATGATGCAATGCACGCCTGATCTATCGCCAAGTGACTGTAACAGATGTCTTAGAGAGTGTGTGACTGAGTTTCAAAGGCAGTTTTGGGGAAGACAAGGAGGTGGAGTTGGTCGGCCTAGTTGTTATTTCCGGTGGGATCTTTTGAATTTTATAAAGCTTTTGATAATGTTACAAGGGTTCTTGCTCCTCCTAGTCAAGCTTCTCCGACTGCTCTGGATTGTGGGAGAGACGAGAAAGATTTTGAAGGAAGACATATTGCAATCATTGTGGTCCCTGCAATCATTAATCTTATTATATTTGTTGCTTTAGTCTGTTCTTGGAAGAGAAAAACGTCACACACCGGAATCAAAGGTAAAGTTATTTAAATAACATTATATATTAAGTTTTGTTAGATGATATACTATATTAGTTCTAACACACCTGGTATATAAGAGTCGATTGGTTTAAATTTAAAGTAAGATAATGAAATATGATATCAAAACCCATTTTATCAAACCCAAATAAGATTTGTCCAAATAGGCCAAGGATGAGATTCGATTCAAGATAACATATGAGCCAAATCTCAAGGGAATGTGTTACTATTTCATATCAGAGACTAGAAAGAACCTCTTCAATCCTACTACACTTTCATTTTAAATTATTACTTTATTTTTTTTTCCATATTAGAGTACAAAATGAAATTACTATATAGAGAAAATAATGAATTTATTTTTTATTCACCATTCTATTTTTACTTTAAAAGAAAATATGATTAGAGTAAAACTCAACTGTATAATGAAATTATTTTATTTTAGAAAAAATTGGGGTAATAAATAGGAAATATACTAAGAGTATCTCCAAGGCTGGTTTGGATCGGTTGCACCCATGTGTTTCGAGATTTTCTAATGCCAAGTGAGCAAATGAAGAAAAGGAAAAAAGCGATTAACCTTTATTCTTTTTTTTTTTGTTCTCTATTTCCTATTGGAATTAAAATATATAAGTTTCTTACATGTCTCATGATGATGTGCAGAGTCTTATAATCCATATGATGGTCAATCTATGTTACGGTTTGATTTTGTAATGCTTCGAACTGCAACCCATGACTTCTCTCCTGAAATGAAGCTTGGCGAAGGTGGATTTGGATCTGTCTACAAGGTAATAAACTTTTAAGTCCTATAAAAATATTTAAATGGGTCAGTGATCATATAGAATTACAATGCTTTTCAGGGGGTGTTACCGAACGGCCAAGAGATAGCGGTAAAGAGATTAACAAGAGGTTCAGGGCAAGGAGATATAGAATTCAGGAATGAGGTTTTACTCTTGACAAGACTCCAACATAGGAATCTTGTTAAGCTCCTTGGGTTTTGTAATGAAGGAGATGAAGAGATTCTTGTCTACGAGTTTGTCCCCAATTCAAGCCTTGACAACTTCATATTTGGTGAACCTCCTTTACTAGACCATTCCATTTTGTTAAAATAATTTTTGAAAACAACAAAATCTAAAAAAAGTAAAAATTCTTTGATATCGACAGATGAAGCCAAACGTTTTCTTCTTACATGGGAAGTGAGGTACAGAATTATAGAAGGAGTTGCAAGAGGGCTTCTTTATCTCCATGAAGATTCCCAGTTGAGGATTATTCACCGGGATTTGAAGGCAAGCAATATTCTCTTAGACACTGAGATGAACCCTAAAGTTGCAGACTTTGGGATGGCAAGGCTTTTCAATATGGACCAGACTCGTGGACAGACAAGCAAAGTAGTTGGAACCTAGTAAGTATGCTTTGTTTTTCATTTCTTAAGATTATTCCATACACATTTCCGTTTAATGTGGCTTGGTTAATGCAGTGGATATATGGCTCCAGAATACGCGACATATGGACAATTCTCAGCTAAATCTGATGTTTATAGCTTTGGTGTTATACTCCTAGAAATGATTAGTGGCAAAAGAAACAAAAACTTGATAGAAGAAGAAGAAGAGGAAGAACAAGAAGGGCTTCTAGATTTTGTAAGATTTTCACATATTTTGATCATCATTCTTCTTTTCTTCCTAAAGATATAGAAATGTTCAAAAAATCTTTACAGGTATGGAAGAAATGGAGTGAGGGAAAATATGCAGAGATCATCGATCCTTTGGCTGCGCCGAGTAACAACATCCCCGTAGACCAAGTAATGAAGCTCATTCACATAGGTTTATTGTGTGTTCAAGATGATGTTTCCAAAAGGCCTACCATTAATTCAATTCTCATATGGCTTGAAAGTCATGCTGCTATAACCATGCCTGTGCCCACACCTGTTACCTTTCATACGGCACCACTGTCACCATCATCATCGCTGCATGGCTAGTGAACCATCAAGCATGTTTGTATACTTCTTTGGCTTGCTTTATGCAAGTAAAGAGATGCCGTGTACTGCACACAAATTATCTTTATAAAGATTAGTGAGAGAGGCTTGTATTGTATTATTATTTTCTTAACGTCAAATTCTTACGTAATTATTTCTCCATTGCAATGGTTGCTATCCACTTCTTGGCATTCAAACCATTGCATATCCATAAAAATGAACTTATGTGAAACTTTGTTTTTCGGATGCCATTCCGTTTGCTAAATTGTTTATTGTTTCATGAACATCTAAAACCTGAAAATTCGACTAACTTAAAACGAATAAGAATTAAAAAAATTGTGAAACAAGACTGAAAATTGATGGATATTACAAAAAAGAAAATATTTAATCATTTTCGAGAAACACAATTGAGTTTTAGCCTTTCATCAAGTAATCATCTCTTTTTCAAATGGTTGATTACCTCACTAGAAGTTCGGTCAGTTTTAAGAAAAGGCCTCCCTAGTTCGCTTTGATAACATATATAGCATCTCTTTCACGAGACAAGATACAGTTTTGCACTTTTTGATTCGATATGCATTTCTTACATTCCACAGTTTCTAGAAGCATAACTATAACGCCCCGCCCGCCGACGGTTAATGGAGCTCCCACATTTGCTCATTCGGCCCGTGGACCTTTCCCGTCTGATGGATGGTGCATTAATATTTTGAATGCTCGAAATTATTGTTTACTGACACTATAATCACCATTCACCACCCAACTTTTTTTCCGTGTTTTGGTCTCACTTGCACGGTATCACGAATCACTTCCCGATAGGTCACCCATCCTTCTACTATTACAGCATAATCACGCTTAACTTTAGAGTTCTAAACAGATGTGTGACAGAAAAATTAAGTCAACTTTGGTGACATAGATAGCCAAAACAATTCTCTTAAGTTTTTTCATATATCAAAACTCGGGATGTTACAATTCACCCATCACAAAGAACGCAACGTCCTCGTTGAGCTCTCTGACAAGTTTCAAGACGCCTTTCAAGTAAGAACCGAGATGGCTAACTAGCTCTGATACTACTTATAACGCTTCACCCGTCCACGGCTAATGGGCCTCCCACGTCCGCTCACTCGCATGTAGGCCCATCCTATCTGACCGGTGGTGCGTTAATTTTCCGAAGGTTGGAAGACATTATTGTTTATTGACCCTGCGATCACCACCCGAAATTTTTCCGTGTTTTAGTCTCACTCGTACGGTATCACGAATCACTTTCCGATATGTCACCTATCCTTCCACCACTACAATATAATCACTCTTAATTCTGGAGTTCTAAACGGATGTGTGACAGAAAATGTAAATCAACTTTGGTAACAGAGATATTCAAGTTAATTCTTTTAAGTCTTTTCATATATTACAATTCGGGATGTTACAATAACGCCAGTCGTTTTTTTCTGGTTCGTATGACTTTTCTTAACCGAGGTATACTGAATCATACGGAATAGTACTACATAAATATACATGAACTTCTGAAACAACAAATACAATTAATAAAACTAACCAAATTTATCTATTTTATAAAATACGAAAACATCGATTATATTAATTAAAACATAATATCTGAATTAACTGGTTACCAAGCTCTTGTTCAGTTCAGTGCAAAGAGACGCATTTTTGAAGAATGAGGCTCAATTGAGGAGAAAAGGAGATTCATTCTCAATGATAACTAATAAATAAAAGATCAAAAACCAATACTAAAAACATTTTAAAACTATAAAGATTCATGGTTTGAATAATATTTTTAATTGGTGAACATAAATATTTTATAAACTATCGTTCACTCATATATTGGATGAAAAATCACCTAGGAGCATCTTATAAAAGCAATATTTGTTCTTTTTTTTTATGTTTCTCACTGGGCTGAATGATAATTTTACTGCAACAAGGGGACAGATTCTCATGATAGAACCGAAGCCTAATATCTCCAAAGTCTTCAACTTGATATCACAGGAAGAACGGCAAAGATCAATGAAGAGCACTAGCTCTGTTGCGTTTCAAGTTGCTCAGACTCCTCCTCTTGATAATACATATGTGGCTGCTTATGGGAATGGCTACAATCGCAACAAGAATCGTCCCGTTTGTTCTCACTGTGGTATTGCGGGTCACACAGTCCACAAGTGTTATAAACTACATGGTTATCCTCAAGGTTACAAGTCTCAATCTTCGAAGTCTCTGCCTGCAACTCAGCCAGCTGGTTCTACGAAACCTACAGAGCAGTGGCCTCCTCGAAAAGAGAATGTTGCCAACAAGATCTTTCAGGATAATGGTGGTATCTCCATGCACAATCAACAGGGTGTTTGCCTTGGAAAAGTTACTTCAGATCAAGTTACTCAACTTCTAAACGTCCTGAATATGAATAGACCTGCATCTCAAGATCAGTTTTCTCAGATTTCTGGAAGCACAATTTGTCTCTCAGATGGAACAGCTTCAATACCCAAACCACAACCCCACCTTCTTCCTCATACACCATCTGATATTCCTCCAGGTACCAACCCTTCTTCTCATTTTATTTCCGCGGGAATGAAGAACGGCCTTACTTTTATAAACCCAGCCTGGATAATTGAAACGGGTGCAAGTTGCCATGTCTGTGCGGATTTGACCTTGTTTCTTACCACTAAGTCCATCATTGATACATCTGTCACTCTTCCTGATGGTACTAGGATCCCGGTCACCACGTCTGGCACAATTGTTATTTCCACTCGTTTGACTCTTACTGATGTTATGTACATTCCTCAATTTAAGCTCAATCTTCTTAGTATTAGTGCTTTGACTAGGAATAGTACAATCTCTGTTCTTTTCTCGTCGAACTCCTGTTACATATTTCCTGATAATCCATTTCGTGTTCAGGAGCTTACTCCGGGCTTCATGATTGGGAAGGGTAACCTCCAGAGTAATCTGTATGTCCTGGAGACTCCACCTTCTTTGGACTTTATTGCATCTTCTACAACTCGTTCTGTGCATGAAGACATTCCTGTTTTTCAAGTATCATCTGAAGTTTGGCATAAAAGACTTGGCCATCCATCTCATCGAAAAATTTAAGTTCTTTCAAAGATTTTACGCATCACTCATAGTAATGTTGATCAGTCCAGTGTCTGTCATGTTTTTCCATTGGCTAAACAAAAGCGAATTTCTTTTCCTTCAAATCCTCACATGTCAAAGTTACCTTTTGATTTGATTCATATGGACATTTGGGGTCCTTTTCAGATTCCCACGCATGATGGATACATATATTTTTTGACTTTGGTTGATGATTGTACAAGAGTGACATGGATATACCTTCTTCAAAATAAAAGTTCAGTTTCCACTTTGTTTCCTGAATTTTTAAAGTTTTTTCATACTCAATAGAACTCTCGTGTTAAAGCAATTAGATCAGATAATACTCCTGAACTGGCTTTCACATCATTGCTTAAGGAACATGGAATTGAACATTTCTTTTCTTGTCCTTATACACCTCAACAAAATTCTGTGGTAGAAAGAAAACACCAACACATTTTAAATATTGCTAGAGCTTTGCTGTTTCAATCTAAAGTTTCTTTGATTTATTCGGGAGAGTGCATTCCACTGCCATTTATTTGATCAATAGGACACCATCTCCGCTTCTTGATAACAAATCTCCATATGAAATTCTTGTGAAACAAAAGCCATCTTATGATCATCTTTGTGTTTTTGGGTGTTTGTGCTTTGCTTCCACTTTACAGAAAGATCGAACTAAATTCTCTCCTCGAGCTACTTCATGGGTCTTTCTTGGTTATCCGCATGGTCATAAAGGTTACAAGATACTTGATCTAGAGACTAATACGATTTCTGTGTCTCGCAATGTGGTTTTTCATGAGTCTGAGTTCCCATTTGCTCAAGATTCTTCTAATGTGACTCGTGAACAATCGTTTTTTGATCAAGATGTTCTTCCTTTACCAGTTCCTGATTCATCTTTTCCTGCATTCTTTGATTTAGGATTAGATGTTCCTTCGTCTGTCTTTGTTGATGATTTTAATTGTTCATCGTCTGATGTGTCTACGTCTAATGCTGAACATTCACACACTATTCCGGTGCCTCTAGTACCATCAGACACAACTAGAACAGATGTAGGACCATCTATCACTGAGACAAGGTCAAAACGGCAGACAAGAGTACCATCGTATCTTGATAAATACCATTGCTATCTTTTGAACCAGTTACCTGAACATCCTCTTCATCCCACCCATACAACCTCTTACCCTATCTCTGCTTTCTTATCCTATGATAAATTTGACCCTGCTCACAAGCAATTTGTTCTCTCCATATCTTCTCATAAACCTCCCAAAACCTTTGCTGAAGCTATTCAATCTGAGGAATTTAAATCGTCCATGAAGTCTGAAATGGGTTCTCTTGAAGATTCTGGAACTTGGTCAGTATGTCAACTTCCTCCAGGCAAACATCCGGTTGGCTGTAAGTGGATTCATACCTACAAATACAACCCTGATGGGACAGTTGAGCGCAGTAAGTCCCATGTGGTTGCTAAAGGATATACACAGTTAGAGGGCCTTGATTACCTAGATACTTTCTCACCGGTTGCTAAGATCGGCACTCTCCGTCTGTTGTTAAGTGTTTCTGCTGCCAAGAACTGGTCTATCTCTCAACTAGATGTGAGCAACGCGTTTCTCAATGGTGATCTAGATGAAGAAATCTATATGCGGCTTCCTGAGGGTTATGAACTTCTTACTGGGAAGAAAGTACCTGCCAATTCGGTTTGTAAGCTCCATAAATCTCTTTATGGACTTAAACAGGCTTCTCGCCAGTGAAATTTAAAGTTATCTACGGTGATACTTGGTGATGGCTTCATTCAGACTCACTCTGATCACTCTCTGTTCATCAAGCATGTTGATCACATCTTCTTGGCGGTTCTTGTGTACGTTGATGACATCTTGATTGTTGGCAACGATGATGCTGCTGTTACTGCATTCAAGAATGTTTTGAAGTCTGCGTTTAAGCTTTGTGATCTTGGCCCTGCAAAGTACTTCCTTGGCTTTGAAATTGTGCGGAATCATACTGGCATTTCATTGAATCAACGGAAATATGCTCTAGAACTTCTTGAAGAGGCTGGTTATTTGGGTTGTAAGCCTCTCTCGGTTCCTATGGAACCTAATCTCAAGATGTCTGCTTCTTCTGGCACGGCTCTTCCTGATGCATCAGTTTATCGAAGACTTGTGGGTCGCATGCTTTACCTCACTCACACTCGTCCTGACATTACTTATGCTGTGCATAAGCTCAGTCAGTACATGTCTGCGCCCACTGATGTACATCTTCAAGCTGCATACAGAGTTCTGCGTTATTTGAAGAATGACCCGAGTCAAGGCTTGTTTTATTCTGCCTCTTCCTCGATGCGATTGACTGCTTATTCTGATGCAGATTGGGCTGCTTGTCCCGACTCACGTCAATCGATCACTGGTTATTGTATGTTCCTTGCTGACTCATTGGTATCTTGGCGTTCGAAGAAGCAGCAAACTGTATCTCGTAGCAGTTCTGAAGCAGAATATCGGGCCATGGCGGATGCAACTTGTGAACTCATCTGGTTAACTACCATTTTACATGAGATGCATTGTTCTGTCGTTGCACCTGCTACTCTCTTCTGTGACAACCAATCCGCTCTTTACATTGCCTCTAATCCCGTGTATCATGAGCGAACTAAACACGTGGAAATTGATTGTCATGTTGTGAGGGAGAAGATACAGAGTGGATTTTTGAAAACTCTTCATGTCAGGTCGGATCTTCAGCTCGCTGATATTTTTACAAAGGTGGTTCAGCCTGCTCTGTTTCGGTGTTTGATCAGAAAGATCGGTATCCACAGCTTGTGTCTTCCATCTTGATGGGGGGGGGGTATTAGAGTATAAAATGTCGGTTATGGAGTAAATAGAATTGAACCGGTGGTTATGTATAAACCGGTTGTATAAATAGATGTAGAGTACACTTTGTAACACTTCACTTGAGCTAATACATGATTTTCATCGTAAGAAACTCTTTTCTTTCTTCTTGAGCTCAAGCTCTAATATGGTCCTGTAGAACAGATTTGTACCGTTGGTGTCTGGTATCTAAGGGTCAAGAGAGAGACACTTGTCGAGCTCTGCTGTCGTTGATACTCTAGGGTTTTATCTTAGGGCTTTTACTCAATCTCTATATATTGTAAAGGATGAGAACCATTTGTAATTAAGCAGTCAATAAGAAAGAAAGAGTTTAAAGATTCAAAACTTTCACCCTCCAAACGAAACCAAGAAAAGGGGCTGAGTTGAGGCTGTCATAACACCCCGAGTCATAAGCACCTGCAAGCCACTGAAAGACTCCAACTTGCTGAGAAGATCCAAAGATCCAACGACACTGTGATAGTTGGAGACCATGAATGCGCCGTCCCGGAAAAGAAATCGAATCTGCAGAGACCACCCAAAGTCCAAAACTTCTCACACGCTTCACCTGTTGGGAAAACTCACCACACAAACTCCCTAATACACTCTCTGACACACTCGCTGATGTATGTTAGAAAGTATAATTTTGTAGAATTATGGAGAAAAGAAGAAGAACACGGAAATATAGAAGATGGACACAAGAAATTGATTACCCAGGGTTTACCTAAATGTGGCTACGTCCCTGGGGCCTGGCAAGAAGGCAATTCACTGTAATCTTAAGAACAAAGATATAGAACCTCTCTCTCTCTCTCTCTCTCAACCAAAGCTTACAACCAAGCTAGGTCTTTTTCTTTTCCAGGTTAGAGAGAAGAGTACACACGAGCTCCTCTTATATAGTAGGAGTCAATTACATTAACCTAGTTGGATTAGGGCATTCGCCCCTTTCCATAAACCTATTAGGAAATATTCCAAAATACTTGCAACTTCCATAACTCCATGAAAGTAATATTTCCAGGAACCTATCAACTTCAATAAAAGTGATATTTCCTTTTCCTAATATGACATCCTTGTCTTGGTTTAAGTTATACGATCTTGTTTGATTTCATCACCAAATCCTGACGAAGTCCTTGATGGATTTTCTGACGTAGTCTCTGAGGTAGTCGCTGACGTAGTCCTGAATCCCAACAAACTCCACCTTGATGACATCAAACATGATCCACTACTTAGGTTAAGCAAACCCCTGCTTTGCCAGGCGATGCCGAATGCTCCTCAGTGTTCGGACATCCCAAGGAAGTCCACTGCTTCCTCAAACTTCTTAACCGGAACAACCTTGGTTAATATATCAGAAGGATTCCAAGAAGTACATATCTTCTTCACACTTACATCACCTTGAGCGATAATATCTCTGATGAAGTGCATCTTTCTGCTGATGTGCTTAGTCCTCTCATGATACACATTGTTCTTGGCTAGATACAATGCACTTTGAGAGTCACACGATATCTCCACCGTGTCTTGCTTGAATCCAAGCTCCTCCGCTAAGCCCCTTAACCACATTCCTTCTTTGACAGCTTCAACCAGCGCCATATACTCTGCTTCAGTCGTTGACAGAGCCACTACACTTTGTAGATTTGATCTCCAACTGATTGTATTCCCGCCAGCCTTGAAAACATAACCTGAGATCGACCTTCTCTTGTCCAGATCCGAAGCAAAATCAGAATCACAGAAACCTTCAACCTTAAACACCTCATTCTTCCTGAAGCACAGTTTCAGATCTTGTGTTCCCTTCAGGTATCTCATTACCCACTTAACCGCAGTCCAATGAACCATCCCAGGCTTACTCATAAACCTGCTAACCAACCCCAATGCATATGCCAGATAACACCTCGTACCTATCATAGCATACATGATGCTCCCGATAGCATTTGCATATGGAATATCATCCATACTTGTCTCTGCTTCAGCATCAACTACAACAGATAACTTGAAATGTGCACCAACAGGCGTTGATACACTCTTTGACTCATCCATGTTGAATACCTTGAGAACCTTCCTGATATAACCAGATTGAGATAGTGTCAGAATCCCCTTTTCACGATCTCTCTCAATATCCATTCCCAAAATTCGTCTTGCTGGACCCAAGTCCTTCATCTCAAATCTGCTGCTAAGTAGCTGCTTCACTTTTCTGATCTCTGTAGCATTCGCTGACGCAACCAACATATCATCCACGTATAACAACAAATAGATGTTTGTACCTTTGGTTACCTCCTTGATGTAAACAAAGTGATCATATTCACTCTTCACAAATCCATGACTAACCACAAACTGATCAAAACACTTATTCCATTGTCTTGGCGCCTGCTTTAGTCCATAAAAAGACTTCTGAAGTAGACAAACATGATCCTCTTTCCCTTTAACCTGAAATCCCTCTGGTTGCTCCATGTAAATCTCTTCTTCAAGTATACCATGAAGAAAGGAAGTCTTTACGTCAAGTTGCTCAAGCTCCAAATCCAGATTCACTGTAATAGATAACAAGAACCTTATGGACACATGTTTCACGATGGGTGAAAACACATCTTGATAATCAATACTCTCTCCCTGAGAGTATCCCTTAGCAACTAACCGAGCCTTGAATCTAGGCTTCTCAACACCAGGTATACCAGACTTCAATTTAAAGACCCACTTGCAGCCTATCACTTTACGCTTACTAGGATTTCTTACAAGCTTCCAGGTTTGGTTCTTATCCAGTGAAGTCATCTCTTCACCACATGCTTCATCCCACTGCTTTCGCTCTTTGCTGTTCATCGCTCCATGATAGTCTTGAGGTTCCTCAGCACATACGTCATCAGCTACATATAATGCAAATGCTGTTATATTCTCTGAGTCAGAGTACCGTGCAGGTGGCACTATTTTCTCCGAACTCTATCCCTTGCTAGCTGATATCATTCAAGACTTTCACATTGTTCAACGTCTGCATCAGCAGCTGTTTCAGCTGTTTCATCAACAGCTCCACCTGAAGTCTCAACTTCCGGTCCTGATGCAGATCCTGCTGTATCTCCCAGCACAGTCTGATTTCTTAGCTCCTCTGTGACATTTGCTTTAACTTTGCAGACTTCCAAATCCTTGTAGACCTTATCTTCTGTAAATACCACATTCCTGCTTATAACACACTTCTCCTCATCAAGAAGCCAAACTTTGTATCCTTTCACCCCTGCTGGATAACTGACGAAGATTCCCTTTTTAGCTCTAGCCTTGAGCTTTCCTTGATCTGCATGGACGTAACCCACTGATCCAAATCTTCTCAGGTGCAGATAGCCGGGCTTCTTGCCCAACCAAAGTTCCTCCGGAATGTTCCCATCTATGGCAGAAGATGGACTCATGTTTGTCACATATGCTGATGTAGACACTGCTTCAGCCCAGAATTTTTCCTCTAGACCTGACTCAACCAGAAAGCATCTCACCTTCTCCATCAGAGTCCTGTTCATACGTTCAGTGATATACCATGGATTTTACCCGTTTTTACCCATGGTATATGAGTATTTTTACTACTATTATCTATGTTTTGGAGTCTATTAGGTATGTTTTCAGGCTCAGGAGCATTTTGGAGAAAAGTGATGTTTTAGGTGCTTTTTTGGAGCTTAAAGAAGAGTTCACCCGAGATCAAGACCAGAGGTCGACATCCAGAGCTACACATCGATCGATGCACACTCTGTGCTATCGATCGACACACATTTGCCGAAGGACGATACATCGAGATCATAATCGATCGATGTACACCCTGTACTATCGATCGATATCGAAGCTGCAGAAGACAAGTTGGACCTGGCCGAACTTGAAGCCCACGACATCATATTTTTACAAGATTGCCCCTGACGAGTTTTTAACCAAATGAACTCATATTTATATGTGCCTAAGTGTTTTGGCACAAAGGGGGACCACAAGTTTTTACAAGTTTCTAACCACCTTTCTACCTCCATCTTTTCTACTCATTTCTTTTACTGTTTTCATTACTTTGCAAGTTCTTAATAAAGTTATATTCAGTTCTTTATTTGTTCTTCTTAACAAAGGTTATAGGATTCTAGATCTAGAGGAGAGATCCAAAGAGATTTGTGATTGGGACCTAAGTGTTCACCCTCTAAAATATCTATGAACTCCTATTATTACCTTGTTACTATGAATCACTTAGCCATGTCTGAGTAGATTTATTTGTTAGATTTAGGGTTTAAATAGGATATGAGGGATTAGCCCCAGCCTATATCTGATATAGTTGTGATATTTATTGTTAGGATTGTTCATCGATGCTTTTCTAGCTTAGCTACCTGAACATGAACTTGATTGTATTATTCATTCAATACAATTCCGACAACATCCTAAACATGCTATGACCCTCTTGAGACAAGCGGAAGCTGATCTAAGATCATGGTGAGCATTATATCAACTCGCGCATAATGTCCGCTTAGAGCCGTATCGATCGATACTCCTACAGAGTAATCGATCGACGTAGCTAGAGGTGTATCGGTCGATATTCCTATCGAATAATCGATCGATACTGTCGGTGATATAGCTGACCGCAAACACCATTTAGCATTTAAGTAATAGATAGTCTAAATATTGCGAGAGCTGATGGATTCATTTAATAGTATTGAGCTCTGACATATCATGCAAACAACTAGTTAGCATTTATAGTATTTATAATCCTGAATTCCTGAATACCTACCCTGAATCTAACTACTTTTATTTATTGTCTAAAACCAAAACCTTTCAACTGAGTAATCTTACCATTACTCAAAAACCTGCAATTTTCTTTAAACCATTTTCAACCTAGCATAGTCACTAAGATTGCATCTTATTTGTACACTAGCTCTTTGTGGATTCAATCCCTAAGTACTACAACTGAACCTCTTATTTGAGAGAGTAAAGTCACTTCTTAGGGTAATTTGAGTGATATCAAATTTGGCGTCGTTGCCGGGGAGCTTTGATACAATAGGATTTAATCTGATAAGGTCTAGGTTATTTTTACTTTAATTTGTTTTCTGACACAAATTTTTTCTTGTCTTTTCAGGTACATGCCCAGCAGTACCAGAAGCAACAAGGCATCTCATCTTTTGTTCTCAGAAAACCCTGCTAGCTTGGAAAGTTCAATCCGCAAGGAAATCCGTTCCGCATCGATCGGGTTCAACAATTGTCTGTCGACCGATACCGACGCATCCCTGCCGACCGAGACACCGTCTTCGTCGACCGATACTCGCACCTTCCTGTCGACCGACACTACTTCACCATCGACCGACACGTTTCATCCGACATCGATCGATACCCCTATCTGTATATCGATCGATACCCCTACCTGAATATCGATCGATACTGTTCCGCGAGTCATGGTTGCGCCTATTATTCTCACAAGAGATGAGAATGGAGACTTGCGTGACCAAGAAGGTCACCTTCGTAATGAAGCAGGTCAGAAGCTCAATGCTCAGAATGAAGTAATCCTTGAGCCAGAAACTGCACCTACAAGAGCTGTTCAACCTGTAGGAGAGGCTGCTCGGACACTAGCTGACTACAACCGTCCAGATCAGTTCTACACCAACAGATCAGCCATTCGTCCCCCTGCTATTCAGAGAGGCGATTTCGAGCTCAAGCTGCAGTACTACACCCTTGTGGGACAGACACCCTACTGTGGGCTGTCCAATGAGCATCCCATGGACCATCTGGAGAGGTTCGAGGATCTCATATCTGCTATCAAAGCAAATGGAGTCCCTGTGGACTACCTTCTCGGTAAGCTCTTCAAGCACTCTTTATCTGGAGAAGCTTTACAGTGGCTTAAGGAGCTACCACCAAGATCTCTTACATCCTGGAGCGACATTAAAAACGCATTTCTGCGTAACTTCTTTGATGATGCGCACGCTAAAGACTTAAGGAGGAAAATTGCCACATTCAACCAGGAGCCTGGAGAGTCATTCAAGGATACCTGGATCAGATTCAAGTCTTACCAGCGAGATTGTCCACACCATGGATTCAACAAGGTGCAACTGCTCTGCACTTTCTTCAGAGGCATCGCGCTGAAATATCAGATGGCTCTGGACACTGCGAGTGAAGGCAACTTCACCACAAGAAATCTTGAAGATGCTGTGAACATTGTGAAAGCAAGATCTGCAGCGTTCCTTGGAAAGGAACAGATAAATGAGGTACAAAATACACTTGACAATGTTCAAACTTAAACAAGCAAATCTGCTCGCTGGAGGATGCGAAGCGATGAAGAAGATGATTACATAGAAGCGAAGTTAACTCGATCAATGGAACCGATTTCGAGATCTGGAAACCAAGGAAACATAAACTTCTCGGACGAGAGAGGCAACTTCAACAGCAGCAACCCCAACAACAACAGAGTTATGGAAACTCATCTTACATGAAGCCACCCACACCAACCCCTAAGGAAAGCTAGAAGACATGCTCAGCAAAGTTCTTGAAAGCCAGCAGCAGTTAGAGGTGAACTTCAATGGAAAGATCGACGCTGTTCACACCACTTTGAACACAAAGCTTGATGCTTTGAGCACTCATGTGAAGAAACTAGAGACTCAAGTGATTCAGACAGAGAAGCTGTTAAAGCGAAGCCTTAGGAAAAGGGACTGGAGAAGAAGCAACATGCCACAACGCCAATGCTATCATAGAAGATAATTTTTGGAGAGTGGTGAAGCATGAGAAGCTGCAAGAGGAGACTTCCAGATCGAAAGTTCCATGAGTATTGGCGAAACCATTGGTATCGACCGATGTCCGACATGAACATCGATTGATGTACGCACCTTAAATCGAACGATGGACTCAGACGAGCATCGAATCGATGGATCTTGAAGAATCCACTCACGAAAGTGCAACGCCGAAAGATACTTACTCACGAGGAGTTCGCAGCAAAGCACCCACATCCACCCAGCCTCTATAACATCGATCGACAGACATATGTCCCATCGATCGACATAGGATAAGGAAATCGATCGACATACTCCAGAACCCGTCGATCGATATTCAGTTATCACACGCCGAGTGCAACTTCCCAAGATAGATGTTGCGCGACTTAATGCACTCCGAGAGCAATCTAAGCCTTTCAGAAACCCACCAACCGCCATCATGAAGAAGCCCACGGACATCCTTGATCCAATGGAGATAGAAAAGGAAAAAGATGGCAGAGTTCTCAGAAAAAGGAAAGAGAAGGTTCCTAAAC
This sequence comes from Brassica carinata, assembly GCA_016771965.1. Taxonomy (NCBI): domain Eukaryota; kingdom Viridiplantae; phylum Streptophyta; class Magnoliopsida; order Brassicales; family Brassicaceae; genus Brassica; species Brassica carinata. The sequence goes on along the minus strand of CM028687.1, from coordinate 44,650,027 downwards.
ACCTTAAAAGAGGAGTTAATGAGAAGGAACCGAAAACAGAAAGAGAGTTCTAAGAATACCTACAGAGAAACCCTTTGAAGAAGCCTACTTTTCACACAGATTGTGGATGTTTTTCAGAGAAACCAAGGAGACGAAGAAGACATCGGAGGATGTTCAACCAAGTCGAGACAAGATGAAGAAGAGGATCAAACTTGAGAAGAAGGGTGATCCAGGGAAGTTCGTTGTTCCTTGCTCAGTCCATGGGATCAACTTCCCACGTGCCCTATGTGACACAGGATCTGGAGTCAGTATTCTACCCAAGGTGATAGCAGACCATCTAGGTCTGAAGATAGAGCCTACTGAAGAATCGTTCATCTATGTGGATTGTTCTCAGCAGAACTCTGGAGGAATTGTAAGAAACCTGGAGGTCACCATATGAGAAGCCCTAATTCCAGTTGACTTCCATGTCTTGGACGTCAAGGTAATCCTACCTACTTCTTTGCTACTTGGAAGAGCCTTCCTAGCCACAGTTGGAGCTGTCTGCAACCTTCAGACAAACAAACTGTGCCTAAACCTGATCAATCCTACGGTCTACTATGATCTGATACGAGTCATCAAGGTTCCTGAGAAGATCCAAGACGGCTCAGACCTCGTAGCTGTTTGCTATTGTGGAGATGAATACGATTCACAAGACGCATACAAGACAGAGTACGCCGAATCGATCGATAGTGGCACTGTCTCATCGATCAACTCTCGTGAAAAGAGATCGATCAACAGACTGTCATGGTCATCGATTGATTCACGATTCAACCAGAATGAGGAGGAGTTTCCAAACGGTGATTTCGAAGTAAACGAGTGGGAGAACGACTACTACATCCCACCACACGCTGTAGATACTACTCACACTGAGGAGTATACTGATGATTACGAGGAGGAGAGAGCTATAGAGTATCACAACCTTCCAGAAGATGAAGATCGACTACTCCACCACAACCTCAGAATCAACACATCGATTGACAGGACCTTCTCCCCATCGTTCGATACTACTTGCCTCGCATCATTCGACAACACAGTCAACAACAAGCGAGACGGAGACTACTCAATCGAGAGCTGGGCAAGCGATTACTTGCACGAGAGCTTCGCGGTCGAGACCGCAACGCCAACATAGATAACCCAACCCGAAGAAGTCTCATTGATCGACATGGCACCATCACAATCGACTGATAGGCCTACAACCATCGCCCGATCCCATTCCTGTGCCATCGACCGATACATACATCAAACCATCCCAGGTAACAAATTCACATGTACTTGATTTCGGTAATCTAACCCCGGATGAGTTTGGTATTTTCAGGTATTTAAAAGGTTTTGCACGCTCAATGGATGGACGAACACTCCACATATCCTGAGAGGACATTGCAGATGTCCTACAGCCAACGGATCCCAAAACCTATTCCAGCAGCAACGTTACGGACCAGACCACCATCATCAGCACCAGGAGGCAGACACAACAACCGAGCCAAAGGAAGCTGAGGATAATCATCTCAACACAAAGGACCCAGATTTTCAAAGGACATCGATCGATATGGAGTCCATGACATCGATCGATAAAGCGCCCTGAATTCGAAAGAGCTTTTCGATATGGAGTTCGAAAATTCTTTTGGGAGTAGAGAGATGAGTATGGGGTCTACAGAGACGAGAAAGGGTTTGCTAGAGGAATAGATGGTGACATCGTCAGATTTTCTAAAGACGACATCAAGAAACTACTTCAAAGGACTTCAATGGACGAGCGTTCTTACATCTGTTTACCAGAGCACGCCAGTTCATTTACAAGAAGAGAATTGGTGCAAGAAACCTACACCAAAGACGAGATCAACGAGATGTTCACTGGTCTACTTGGAGAGCGCAAGTGGGAAAAGCTCTCCATGGAAAGAGTTTAGAGGATGCTACGCATTAAAGCTTCGCAGCGAGATGAACTGATGTTCGCAGACAGGCATTACTCAAGAAGGTTAAACGTCTTGAGCTGGAACTTGAAGATATTCGCAACACCAAGAACCACGACCAGACAGGTTCAATATCGATCGACGGAGTAACATCCACATCGATCGATATGAAGCCTGCACCATCGACCACCTACTCAAAACATGAGGTCGATGAGTCTCTCGGGGATATCTGGAAAGAACTGAAGAAAGCAGAAGATCATTTCAGCAGCAAACTCACCAAAACCTGTGAACCTATCTTCCACAACCTAGGGGATCTAAGCATCTGCACCAAAGAGATGAAGAGATCTATCCGCCTTATCAATGAGGCGCATGCAGATATGAACCCCGCGGAACCTTGCAATTCTTTTGGAGGATTGACTCGTCTAAAAGCAGCTGAGAGGAAACTTGCTGATATACACTTCTTAGTAGACAAAGAAGTGGAGGAACTCGCACTACGCATGGATACTATGCAGCAGGAGGCTGAGAAGTTCCAACGTCAACTCGATTATCATGCTGCATCAATCGCATCGATCGATGAGTACAACCTCGCATCGATCGATAGGCGACTGACTGAAATCGACGGCCAGATGAACTCTTTGCCGAGAAGCTTCACGAGAATCTGAAGAAGCAAAAATCGACCGATGAACAACATGTTGCATCGATCGATATACAGACTTCAGAAATCTGCACCAGAGCTGACTTGGATAAGTTATCTGATGAAGTCTACACGGCAATTACAAGCGTGGATGATTCGCAGGACAGACGTCTAGATCAGATGTATTTCCCGCTAATCAACGAAGTTGGCAGAATGGAATCTAGCATAGAAGGGATGCAAAAAGAAATCAAAGCCATTCAGAGGCAGCTTGCGAGCAGACCTGCACCCTTTGCATCGATCGACAGAAGAACCAGTGCATCGATCGACGGACCTCAACAGTCATCGACCGACAATTCAACAAAGGAATCGATCGATCCAAGCTCTATCCACGACAAAATAATCCAACGCCTTGATTCAATGCAAGCAGAGCTCAGTGATCTTTCAGAACATGCCTTTGAGAAATTAGGATGGCACGAGCTCAGCATTGAAGGTCATGCAGAAAGGATTCAAAGGATCAATGATGATTTGATTGAGATAAAGAAGAAACGAACAAGAGAATATGAAGCCACAAGAAGCCTATTTGACTCATGGTTCGGTGAGAAGAAGGATATAGAGGATACTTGTTTCCCAACAAGTACCTGGACATCACCTCAGTAGCTCATTCCATCCAAAGTCAAGCTGGATGACTATAATCAAAGCGCTGAGTGGGAGGCAACCCACTGTTAGGTAATTTTTTCATTTATTTTTTATCTTTAGGATTTTATTTTTCGTATTTGTTTTTCTTTGTAGTTACGACTAGACGATTACCACTGAAATCGACCGACATGACACTGTCGACGTCGATCGACATGCACCAAACAATAGTGGTCGACGAAGGTGACTCAACATCGATCGATACGCATCACAGTCAGGTATTTCGTTCTACTTTTTCGATATCCGTATTTTATTTTTGCCTATGCCTTCACCGGACTGATTATACACTGAGGACAGTGTATGATTTAAGTCTGGGGGGATGATTACTGATGCTGTTTACCTTTTGACATCATCTAAAATGTTTTCAAAATGGTTTTTATTGAGTCAAGAAAGGGATAATTGTTGGTGTCAAAATCGGTCACGACGGAATCAATGACTGAAAGTCTCTGGAAAGTATTTCTTAAAACAAAAAGTCTCGGATAATTTGAAAAGAAGTTATACGAGATTTTCTCAAATTAGAATATCCACTCTCTCGTGAGGTCGAAACGGTTATCTCGAAATCTACGGCTAAAGATCCTTCCAAACTCAAAGATTTCCGCATCTAACGACTAACGGGGAAAGATCGGGCAACGGAAAACCCACGGCGCAAAGAACCTCTGGCGCCGGGCGCACGCTGCCACGCTGCTGCCCGCGCCGGGCGCATCGCCACGCTGAAGCCGCCTGCGCCGACGGGCATCTCGCCTGCGCCGACGGCACTCGCCTGCCGCCGGGCATCGCCATTGCGAGCCGCCTGGCCGGGCGGCACTTCGCCCTGGCGCCGGGCGCACGCTGCCACGCTGGCCGCCTGGCACCGGGCGGCACGCGCCACGCTGATCGGCATACGCGCGCACGCCACGCAGATCGCCTGGCGCCTGCTGCACGCCACGCTGACGGCTTAGGCGCCGGCGGCATCGCTGGCCCCGCGATGTCGCTCATGCCGCAAGCCCCTGACATCGGTCGACGCCTCGCCCTGGTCTCGGTCCCATCATGCTCGGTCTGATCCCATCTTGGCTTGTTTGGATCGATCCTCGTGAGTTTGGTACGATCATGGCTACGGAATGAACATCTTCGATTCGGTTGGAATTGTCCTCGATGTTTTACGACAAAACTAGAAGGATTGGATTTCGTGAAGATATCATTATAAAACAAAGATTGTTGGTGTCAAAATCGGTCACGACGAATCAATGACTGAAAGTCTCTAGAAAGTATTTCTTGAAACAAAAGTCTCGGATAATTTCTAAAAGGAGTTATCACGAGATTTTCTCAAATTAGAATATCCACTCTCTGTGAGATCGAAAACGGTTATCTCGAAATCTACGGCTAAAGATCCTTCCAAACTCAAAGATTTCCGCATCTAACGACTAACGGGGAAAGATCGGGCAACGGAAAACCCATCGCGCAAAGAACCCTGGCGCCGGGCGCACGCTGCCACGCTGGCCGTTTGATGCCGGGCGGGCGCTGCCAACAGCGAGCCGCCGCCGACGGTATTCGGCGCCGACGGCACTCGCCTGGCGCCCGGCATGGCACGCTGGCCATGCGAGTCGGTCGCCTGGCGTCGGGCGCATTCGCCCTGGCGCCGGGCGCACGCTGCCACGGGCTCTGCCACCGGGCGGCACGCTGCCACGCCGATCGCAGCATACCGGGCGGCATCGCGGTCACGAGATCGCCTGGCGCTCACTGGCATCGCCACGCGAAGCCGCTCGGCCATGCGCTGCCCCAAGATGTCGCTCATGGCCGTAAAGCCCCTGACATCGGGTCCATCGCCCGCCCTGGTCTCGGTCCCATCATGCTCGGTCTGATCCCATCTTGGCTTGTTTGGATCGATCCTCGAGTTTGGTACGATCATGGCTACGGAATGAACATCTTCGATTCGGTTGGAATTGTCCTCGATGTTTTACGACAAAACTAGAAGGATTGGATTTCGTAGAAGATATCGTGATAAAACAAAGATTGTTGGTGTCAAAATCGGTCACGACGGAATCAATGACTGAAAGTCTCTAGAAAGTATTTCTTGAAACAAAAGTCTCGGATAATTTCTAAAAGGAGTTATACGAGATTTTCTCAAATTAGAATATCCACTCTCTGTGAGATCGAAGACTACGGGCGGAATTTCCGAATCCCCTGAAAGATCGGTCCGCCCAACAACATCAAGATTCGATCACCACAAAACCCTAAACATAAAAGAATCTGCCTCGAAACTTCGGAAGGTCGCTCTTCAAACCGCGGAGGAACCAGAAAACGATCAAGATATCAAATCGAAGCCCTGCGCCGAGATCTACAGCCTGGCGCCGGCGGCACCGGCCTGGCGCCGGCGGCACCGGCCTGGCGCCGGCGGCACCGGCCTGGCGCCGGCGGCACCGGCCTGGCGCCGGCGGCACCGGCCTGGCGCCGGCGGCACCGGCCTGGCGCCGGCGGCACCGGCCTGGCGCCGGCGGCACCGGCCTGGCGCCGGCGGCACCGGCCTGGCGCCGGCGGCACCGGCCTGGCGCCGGCGGCACCGGCCTGGCGCCGGCGGCACCGGCCTGGCGCCGGCGGCACCGGCCTGGCGCCGGCGGCACCGGCCTGGCGCCGGCGGCACCGGCCTGGCGCCGGCGGCACCGGCCTGGCGCCGGCGGCACCGGCCTGGCGCCGGCGGCACCGGCCTGGCGCCGGCGGCACCGGCCTGGCGCCGGCGGCACCGGCCTGGCGCCGGCGGCACCGGCCTGGCGCCGGCGGCACCGGCCTGGCGCCGGCGGCACCGGCCTGGCGCCGGCGGCACCGGCCTGGCGCCGGCGGCACCGGCCTGGCGCCGGCGGCACTCGCCTGGCACCGGTCGACGCCTCGCCCGTCTCGTCCCATCGTTCGGCCTGATCCCATCTTGGCTTGTTTGGATCAATCATCATAAGTTTGGGAAGATCACGGCTACGAATAAACATCCTACGACTGATTGAATCGCCCCGCTTTTTACGACAAAACTAGAAGGATTGATTTGCAGAAGATATCGTGATAACAAGGTCGATTAACTTGAACATCGATCCTTTAGGTTATAATGGTTTATTTTACGAGAAAGATAGTCTTTCCGAGAAATCGTGATAAAACGCTTAACGACTTAAGACAAGTCCACGGACTAACTTACTTAATTTAGGAATTCAGGCCCAATCAGGCTATGACGGTTTGTCCGATATCCCTAACATCGGATAAACATCAAGTCACCGAAAACTCGAGGATAATTACAAAGATCGACGAAAATGGAATACTTCCTGAAGAGATAAGCTTGGGCCCAAAGGCGCAGGTCCATCATCCTAAGGCAAACCGACCTTGGAGTGGATATATAAGGAGAGCAAGGGCAGAAGAGAAGGAGATCCAAAATCCTAGATTGAGACTTAGAGCATCCTGCTAGCTTAGAGAACTTAGAACTTAGGCGGTTAGGCCAGCGAGGCAGAACTCAGAGCGTCTGGCGCCTCTTGTTCTAGTTTTATCTTCTCCGCAGACCCACGCTCTCGAAGGATCTAACTATACTTTTACTCGAGCTCCGCACATAGAAACCCTAGGCATTATCTTCGACATGCCCGCTTTATGACCAACGCCATATTAGACTAACCAGGCCCTAGAACGCCTGGCCTCCTGCCGCAATCTCCGCCCTCGAAGGATCGGACAATTTTTACTTAAGAGTTCGCGACATAGAAACCCTAGGCATTATCTTCGACATGCCTGTTTCTATGACAACGCCATACTAGATCGAACCCGCCCAGACTGTTCGATCTCTTGTTCAATTCTTTCTAACTGAACTACGTCCGACTTGATCCTCGAAGGGGTAATGAGGCAGCCTTTCTTAAGGTCCAGTCTCAAATCTTAACAAATCTTTTTCCGCGATTTATTCGTCACTTGTCGTTGGCTGTCGCAGAGAATCCTGACCTTCAAGGAAAGTCGGGTTAACTTGGCTTTCCTCCGCAATCTTATTCATTAAAATTGACGGTGTGAATTTCGGTTCACAGTTTGGCGCTAGAAGGAGGGGGACGGATTACTCTTACTCATAATGGCCGCAGCTTGATCGAACCAATGTCCAGAAATATGAAAGAAAAAGTTGCAGTTTGCGCCAACGATGGTAAAACAACTCCAGCAGCGACTGTTCCTATGGCCAACGCCACGCAAACGCCACGGTGCTCGAGCAAATCAAAACTTAGCCATTTCTCCGCCACAGGAAGAGCACAGAAGCCTCGCACTTATCTAAACAGAAAGGGCAACGATAAAATCTATCAAACCCCAAAAATTAGTCTTGTTACCAAGTTAGAGAAATCGCGAACGAGCAAGGTTTCTATAAAAACGCTTCGAACCTCTCGAAAAATAAAACTTATTCTCCTCGAAACCTTGGGAAACCCTATATTACTCGTGGAACAGAAGCACGGCAAATCGGTTCACCGATTCCCACCGCCATACTTACAAACAACTCTCGAGGAACAAACGGAAAACGAAGGAGGTCGGAGCTTGATCTTACTAGGACGACTTGCCATAAGGTAAGATCAGTCTTCCCAGTTCTTTAGTAAGAGCCCACTTTGTTCTCCTTTGTGTCTAGGTCAAAATGGTTCGCTTCGCCTCAATCGGAGTTTCATGAGATTTTACGAAGGGAACAAAATTACTTCCGCCACCTCGCCTGTGGACGAACAACTATCACCAAGGTCACCTCACTGCGGGAAACCTCACTTTGCTCTTTTGGGGTCAAAACGGTTATCTCAAATCTACCGCTAAAGACCTTCCTAAAACTCAAAAGATTTCCGCAAACGACTGACGAGGGAAAGATCGAACAACGAAAACCTATAGACGGTAGATTTTACCTGGCGCCGGGCGGCACGCTGGACGCTGGTTGGTCTGCGTCGGTGGCAACTCGCCTGGTAACCGGGCACGCTGGACGCTGGCTGGCCTTATGCCGGGCGGCACTCGCCTGGCGCCGGGCGGCACGCTGGACGCTGGCTGGCCTCGCGGCGGCACTTCGCCTGGCGCTGCACGCTGGACGCTATTGGCTCTGGCGCCGGGCGGCACTCGCCTGGCGCCGGGCGGCACTCGCCTGGCGCCGGGCGGCACGCTGGACGCTGGTTGGTACCGCGGCACCTCGCCTGGCGCCGGGTCGACGCCCCTCGCCCCGTTCGCCGTCCCATCGCGTTCGGTCCGATCCCATCTTGGCTTGCTTAGATCAATCTTTGTGAGTTTGGTACGATCACGGTTATTCTAAACACCAATCGCCTTCTACGAAAATGGGATTCCTTCGAAATGCCAAACCTTCAAAAGACTATTTTCAAAATTTTGTAAAGGTTTAAATTCTTTGTAGGACAGGAACAAAAACGCCTTGAAAACCGCCGAATTTAGGAACTTAGACCTAGGTGGATAGTCTAGCAAGCTAAGTCTTAGGCAAAATTTCCAGTCTTGTTCCATCGCTCCTTGATTGTCCAGGCAGAACATGCAAACCGATCTAGTCTCTAAAACCGAGAAACGATCGCCACGCCGCTCTAAAAGCATACTCATCCCGCTTCCTAAAAGAAAGAAAACGCATTACAAGCCTTCTGAAGAACGGCTAACCCGCTTTCTTTCAGAAAGAAAGGGAAGTAGGCACGCATATACCCAGATAATCCCATCTTCGAAAACTTGCTTCAGCATCAAGACAACGCTTTTGACAAAGCAAACTCTCGCAGCAATAAGATTCGCCTAAAACGCTTAATGGCATAGCCCAACCGCTACAAACATAGTCTTGAAAATCCTATCGCCGCTCTCTCGCGCGAAACCGCGACTAGAACGTACCAACGCCAGACTAATAGCATGACGGTGAACTACTTAAAATAACTAAATAACCTTCGTAAAACTCCATATCAAGCAGCTGCCCAAAGGTCGAAATCTTAGCGAAACATCTCCGTAATCCGCGGAAATCTCCGTAACCATGGAAACATCGCTACTTTAACAAATCCGCGATTTTCTATCTCTATGAAACCGTCATCCACATTGTGATAACAAGAACATTTTAAAACAAAATAGCCTATGGAAAAACATGACCGGTCTTATGCAAAACGATTTCTCGCAGTACTAAAAGTGAATGAGGAAAACACAACCGTATCGCAAATATCGCAGGCAAGGAGAAACGCCTCCGTTACCTTTTGCGAAAACCCCTTACATCACTTTTAATGAAACTTCTGTATGGTCGAAATAATTCATACAAAGCAAATTTCGTAAAATAAACATAATGGGTCCAACGCTTAACTGACATAGACAGTTTTCGCCCACAAGGTTTCTGCCTCGCCACCCTCGCTGTTGCGTCCGGAAAGCAGGAAATAATCAAGACTAACCCGCACGCGTCCCGCGCCGATCCCTTAAACTTTGTCCCTCGATAAAATGAAACGATTTTCATGCAACAAAAAGAATTTATACGAGCCATTCATCGATAACTAAGACCTAAAGTGGAAGATCGCTTCTAAAAGCCATCAGCCATAACTCAGAAAACTCCGCTATGCTTGGCATGTCTATCTCGGCAACGCTATTTGGCCTCGCCAACCTACTCTTCCGTAGCCCGAACCTGAATTCGCATCCCCATTAAGGACAATCAGAACTAACATGACCTTAATAAGGGTCATGGTCTGATCGCTTACTAACAATTTCTTTGGCGATACGGCTGAATCTAGCCTCCATGCCAATCCAAAGCTACTGAGCGAAGCACCGCCCAATCACTTAACGCTAAAACAACAATCCACGATTTGTTCATAGAACGCCAAGTGACTATTACGCAAGCAATTTGTCGCGATAACCCAGAATCGAAATCATACGATAAACTCTTCATACCAAAACTCAGTCCTAACAACCATATGGTTAACGGAAGATTTAAACTCATCGCCAATCGATTAAGTTCTATACCGTGAAACACGCATGAAAAGAAACACTCGTGACAAGGCTCCAAGAGTTATACGAAGCCATCCCAATATATACAAACAAATCCCGAAGGCCAACACTTCACGGCACCGTGGAATGTAGACGCTTCTCCCTGTCGAACTTACGCTAACCTCTTGTCCTAAGGCCTAAACCAAAACAACAGTTTCTGGCTGCTAACATTCGCGAAAACATCTCCAAAGCCCGCATTTCAACACTAACCAATGCACAAGGAAACTCGACCTTCAGCACTGCGTAGACGCCGCTAACGCCAAGGACATTCTTTTCCTCAAAACGCCTCCACGCAAATCCTCGCCTCTAAAACTCAAACATACAAACACACCTCTAAACGGTAACATGCCTCTAAACTGGGTCATTTCGGCTGATCACAACAAACTAACTCTAACGCCCTAAACAGACAAATAGCCCCTTCAAGGGTAGGCTCCTTCATCCGACAAGGATAAACATAGCCGCTATACAAGAAATCCAAAATTTTGGTCTAGCTCTTCAGAAGGAAGTAGTCACTCATTCCGCATAAATCATATTCGACAACAATTCGCTGATTTTAAACGGTACGAGCCAGGTTAAAATCGCAAACAGGCAAAACGAAGCCGATTTGTCATCGCAAAGCCTCAGTCCGAGAGTAAACCTAGGTCTTGCCCTAAACCCAGCCACGCTGGATCTTGACATCTCACGTATTATAGTATGGTATAAGATCCAAAATTTGTCTCTTCACTTAAGCCTATTCGCTTTCACCTAACTTTCCACAGAATCGGTAAACCGCGAAAATCTCGCTTTATGCAAACAATAGGTACGGTGATCATCAGGAACTAGGAATGAGACTAACAACTCACACCTCTTTCTCATACTTCAAAACTGAAGTTCATAAATAATCAAAACAAATACATCAACAGCATCATGCTCGAAAAGTCTCTCACACATAACCAGACCATATAAGTCTCACTGAAAACAGATCACAAGGGTCTTAAACTCAAAACGGCACGGAAGGCTTGATCCCTACACCAAGGGTACGAGGCAGCCTCTCGAAGGCAGCCCCAATCTTACCACTTTCAACGGAGCCTTCAACCATTGATTCCATCTTACCTGACATATCTAATCGCCGCAAGAACATCACGGTTCTAACGAGCTGGGGCTAACTGTTGGTGTCAAAATCGGTCTGACGGAATCAATGACTGAAAGTCTCTAGAAAGTATTTTGAAACAAAAGTCTCGGATAATTTCTAAAAGGAGTTATAAGATTTTCAAATTAGAATATCCACTCTCTGTGAGATCGAAGACTATTGGCGCGGCGTGGACGAGAATCCCCGAAAGATCGGTCCGCTCGCTCAACAACATCAAGATTCGATCACCACAAAACCCTAAACATAAAAGAATCTGCCTCGAACTCAAGAGGTCGTTTCTTCAAACCGCGGAGGAACCAGAAAACGATCAAGATATCAAATCGGCCTCGAGATCTACAGCTCTGGCCATGGGTGCACTCTCGCCTGGCGCCGCGCACGCGCCACGCTGGCCGGACTGGCGTCGGGACCCGACACGCTGGCTGGCTCAGCGCGGGCGGCACTGACGCTGGTCGCCTGATGCCGGGCGGCACTCGCCTATGCCGGGCGGCACTGCCCCGCGCCGGGCACTGCCGACGGCGAATTACGCCGGCTGCCTGGCGCCGGGCGGGCAATTCGTCCGATCGGTTATTCGGCGCGGGCATCTGCCTGGCGCCGGGCGGCACTGGGTTACCCGCCATGCCGGGCGGTACTGCCTTACGCCGGGCGTAACTCGCCACGCTGGCTGGTTCTCAAGGCCGGGCGGCACCACTATGCCGGCGTACTCGACCTATACGGCACCTCGGGCGACGCTGGTCCGGCTCATACGGCTGCACTGCCGCATGGCGGCCTGGCGCCGCGCACTGCCGCGCTGGTTGGCCTGGCGCGGCGGCACTGCCTATGCCGCACCTGTCGGCGCGGGTTGCCTGGCCTGGCACCTCGCCTGGCGCCGCATGACGCCTCGCCCTGGTCTCGGTCCCATCGTTCGGTCTGATCCCATCTTGGCTTGTTTGGATCAATCATCATGAGTTTGGGACGATCACGGCTAACGAATAAACATCCTACGACTCGATTGAATCGCCCTCGATGTTTTACGACAAAACTAGAAGGATTGATTTCTCGAGAAGATATCGATAGAACAAGGTCGATTAACTTGAACATCGATCCTTTAGGTTATACGGTTTATTTTACGAGAAAGATAGTCTTTTCCGAGAAATCGATAAAACGCTTAACGACTTAAGACAAGTCCACGGACTAACTTCTTACTAATTTAGGAATTCAGGCCCAATCAGGCTATGACGGTTTGTCCGATATCCCTAACATCGGATAAACATCAAGTCACCAAAACTCGAGGATAATTACAAAGATCGACAAAATGGAATACTTCCTCAAGAGATAAGTGGGCCCAAAGGTAGGTCCATCATCCTAAGGCAAACCGACCTGGAGGATATATAGGAGAGCAAGGGCAGAAGAGAAGGAGATCCAAAATCCTAGATTGAGACTTAGAGCATCCGCTAGCTTAGAGAACTTAGAACTTAGGCGTTAGCCAGCCAGGCAGAACTCGTGAACGCCTGCTTCTTTGTTCTAGTTTTATCTTCTCCGCAGACCCACGCTTCTCGAAGCGATCTAACTATACTTTTACTCAGAGTTCCGCGACATAGAAACCCTAGGCATTATCTTCGACATGCCCGCTTTATGACCAACGCCATATTGTGACCTAACCAGGCCCTAGAACGCCTGGTCAGCCTCCTGTCAGAAATCTCCGCTCCTCGAAGGATCGGACAATTTTTACTTAAGAGCTCCGCATACAGAAACCCTAGGCGCTATCTTCGACATGCCTGCTTCTATGACAAACGCCATACTAGACAACCTACCGCATCGGTTCGACTTTGTTCAATTTTTCTAACTGAACTACGTCCCACTTCGATCCGAAGGGGTACGTAGGCAGCCTTTCTTAAGGTCCAGTCTCAAATCTTAACAAATCTTTTTCCGCTTATTCGTCACTTGTCGTTATTGTCGAGAGAATCCGACCTTCAAGGAAAGTCGGGTTAACTTGGCTTTCCTCCGCAATCTTATTCATTAAAATTGACGGTGTGAATTTCGGTTCCCACAAAGATCGATTAACTGAACATCGATCCTTTACGCCATACGGTTTATTTTACGAAAGATAGTCTTTTCGAGAAATCGTGATAAAACGCTTAACGACTAAGACAAGTCCACGGACTTACTTTCGATTTTAAGAATCAGGCCCAACCAGACTGACGGTTTATCCAATTTCCTAACATCGGATAAACATCAAGTCACCGAAAATAGGGGAAAACTCGAGATAATTATGAAGATCGACGGAAATGGAATATTTCCGAAGAGATAAACTTGGGCCCAGCAGCGTAGGTCCATCATCCTAAGGCAAACCACCTAGGAGAGTATATAAGGAGAGCAAGAGCAGAAGAGAAGCGGGATCCAAAATCCTAGATTGGAGACCCAGAGCTCCTATTAGCTGATAGAACTTAGAATTTAAGCTGTTAGACTAGTAAGGCAGGCCCTAGAACGCCTGGCCTCCTGCCAGAAATCTCCTCGCTCCTCTCTGAAGGAACGGAAAATTCTTTTACTTCAGAGCTCCCATTACAAAACCCTAGCGTTGTAGGGAACCGGAATTCACAATCGCCAATTTCCGAGCAATAAGATTATGGAGGAAAGCCAAGTAAACCCGACTTCTTTGAAGGTCCGGATTCTCAGCTTTGCCACACTAAATCGAGCAAAGTAATCAGAAGACAAAAATGGGAATTGAAATATTTGCCCGGCGCTTATTGTAAAAGAAACGAGTACAAGGATTCCCGAAGACAAAGAGATTTATGATTTAAAGAAAAGATAGAGTCGCAGGCAGCCAAACGCCCTAAGCCTTGCTCCGCTAGTCTAACCACCTAAAACCTAGTTTTTCTAAGCTAGCAGGATGCTCTAAGTCTAATTCTGGATTTTCGATGCCCTTCTCTTCGCTTTGCTCTCCTTATATACCCACTTCTAGGTCGGTTTGTCAGAGGGTGATGGGCCTCGCCTTTGGCCCCAAGCTTATTTTTTCAGAAATGTTCCATTTTCGATCTTCGCAATCATCCTCGAAGTTTTCCGCTATCCTTAGCTTAATTTGATGTTTATCCGATGTTTCGAAATCGGATGAACCGTAATAGTCTGATTGAGACTGAATTCTGGAAAATCGTAAGTAAGTTTATGGACTTGTCTTAAGTCGTTAAACGCTTTATAATGCATTTCTTCCATGAGAAATCCAATCCTCCAGTTTCTACCGTGAAACATCGAGGACAATTCCAACCTAATCGAAATATGTTTATTCCAGAGTCTTTGATTGTACCAAACTCACGAGGGCTGATCCAACAAGCTAAGACGGATCGAACCGGCACGATAGGACCGAGACCGACAAGGGCCGCGATCGACGCCAGTCGGTTCGCGACGGGTGCCGCCGACAGGTTCTGGTACGCCGTGGCGCCGCCAGCCGGGCGGCCCTGCGTCGCCGGCGCCAGGTCGGGTGCCGCGCCAGGTCGGTGTCGCTGGCGCCAGGCCAGCTCGCCTCAAGGTCGCCGGCGCCAGGTTGGAAGCCGGCACCAGGCCAGCCTGCTGCCCCGTGCCGTGCTAGGTTGGCAGCCGCTGGTGCCAGGCCGCCTGCCGCCGGCGCCAGGCGGGTGACGCTGGGCGCCAGGCCAGCTCCGGCCTGCTGTGTCAGCCGCGCCAGGTTGGTGCCGGCCGCGTTAGGCCGGTATCGCCCCCGTGCGGCGCCAGGCCGGGTGCCGCTTAGGCCAGGCCAGCCTGCCCCGCTGTCGCTGGCGCTAAAGGCCAGTTCGCTGCCCCGCTGGTACGCCGGCGCCAGTTGGTGTCGCTGGCGCAGGTGCCAGCTCATTCCGCTGTGTCAGCCGGGCGCTAGGCCAGCATCGCTGTCTCAAGGTACGGCCGGGCGCCAGGCCAGCCCGGCGTGTCGCCAGCGCCAGGTCAGGCCGGCGCCAGGCCAGCTCGCCCCGCTGCGCCGCCGGCGCCAGCCATCTTGCCGTCTGTGGGTTTTCCGTTGTTCGATCTTTCCCCGCAATGCTCGCGGCGGGAAATCTTTGAGTTTGAAGGATCTTTGGTCAGATTTCGAGATAACCGCTTTTGACCCCAACAAGCAATTTACCGTAAGATCGAGACGATTTTGGCGGGCGAAGTGATTTGAATTTTTGAAATCAAATCTTCGCTAAGGATTTTTCCGCAGAAACCTGTGGTCTTCCTCCTTTTTCTTATAAGTAGCCAACCTTCCTTCTCATTCTTCACATCTTTCCAAATTCTCTTCTTCTCTCAAGAAAGAAAATGTCTTCATCCCAAGTTGAAAAGAGTGGTTCTGATGTTGAGATGGGCGAGGCCGCCAAGCTCGCCGGTTCCGCCAGTCAAGTCCTCACTGCATCGCCGCCCAAGAGGCTTTTCCGGCCCCTGACTGATGGGTTTGATTCTGTTCAAGCTATCCCGGCAGGTGCTGCTAAAGGCTCAAAGCTGGCGAGGACCGAGACGCCTCGATGTTCCTTCCGCTGCTCCAACTCCTTTGCCTGCTCCTTTGGTTCCCAGTCAAGTCCCATCTGATGCCCTCCCCGCCTACAGAAGGGTTATTGTTCCTGAACAGACTTTCGATGTTCAGATCCATCCATCGGTTTTTCGACTGTTCGATCGTCATCTCCGAAGAGAGGACGCTGAGAGAATCTGCACCTCTTCCCCGGGCGAAGAGGGAACTCGCCTTGGGACTGCTGGCTGCTGGTGCCGCCGCTGTTCAAGGGAAGGGCGCGGGCTGGCGCTGGGCGTCCGGAGCTAAAAGAAGCGGGTGCGAGCAGGAAAGCGACCTTCAGAGCCGCTGGCCATCGCTCCAAGGTTCGATGGTCCGTAATTCTGCACCATTTTTTTTTTTTGTGATGATACTTACTCTTCCTTTTTATGACAGTTTGTGCTCCTGATTGACGGAATGCTTGGCGAAAAGGGTCGGAAGTCATTCGCTCATCGGCTGAACCGAGTCGCCGCAGAAGCGCTGAAGCTGCATTGGCTGCATTGCAGATCGTCGAGGACACCCATGCTGCCCAGACGCCCCAGCTTGAGGTTCAGACAGCGGTCTTGAGCCACCTTTGGGAAGACCGCGAAGTTCGCTACTCAAGGTGAAGAAAGAGAAGAGGAGTAAACTCGAAGTCCGCCGCCTTCGAGAAGGTTCAGGCTCACGAGGAGATGAACGCCCGTAGATCCTGAGGTTGCCGATGCCAGCCATTTACTTCTATGGTCGCCTGACTCGAGGATGGCCATCCTGTTTGAGTCCTGATAGCCGCCCAAGAGGGACTTGGCTTTAGCGGGATCGAGGGGAGTCTGAATGAGCTCGAAGGTTCGAGGTAATGAGGCCCCGGCTTTGGACTGGAGGAAGCCAGATTATCGCCCTGTAAAGGAGAGTGGGCGGCCACCGAGGGAGATTTCGATTGGATCCTGCCGCCTGCAAGTTCATCGCACCTAGCTCCGACCTCCAAAACTCAGAAGATCAGGAGCCGGGAGAAGATTGGCAGGTTGGCTGACGAGGGGTAATGGCGATGCGATCGAGGGAGGCGACGGCAGGCTGTCCCTGTCAAGTGAGGATGAAGATGACCTCCTGGGAGCATCTAGGTTTATCAATCCCTCTGGGATTTCATTTTTCTATGTGTTTCGCCGCTTAAGAGGCCATGATGTATTTACCGACTGGCCGCTGGTGGCTTCAATCCTGCCCCTTTTTGGGGTTTTGTTTGAATTTCGCAGTCTCAATCTATGAAACGCTCGATTTATTTATGAACTTCAGTTTTTCAAGTATGAGAAAGAGGTGTGAGTTGTCGCCTCATTCATAGTTCTCCGATGATCACCGTATCTATTGTCTGCATAAAGCTTAGATTTTCCGCTGTTTACCGATTTATGAAAACTTGTGAAACTAATAGGCTTAAGTGAAGAGACAAATTTTGATCTCAGATACCATACTATGTCTGTGAGATGTCAAGATCCAGCGCGGCTGGGTTTAGGGCAAGACCTAGGTTTACTCGACTGAGGCTTTGGCGATGACAAATCGGCTTTGCTTTTGCTCGCTTACAATTTTAACCTGACTCGCACTAAAAACCGCAATTGTTGTCGGCTTATATGATTTGTTTATGCGGAGTCGAGCTACTCCTTTACGTAAGAGCTAGACCAAAATTTTGATTTATTGTATAGCTCGCTATGTTTATCCTTGTCGGATGTAAGAGAGCTTACCCCTGAAGGGCTGCTATTTGTCTGTTTAGGACGCAGAGTTCGCTTTGTTGTGATCAGCAACAACGAAATGATACCGCTTTTGAGGTGCTTGTAATGTTCAGAGACAAAGATTTCGCCTGAATGTTTTATGGAAAAATGTCCTTCGCCGCTAGCGACGCCTCGCAGTGCTGAAGGTTGATTTTTCCTTATGCCGCATCTCGCTTGAAACGCTTATGGCTTTGGGATGTCTTTTAATGTTCGCGAGCCAGAAAACTGTCGCTTCGCTTTGGACGCTGACCAAGGGGTCGCGAAGTTTGACCTAGGAGAAGGCCCACATTCACAGTTTGCCGGAAGTGTTGGCCATCCGGGATTTGTTTTGGATGTGATAATCGCTAGTGGATACTAGATCCGTTGTGTGGCCGCTTCGCTGATTTTGAAAAGTCGAAAAGTTTCAAAATTTTAGAGTTCAAATTTGTGGGAGTATACGAGTATAATGCATCTACTTTTTAAATTGGGGATAGCTGAACCGATTGGCGAAGCTCCTACGCACTTTGTCTAGGATCAAGCCATCTCAGAAGTTCTTTGTACCACGCTTTATCGCTTAGTGGTAGTTTTTTGAGGTGCATCGTGATTCCAAGTTCTCGGATTTTGACGCCTTGCATGTTTGCGATTTGTATGAGCCTGGTCGGACTACTTTATGACTTTGTACGGTCCTTCCCAGCTTGCTCCCAGTTTTCCCGCGCTTCGCTCGGCAGTGTTCTTTGAAGACTTTGCGTGAAGACTAAATCGCTTTCTTTGAACCTGCGGCATGCACGCTTGAGTTGTAGTACCTTGCGCAGCTGCGCTGGTTATTCTGGATTCAATGAGTGCCTGGTCGCTGCGCCATTGATGAGATCGAGATTGTCCAGCATCATAGCGCCGCTTAAATCCTCTCTTTCGGGAGGAATCTTCTCCGCTCTCCGGAATTCTACTCCGCGGGATCATACATTCCGCTCCAGAACGAGGGCTAATGGAGTTTCACCCAGAGCTCGCCTTGGGGTTGTACGATGCACCAAAGAACTCCTTCGAGCTCCTTCGCCCATCGCCCCTTGGCGCTCTAGGCGCTTTGAGTCCGGCCAAGGACGGTTTTGTTGATGGTTTCTGCCTGTCCATTGCATTGCGGATATCCGGGAGTTGACTTTGTAAGTCGATTTTCCATTTTTCGCAGAATGCTTCAATCGAGTAGAGATAAATTGAGATCCATTATCTGTTACGATTTCAGACGGACCCCATGTCTAGTTATGTTATGTTTCCGCACGGTTCTCGACTTGTGTGTCCTTGATACTTCATGAGATTCTGCTTCTACCCATTTGGAAAAGAAACCGTGGCGACTAGAGGAAGCGCGTTTTGATGGGTGATAGGTCCCACGATGTCCATGGACCATCGCATGAAAGGATAGGGGACGAGATTGAGGAGAGAATCTCCGCTGATTGATGGATTGTTGAGCATGCCTTTGGCATTTTCGCGACTTCCGCTAA
Source organism: Brassica carinata (assembly GCA_016771965.1). Classification (NCBI taxonomy): domain Eukaryota; kingdom Viridiplantae; phylum Streptophyta; class Magnoliopsida; order Brassicales; family Brassicaceae; genus Brassica; species Brassica carinata. Next base: position 44,631,034 of record CM028687.1, on the reverse strand, counting down.
TTTCTCGCAGTCTTTACCATGGTTGGCCAATAATAACCGCATGCTTGATTTTAACCGCGAGATCTTCCGCCAGAATGATTTCTCGTGATGATCCAGAATGGACCTCCTTCATGATTCTTCTCGCTTTCCCCTTACATGCCATGAGAGGACCAGAGAAACACCACTTATAAATTCTCCTCTATCGCGGACGCATCGCCGCTTTGGTTTTATTTCACGAGCCCCATTTTTCGGGCGGTAAGGTTCCATTCACGATATAGGCTTGATTGGTTCTAACCAAGGGCTGTCGCAGCCATACTGGCCGGGTTCACATCCGCTTCGCTGATCCTCGACTTCTTCCGTGATCTTCAATCTCGCCCCGATTAGATTGACGCACCACTGGTGGTCCGATGCTTGATGCTCGATGAATTCGACCGGGATTACTCTTTGGAGCCCTGATCTGAGCTGAGGCGGGCAGCCAAGGCGGTTGGACGCCCGAGCGAGGAATTTGGTCAGGGCTTAACTGGTCGAAATTTCGAGCCAGTTCTGGACGAAGTTTTGATATGGCCCATCCTTTCGCCTTCTTGCCTCATATTCTCCGCTGTATTGATTGGCTTAATTAACTGAGAATCACAGTAGTTGAATATTACGGATTTTTAACCCATGGGCCGCAGAAGTCGCGATGCGAGTGCTTTGTATTCTGCCTCATTGTTTGAAGCATGAAAAGCCAATCGGAAAGACTGTTCTAGGATTTCCGCTAGGAGAGGTGAGTCAGATCTCGATTCCAGATCCTTGTTTGGATGAAGATCCGCCGACGGAGGGCCCAAGTTGAGTTTGGTTCCTCGCTAGTCATGTTTCTAGTGGGTAACTCTACCAAGAAATCCAAAGTACTGGGACTTTGCACATGTCCTGGCGATATTCGACGATTCACTCAGTTCGATTGCCCATTTTGGCGAGCCTACCGGATTGACTCGACTATGCAGGATTATCCCAGCGGAACGTGGTGAGAACCACTATAGTGTGAGACTGGAAGTATGGTCTTAGTTTTCTGCCGAGGTTATGACAGCCAATGCTAACTTTTCCATTAGAGGGTATCGAAGCTCGCGATCCAGTAACGCCTTGCTTACTTAAAGATTGGTTTTGTTCACGCTCTTCTCGTGATCAAGACGCCACTGACCGCCGCTATGAAACTGGCGACATAGAGGAAAAGAGGTTCACCTTCCAATCGGGTTTTGGCGAGGACTGGTGGAGTGGCCAGGTAATGTTTCAATTGTTGGAAAGCTTTTTCACATTGCTCGACCATTCGAACTCTTGTTTCCTTCAACGCCTCGTGAAAACGGTAGGCACTTATCCGCGGAGCGAGATGAAACGGTTCAAAGCCGCCATTCTTCCTGCTAGCTCGACTTTGGTTCTCGGTAGGCCATCTCTATCAGTGCCGATTTGTTTAGGGTTGGCCTCGACCCGATACGCTACAGGTATCCAAGGAATTCTCCGATGCCACCGCCAATCTACATTTTGCCGGGTCGAAGTTTCATGTTATGCTGGTTGAGTCGCGGCAAAACATTCCTCTAGGTGGGCTATATGATCGTGTTCGCCAAGAGATTTTACGAGCATATCATCGATGTATACTCCATAGTTTTTCCGATTTGTTCGCAAACATTTTGTTGACGAAGTCGCTGATATGTTACACCCGCGCTTAAGACCGAAAAGGCATTACCATGTAGCAATACGCCCGCCGTCTGTGATGAATGCAGTTTTTCGCTGTCGCCGGATTCATCATGATCTGATTGTATCCGAAAAGCGCCCATGAATGACGTAAGCTTGTTTCCCCGGGTTGCTTCACCAGTCGGTCAATGTGGGAGCGGAAGCAATCCTTTGGACAGGCTTTATTCAGATCCGCGGAATCGACACAGACTCGCCACTTGCCGCTTTTTCTTTTACCACGACAGGGTTGGCAAGCCAGTCCGATACCTCGACTTCTGTTATCGATTTACTTTGAGGAGTCTTTCGACTTCCTCATTGACTGCGGTGGCACGCTTCCAGGTCTCAACTTTCGCCTCTTTTGTTTTACCGGTTTGTGAGTTGGGTCGATGTTAAGTTCGTGACATGTTACGCTTAATGTCGATTCCTCGCATATCCTCCGCGAGCCCACGCTAATGTACTGAGGTTCTTTTGAGGCATACGCGATGAGCTCCGCCATTGGTTCGCTGGAGGTTAGCTCCGGATTTCACACACCGCTCCGAAAGAATCATCGAGACAGATTGAGACCACCGTTCGCAGGTTGGTTCACGCTTCCCTTCTAGGGCCTCACTTTGGGACTGCCAGAAGGTTTCCGCATCGTGAATCGCTTGCTTTTTCCGAGGTCTCGGATGAGTTTTTCCGCTTTAGTTCGGTAGCTGGTAGATCTCGCTGCTCCATGACTACCATGTATTGTCTCAACTCCTAAAGGTGTTGGGAACTGAGGCATAGGTGGAATGTTGATGGATTGCTCTCATGGAGTTTAGCCAGGAGTTCCAACTATCGATTGTAGGATGTTGGACCATTGATCACCAGGAATTCGTTTTTGACGCTTCCCGCTTTGACTAGGAGGTTAGTTGAGCCGAGGGTCATAATTTTTCCCGAGAGTCCGAATACCGGCTGGGGTCATCTGTAAGAATGCTTAGATCGATTCCCATCCTCCTCGAGGGTGTTGTAGATAATATTGGCCGCAGCATCCGTGTCGATCAATACCCTTGCTACGCCAATATCCTGGATCGTGAGTTCTATTACGGAGGAGATCGCTAGAGGTTTGACCGCATCGGCCGCTGTTCGATCTCGAAAGATAACATGTTGTGGCTGACGAAGAAGTCATACTGAACATCGACGATTGGTGGTTTTCGAAGTTAGAGAACCGCCCCTCCTTCTAGCCAATCAGGGAACCAAATTCACACCGCCAATTTCCGAGCAATAAGATTATGGAGGAAAGCCAAGTAAACCCGACTTTCCTTGAAGGTCCGGATTCTCTGCGGCTACACCTAAATCGAGTAAAGTAAACAGAAGACAAAAATGGAGTTGAAATATTTTCCGGCGCTATTAGTGTAAAGAAACGAAAGTACAAGGATTCGAAGCAAAGACAAAGAGATTTATGCATTTAAAGAAAAAGATAGAGTCGCAGGCAGCCAAACGCCCTAAGCCCGGTTCGCTAGTCTAACCACCTAAAACCTAGTTTCTAAGCCAGCAGGATGCTCTAAGTCTAATTTCGGATTTTCGGATGCCCTTCTCTTCGCTCTTGCTCTCCTTATATACCCACTCCTAGGTCGGTTTGCTTTAGGGTGATGGCCTCGCTTTGGGCCCAAGCTTATCTTTTCAGGAAATGTTCCATTTTCGCCGATCTTCGCAATCATCCTCGAAGTTTTCCGCTATCTTTAGCTTAATTGATGTTTATCCGATGTTTCGGGAAATCGATGAACCGCCATAGTCTGATTGAGACTGAATTCTGAAAATCGTAGTAAGCTTATGGACTTGTCTTAAGTCGCTAAACGCTTTATACCATTTCTTCCATTTAAAAATCCAATCCCTCCGCCTACCGTAAAACATCGAGGACGATTCCAACCAAATCGAAGATGTTTATTCCGTGAGTCTTGATTGTACCAAACTCACGAGGGCTGATCCAACAAGCTAAGACGGATCGAACCGGCATGATAGGACCGAGACCAGACGAGGGCCGCTGACCGACGGACCCGCTTTGGTTTAGCTCTTCAGAAGGAAGTAGCTCGACTCGCGCCAGACAAATCATATAAGCCGACAACAATTCGCCGGATTTTAAACGGTACGAGTCGTTAAAATCGTAAATGTGCAAAACGAAGCCGATTTGTCATCGCAGCCTCAGTCCGAGAGTAAACCTAGGTCTTGCCCTAAACCCAGCCACGCTGGATCTTGACATCTCACAGACATAGTATGGTATACTTAGATCCAAAAATTTCTTCACTTAAGCCTATTCGCTTCACTTAATTTTTCACAGAATCGGTAAACCGCTGAAAATCTCGCTTTATGCAAACAATAGGTACGGTGATCATCGGGAACTAGGAATGAGACGACAACTCACACCTCTTTCTCATACTTCAAAAACTGAAGTTCATAAATAATCGAAAACAAATACATCAACAGCATCATGCTCGAAAGTCTCTCATGACACATAATCAGACCATATAAGTCTCGCTGGAAAACAGATCACAAGAGTCTTAAACTCCAAAATCTAACTAAGGAAGGCTTGATCCCTACAACAAGGGTACGAGGGCAGCCTTCAAAGGCGAGCCCAATCTTACCATTTCAACGGAGCCTTCAACCATTAATTCCGCCTATCTTACCTGACATACCTTTATCGCCGCAAGAACATCACGGTTCTAACGAGCTGGGGCTAACTGTTGGTGTCAAAATCGTCACGACGAATCAATGACTGAAAGTCTCTAGAAAGTATTTCTTAAAACAAAAGTCTCGATAATTTGAAAAGAAGTTATAATGAGATTTTCTCAAATTAGAATATCCACTCTCCGGTGAGGTCGAAACGGTTATCTCAAATCTAATGGCTAAAGATCCTTCCAAACTCAAAGATTTCCTCGCATCAACGACTAACGGGAAAGATCGGCAACGGAAAACCCACGGGCGTAAAGAACTCTAGCCGGGCGGCACGCTGCCACGCTGGCCGCCTGGAGTCGGCGGCATCGCCACGCTGAGCCGGCTCATGGCGGGCATCGCCAGCCAAGAAGCCGCCTGCCGGGCAGTTCCCCGACGCCGGGTCGACGCCTCGCCCTGGTCTCGTCCCATCATGCTCGGTCTGATCCCATCTTGGCTTGTTTGGATCGATCCTCGTGAGTTTGGTACGATCACGGCTACGGAATGAACATCTTCGATTCGTTGGAATCGCCCTCGATGTTTTACTTAAAAACTAGAAGGATTGATTTCTCAGATATCAGATAAAACAAAGATCGCATTAACTGAACATCGATCCTTTAGGCTATAATGGTTTATTTTACGAGAAAGATAGTCTTTTGAGAAATCGTGATAAAACGCTCAACGATTTAAGACAAGTCCACGGACTTACTTACGATTTTAAGAATTCAGGCCCAATCAGACTATGACGGTTTATCCACTTCCTAACATCGGATAAACATCAAGTCACCGAAAAATAGGGAAAACTCGAGGATAGTTATGAAGATCGACGGAAATGGAATATTTCCAAGAGATAAAATTGGGCCCAAAGGCGAGGTCCATCATCCTAAGGCAAACCGACCTAGAGGAGTATATAAGGAGAGCAAGAGCAGAAGAGAAGATGATCCGAAAATCCTAGATTGAGACCCGAGAGCTCCTATTAGCTGATAGAACTTAGAATTTAAGTGGTTAGACTAGTAAGGCAGGCCCTAGAACGCCTGGCTGCCTCCTCGCCAGAATCTCCAGCTTCTCTCTAAGGAACGGACAATTCTTTTACTTCAGAGCTCCGCACCTAGAAACCCTAGGCGTTATCTTCGACATGCCTGTTTCTATGACAAACGCTCATACTAGACAAACCCGCCCAGACGGTTCGATCTCTTGTTCAATTCTTTCTAAACTGAACTATGTCCGACTTGATCCTCGAAAGGGGTACGTAGGCAGCCTTTCTTAAGGTCCAGTCCCAAATCTTAACAAACCTTTTCCGTGATTTATTCGTCACTTGTCGCTGGCTGTCGCAGAGAACTGACCTTCGTGGAAAGTCGGGTTAACTTGGCTTTCCTCCGCAATCTTATTCATTAAAATCGACAGTGCGAATTTCGGTTCCCACAATAATGATATTTTAAATTTTCATTTTTTATCTAACCAATCTTTTAGGCACCATTCTTAGATTTGTTGATGCAGAATGTACTATAGATGCTAAAGTTGATCACCTATCAGCTATAACAACGCTTTCATTGATTGTCTGGAGGAACCAAAGCTGTTTTCCAACCTAACCTGACATTCTCTGCTTGTCTTGGGGCTTGGTATACATGGGATCGGATGATTCAAACAAGTCTGGAAGGTAAAGCCTCGTGTAGATAGTTTTATCACCCTCTCTCTCTCATTTTCGAATTTAGATTTTATTTTATTCAGTTCTTTAAAAAAAAAATCAAAAATTTGCTTAAATATATGTTCTAGGACTAGTTAGTTATTACTTAGGAAGGAATTCGAACAGGGCTTGGCGGTTACCCCCCTCAAGACTTGATTCATAAGAATTCTATAGGTAAAGGATTCAACAGGCTTGGTGGTTACCCCTTCAAGACTTGCTTCAAGAATGAATCCTAGATATAGGTCAAAAGAAGTGAACAGACTTGGTGGCTACAACCATTAAGGCTTGATTCATGGAAGCCTGTCCAATCTTGGTCAATGTCTTGCAAATGAAAGCAGACTTGAATAGGAGAGAAATAATATAGAGAGAGGATAGGGACTAATTTTTACCTGCAGGTCCAGATACTTGTTTGAGCAACCTTGCATCCTGTGATCGATACTCCCAAGGTCAAGCCTGCACTTTTATTTTTATGTACAGAAATGAAATCAGTAGAGGGGTAAGTCAGACATGATTACGGGTTGTTGGCTAGATGATCAAGGTTGTCTAATTAGGATATTGCATAATGTGCTTCGGATTGACAGATTCTTAGATGTGGTTTGCAACAAAGTAGAGGTTATGATTCTAAGTTTGAATTTGATTGAGTCCCCGCTTTTAAAACCTCTTTCATAAAACTACTCAGGTGTTTGCTTCGAGGACAAGCAAAATGTTAAGTCTGGAGTTGATATACCATGGATTTTACCCGCTTTTACCCATGGTATATGAGTATTTTTACTACTATTATCTATGTTTTGGAGTCTATTAGGTATGTTTTCAGGCTCAGGAGCATTTTGGAGAAAAGTGATCTTTTAGGTGCCTTTTTGGAGCTTAAAGAAGAGTTCACCCGAGATCAAGACCAGAGGTCGACATCCAGAGCTACACATCAATCCATGCACACTCTGTGCTATCGATCGACACACATTTGCCGAAGGACGATACATCGAGATCATAATCGATCGATGTACACCCTGTACTATCGATCGATATCGAAGCGGCAGAAGACAAGTTGGACCTGGCCGAACTTGAAGCCCACGACATCACATTTTTACAAGATTGCCCCTGACGAGTTTTTAACCAAATGAACTCATATTTATATGTGCCTAAGTGTTTTGGCACAAAGGAGGACCACGAGTTTTTATAAGTTTCTAACCACCTTTCTACCTCCATCTTTTCTACTCATTTCTTTTACTGTTTTCATTACTTTGCAAGTTCTCAATAAAGTTATATTCAGTTCTTTACTTGTTCTTCTTAACAAAGGTTATAGGATTCTAGATCTAGAGGAGAGATCCAAAGAGATTTGTGATTGGAACCTAAGTGTTCACCCTCTAATAGATCTATGAACTCCTATTATTACCTTGTTACTATGAATCACTTAGCCATGTCTGAGTAGATTCATTGTTAGATTTAGGGTTTAAATAGGATATGAGGGATTAGCCCCAGCCTATATATGCTATAGTTGTGATATTTATTGTTAGGATTGTTCACTAATGCTTTTTCTAGCTTAGCTACCTAGAACATGAACTTGGATTGTATTATTCATTCAATACAATTCCTGACAACATCCTAAACATGCTATGACCCTCTTGAGACAAGCGGAAGCTGATCTAAGATCATGGTGAGCATTATATCAACTCGCGCATAATGTCCACTTAGAGCCGTATCGATCGATACACCTACGAGTAATCGACGACGAGCTAGAGGTGTATCGTTGATATTCTATCGAATAATCGATCGATACTGTCGGTGATATAGTTGATCAAGAACACCATTTAGCATCTAAGTAATAGATGGTCTAAATATTGCGAGCTGATGGATTCATTTAATAGTGTTGAACTCGACATATCATGCAAGCAACTTGTTAGCATTTGTAGTATTTATAATCCCAATTCTAATACCTACTCTGAATCTAATTACTTTTTTTTATTGTCTAAAACCAAAAACTTTCAACTGAGTAATCTTACCATTACTCAAAAACCTGCAATTTACTTTAAACCATTTTCAACCTAGCATAGTCACTAAGATTGCATCTTATTTGTACACTAGCTCTCTGTGGATTCGATCCCTAAGTACTACAACTAAACCTCTTATTTGAGAGAGTAAAGTCACTCCTTAGGATAATTTGAGTGATATCATTTTCAGCTACACCGTTCTGCTGTGGTGTATATGCACAGGTCCTGTGTCTCTTGATTCCATGGTGCTTACAGAAGTTGTCAAACTCTGCAGAATTCAAGTCCATTGTCTGTTCTAAGACAACATACCTTCTTCTTGACTTGATTCTCCACCAACTTCTTCCATTCACAGAATTTACTAAAGGCTTCTCCTTTAGCAGCTAAGAAATATACCCAGACCTTCCTTGTGTAATCATCAATAATAGATAGGAAGTATTGCTTTCCTGACAGACTTGGTGTCACACTTGGAGATCCCTATAAATCAGCAAGTACATACTTGAGAGCTTCACCTGTATCATATTTTCCGATGTTGAAGCTTAATCTCTTCTGCTTCCCCATCACACAGCTCTCACAGAAATCCAAAACACCAATCCTCCTCTTATCGATCAACCCCTTCCGGGCAAGAATCTGTAGATTCTTCATGCTCATGTGCCCAAGACGTCTATGCCACAAGTCTGTCTCATCTTTAGATGGTTTCTTTCTGACACTTCTGTTTACTTCACCTGACACAGTCTCACCATCTAACAGGTACAATGACCCAGACAAGGTTCCCTGAAGAGCTATCTTACCATGCTTGTAAAACTAGTCTTCCCATGTCCACCACTATGCTGAAAGCCCAATAAATCCAAGGTTCCAGTAGATATCAAGTTCCTTCTTAATTCCAGAATATACCTGACATTCGTGAGTGTCTTGACAGAACCTCCATAAGCTTTGATGTTGATTGTACCAATCCCTTGCACTCCAACCGCGCAATCATTACCAAGAAGAACTTGTCCCGAAGTCAGCTCTTGAAACTTGTGAAACCAATCCCTCCTACACGTCATGTGGTAAGAACATCCAGAGTCAATCACCCACTTATCATGATGCCACTTATCTCCTACAGACAGTGCATCATCTTCTGAATCAGGATCTATCACAACCGCTGCCTCAGCTTCGTCTTCTCCTCTGCATACTTCTTCTTGTATTCTCCCTCTTGGTGTGTCCCTGCTTCTTGCAGAACCAGCAATTTATCCTAGACCCTGAGATCGATCTAGACTTGCCCTTATCATTCCTCACAGGATCCTTCTTCTCAGTCCTTCCTCTAGCATAGTGACCTTCACCAATATCCTGTGAAGCCGTAGAGGATTTCAGATCCTGATCTTTAGACCTTGCTGCACTTGTCACCTCTTCCAACGAAAACGTATCCTTGCCGTACTTAAGCGTTAACTTGAGAGAGTTGAACCGTGAAGGAAGCGAATTCAGGAGCAGAATCGCTTGTACCTCCTCTGACACAATTACATTCACGCTTGACAGGTAAGAGACAATCTTTAAGAAGTCATCAATATTCTCATCCATACTCCGAAAGTATCAACCATCTTGAAGGTATAGAATTTGTGCTGCAAGTGAATTCTATTCGTAGAGTCTTTGAAAGATATAACCTCTCCAATGTAGACCATGTAGAAGCAGCTGAAGTACACAACTCGATCTTCCTTAACACATGATCCCCAACATTGAGAATGATCAGATTCATCGCTGTCTCTGATCTTTCAAGCCTTTCGGCTTCCTCTTTCACCAACCACTCTTTGTAAACATCCTCGTCTTCATCCTTCTTTCTTGCTGAAGCAGAAGGTGACTCGGACTTTTCTAATACATCCTTTAAACCAAGGACATACAGATGCGCAAGCATCCTCTTCTTCCACAATGAGAAGTCTCCCTTCCCATCGAACCGCTCCACCTCAATTCTTGCTTTAGGCATTGAGATTAACACCACCTAAGGCTCCGATACCACTTTGTTGGAAAAAATCACCGCACAAACTCCCTGATACACTCTCTGACACACTCGCTGATGCATGTTAGAAAGTATAAGTTTGTAGAATTATGGAGAACAGAAGAATAACACGGAAATATAGAATCTGTACACAAGAAATTGATTACCCAGGGTTCACCTAAATGTGGCTACGTCCCTGGGGCCTGGCAAGAAGGCAATTCACTATAATCTTAAGAACAAAGATATAGAACCTCTCTCTCTCTCTCTCTCAACCAAAGCTTACAACCAAGCTAGGTCTTTTTCTTTTCCAGGTTAGAGAGAAGAGTACACACGAGCTCCTCTTATATAGTAGGAGTCAATTACATTAACCTAGTTGGATTAGGGCATTCGCCCCTTTCCATAAATCTATTAGGAAATATTCCAAAATACTTGCAACTTCCATAACTCCATGAAAGTAATATTTCCAGGAACCTATCAACTTCAATAAAAGTGATATTTCCTTATCTTGTTTGATTTCCATCACCAAATCCTGACGAAGTGCCTGATGGATTCTCTGACGTAGTCTCTGAGGTAGTCGCTGACGTAGTCCTGAATCCCAACATCACCTATAAGGACTAGTGGGTGAATCAATGACAGAACTAAATCAACAACCGATCAGGTCGAAGTCAGACGAGCCGACTTGGCGGACGCCGAGCTCCGCCGCGAAGCTGACCCACGCTGTGGTTGAGTCCGGCAGTACACCATTGCCGTGGTTGAGCTCGCCGGCAGCTGACCCGCTGCGGATGGTTGAGCTCGCCGGCGAAGTACACCCATCGCCGTATTGAGCTCGCCGGCAGCTGACCCGCTGCGGATGGTGGAGCTCGCCGAGAGTACACCAACGCCATGGTTGAGCTCGCCGGAGAGTACACCAACGCCATGGTTGAGCTCGCCGGCGAGCTGACCCGCTGATGGTTGAGCTCGCCGGCGAAGTACACCCACGCCGTGGTTGAGCTCGCCGGCAGCTGACCCGCATGATGGTTGAGCTCGCCGGCGAAGTACACCCACACTGTGGTTGAGCTCAACGGCGAGCTGACCCGCTGCGGATGGTTGAGCTCACGGTGAGTACCGCTAGTCAAAATCGTCAATGACGCAAATCACACCAAAAATCCTCGAAAGAAAAGCAAAGCACGATCAAATCCAAGAAACGGGTCGCCGCCGATAAAACTCACGGGAAGCCTCGCCCACTTATCCGCCAACGGCAGGGTCCCGGCGCTTCATCAATATTCTCATCCATACCCGAAAGTATCAACCATCTTGAAGGTATAGAATTTGTGCTGCAAGTGAATTCTATTCGTAGAGTCTTTGAAAGATATAACCTCTCCAATGTAGACCATGTAGAAGCTGAAGTACACAACTCGATCTTCCTTAACACATGATCCCCAACATTGAGAATGATCAGATTCATCGTCTCTGATCTTTCAAGTTTCCTCGCCTTCTTTCACCAACCACTTGTAAACATCCTCGCCTTCATCCTTCTTTCTTGCTGAAGCAGAAGGTGACTCTGACTTTTCTAATACATCCTTTAAACCAAGGACATACAGATGCGCAAGCATCCTCTTCTTCCACAATGAGAAGTCTCCCTTCCCATCGAACCGCTCCACCTCAATTCTTGCTTTAGGCATTGAGATTAACACCACCTAAGGTTCATACCACTTTGTTGAAAATCACCGCGACAAACTCCCGATACACTCTTCACACACTCGCTGATGCATGTTAGAAAGTATAAGTTTGTAGAATTATGGAGAACAGTAAGAATAACACGGAAATATAGAATCTGTACACAAGAAATTGATTACCCGTGGTTCACCTAAATGTGGCTACGCCCCGGGCCCGCAAGAAGGCAATTCACTATAATCTTAAGAACAAAGATATAGAACCTCTCTCTCTCTCTCTCAACCAAAGCTTACAACCAAGCTAGGTCTTTTTCTTTTCCAGGTTAGAGAGAAGAGTACACACGAAGCTCCTCTTATATAGTAGAGTCAATTACATTAACCTAGTTGGATTAGGCATTCTCTTTCCATAAATCTATTAGGAAATATTCCAAAATACTTGCAACTTCCATAACTCCATGAAAGTAATATTTCCGTGAACCTATCAACTTCAATAAAAGTGATATTTCCTTTTTCCTAATATGACATCCTTGTCTTGGTTTAAGCATGATCTTGTTTGATTTCCATCACCAAATCCGACGGCGCCTGATGGATTCTCGACGAAGTCTCGAGGTAGTCGCTGACGTAGTCCTGAATCCCAACATCACCTATAAGGACTAGTGGGTGAATCAATGACAGAACTAAATCAACAACCGATCAGGTCGAAGCCGCCAGACGAAATTTAATTTCTGCGGATGCCGGAGCTCGCCGGGCGAAGCTGACCCACGCCAGAGTTGAGTCACGCAGTACACCATTGCCGCGGTTGAGCTCGCCGGCGCAGCTGACCCGCGATTGTTGAGCTCGCCAGCGAAAGTACACCCATCGTTGTGGTTGAGCTCGCCGGGCAGCTGACCCGCTGGATGGTGGAGCCGAGAGTACACCAACGCCATGGTTGAGCTCGCCGAGAGTACACCAACGCTGTGGTTGAGCCACGGGCGAAGCTGACCCGCTGCGGATGGTTGAGCTCGCTGGCGAAGTACACCCACGCCGCGGGTTGAGCTCGCCGGCGAAGCGACCGCATGATGGTTGAGCTCCCGGCGAGTACACCCACACTGTGGTTGAGCTCAACGCGAGCTGACGTGGATGGTTGACCGTGAGTACTGCTAGTCAAAATCGTCAATGACGCAAATCACACCAAAAATCCTCGAAAGAAAAGCAAAGCGCACGATCAAATCCAAGAACGGGTCGCCGCCGATAAAACTCACGAAGGCTCGCCCACTTCATCTGGCGCCAACGGCAGGGTCCTGCGCTTCATCCGTATGCATCATCTCATGATCTCGGCAGTGGCGGCATCTTCGTCCTTCAAACCTATGTCCGATTGTCCGAGATCTACAATGAGTCTTCCGTAAAGCCTTCCCCATTGTTTAAAAGATTCATCTTTTAACACATCTAAAACTCGAGCCACATTGCTCGATCCTGACGACGGAAAATCTGCAGATCCAAGTCCATCTCAAATCCCGACACTCGCGAATCTCGCTGGATTAGAAACAATTATCACCGAAATCTCGGTAGAGACCCTCCCAAACTCAAAAGATTTCCCATGGCGACTGGCGAGGGAAAGATCGAACATGAAAAAAACCAGGCAATGGCGATGCTTCCAGCCACCCAGGGGCCGAACTAAACGTAGTACCCGGCTTCAGCACCGTGACATCAACCTAAGCGCCAGCGTATACAGCGAGCAGGCCCCAGCCTGGCGTAGCAACACCAGCAAGCGCCGGCCTTTCCGACATGGCGCCCAGTAACCGCAGCGAACGCAAACTGTCCCTGATTACCAGCCAACACAAACCCTGGCGGCGACAGCGGGCAGCAGGCTTCAACCTGGCGCCGGCGGCACCAACCTGGCGCCAGCACCAACCTGAAAGCGCCCGGCAACCTGGCGCCAGCGGAAGCAGCAGGACTCCAGGCTAGCCTGGCGCCCGTACCAAAGCAGCTCAGCGGCTTACAGCAGGGCAGCAACCAGCCTAAGCGCCGGCGGCCGCAGAGCCTTATTGACATAAGCGCCAGCCAGGGCAGACTGGCGCCGTGACACCAACCTGGCAGCCGTAGCACCAACTGGCGCCAGCGCCAGCCTGGCGCCAGCGGCAACAACCTGGCAGCGGCGCTTCCGACTGGCGCCCGGCACCCGGCCTGGCCTGCGGCACCCGACTGGCGCCCAGCCAAACTGGCGCTTGGCCGGCCCTGGCAGGGCCAGCCAGGCCTAACTGTAGCCGTAACCCGGCAACCCGGACCGCAGCGGGGCACAACCGGCTGGCGCCAGCGGCACCAACCTGGCGCCGGCCCGGCACCGTCCGTGGGCGGCGGCGCCAGCGGCGCACCCGACCTGCGCCCGGCGGCTTTCCGTCCTTGCAGATCGGCCTGGCGTCGGTCCAGGCCCTCGTCCGGTCTGTCCTATCGTGCCGGTTCGATCCCATCTTAGCTTGTTGGATCAATCTCGCAAGTTTGGTATGATCATCGGTTACTCAGAAGCGCCACTTTCGGTAAACAAGGAATTGAGGTTCGCCGAACTCGAAACCTTCAGACTGTCCTTCGAAAAAAGCGCCTAAAGCGGCCCAGCGTGGCCAAAGCGATACGTCACGATTTTCGAAAGGAAGGATAACTATGGCGGTTTATCTTTATCCTCACATAAGAGATAAATGTCAAGTTTCGGAAGATAAATATCAAGTTTCGAGAAGATAAATGTCAAGATTTCGAAGATAAATGTCAAGTTTCCGATAAACACGAAGATGGGCGAAAATGGAAAAAGCCGACTCAGCCGAGAATGAGCCGTCATAGGAGGAGTATATAAGGAGAGCTTTGAGCAAAACAAACCAGATCACAAACTTTCAAGCACTTAGCACTTAGGCGATTTAGCATTCTTTTCTGTTTTCACTAGCGAGCTGCGACTCAACTAGGATAGACTTAGGCGACCAGACTAGCGGACTCCTCGACAGCCCTTACGGCCGATTTCTTTTCTTGTTGTACTGCGCTCAAGCGAGAATTCAGAAATAAGATCTCTTTAGCTCAACTTTACGATTTATTTTCGCAACTTATTTTTATTGATTGTTTAGGTATGCGGCCAGCAGATATCCGGACCTTCAGGAAGATCGGGTTAACTTCGGTTTTCCTCCATAAATCTTTATCGAGTTGGCGGTGCGAATTCGGTTCCCACAGTTTGGCTAGAAGGAGGGTTCTGGATCTATCTATCTACATGGCTTCTGCATTTCGATCATGTCGCCCACTGCTGATCGGAAAACCCGTCGGCGCCAGCGCTGAAGACTCCAGCTGGAGATCGTCCAGTCACTGCTGATGCAAACACTGGCTCAGGCAGATGAAGGAACTGTTTACCTCCGCCCGGGCGGAACAACGGAGACAAGCTGATAACCTGGCTTCAAAACAGGTCGATACCTTAACTGCGAGGAGCAAGTTGCAGCGGATCCACCAAGGCGCCCGGCGAAGACTTCGACGGATCTCGAAGCGCGAGAAAAAGATGCCCGAAGAGCCCACTCGAGGACACGGCTCGAAGGACAGCAAACGACCTCGCAGAACCTTCCACTCCCGGCTGGAAACAAAGCGGCGTCGGCGCGTCGATCTAGATATCAGCGACCGATCGATCCTTCCGATGAAGACGCTGACATCCACAGGAGAACCGAAGCCAGTCCGCTCGGCGGACGGTATCGCCGATAGGCCCATGGCGAGAAGAAGAACTCTACTGGATGGAGCAGGAAGAACTTCGCGGAAGATCAAACCGGATCTCGCGCCAGCGGCTTTCCGTCAGCGCTTGAATTCGGCCTGGCGTCGGTCGAGGCCCTCGTCGATCTCGGTCTATCGTGCGGTTCGATCCCATCTTAGCTTGTTCGATCAATCTACGCAAGTTTGGTATGATCACGTTACTCTAGAACGCCACTTTCTCGACTAAACAAGGAATTGAGGTTCCTTCGAAACACCAAACCTTCAAAGACTGTCCTTCGAAAGCAAAAGCGCGCCTAAGCGGTAGCATTGGCGGCACCGCATGTGAACGAAAGGAAGGATAACTATGACGGTTTATCTTTATCCTCACATAAGAGATAAATGTCAAGTTTCCAGAAGATAAATATCAAGTTTCCAGAAGATAAATATCAAGTTTCCAGAAGATAAATATCAAGTTTCCAGAAGATAAATATCAAGTTTCCAGAAGATAAATATCAAGTTTCCAGAAGATAAATATCAAGTTTCCAGAAGATAAATATCAAGTTTCCAGAAGATAAATATCAAGTTTCCAGAAGATAAATATCAAGTTTCCAGAAGATAAATATCAAGTTTCCAGAAGATAAATATCAAGTTTCCAGAAGATAAATATCAAGTTTCCAGAAGATAAATATCAAGTTTCCAGAAGATAAATATCAAGTTTCCAGAAGATAAATATCAAGTTTCCAGAAGATAAATATCAAGTTTCCAGAAGATAAATATCAAGTTTCCAGAAGATAAATGTCAAGTTTCCAGAAGATAAATATCAAGTTTCCAGAAGATAAATATCAAGTTTCCAGAAGATAAATATCAAGTTTCCAGAAGATAAATATCAAGTTTCCAGAAGATAAATATCAAGTTTCCAGAAGATAAATATCAAGTTTCCAGAAGATAAATATCAAGTTTCCAGAAGATAAATGTCAAGTTTCCAGAAGATAAATATCAAGTTTCCAGAAGATAAATATCAAGTTTCCAGAAGATAAATGTCAAGTTTCCAGAAGATAAATGTCAAGTTTCCAGAAGATAAATATCAAGTTTCCAGAAGATAAATATCAAGTTTCCAGAAGATAAATGTCAAGTTTCCAGAAGATAAATGTCAAGTTTCCAGAAGATAAATATCAAGTTTCCAGAAGATAAATATCAAGTTTCCAGAAGATAAATATCAAGTTTCCAGAAGATAAATATCAAGTTTCCAGAAGATAAATGTCAAGTTTCCAGAAGATAAATATCAAGTTTCCAGAAGATAAATATCAAGTTTCCAGAAGATAAATATCAAGTTTCCAGAAGATAAATGTCAAGTTTCCAGAAGATAAATATCAAGTTTCCAGAAGATAAATATCAAGTTTCCAGAAGATAAATATCAAGTTTCCAGAAGATAAATGTCAAGTTTCCAGAAGATAAATATCAAGTTTCCAGAAGATAAATATCAAGTTTCCAGAAGATAAATATCAAGTTTCCAGAAGATAAATGTCAAGTTTCCAGAAGATAAATATCAAGTTTCCAGAAGATAAATATCAAGTTTCCAGAAGATAAATATCAAGTTTCCAGAAGATAAATATCAAGTTTCCAGAAGATAAATATCAAGTTTCCAGAAGATAAATATCAAGTTTCCAGAAGATAAATATCAAGTTTCCAGAAGATAAATATCAAGTTTCCAGAAGATAAATGTCAAGTTTCCAGAAGATAAATATCAAGTTTCCAGAAGATAAATATCAAGTTTCCAGAAGATAAATATCAAGTTTCCAGAAGATAAATGTCAAGTTTCCAGAAGATAAATGTCAAGTTTCCAGAAGATAAATATCAAGTTTCCAGAAGATAAATATCAAGTTTCCAGAAGATAAATATCAAGTTTCCAGAAGATAAATATCAAGTTTCCAGAAGATAAATGTCAAGTTTCCAGAAGATAAATATCAAGTTTCCAGAAGATAAATGTCAAGTTTCCAGAAGATAAATATCAAGTTTCCAGAAGATAAATATCAAGTTTCCAGAAGATAAATATCAAGTTTCCAGAAGATAAATATCAAGTTTCCAGAAGATAAATATCAAGTTTCCAGAAGATAAATGTCAAGTTTCCAGAAGATAAATATCAAGTTTCCAGAAGATAAATATCAAGTTTCCAGAAGATAAATATCAAGTTTCCAGAAGATAAATGTCAAGTTTCCAGAAGATAAATGTCAAGTTTCCAGAAGATAAATATCAAGTTTGCGAGGCGGAACCTTGAAGACAATGATAACCTGGCTTCATAAAACAGGTCGATACCTTAACTGCAGGAGCAAGTTGCCGCTGATCCACCAAGGCACGCCGCAGAAGACTCGACTTCGATCTCCGGCACGAAAAGATGCCCGAAAGAGCCCACTCGGAAACGGCTCCGAAGGACAGCAAACGACCTCGCAGAACCTTCCACTCGCCGCGGAAACAAGGAAAGCGACGCCGAAGATCGATCTAGATATCAGCGACCGATCGATCCTTCCGATGAAGACGCTGACATCCACCCTAGAGAACTCGGCCAGTCCGCCGCAGACAGTATCCTTCGATAGGCCCATGACGAAGAGGAAGAAGAACTCTACTGATGGAGCAGGAAGAACTCGCGGAAGATCAAACTCGATCTATCGCGACCAGCCGACAGGTTCGAGGAACGCCGAAGCAATAGCGAGATCCATGATCTCCGCGAATCTCTCAAAAGACCGTGGCGAAGTGAAAGCGGTAAAATCACAAATCCATCAGGCGACCAGTTCCGCCCGAGATCGATAGACTTCTCGAGGAAGCACGAAAACGCCGCTCACCACTGGATCACGGAAACACGCATCTCAGACCCAGGAAGATCAAAATCCCGGCCTATGACGGCACGACGGATCCTAAGTCGCACCTGCAGTCCTTCCAGATCGCAATGGGTAGGTGCAAACTCCCCGAGCGAACGGACGCAGGTCATTGTCTTCTTCGCCGAGCACCTCAAAGGTGCTGCGCCGAAAGTGGTTCTCCGCTCAAAAGGAACTCCATCGAAGCTTCCGCCAACTGGCCTCGGCGCTTTCAAACAGTACTCCATGTTCATGGACAGAGAAACGTCCGACGGATCTATGGAGTCTAGCTCAGAAGGAAGACGAAGTCACCCGCGACTTCATGGTTCAAACTGGTGATGGCCAGAGTAACAGGCATCAGCGACAATGTCGCAATCGACTCGAGGAAAACTCTTCGTACAAGTCGGTTCAAAGTGGATACTACTGGAAAAGCCGGACAATCCAGGATACTTCCACAAGGCAACGGACTTCATCATCATGGAAGAAGAGATGAAGCTTCTATCGCAGAAGCACGGACCGCAGAAAACCGCCCAAGAAGAAACCCTCTCGTAACGACAAATACGCCCATCAATGGCGGAAGACGCCAAGGCGAGCATAACTACGCCATCAACTCGAGCAAGGCAAAACCTCCGAAACACCTGGACCAGGAACCAGTACAAGGATAACTCCTATTGCGAAGTTCCACGAGACCGAGGTCACTCCACCGCTAACCGCAAGGTTTCGCGCCGCTCGCCGCAAAACTCCTCACCGCTAACTATCAAAGGTCAAGAGTATAAAGGACTTGCTCCTGGACTCCGACCGCCCAAAGACTAACAAAACTGTCTCCGAGGACCGCGACCAAAACCAATCGGGGAAAAGCGCTGAAGAAGACAGACGACCAAGGAACAACAGCAGCCGCCAGAGGGTAAACATGATCATCGGAGGATCACAGTTCTACCAAGACTCGTCTCATCGATAAAAGCCTACGGGCGAAAAGCCGAGACCAGTTCCAACTGGTTCCCGGACAGCGATGTTCCTAACCACACAATCGCTGAGGAACACGAGACCGCCGGAATCGACAAACCTCACTGCGATCCTTTGGTAATCGACCTGGTCATCCAGATCTCAAGTCGGCCGCATTCTCGCCGATACAGGAAGCACGGTCAACGCCATCTTCCGCGACACCCTCTACAGGATGAAGATCCCACTTGGGGAAGTCGCCCCGAGCCAAAACCTTTGACGGGTTTCGAGGCCACTACCATGACCTCGAGAATTAAACTCCCAGTCATGGCAAAGGAAGTTACAAAGATCGCCGAATTTGCAGTAGTCGACAACCCGCCATCTACAACGCCATCATGGGAACCCCTTGGATCAACTCCATGAAGGCAGTACCATCCACATATCACCTCGTATCAAGTTTCCGAAGATAAATGTCAAGTTTCCAGAAGATAAATGTCAAGTTTCCAGAAGATAAATGTCAAGTTTCCAGAAGATAAATGTCAAGTTTCCAGAAGATAAATGTCAAGTTTCCAGAAGATAAATGTCAAGTTTCCAGAAGATAAATGTCAAGTTTCCAGAAGATAAATGTCAAGTTTCCAGAAGATAAATGTCAAGTTTCCAGAAGATAAATGTCAAGTTTCCAGAAGATAAATGTCAAGTTTCCAGAAGATAAATGTCAAGTTTCCAGAAGATAAATGTCAAGTTTCCAGAAGATAAATGTCAAGTTTCCAGAAGATAAATGTCAAGTTTCCAGAAGATAAATGTCAAGTTTCCAGAAGATAAATGTCAAGTTTCCAGAAGATAAATGTCAAGTTTCCAAGATAAATGTCAAGTTTCCAGAAGATAAATGTCAAGTTTCCAGAAGATAAATGTCAAGTTTCCAAGATAAATGTCAAGTTTCCAGAAGATAAATGTCAAGTTTCCAGAAGATAAATGTCAAGTTTCCAGAAGATAAATGTCAAGTTTCCAGAAGATAAATGTCAAGTTTCCAGAAGATAAATGTCAAGTTTCCAGAAGATAAATGTCAAGTTTCCAGAAGATAAATGTCAAGTTTCCAGAAGATAAATGTCAAGTTTCCAGAAGATAAATGTCAAGTTTCCAGAAGATAAATGTCAAGTTTCCAGAAGATAAATGTCAAGTTTCCAGAAGATAAATGTCAAGTTTCCAGAAGATAAATGTCAAGTTTCCAGAAGATAAATGTCAAGTTTCCAGAAGATAAATGTCAAGTTTCCAGAAGATAAATGTCAAGTTTCCAGAAGATAAATGTCAAGTTTCCAGAAGATAAATGTCAAGTTTCCAGAAGATAAATGTCAAGTTTCCAGAAGATAAATGTCAAGTTTCCAGAAGATAAATGTCAAGTTTCCAAAGATCGAACGCCTCTGCGCCAACCCAAACGAGCAAAGGAATCACACAACATTCCCGAAGACTCAAGAAAGATGATCCAATCATCCGAACAGGCAACGATTCAAGACGGCGACAAAGCCTCAATCCACCGCCGAAGAGCGACAGCTCGACCCCGCGACAAACCACTGATCCGACCAGCACGATCGAACGGCGACGACGGGAGTAAAACGTCCGCGCAACTATCAGAACTACGAGATGGCTTGATCCTCGAAGAGGTACGTGAGGCAGCTTCAAAACCCGGCGAAGTTCAGCTATCCCCTCACCAAAAGGGGGACTGGGTGCGATATTCCTATACTCCCACAAAACGCAAAAATCCGCACATGTACTCTAACTTCTAAATTTTAATAAAATTCTTTCTATCTTTCATGCTCACTTAAACGATCAACGCTTCGAAAACGAAAATCATATCTTCAAAAGAAACGCCAGACGCCGCAACTTCTTAAAAAGATAACAAAACTCAGATATCCGCAAAAGACAGTCCACCAGCGACTTAAAATAACTCACTCGCCGACAATTCCACGGACGCCATAAGAAACGCTTCACTCAATACAAAATCGTAGTCAGACCTACAAGGTCCTCTTACATCCGACAAGGATATCATAGCGCTATACAAGAAACCCAAAATTTTGGTTTAGCATCTCGATAAACTCCGAAGATAGCTCGATTCTTTTAACACAAGTCATATAAGCGTGACTAGTCGCGGACTTTAAACGAAAAGAATCAGGAAGAAATCACTAACAGGCAAAACGAAGCCGATCAGTCATCGCACAGCCTCAAAGCTGAGAGTAAACCTAGGTCTTGCCCTAAACCCAGTCTTGCTGGATCTTGACATCTCACAGACATAGTATCGTGATAATAGATCCCAAAACATGTCTCTTATCGCTACACCTAAAACGCCGCTAAAAGTAGCATACGGACCAAGCGAAAGAGTTAGGATATGGCGACTACTCGCATCCTTCCTCTACACTTGGCGAAAGTATAAATCAAAACAAAAGATGAAATCTCGCAAATTTTCATATTCATAAAAGCCGCAAAAGACGGCAGGATTCAAAGCCACCAACGCCAGTCCCAAAACATAAGAATGCAACCTCCAACGGTCGCAGGATAAAATTACTAAAACGCCACACACGCCAAAAATTCAATTCACAAAGGAAGTCAACATTGAGAAACCGATGCGGAAATCCCAAATGAACTAGCAGGCTGGTCCACTTCCTCATTCACGCCGAGCATTCCCACCATCCTCGGCGCTTCATCGCTCGCCTCCATCAGATCCTCGAAACCTCGATAGGTTCCCATAGTCTCCGGACTCTTTCTTCTACCGGAGGAACCAAGGACTCAGCATGAGCACACTCGCCATGAAATCCTTCATTTCAGCAATCTCGAATCGAAGAGAACTGGTTCTGAGACTTGTAAAGGTTTACGACCGAACCCCAACTCGGAAATCACCAACAAACTCCTGAGCTTCTTTAAAACATTGAAACTCAGCAGCAAACGATTCGCCTGCCTTGCCACCTCCGCACACTATCCTTCTTCCTCTCCTTTCCGCCTCGAACGAGCTCCAGCATGAAGCTCAGCTTGCTTCGCTCTGTGCCTTCACCTCTTGTCGGAACCGAAAGCTCGCCCGCTTCTGTGGTCTTGAAGTTAGCAATCCTGGATTTATGAAACTCGAGTCAAGTTCGCTAAACACTCTTAGTCCCTGCATAAAACTCAAGATCAGCAAGCATGCTTATATACAGATTCAACGCAAGGTTAAGAAGTTCGGCGGCCAACTCGCTGACACGCTGGAGCCCTCGCAAAACCCGTTGTTTCTCCTCATCCTCCAGCGACTCGTCAGTAGTAAACTCCGGAGGAAGGCCATCAAAGAAGTTGTTAGGTGGAAAACCGCTGGCTCGCTTTTTCCGCTGGAGCAAAACTAGGTTTTTCTCCCAACGGTGAAGGACTTTCGAGCCTTCCCCATCATCGATTTCCTTCCCTTACGAGACTTCTGTCTGCGCTCCCGGTAGGAGCCGCGTGACAGGTTCGGATCAGCACGACGACAGGACCTCGACCGATAAAGCCTAACCGCCTGATCGGATCCGCTCGAGGGTGAAGGATTTCCAGAAAACGCCTTTGACGAAGAAGATCTCTTGACAAAGACGCCACCAGGCAAATGCGCCGTAGGGTTGTTCCCTACAAAACGAAAATTTTTCACTAAAACTCGCGACTCAAAAGGTGAGATAGACAACAGGGTTTTCGCCGATACCTCGGTTGAAGTTCCATGCTCGCGAAATAGATGGAGGCAGCTCTCCTCGACAGACTCGCCATCTATTTGGACGAAGAAGAAACGCCCTGCCACGATTTGGGATTCGGCAGTCCCCTGAATCACGCCATATCCTTCTTAGGCAGCATGGAGTAGTAACCATCACTCCCGTCGGCCGAGTGCCCCAAAGACCTTCAAATCATCGGGACCAAGATCAATCCCGAAGTTCATAGCTAGCGATCAGCACGCCAAGCCAACTCTCCAAGGCAGGAACGCTGAGTTGGTTGATCGAAAGTTCAAGCGTGAAGCGCATCTAACAATGGCACCAGGGATTGGGAACCACATACCGCAGTACGACGAAAGAAAAGCCAGTAACATGTAAAGAAACCTTGCGGAGGATTCCTTGCACTCGCTACCAACGGAATGAATTTGACTCATCAGAACCTGGTAAAAATCTCAAGAACCTTGAGATATTTACGAAACCGAAGCTCGGCGCAAAAGGAGCACCGGCTGCCTCGCAGGCCTCGAACAGGGATCTCTGGCAGTGTTGGGGCTTAACCTACAAGGGCTCGGTAATACGATTCTTTTCCTCCTCGACCGACTCCTCCGCTTCACCGCCACATGGCAGGAGAGTCATCCGAGGATGAATGGGAAGAAGAGTTTCTTTGAGGATCTTGAAGACATTGTTCTTAAAGAGAGAGAAAGGATTCTTGAGAGAGAGAGTAAAACCTTGTGATGAAGTAAGAATGAGATTTCTTACTCCATATAAAGGAGGTAAAATCACTATTTACCCCGATATTCGCAAACGACACGCCTCAACACCTTCCCACATCGCTATACCGCAAGCTAGATCCGACAGGCTCTACGGTTCCTAGCTAGCTGGGGCTAACTGTTGGGGTCAAAATCGGTCAATGACGAAATCGCCACCAAAATCCTCGAAAGAAAAGCCAAGAGACGATCAAATCCAAGAAACGGTCGCCGCCGATAAAACTCACGGAAGGCTCGCCCACTCCCATCTGGCGCCAACGGCGAGGGTCCTGGCGCTTCATCCGTATGTATCATCTCATGATCTCGGCAATGGCGCATCTTGGTCCCTTGAAACCCATGTCTGGATTGTCCGAGATCTACAATGAGTCTTCCATAAAGCCTTCCGATTGTTTAAAAGATTCATCTTTTAACACATCTAAAACTCGAGCCACATTGCTCGCATCCTCGACGACGGAAAATCTGCAGATCCAAGTCCATCTCAAATCCGATACTCGCGGAATCGTTGGATTAGAAACGATTATCTCGAAATCTACGGTAGAGACCCTCCCAAACTCAAAAGATTTCCGCAAACGACCGACGAGGGAAAGATCGAACAACGAAAACCCACAGACGGCAAGACGCCTGGCACCGGGCGGCACGCTGGACGCTGGCTGGCCTGGCGCCGGGCGGCACTCGCCTGGCGCCGGGCGGCACGCTGGACGCTGGCTGGCCTGGCGCCGGGCGGCACGCTGGACGCTGGCTGGCCTGGCGCCGGGCGGCACTCGCCTGGCGCCGGGCGGCACTCGCCTGGCGCCGGGCGGCACTCGCCTGGCGCCGGGCGCACGCTGGACGCTGGCTGGCCTGGCGCCGGGCGGCACTCGCCTGGCGCCGGGCGCACGCTGGACGCTGGCTGGCCTGGCGCCGGGCGGCACTCGCCTGGCGCCGGGCGGCACTCGCCTGGCGCCGGGCGGCACTCGCCTGGCGCCGGGCGGCACTCGCCTGGCGCCGGGCGGCACTCGCCTGGCGCCGGGCGGCACTCGCCTGGCGCCGGGCGGCACTCGCCTGGCGCCGGGCGGCACTCGCCTGGCGCCGGGCGGCACTCGCCTGGCGCCGGGCGGCACTCGCCTGGCGCCGGGCGGCACTCGCCTGGCGCCGGGCGGCACTCGCCTGGCGCCGGGCGCACGCTGGACGCTGGCTGGCCTGGCGCCGGGCGCACGCTGGACGCTGGCTGGCCTGGCGCCGGGCGGCACTCGCCTGGCGCCGGGCGGCACTCGCCTGGCGCCGGGCGGCACTCGCCTGGCGCCGGGCGGCACTCGCCTGGCGCCGGGCGGCACTCGCCTGGCGCCGGGCGGCACTCGCCTGGCGCCGGGCGGCACTCGCCTGGCGCCGGGCGCACGCTGGACGCTGGCTGGCCTGGCGCCGGGCGGCACTCGCCTGGCGCCGGGCGGCACTCGCCTGGCGCCGGGCGGCACTCGCCTGGCGCCGGGCGGCACTCGCCTGGCGCCGGGCGGCACTCGCCTGGCGCCGGGCGGCACTCGCCTGGCGCCGGGCGGCACTCGCCTGGCGCCGGGCGGCACTCGCCTGGCGCCGGGCGGCACTCGCCTGGCGCCGGGCGGCACTCGCCTGGCGCCGGGCGGCACTCGCCTGGCGCCGGGCGGCACTCGCCTGGCGCCGGGCGGCACTCGCCTGGCGCCGGGCGGCACTCGCCTGGCGCCGGGCGGCACTCGCCTGGCGCCGGGCGGCACTCGCCTGGCGCCGGGCGGCACTCGCCTGGCGCCGGGCGGCACTCGCCTGGCGCCGGGCGGCACTCGCCTGGCGCCGGGCGGCACTCGCCTGGCGCCGGGCGCACGCTGGACGCTGGCTGGCCTGGCGCCGGGCGGCACTCGCCTGGCGCCGGGCGGCACTCGCCTGGCGCCGGGCGGCACTCGCCTGGCGCCGGGCGGCACTCGCCTGGCGCCGGGCGCACGCTGGACGCTGGCTGGCCTGGCGCCGGGCGGCACTCGCCTGGCGCCGGGCGGCACTCGCCTGGCGCCGGGCGGCACTCGCCTGGCGCCGGGCGGCACTCGCCTGGCGCCGGGCGGCACTCGCCTGGCGCCGGGCGGCACTCGCCTGGCGCCGGGCGGCACTCGCCTGGCGCCGGGCGGCACTCGCCTGGCGCCGGGCGGCACTCGCCTGGCGCCGGGCGGCACTCGCCTGGCGCCGGGCGGCACTCGCCTGGCGCCGGGCGGCACTCGCCTGGCGCCGGGCGCACGCTGGACGCTGGCTGGCCTGGCGCCGGGCGGCACTCGCCTGGCGCCGGGCGGCACTCGCCTGGCGCCGGGCGGCACTCGCCTGGCGCCGGGCGGCACTCGCCTGGCGCCGGGCGGCACTCGCCTGGCGCCGGGCGGCACTCGCCTGGCGCCGGGCGGCACTCGCCTGGCGCCGGGCGGCACTCGCCTGGCGCCGGGCGCACGCTGGACGCTGGCTGGCCTGGCGCCGGGCGCACGCTGGACGCTGGCTGGCCTGGCGCCGGGCGGCACTCGCCTGGCGCCGGGCGGCACTCGCCTGGCGCCGGGCGGCACTCGCCTGGCGCCGGGCGGCACTCGCCTGGCGCCGGGCGGCACTCGCCTGGCGCCGGGCGGCACTCGCCTGGCGCCGGGCGGCACTCGCCTGGCGCCGGGCGGCACTCGCCTGGCGCCGGGCGGCACTCGCCTGGCGCCGGGCGGCACTCGCCTGGCGCCGGGCGGCACTCGCCTGGCGCCGGGCGGCACTCGCCTGGCGCCGGGCGGCACTCGCCAGCCAGCCATCTCGCTGCGGATGGTTGAGCTTGCTCGGCAAGTATACCCACGCTGTGGTTGAGCTCACCGGGCTTAGTGGCTTTTGTGCAGGATTCAAGCCATTCGCTCACTTCTCCGATCTTTCTTCAGGAATGTTTTGGAAAACTGAATAAGAAATAATCTTAGCCGTTGATTTCGAGATAACCGTTTTTGACCGCAACAGACCAGCTTTGGTTTCTTCAAACATTCATAGCAAGTTTGGTACTAGTTGACAAGTGATCCACTTTAGCATCTATAGTGCATTATGCAGTCAACAAGTTTCAGAACGGTGCTAAAAAGTGGTTAGATAATAAACAAAGACCTGAAAAAGTTCATTGTCCCCTTCTTGACTCAAAATATTATTTTTTTTAATAAAGCAAAATGATACATGAAGCAAAATGAAACACAAAATTAGTAACTACCTCCCCCAGACTTAAACAACACTGTCCTCAGTGTTATTTGGTCTAAGATTAGTTTAGGGAATAAAAAAAATGCTGGAGAATGAGATAAAGTTTTCGTAACTTTCTGTCTTTTCCGTCGGTCGATGCTCTGACCTCTGTATCGATCGGCACAGTGGCTGTTGTGTCGATCGATGATGGAAAGACATGAACGTTCTTTGTCTAAAGTAACGTGTCGTCCATGTCTTACTCATCAAATATGAGTTACTGGTCATCTAAGTTAGCTCTGTTAGACAATTAAAACACATGTTATCATAAGAAAATAGATAGTCTCAAATCATAGCATGTCGAAAAAACAAAATAGTCTGAAACACAAAACCAGAAACCGAAAACATAAAAAGAAAATAGTGCATAAGGATAAGGGATAGAAATGTGAGGACTAATCAGTATCCTCACCGGGCTCGTCGATGTCCTCTGATGAGTCACTCCGGTGCTGGCGAGACGATTCTGCTGCTGATGGTGACCTGGCCCTGACGCTCCTCCTGCTCGAGCAACGACACCTCGACACCCTGGCCCAGATGGCCCGAAGAGCGTCCACGACTACCCTCTTAAAGTCTCCACGGTCGTGCATCCGGATGTCCGGTATGATCGGGAAGTCGGGAAGTGGGCCTCTGGCGGTCCCTAAGTGGCAGGTGCTCGGCGGACTCCTGGAGGTCTGCGTGGCATGTCCGTGAGGCTATTGAGAAGGCGGGGGTCTGGCTTGAACCAGTGGCTATCAATCTGCCTGGCAAAGTCTGTGGTGTGCCTGTGTGGCAGCTGCAGCAGTCGTATCTGGTCCTCTCTCCTGAAACTCCAGAAAAGGTTGTCCTTAAGCCATCCCGAGTGAAGCAGGTGCGCCTCGTCCAGAAAGCGTCGGGTGATCATGGTGGTGCCCTCGTCCAAACGGATGCCCAGATGCCTGAAGATCAGTGTCAGCAGGCTCCCCACTGTCTCCGTCTTCTTGCTCATTCCCGTGAAACGCTTCATCTTCAGCCCCACCAGATGCTCAGCAGAGATGGCTCCGAGGTTAGGTATCACTACCTCGTTGTCAGCGTCGAGATGGCTCAGATCAACCAAGCCATTCAGTGCACCATAAAGTAGTGTGAGCTCATGTATCCTCACCTTGTTGGACTCCATTTTGCACAACAGAGTGTTGGCAAGAACCCTCATGAAGTAGTGCAGGGTGGGGTGACGAATATCCGTCTGGGTGGCTGAACCGGAGCTCCATTGGCCTGTACCAAATATCCCCAGAACTCAGGTAATCCAAGGAAGTCAGGGATGACGCTGCTGGTGGCCGTGGAGTCCGAGACCC
This sequence comes from Brassica carinata, assembly GCA_016771965.1. NCBI lineage: Eukaryota > Viridiplantae > Streptophyta > Magnoliopsida > Brassicales > Brassicaceae > Brassica > Brassica carinata. The sequence goes on along the minus strand of CM028687.1, from coordinate 44,602,955 downwards.
CGTAGATGTCGCAGAGGTTTGGTGACAGAGATCCTGTATCTGATGCCTCTGGTGAAGAAGGAAAAAGTGTCGTCTCCTGCAACCCTCACCCTCGGGTTACTGTAGGTGAGCTGGGCTGTGGCCATGAACTGTCTGACAAGAGACACATGGAGGTCGTATGGATGAGTTGCCATGGAGCCGAATCCCAGCTGCCTGATCATGTCAGCCAGATCCGACTCGATCCCAAGCCTCCTCATGGTAGCCTGATCGATGAACCGTGTGGGCTCAATGGAGACGTCCAGCCATGCATTGTAGAACAGGATGTGGTAGTCGTCCCACGTCTTCGTAAGTGCACGGTGAGTGCATTTGCAGCTCTTGACCGCTGCCTTCGGGTCTGTGAAGGTCTCGAAGGTGGCTATCAGGGTCTTATCGTCCCGAGGCCAAGGCTCTCTCTCGTCAGCTTGCGGAGACGGAGATGGAGAAGATGAAGATGACGGAGGTGATTACCTGGAGGTACCAGCTTGGTCAAGCCTCCTCTTCGTCCTCCTCTCTCTGTTGCGGTCTCTGCGTGAGCTCATCTGCAAACAAACACAAAAGAAAGTTTGAAGTCAGTGAATGTGTTCGCTATGATTGATATCGATCGATAAACAGTGCTTGGTAGAAGAATCTATCGATTCGAGTAACGTCGACCGATGCGACAGATATCGAATCGATCGATATCGAGTCGCGAAACCTGCAAAAATCACTCAACGCAAATCGCGTTCTCAAGGCTTAAATAAAATAGCAATCGGTTCGTAGAGCCTATTCTAATCATTCTAGCAACCTAAATTGTTCAAAATAAAGCCCAATCAAGTGTTCTAGTTATTTGAAAACTCGATTCTATAAGATCCCAAAAATAGAAAATTTTGAAGTCATACCTTGGAGATCTGTTGAATGAGTGAATGAAAGAGATAGATGAGTGAAAAATGAGTAGATTAGGGCAAGAAACGGAGGAAATCCATGAAAAACCGAGAGAGAAAAAAAAGGTTTTTGGTTTGCTAGGGTTTTTGCTATTTGTGGGAGAAAGAGGCGGATGTCGAGTTAAATGAGGTTCATCCTCGACAACTCCGCATCGATCGATGCAGACATTAGTGCATCGATCGATTTTAAAGCATCTCCTTCCCTTTTTCTTTTTTTAATCATTTTATTATTATTATTTTATTTATTTTTATTTTTGTATAAATAATAGAAAACATAATTTGAAAATCCTAAATCAAAATTCGAAACCTATTAGTGGGTTGCCTCCCACTCAGTGCTTATTTTTAGTTGTTAGCTTGACTTCCTGAACTGACTAGTTAGGGGCCGGAACGCTCAACCGTAATGGTTTGCTGTTCGGGGGCTTAGCCCAGTAATGATTCACGCGTTGGCCATTTACTGTGAATTCTTCTCCCTTGTCATTCATTAGTGTGATTGCTCCGTAAGGTCGGACATCTATCACTGTGAAAGGGCCTGACCAACGAGATCGGAGTTTTCCGGGAAACAAAGTGAGTAGAGAGTTATAGCTATACTTGATCATTTGGCTTGAAATGCCTAGAAATGATCTTTTTGTCATTGTAAGCTTTCTTACTTTTTTTATATAACTTCAAGTTTTCATAGGCTAAATGTCTGATCTCGTCCAATTCGTTAAGCTGGATGAGTCTTCTTTCGGCAGCCGGTTTGATGTCGAAATTAAGAAATTTAATAGTCCAGGCTGCCTTATGCTCTAGCTCTACTGGTAAGTGACAGGATTTTCCGTAGAGCAAATGAAATGGGGTTGTCCACAGCGGAGTTTTGAATGCAGTTCTATAAGCCCAAAGTGCATTGTCCAATTTCCTTGACCAATCCTTCCTTGAGATTCCTACGGTTTTTTCCAAAATATCTTTTATTTGCCGGTTTGAGACTTCCCCTTGTCCCCTTGTTTGCGGATGATAGGGTGTGGCTACTCTATGGTGAACTCCGTTTTTCTTGAGTAGTTTGTCAAAAACTTTGTTGATGAAATGGGTTCCACCATCACTTATGACTACTCGGGGAACTCCGAATCTAGAGAAAATGATACTCTTAAAAAGTTTGACAACTACAGAAGCATCATTTGTTGGGGAAGCTATTGCTTCAACCCATTTGGACACATAATCCACAGCAACTAGAATGTATTTGTTTCCGTACGAAGAAGACAAAGGACCCATGAAGTCTATCCCCTAGCAATCAAATACTTCTACTTCTAGAATGAACTTTTGTTCCATCTCATGTCGTTTGCTGATTTTTCCTCTCCGTTGGCATCTATCGCATTTCATGATATAGGCATGGACATCGCAAAACACGGTTGGCCACCAAAATCCTGCTTGAAGGATTTTAGATACCGTTTTAAACGTTGCAAAGTGTCCAGCATAATCAGATCCATGGCAATGAAATATAATATCTGGAACTTCAGTTTCGGCGACACAGCGTCTATATATTCCGTCAGCGCAGTGTTTGTAAAGGTAGGGTTCGTCCCAGTGGTATCTCCTAACTTCTCTTAAGAACTTCTTCTTAGCATAACCTTTGAGTTCTTCGGGCGCATATTCGGCAGCTAGATAGTTTACTATGTCAGCATACCAGGGTCTATTTCTTATCTGTCCTTCCATGGCGTAAACCTCTTGCCCGATAGCTAGATATCTGGGAGGGTAGCGTTCAGTGGGCAGGACATCACAAGCTACGTTGACGGTTATGTCAACGGCGATTTTGGTGGAAACTACGTTCTGACCTTGATCGTCGAGTCTGTCGATCGACATATCATCGCTTGCGTCGATCAACGCGTCCTCAGATGCTAGACATACTTGACCGACGAATGTCGAGTCTGCTAGGTAGACGTTTTCTGTTAGTAAGAAATCGTCAATAGGGACCTCATTCTCTACTCAAATTCGGGAAAGATGATCTGCGACACTATTGTCTACTCCTCTTTTATCTTTAATTTCCATATTGAATTCTGGGAGTAAAAGTATCCAACGAATAAGTCGGGGTTTTGCGTCCTTTTTCTGCATGATGTATTTTATTGCTGCATGGTCGGTGTGAACGATGACTTTTGAAACAACAAGATAGTTACGGAATTTTTAAAATGCGTAAACAACGGCAAGAAATTCTTTCTCAGTTGTCCCATAATTTTTCAGAGCATCGTCCAGAGTTCGGCTAGTGTAATACATAGCGTGAAGCTTTTTGTCCTTACGTTGCCCTAGAACTACTCCTACAACAAAATTGCTCGCGTCGCACATTATCTCGAAAGGGAGATTCCAGTCGGGTGGTTGTACAATGGGGGCAGTTATCAAGGATTTCTTTATTTCTTCAAAGGCTTTTGACATTCTGGTATGAAGTCAAATTTAACTTCCTTGCACAGGAGGGCTGTGAGAGGTCTAGCGACTTTGCTGAAGTCTTTTATAAACCTCCTATAGAATCCGGCGTGTCCGAGAAAACTTCTCACGTCCTTCACGTTTGTGGGTGCTGGTAGACCAGTCATTACTTCAATCTTAGCTTGGTCCACTTCTATTCCGGCAGCGGATATTTTAAGCCCGAGAACGATTCCATCGTTAACATGAAATGGCACTTTTCCTAGTTTAGAACAAGGTTCTTTTCTTTGCATCTCGCCAATACCTTGCATAGGTTGTCAAGGCAATCCTTAAAACTATATTCGTGCACTGAAAAATCATCCATGAAAACTTCTATGAAATCCTCTATCATATCTGTAAAGATTGACATCATGCATCGTTGGAAAGTAGCGGGAGCGTTACAAAGACCAAATGGCATTCTGCAGTACGCAAATGTTCCATAAGGTCATGTAAAAGTTGTCTTTTCTTGATTGTCCGGGTGAATAGGGATTTGGAAGAATCCGGAATACCCATCAAGAAAACAATATTATTGATGATTTGCTAATCTCTCCAACATTTGATCAATGAATGGCTGGGGAAAATGATCTTTCCTAGTGGCGGAATTTAGTTTTCTATAGTCGATACACATACGGTGTCCAGTGACGGTTCTCATAGGGATGAGCTCGTTTTTATCGTTCTTGACTACCGTAATGCCCCCCCTTCTTAGGGACAACGTGCACAGGGCTCACCCAGTTGCTGTCTGAAATCGGGTAGATGACACCAGCATCAAGGTGTTTAATAATTTATTTCTTAACAACCTCCTTCAGATTAGGGTTCAGCCTCCTTTGCTGTTCTATTGATGATTTGGATTCATTTTCCAAGTAAATACGATGCATGCACAAGTCTGGAGATATACCTGGGATGTCTTCGAGAGAGTATCCGAGGGCCTTCCTATACTTGCGCAGTTTGTTTAACAACAATGCAAGTTCGCCATTAGTAAGGTTGGGATTGATGATCACGGATAAGAATTATGATAAAGAAAAGTGTACTTAATCCCGGAAGGTAGCTGTTTTAGCTCGACCTTTGTTGCTTTTTCTGCGCTTAGATTGTCCAAAGAAGATGGATGTCGATCGACAGTGTGTTGCAGATATCGATCGATATTAATTTCAGACTCGCCACTTCCTTTGTTAGCAACATTTGCAATCTCAATGCTTGCGTCCATCAATCGATTGTAATCATCCGTCCTGCTATCTATGCTAAACATTTCCTTTTTAGTGTGTGTAAGAGCATTTTCCAAAGGGTCATCTGAGCACAAGTCTTCGAAAGACTCTTCTGCTAGTTCGGAAATCTCATCTACATAGGACGTTTGTTTATAGATTAGCGGACGTGTCATCAATCTTTCCATATTGAATGTCATTGGAATGTTCCCAATATTCAAGCGTATTTGCCCATCCTTGACGTCCAGGATTGCGCCAGCGGTTGCTAGGAAAAGTCTTCCAAGAATAATTGGGTCCCTAGGCTCATTCTTATAGTGCAGCACAACAAAATCTGTCGGCACGTGACAACCATTGATTTCCACAGGTACATCCTCGAGTACTCCTTCTGGTACTCTAACAGATCTATCAGCTAGAACTAAGGTGCTATTAGCAGGTGTAAACTCTTCATATCCGAGGGATATCACGACAGAGTGTGGTATTAGGTTTATACTGGATCCTAGATCACAAAGGGCTCTGGGAAAATGCTTATTTTTGATTGTGCATTCGATTACAAAGCTGCCTGGATCCGGTCTTTTTATCGGGGTTTCACCTTGAATTATAGCACTCACCTCCTCGAAAATTATCATGGCACAGTGCACCCCAGTCAGAAAGCTTTTTGATACCATAACATATATCTTAATAATGGGTGAGACTTTTATGGCGTCACTTAGCGGCATTTCTACATTGATCATATCAAACGCTTTCTTGCAGATTGCTTTATCTAAGTCTCGTTTAGCCTGCGACTTATTTGGAGGAAAAGGGGATAGAGTTCTATATACTCTTTCTATCACAGGATCAGCGGGTGCTGTGTGGGAACCGAAATTCGCACCGTCAATTTCTGATAAACGATTTGTGGAGAAAAACCAAGTTAACCCGATCTTCCTTGAAGGTCCCGGATATCTGCTGGGCCACACACGATACAATCAATGGGAGTTTAAGTTGTAAAATAAAAATTGTAAAATAGAGCGAAAGGAGATCTTATTTCTGAATTCGCGTTTGAGCGTGAACAACGGGTAAAGAAATAAGCTACAAGAGCTGTCAAAAGGTCCGCTAGTCTGGCCGCCTAGATCTAACCTAGTTGAGTCGCAGCTCGCTAGTGAAAACAGAAAAGAATGCTAAAACGCTCTAAGTGCTAAGTGCTCTGGAAGTTTGGTGATGATTTGCTCCTCTCCCAAAGCTCTCCTTATATACCTCTTAAGACGGCTCATCTTCTTCGGCTGAAACGGCTTTTTCCATTTTCGCCCATTTTCGTGTTTATCGAAACTTGACATTTATCTTCTGGAAACTTGACATTTATCTTCTGGAAACTTGACATTTATCTCTTATGTGAGGATAAGGATAAACCGTCATAGTTATCCTTCCTTTTCGGAAAATCGTAAGTGGGCCGTTTTGGCCATGTCGGGCCATTTAGACGTTTTTACGGTTTTTCGAAAGAATAGTCTTTGAAGGTTTCGCATTTCCGGCGAACCCCACCTCGTGATAGTCGAGATGTTTGGTGTTTAGAATAACCGCGGATCGCATTCAAACTCACGAAGATTGATCCAAACAAGCCAAGATGGGATCAGACCGAGCATGATGGGACCGAGACCAGGACGAGGGCCGCCGACCGGCGCCAGAGGTTTGCCGCCGGGCGCCAGGTCGGTGCCGCCGGGCCAGGTCGGGTGCCACCGGCGCCAGGTCGGGTGCCACCGGCGCCAGGCCGCTCGCGGACGCAGCCGGCGCCAGGACGCTTGCTGCCCGTGGGTTTTCCGTTGTTCGATCTTTCCGCTAGTCGCTCGTAAGGGAAATCTTTGAGTTTGGAAAGATCTTTAGCCGCTGATTTCGAGATAATCGCTTTTGACCCCAACAAGATCTTCGAGATTCCTCGGTATCGGATCGAGATGGACTTGGATTAAGTAGACTTTCCGTCTTCAAGGGTTTGAGTAATGAGGCTTGAACTTTAGGCGTTTAAAGATGAACTTTTAAACAATCGAGAAGGCTTTGCGGAAGAATCATTGTAGTTCTCGGACGATCCAGACATGGGTTTAAGGGACCAAAATGCTGCCGTTGCCCCAGATCATGAGACGATTGCACGGATGGGCGCCAGGACCCTTGCCGCCGGCGCCAGACGGGAGACGATAGGCCTGCCGCTGGCGCCAGACGGACAGGAAAGCCTGCCGCCGGGCGCCAGGCGCCCTGCCGCCCGCGCCGCGGTCGCCGCTCGCTGCTGGTGCCTGCTGTTGCTTGCCTTTGTTGATTCCCGGGGCTCACGGTCCGTTCATGCCTTCTCGTGAGTTCATCGAGTGACGACCTGTTTCCTGGTTTTGATCGTCACTTAGTTTTCTTTCGAGGACTTTCGGGTGACGATTTCGTCGTTTGACCGATTTTGACCCCAACATTTAGCCCCCCAGCTAGCTAGGAACCGTAGTGCTTTTCGGGTCCTGGCTTGCGGTATAGCTGTATGGGAAGGTGTAGAGACGTAATCGTTTGCCGAAAGTCGGGGTAAATAGTGATTTTACCTTCTTTATAAAGATGGAGTAAGAAATCTCATTCATTCTTACTTCATCATAAAAAATTCATCTCTCTCAAGAATCCTTTCTTCTCTTTAAGAATAATGTCTTCAAGATCCTCAAAGAGAAATTTTTCTTCCCATTCATCCTCGGATGACTCTCCTGCCCATGTGACGGTGAAGCAAGAGGAGTTAGTCGAGGAGGAAACGAAGAATGCGTATTACCGAGCCCTTGTGGGCTCGGCTCGAACTCTGCCAGACGTCCTTGTTCCGAAGAGACCTTTGACGTAGCCTGGTGCTCCCTTTACGCCGAGCCTGGTTTCACGTAAATATCTCAGGATTCTTCGAGATTTTTATCAGATTCCTGATGGAGTCAAATTCCGGATTCCCGTCAGTAGAGAGTGCGAGGAATCCTCCGGAAGGTTTCTTTACATGTTACCAGGCTTTCCTTACGTATTGCCGCATGTGGTTCCCGATCCCCGGTACCATTGTTTGGGCGCTTCGTCACTTGGAACTTTCGATCAGCCAGCTCAGCGTTCCTGCCTTAGAGAGTTGGCTTGGCGTACTATTCTCAAGTTATGAGCTCGGGATCAATCTCAGTCCTGGTGATTTCGAAGGCCTTTGGAGCACTCGGCCGACGGGGAGCGACGGTTACTACTCCATGCTGCCTAAGAAGGATATGGCCATAATTCAGGGGACTACTTCGAACCCTAAGTTGTGGTAGGAGCGTTTCTTCTTTGTCCGAATAGATGGTGATTATGTCGAGGAGAGCTGCCTCCATCTATTTCCGCATGCATGGAACTTCAACGAGGTATCTGATGAAAACTTCGTTGTCTATTTTGTTATTCGGAGTCGCGAGTTTTAGTGAAAAAGTTTCGCTTTGTAGAAAGCGGGCTGGCATTTGCGTGGCGATCTTTTCGTCAAGAGGATCTCCTTCGTCAAAGGCGTTTTCTGGAAGTCCTTCACTCTTGAGCGGTTAGGCGGTAAAAGGCTTTACGGTCGAGACTCTGTCCGACATATGATGCGAACCGGTTATCGAAGCCCGACTTCGGAGGTGTAAACAGAGATCTCGTAAAGGAAAATGCGATGGTGGGGAAGGTTCGAAGATCCTTCACCGTTGAAAAACCTAGTTTTGTTCCAGCGGAAAAAGCGAACCAGCAATTTTCCACTTCCCAACAATTTATTTGGCGGCCTTCCTCCGGAGTTTGTTACTGATGAGTCGCTGGAGGAAGAGAAGCAATGGGTTTTGCCGATGGCTCCCGGATCAATGAGGTTTTGTCCTTTGCACTTCTTAACCGTATTCTTGAATCCGCATGTATGTATATTTATTGATCTTGAATTTATGCAGGGATTAAGAGTGTTTGGCAATGCGCTTGACTCAAGTTTCCGCAAATCTAGGATTGCTAACTTGAGACCAAGGAAGCTGGCGAGAGCTCTTCGATTCGACAAGAGGTTAAAGGCAGAGCGAAAAGCAAGCTGAGCTTCATGCTCGAGCTCTTGTTGAGGCGGAAAGGAGAGGAAGGAGGATAGTCACAGCTGAGGTGGCGAGGCGAGGCGGAATCGTTAAGCTGCTGAGTTTCAATGTTTTAAAGAAGCTCGGAGTTTGTTGGCGATTTCCATGAGTGCGGGGACTTCGGTCGTAAACCTTTACAAGTCTCGAGAACCGGTTCTCTTTTGATTCGAGATCGCTGAGATGAAGGACTTTATGGCGAGTGTGCTCATGCTGAGTCCTTGGTTCCTCCAGTCGAGGAAAGAGTCCGAGACTATGGGAACCTATCGAGGTTTCGAAGACGGTGGAGGCGGGCCGATGAAGCGCCGAGGGTGGTGGGAGCATTCAAAGGCGTGAGCGAAGTGGACCAGCCTGCAGGTTCATTGGGATTTCATCTGGATTTCTCGATGTTGACTTCCTTTATGAATCGTATGTTTTGGCGTATGTGGCGTTTTTAGGAGTTTTATTCTGCGACCGTCGGAGGTTGCATTCTTATGTTTTGGGACTGGCCGTTGGTGGCTTAGAATCCCGCCGTCTTCGCGAACTTTATGAATATGAAAATTTGCGAGATTTAGTCTTTTGTTTTGATTTATACTTTCGTCAAGTGTAGAGAAAGAATCACGAGTAGTCGCCATTATCCTAACTCTTTTTGTCGCTTGGTCCGTATGCTACTTTCTAGGCGTTTTAGGTGTAGCGATAAGAGACATGTTTTGGGATCATTATCACGATACTATGTCTGTGAGATGTCAAGATCCAGCAAGGCTGGGTTTAGGGCAAGACCTAGGCTTACTCTCAGCTTTAAGGCTGTCTGCGATGACTGATCGGCTTCGTTTTGCCTGTTAGTGATTTCTTCCTGATTCTTTTAGTTTAAAGTCCAGCGACTAGTTGCGGCTTATATGACTTGTGTTAAAAATCGAAGCTATCTTGGAGTTTATCGAGAAACCAAAATTTTGGGTTTCTTGTGGAGCTATGATATCCTTTTCGATGTAAGAGGACCTTGTAGGTCTGACTACGAGTTTATACTGAGTGAAAGCGTTCGAGTCGTCGGTCGGGGTGTCGGCCGGCATAAGTTGTTTTAAGTCGCAGGTGGACTGTTTTAGCGGATGATCTGAGTTTTGTTATCTTTTTCAGAAGTTGCGGCGTCTGGCGTTTCTTCGAAGATATGATTTTCGTTTTTCGAAGTGTTTCAGCGTTTTCTAAATTAAGTGGCGTAAGAAATAGATAGAAAGAATTTTAATTGAAAATTTTGAAATTTTTTGAGTACATGTCGCGGATATTTAGCATTTTTGTGGGAGTATAGGATTATCACGTTACCCTTTTGGTGAGGAGGATAGCTGAACTTCGCCCGAGTTTCGACGAGCTGCCTCACGTACCTCTTTCGAGGATCAAGCCATCTCGTTAGTTCTGATAGTTGCGCCAGGCGTTTTTACTCCTGTGTGTTGCCGTTCGATCGTGCTGGTCGGATCGGCCGGTTTGTCGCGAGAAGTCGAGCTGCTGCGCTTCGGCGGATGGACTTCGGAGGCTTTGTCACTGTCTTGAATCGTTGCCTGTTGGATGATTCGGATCATCTTTGTTGAGTCTTCGGGAATGTTGTGTGATTCCTTTGCTTTCGTTCGGGTTGGCGCTGGGGCGTTCGATCTTTTCGCGGATTTGAACTGGCTGGAAGTAACAGAGTCTCGATTGTTTCGACTACGGATGACTGCGGTTCGGTGGGAAGTCGGAAATTTGATGCGAGTGATATGTGGATGGTACTGCCTTCATGGAGTTAATCAAGGGTTCCCATGATGGCATTGTAGATGGCGGGTTGTCGACTACTGCGAACTTCGGCGCTTTGTGACTTCTTCGCCATGACGGGAGCTTAATTCTCGAGGGTCATGGAAATGGCGCCCAACCCAGTCAAAGGTTTTGGCTCGGGGCGACTTCCCAAGTGGGATCTTCATCCTGTAGAGGTGTCGCGGAAGATAGCGTTGACCGTACTTCCTGTATCGGCGAGGATCGGCCGACTCGAGATCCTGGATTACCAGATCGATAACCAAAGGATGCATAATGAGGCTTGTCGATTCCGGCGGTTTCCTGTTCCTCGAAAGTGATCGTGTGGTTAGAATATCGCTATCCGGAAACCAGTTGGAACTTTTCGGCTTTTTCGCGTAGGCTTTTATCGGCGAGACTGAGTCTTGGTAGAACTGTGATCCTCCGATGATCATGTTTACCCTCTGGCGACTGTTGTTGTTCCTTGGTCGTCTGTCTCCTTCGCGTTTTCACCCGATTGATTTTCGGTCAGCGGTCCTCGGAGACAGTTTTGTTGATCTTCGGTAGTTCAGGATCAAGTCTTTTATACTCTTGACCTTTGATAGTTAGCGGGTGAGAACTTTCTTGGGAGCCAGGAGCGAACCTTGCAGTTAGCGATGGAGAAACCTCTGGTTTCGTGGAACTCGCAGTAGAATTATCCTTGTACTGGTTCCTGGTTCCTGGTCAGGTGTTTCGGAGGTCTTGCCTTGCTCGAGTTGATGGCGTAGTTATGCTGCGTTGGGGTGTCTTCCGCCGTGATGGGTGTTCTTGTCGTTACGAGGGTTTCTTTTTGAGGGCGTTTTCTGCGCTCCGTGCTTCTCGCGATAGAAGCTTCATCTCTTCCTCCATGATGATGAAGTCCGTTGCTTTGTGGAAGTATCCTGGATTGTCCGGCTTTTCCAGTAGTATCCACTTCGAACTTGACTTGTACCAAAGAGTTTTCCTCAGGCGTCGATTGCAACATTGTCGCTGATGCCTGTTACTCTGGCCATCACCAGCTTGAACCACCGCATGAAGTGGCGGGCATTTCGTCCTCCCTTCTGAGCTAGACTCCATAGGTCCACGTCGGGCGTTTCTCTGTCCATGAACATGGGTATTGTTTTGGCGCGAGGCGAGGTCCGCAGGTAAACAGTTCCTTCATTTGTCTGAAGCCTCAGTGTTTGCATCAGCGGTACTGTGGGCGTATCTCGGTTGGAGTCTTCTGCGTTGGCGTCGGCCGGTGTTCCGATCTGCGTTGGAATCTTTAGTAGCGTCAGTAAATGACGGCGTGTGCAGTTCTTGAGATAGATAGATCCGTAACCCCCTCTTTCTAGCGCCAAACTGTGGGAACCGAAATTCGCACCGTCAATTTCTGATAAGCGATTTGTGGAGGAAACCGAGTTAACCCGATCTTCCTTGAAGGTCCCAGATCTCTGCTGGGCCACTCATGATACAATCAATGGGAGTTTAAGTTGTAAAATAAAAATCGTAAAATAGAGCGAAAGGAGATCTTATTTCTGAATTCGCGTTTGAGCGTGAACAACGGGTAAAGAAATAAGCTACAACAGCTGTCGAAACGTCCGCTAGTCCGGCCGCCTCGATCTAACCTAGTTGAGTCGCAGCTCGCTAGTGAAAACAGAAAAGAATGCTAAACCGCTCTAAGTGCTAAGTTCTCTGGAAGTTTGGTGATGATTTGCTCCTCGCCCAAAGCTCTCCTTATATACTCCTCTTAAGGCGGTCTATCTTCTTCGGGCTGAATCGGCTTTTTCCATTTTCGCCCATCTTCGTGGTTTATCGAAACTTGACATTTATCTTCTGGAAACTTGACATTTATCTTCTGGAAACTTGACATTTATCTCTTATGTGAGGATAAGGATAATCCATCATAGTTATCCTTCCTTTTCGGAAAATCGTAAGTGGGCCGTTTTGGCCATGTCGGGCCATTTAGACGTTTTTACGGTTTTTCGAAAGAATAGTCTTTGAAGGTTTTGGCATTCGGCGAACCCCACCTCGTGATAGTCGAGATGTTTGGTGTTTAGAATAACCGATCGCATTCAAACTCACGAAGATTGATCCAAACAAGCCAAGATGGGATCAGACCGGCATGATGGGACCAAGACCAGGACAAGGGCCGCCGACCGGCGCCAGAGGTTTGCCGCCGGCGCCAGGTCAAGCCATGAACGCTGCGTCGCCGCACCAGGCCGCCCGCTGCGGTCACGTACACCGGGCGCCAGGTCGGTACGCCAGCGCAGGTCAAGTTGTCCAGAATGCGGTCACGGCCGCCAGGTCAGTTCGTATGCCGCCGGCGCCAGGCGGCCAGCGTGTCGCGTGCCGCCGGCGCCAGGCGGCTTGCTGCCCATGGGTTTTCCGTTGTTTGATCTTTCCCCGTTAGTCGCTCGTAAGGGAAATCTTTGAGTTTGGAAGGATCCTTAGCCGTAGATTTCGAGATAATCGCTTTTGACCCAACAAGATCTTCGAGATTCCTCGAGTATCGGATCGAGATGGACTTGGATTCGTGACTTTCCGCCTTCAAGGGTTTGAGTAATGAGGCTTGAACTTTAGGCGTTTAAAGATGAACTTTTAAACAATGAGAGAGAGCTGCGGAAGAATCATTGTAGTTCTCGGACGATTCGGACATGGGTTTAAGGGACCAAGATGCTGCCGTTGCCGAGATCATGAGGCGATTACGCGGATGAAGCCAGGACCCTTGCCGCCGGCGCCAGACGGAGACGATAGGCCTGCGCTGGCGTGAGCGGGACAGGACAAAGCCACCCTGCCGAAGCGCTGGCGTGGCGACCTACGCCCGGCGCCGGCGTCCTGCCATCCGTGCGTGTCAGCGTCTGCTGGTGCCTGCTGTTTCTTGCCTTTGTTGATCCCTGGGGCTCACGGTCCGTTCATGCCTTCTCGTGAGTTCATCGAGTGACGACCTGTTTTCTGGTTTCGATCGTCACTTAGTTTTCTTTCGAGGACTTTCGGGTGACGATTTCGTCGTTTGACCGATTTTGACCCCAACATGCTGTTGACCTTACTACACAGGGGGTAGGTTGTCGATCGACATTGGTCCCTTTCCGTCGATCGACATTGACTCCTCTTTGTCGATCAACATCGGTTCCCCTCTATTGATCGACGTCTATCTCAACTTCCGACTCATCGTCATCGTCATCGAGATCGATCGTGACCTTTTCTGATCCTTTGGTATTGTCGGTTTTGTCCATTTCCTGAAAAGGTTCTAAGATTGTACCATCGAGAAGTACAGGGTCAGACGTAGCTTCTCCAGTCTTTCTGGTTTCAGCAGGTCTGTCTAAAGAAGTGGTTTCTTTAGTATTCAGAGAAAGTGTTTTTCCGCTTCTCAAGAGTACAGCACTGACATGACGTCTCGAATTGGTGTCAGTCTTCCCAGGGAGGCATCCCGCTTCTCTCTTGATAGCAATCGCGTTTTCAGCGACTTGTCCCTCTAACCTTTTAATGTGATCATTCAAGGCATCAAATTTTTTTAACAGCTCACTGTGAATAATGTTTATCTTCCTATTCAGATCATTCTCCATTCTCCTATTTCCAGTGAAGGCTTGGTTTAATCTGAATCTGGCTCTGCCTTGGCGCGATCCAACTATAGCATCATAATTTCGGGTGAAGCTTGTGGGAACCGAAATTCACACCGTCAATTTTAATGAATAAGATTGCGGAGGAAAGCCAAGTTAACCCGACTTTCCTTGAAGGTCCGGATTCTCTGCGACAGCCAACGACAAGTGACCGAATAAATGCGGAAAAGATTTGTTAAGATTTGAGACTGGACCTTAAGAAAGGCTGCCTACGCACTCTTCGAGGATCAAGTCGGACGTAGTTCAGTTTAGAAAGAATTGAACAAGAGATCGAACCGTCTGGGCGGGTTAAATCTAGTATGGCGTTTGTCATAGAAACAGGCATGTCGAAGATAATGCCTAGGGTTTCTATGTGCGGAGCTCTTAAGTAAAGAATTGTCCGATCCTTCCGAGAGGAGCGGAGATTTGCGAAAGCAGGAGGCGCCAGACGCTCTAGGGCCTGGTTAGGTCTAATATGGCGTTGGTCATAAGCGGGCATGTCGAAGATAATGCCTAGGGTTTCTATGTGCGGAGCTCTGAGTAAAGGGATAGTTAGATCCTTCCGAGAGGAACAGGGGTCTGCGGAGAAGATAAAACTAGAACGAGAGGCGGCCAGACGTTCTAAGTCCTACCTTGCTGGCCTAACCGCCTAAGTTCTAAGTTCTCTAAGTCTTGATTCTAGGATTTTCGGATCTTTTTTCGATGCTCTTCTCCTCTGCTCTTGCTCTCCTTATATACTCACTCCTAGGTCGGTTTGCCTTAGGATGATGGACCTCGCCTTTGGGCCCAAGTTTATCTCTTCAGGAAATATTCCATTTCCGTCGATCTTCGTAATTATCCTCGAGTTTTCCCCTATTTCTCGGTGGCTTAATGTTTATCCGATGTTCGGGAAATTGGATAAACCGTCATAGTCTGATTGGGCCTCAATTCTTAAAATCGTAAGTAAGTCCGTGGACTTGTCTTAAGTCGTTGAACGTTTTATACGATTTCTCGAAAAGACTATCTTTCTCGTAAAATAAACTGTATAGCCTAAAGGATCGATGTTCAAGTTAATCGATCTTTGTTTTATACGATATCTTCTACGAAATCCAATCCTTCTAGTTTTGTCGTAAAACATCGGGGCGATTCAATCGAGTCGAAGGATGTTTATTCCAGAAGCCGCGGATCGCCCCAAACTCATGATGATTGATCCAAACAAGCCAAGATGGGATCAGACCGAACACGATGGGACCGAGACCAGGACGAGGGCCGTCGACCGGCGCCAGGCCGGGGTGCCGCCGGCGCCAGGCCAGCTTTATGATCGCAGCCGCCGGCGCCAGGTCGCCCGCGGACGCTGCCGCCGGCGCCAGGCGAGTGCCGCCGGCGCCAGGCGAGTGCCGCCGGCGCCAGGCCGGGTCGCGCAGACGCTGCGTATGTCAGCCGGGCGCCAGGCCGGGTGCCGCCGGCGCCAGGCGAGTGCCGCCGGCGCCAGGTCGCTCGCTGGACGCTGTACGCCGGGCGCCAGGACGGTGCCGCCGGCGCCAGGCCGGGTTTCGCGGACGCCGTGCCGCCGGCGCCAGGCGAGTGCCGCCGGCGCCAGGCGAGTGCGCCCGGCGCCAGGCCGGCTCGCGTGACGCGTGCCGCCGGCGCCAGGCGAGTGCCGCCGGCGCCAGGCGAGTGCCGCCGGCGCCAGGCCGGGTGCCGCCGGCGCCAGGCCGGCGCCAGGCGAGTGCCGCCCGCCGGCGCCAGGCCGGGCGCCAGGACGGTGCCGCCGCGCGCGTCCGGTGCCAGCACGGGCGCGAAGATCTCGGCGAGGGCTTCGATTTGATATCTTGATCGCTTTCTGGTTCCTCACGGTTTGAGAGAACGCACTCTTCAAGTTTCGAGGCAGATTCTTTTTGTTTAGTGGTTTTTGTGGTGATCGAATCTTGATGTCCTTGAAGCGGACCGATCTTTCCAGGGACTCTCGTCACAAGACGCCCGTAGTCTTCCGATCTCTCGAGAGTGGATATTCTAATTTGAGAAAATCTTGTATAACTTCTTTTCAAATTATCCGAGACTTTTGTTTCAAGAAATACTTTAGAGACTTTTAGTCATTGATTCCGTCGTGACCGATTTTGACCCCAACAGTTAGCCCCCAGCTCGTTAGAACCTTCGTGATGTTCTTGCGGCGATAAGATATGTCAGGTAAGATAGGCGGAATTAATGGTTGAAAGGCTCCGTTGAAAGTGGTAAGATTGGGGCTGTGCCTTTCGAAGGCTGCCTCATTACCCTTGTTGTAGGGATCAAGCCTTCCGTAGTTCGCTTTGGAGTTTAAGACCCTTGTGATCTGTTTTCCGCCAGACTTATATGGTCTGGTTATGTGTCATGAGAGACTTTCGAGCATGATGCTGTTGATGTATTTGTTTTCGATTATTTATGAACTTCAGTTTTTGAGTATGAGAAAGAGGTGTGAGTTGTCGTCTCATTCCTAGTTCCCTGATGATCACCGTACCTATTGTTTGCATAAAGCGAGATTTTCCGCGGTTTACCGATTCTGTGGAAAGTTAGGTGAAACGAATAGGCTTAAGTGAAGAGACAAATTTTTGGATCTCGTATACCATACTATGTCGTGAGATGTCAAGATCCAGCGTGGCTGGGTTTAGGGCAAGACCTAGGTTTACTCGGACTGAGGCTTTGCGATGACAAATCGGCTTCGTTTTGCCTGTTTGCGATTTTAACCTGACTCGTGCCGTTTAAAATCCATGAATTGTTGTCGGCTTATATGATTTATGCGGCGTGAGTCGAGCTACTTCCTTTCTGAAGAGCTAAACCAAAATTTGGATTTCTTGTATAGCGCTATGTTTATCCTTGTCGGATGCAAGAGAGCCTACCCTTGAAGGAGGCTATTTGTCTGTTTAGGGCGTTAGAGTTAGTTTGTTGTGATCAGCAACAACGAAATGATACCAGTTTAGAGGCATGTTACCGTTTAGAGGTGTGTTTGTATGTTTGAGTTCTAGAAGCGAGGATTTCGTCTGGAGCGTTTTGAGGAAAAGAATGTCCTTGGCGTTAGCGGCGTCTGCAGTGCTGAAGGTCGAGTTTCCTTGTGCGCATTTCGTGGTTGAAATGTTGGCGGGCTTTGGAGATGTTTTGCGAATGTTAGCAGCCAGAAACTGTTGTTTGGTTTGGGCCTTAGGACCAAGAGGTCGCGTAAGTTCGACCAGGGGAGAAGCGTCTACATTCCACGATTGCCGTGAAGCGTTGGCCTTCGGGATTTGTTTGTATATATTAAGGATGACTTCATTATAACTCTTGGAGCCTTGTCACGAGTGTTTCTTTTCATGCCGTGTTTACGGTATAGAACTTAATCGATTGGCGATGAGTTTAAATCTTCCGTTAACCATATGGTTGTTAGGACTGAGTTTTGGTATGAAGAGTTTATCGTATGATTTCGATTCTGGGTTATCACGACAAATTGCTTGCGTAATAGTCACTTGGCGTTCTATGAACAAATGCGTGGATTGTTGTTTTAGCCGTTAAGTGATTGGGCGGTGCTCGCTCAGTAGCTTTGGATTGGCATGGAGGCTAGATTCAGCCGTATCGCCAAGGAAGTTGTTGGTAAGCGATCAGCCCATGACCCTTATTAAGGTCATGTTAGTTCTGATTGTCCTTAATGGGGATGCGAATTCAGGTCGGGCTTTATGGAAGGCGTAGTTGGCGAGGGCCAAATAGCGTTGCGAGATAGACATGCCAAGCATAGTGGAGTTTTCTGAGTTACGGCTGATGGCTTTTAGAAGCGATCTTCCACTTTAGGTTTCAGTTACGATGAATGGTTCATTATAAAATTTTTGTTATCTGAAAGTAATGGATGACGGTTTCATGGAGATAAAAATGCTTGAATTGTTAAAGTAGCGATGTTTCCGCGGATTACACGGAGATGTTTCGCTATGATTTCGACCTTTGAATGGCTGCTTGAACTACTTATGGAGTTTTACGAAGGTTATTTCGTTATTTTAAGTAGTTCACCGTCGTGCTATTAGTCCGGCGTTGGTACCGTTCTAGTCGCGAGTTTGCGGCGAGAGCGATAGAGTTTTCAAGACTATGTTTGTAGCGGTTGGGCTATGCGTTAAGCGTTTTAGGCGAATCTTATTGCTGCGAGAGTTTTGCTTTGTCAAAAGCGTTGTCTTGATGCTGAAGCAAAAGTTTTGAAGATGGGATTATCACGGATATAGTATCGTACCTACTTCCCTTTTCTTTTCACGAAAGCGGGTTAGCCGTTCTTCCGAAGGCTTGTATGCGTTTTCTTTCTTTTAGGAAGCGGGATGAGTATGCTTTTAGAGCGGCGTGGTGATCGTTTCGGTTTTCGAGACTAGATCGGTTTGCATGTTCTTCCTGGACAATCAAGGAGCGATGGAACAAGACTGGAAATTTTGCCTAAGACTTAGCTTGCTAGACTATCCACCTAGGTCCTAAGTTCCTAAATTCTCGGCAGTCTTTCAAGGCGTTTTGTTCCTGTCCTACAAAGAATTAAAACCTTTACAAAATTTTTGAGAAAATAGTCTTTTGAAGGTTTGGCATTTCGAAGGAATCCCATTTCCTCGTATAGTCGAGGCGATTGGTGTTTAGAATAATCGTGATCGTACCAAACTCACGAAGAATGATCGAACAAGCCAAGAGGGATCGGACCGAGCACGATGGGACGAGACCAGGGCGTGGACCGTGGACCGATGCCAGGCCGACCAGCGTCCAGCGTGCCGCCGGCGCCAGGCGAGTGCCGCCCGGCGCCAGGCGAGTGCCGCCCGGCGCCAGGCGAGTGCCGCCCGGCGCCAGGCTGGCCAGCGTCCAGCGTGCCGCCCGGCCAGGCGACCAGCGTCCAGCGTGCCGCCCGGCGCCAGGCGAGTGCCGCCCGGCGCCAGGCTAGCCAGCGTCCAGCGTGCCGCCCGGCGCCAGGCCATCCTGCCGTCTGTGGGTTTTGTGTTGTTCGATCTTTCCCGTTAGTCATTTGCGGAAATCTTGAGTTGGGAAGATCGTTAGGCGTAGATTCGAGATAATTGTTTCTAATCCAACAAGACTCCTCGAGTATCGGGATTGAGATGGACTTGGATTAAGTAGACTTCCGTTTTCGAGGGTTTGAATAATGAGGCTTGAACATAGATTTTAAATTACGAACTTTGTTAAAAAATTGAAGGCTTTGCGGAAGAATCGTCGTGTTTTGAACAATCGAACATGGGTTTAAGGGACCAAGATGTTGCCGTTGCCGAGATCCGCGAGGCGACTGTATGGATGAAGCCAGGACCCTTGCGCCCGGCGCCAGGCTTGCCGCCCGTGCCGTGTCCCGCGTCAGCCGATGCTGCTGCTGCTCGCCTTTGTCGATCCCCGGGGCTCCACGGACTCAAAGATCGAGTTACAAAAACTCAGGCAAAGATGCATGGTACTGAGACAGGATCGGTCTCGTCCTATGACGGGACAGAGAGATCCTTCTCATGGGCGAGGTGGTCGAGACAGCGATATTGTTTTCTTCGTAAAATCTCAATGGAAGCTCCGATTGAGACGAAACGAAAACCATCTTGACCTAGACTCAAAGGAGAGTAAAGTGAGGTTTCCACAGGCGAGGTGGCCATGGGTGAGGTAACCTTGGTGATGGTTGTTCTCGTCCACGGGCGAGGTGGCCGGGAGAGTGATTTTGTTTCCTTCGTAAAATCTCAACGGAAACTCCGATTGAGACGAAACGAAAGCCACTTTGATCTAGACTCAAAGGATAACGAAGGTGAGTTCGCCCTGTGGCGAGGTAGCCATGCCGGAGGGTGAGGTGGCCTCGGTAATGTTTGTCCTTGCCCACGGCGAGGTGGCCGGGACAGTGACTTTGTTCTCTTCGTAAAATCTCAACGGAAACTCCGATTGAGATGAAACGAAAACCATTTTGACCTAGACACAAAGGAGAACAAAGTGGGCTCCTACTAAGGCGGACTGGGAAGACTGATCTTACCCTATGGCAAGTCGTCCTAGTAAGATTAAGCTCCGACCTCCTTTCGTTTTCCCGTTTATTCCTCGAGAGTTGTTTGTAAGAAGTATGGCAGTGGGAATCGGTGAACTGATTTGCCGTGCTTCTGTTCTCGCAGTAATATAGGGTTTCCCCAAGGTTTCAAGGAGAATAAGTTTTATTTTTCGAGGTTCTCGAAAAGCGTTTTTCGTAGAAACCTTGCTCGTTCGATTTCTCTAACTTGGTAACAAGGCGAATTTTTGGGGTTTGATAGATTTTATCGTTGCCCTTTCTGTTTAGATAGAGAAATTGCGAGCTCGTTTCGTGCTCTTCCTGTGGCGGAAAGCAGCGGCTAGGTTTTGATTTGCTTGAGCACCGTGGCGTTTCGCGTGGCGTTGGCCGTAGGAACGGTCGCTGCTGGAGTTGTTTTACCATCGTTGGCGCAAACTGCAACTTTTTCTTTCATATTTCGGACATCGGTTCGATCAAAGCTTTCGCGGCGTATGAGTAAGAGTAATCCGTCCCCCCTCCTTCTAGCAAACTGTGGGAACCGAAATTCACACCGTCAATTTTAATGAATAAGATTGCGGAGGAAAGCCAAGTTAACCCGACTTTCCTTGAAGGTCCGGATTCTGCGACAGCCAACGACAAGTGACCGAATAAATGCGGAAAAAGATTTGTTAAGATTTGAGACTGGACCTTAAGAAAGGCTGCCTCATTACCCCTTCGAGGATCAAGTCGGACGTAGTTCAGTTTAGAAAGAATTGAACAAAGATCGAACCGTCTGGCGGGTTCGTCTAGTATGGCGTTGTCATAGAAACAGGCATGTCGAAGATAATGCCTAGGGTTTCTATGTCGCGGAGCTCTTAAGTAAAGAATTGTCCGATCCTTCCGAGGAGCGGAGATTTGCGGCGAGGCTGACCAGGCGTTCTAGGGCCTGGTTCATCTAATATGGCGTTGGTCATAAAGCGGGCATGTCGAAGATAATGCCTAGGGTTTCTATGTCGCGGAGCTCTGAGTAAAGGGATAGTTAGATCCTTCCGAGAGGAACAGGGTCTGCGGAGAAGATAAAACTAGAGCAGTGACCCAGGCGTTCTAAGTCCTACCTTGCTGGCCTAACCGCCTAAGTTCTAAGTTCTCTAAGTCTTGATTCTAGGATTTTGGATCTTTTTGGATGCTCTTCTCCTCTGCTCTTGCTCTCCTTATATACTCACTCCTAGGTCGGTTTGCCTTAGGATGATGGACCTCGCCTTTGGGCCCAAGTTTATCTCTTCAGGAAATATTCCATTTCCGTCGATCTTCGTAATTATCCTCGAGTTTTCCCTATTTCGGTGGCTTAATGTTTATCCGATGTTGGAAATTGGATAAACCGTCATAGTCTGATTGGGCCTCAATTCTTAAAATCGTAAGTAAGTCCGTGGACTTGTCTTAAGTCGTTGAGCGTTTTATCGATTTCTCGAAAGGACTATCTTTCTCGTAAAATAAACTGTATAGCCTAAAGGATCGATGTTCAGTTAATCGATCTTTGTTTTATCTGATATCTTCTACGAAATCCAATCCTTCTAGTTTTGTCGTAAAACATCGAGGGCGATTCAATCGAGTCGAAGGATGTTTATTCGTAGCGTGATCGTCCCAAACTCATGATGATTGATCCAAACAAGCCAAGATGGGATCAGACCGAACACGATGGGACCGAGACCAGGGCGAGGGCCGTCGACGGCGCCAGGCGAGTGCCGCCGGCGCCAGGCCGGCTTCAGCGTGGCAGCGTGCCGCCGGCGCCAGGCGGCCAGCGTGGCGATGCCGCCGGCGCCAGGCGAGTGCCGCCCGCCGGCGCCAGGCCGGGTGCCGCCGGCGCCAGGCCGGCTTCAGCGTGGCGATGCCGCCGGCGCCAGGCGAGTGCCGCCCGCCGGCGCCAGGCGAGTGCCGCCGGCGCCAGGCGGCTCAGCGTGGCAGCGTGCCGCCGGCGCCAGGCGAGTGCCGCCCGCCGGCGCCAGGCGGCTCAGCGTGGCAGCGATGCCGCCGGCGCCAGGCGAGTGCCGCCCGCCGGCGCCAGGCGAGTGCCGCCCGGCGCCAGGCGGCTCAGCGTGGCAGCGTGCCGCGGCGCCAGGCGAGTGCCGCCCGCGGCGCCAGGCGGCTTCAGCGTGGCAGCGTGCCGCGGCGCCAGGCGAGTGCCGCCCGCCGGCGCCAGGCCGGCTTCAGCGTGGCGATGCCGCCGGCGCCAGGCGGCTTCAGCGTGGCGATGCCGCCGGCGCCAGGCCGGCTTCAGCGTGGCAGCGTGCCGCCGGCGCCAGGCGAGTGCCGCCGGCGCCAGGCGTCGGTGCCAGCACGGGCGTTTTGTAGATCTCGGCGAGGGCTTCGATTTGATATCTTGATCGTTTTCTGGTTCCTCACGGTTTGAGAGAGCGACCTCTTGAAGTTCGAGGCAGATTCTTTTGTTTAGGGTTTTGTGGTGATCGAATCTTGATGTCCTTGAAGCGGACCGATCTTTCGGGGACTCGTCAGCGCCGCGCCGTAGTCTTCCGATCTCTCAGAGAGTGGATATTCTAATTTGAGAAAATCTTGTATAACTTCTTTTCAAATTATCCGAGACTTTTTGTTTCAAGAAATACTTTCTAGAGACTTTTAGTCATTGATTCCGTCGTGACCGATTTTGACCCCAACAAAGCTGTCGGTATTGAGATGATGATCTTGCGATCTACTTCCATTTATGAAATACGATTGTTCTTCAAGATCAGATAGATCATCTCCATTCAAAGGGGCTATTTCAAATTGGTTTTGCTCTACCATGAAAGAGTGAAGTGTCTCTAGATATTCTTTAATCTCAGCTAACGGAGGTACGTCTCTGGATTCAACTCCTCTTTACCTTTCAACATCCATCATCTCGTATGATTTACCGGCGGCAACATTTTTGATTAAACGTTTTGCTTCTTCAGGGTTTCTGATGCTGAAACTTCCCTCACTAGCTGTATCAAGCGTAGTTTGGTACAGTAGGCTAACACCTCCGTAAAAGAAGTTAAGAAGTTGTGGTTCTGCATAACCATGGTGGAGACATTCAAGTTGATCGTTCTCAAATCTCCCCAAAGCATTCTTAAATGACTCTCGTGGACCTTGGAGGAACTTAGAAATTTCCTTCCTTACGTCCCAGTAGCGTGCCTCATTGAAAAAATGATTAATGAATACACTCCTAATCTCACTCCAGCAGGTTAGAGAACCTGCTGGTAATTGATCTAACCATTTTCTGGCATCTCCTTCTAAAGATAAGGAGAGGAGTTTACAGCTATTGTATTCATCCGATATCATGTCCTCTAAATTTTCGATGTGCTCGTGGGGGTGTTCCGAGATGGATCCACAAAAAGGATTTATGCGCACCAGAAGAAGGAAATCAAGGTTAAGCTTGGAGCTCCGTGTTTCATCTTCTGGTAGCTTAATGGCTGACCTAATGGAATAGGTTCTGCCAGGATTTATGTAGTCTTGCAAAGGCAATTCTGTTCCTTCATCCTTATTGAAGGTCGAATAGGCTTCAACAGAGATTGCAGTCCCCTGTTTATTTATAGTTTGGTTAATTGTGTTGCTTAGTTGACCTTTTGGTTCCCCTAGGACTACTTCCTTATTAGAATGATCGGTAAGTGAACACTTACCTGCTTCCGGCGAAGTATCATCGATCGATATTGGTAGCGTTTTGTCGCTCGATTTCTCGCTCAACCCGTCGCTCGATGTTCTTGTCACTGCGTCGATCGATGCTCGGCCAAAATCCATACCTGTATGAGCAGGGTAAGAGGAGAAACTTTAAGCGAAAAATGAAAATAAAATATAGAATATATTCTAAACTTAATCTAATGGTAATAAGAAAAATCCCGACAGCGGTAAATTTGATATCACTCAAATTACCCTAAGGAGTGAATTACTCTCTCAAATAAGAAGTTCAGTTGTAGTACTTAGGAATCGAATCCACATAGACTCTAGGATTACACAGTAGATTTATAGTCTTCGAAGTAAAGCTAGATAAGTAGGTTTTAAACAGAAAATAAAATGGTGAACAAGGTAGTTGTTCGGTTGGTTTGAATTTAGGTTGTAAGCAGATAGTGAAAAGCTAGATTCAGGTATTTTCTCAGGTATGAAAAGTATGCAACTTAATCTGGATAATTAAGGGTTTATAAATATTTACAGTTCTTGAACTCAAACTCTTAGGTACAATCGAATAGATTGCCTACAACTAGATCTCGGATCTCAACTGTCGTTCGATTATTACGAGAAAGTGTCGATCGATATTCCGTTCGAATATCGATCGATACACCTTTCACTATATCGATCGATTCGACGATTGTCACGTCGATCGATATCACTTCTAGTGAGCCTTAATATTGGGTTTGATGGTTTCTCTAATCTTACTAGAGCAACTCGTCTGCACCTAGTTAGATTAGATCATGCTAGTTTAGTTTCAGGTATTTGGTCAAGTTATCACTTATTCCAAATTAATCCCAAAATCTAAATCAAGGGTGATCAATCCTAGACAATAGCATTAAGGTAAACTAGATGAAGAACCATATTTTAAACACCCTAACAGCAGTTCATTAGCAGTACATTAATCAACCTTATGAGAATCCTAAATCTAGTAAAGAGATTACTCAGACATATTCATAAGAGATCATGTCCTCTAAATTTTCGATGTGCTCGTGGGGGTGTTCCGAGATGGATCCACAAAAGGATTTATCGCACCAGAAGAAGGAAATCAAGGTTAAGCTTGGAGCTCCGTGTTTCATCTTCTGGTAGCTTAATGGCTGACCTAATGGAATAGGTTCTGCCAGGATTTATGTAGTCTTGCAAAGGCAATTCTGTTCCTTCATCCTTATTGAAGGTCGAATAGGCTTCAACAGAGATTGCAGTCCCCTGTTTATTTATAGTTTGGTTAATTGTGTTGCTTAGTTGACCTTTTGGTTCCCCTAGGACTACTTCCTTATTAGAATGATCGGTAAGTGAACACTTACCTGCTTCGGCAGTATCATCGACGATATTGGTAGCGTTTTGTCGCTCGATTTCTCGCTCAACCCGTCGCCGATGTTCTTGTCACTCGTCGATCGATGCTCGGCCAAAATCCATACCTGTATGAGCAGGGTAAGAGGAGAAACTTTAAGCGAAAAATGAAAATAAAATATAGAATATATTCTAAACTTAATCTAATGGTAATAAGAAAAAATCCCCGGCAACGGCGCCAAATTTGATATCACTCAAATTACCCTAAGGAGTGAATTACTCTCTCAAATAAGAAGTTCAGTTGTAGTACTTAGGAATCGAATCCACATAGACTCTAGGATTACACAGTAGATTTATAGTCTTCGAAGTAAAGCTAGATAAGTAGGTTTTAAACAGAAAATAAAATGGTGAACAAGGTAGTTGTTCGGTTGGTTTGAATTTAGGTTGTAAGCAGATAGTGAAAAGCTAGATTCAGGTATTTTCTCAGGTATGAAAAGTATGCAACTTAATCTGGATAATTAAGGGTTTATAAATATTTACAGTTCTTGAACTCAAACTCTTAGGTACAATCAATAGATTGCCTACAACTAGATCTCGATCTCAACCGCCGCTCGATTATTACGAGAAAGTGTCGATCGATATTCCGTTCGAATATCGATCGATACACCTTTCACTATATCGATCGATTCGACGATTGTCACGTCGATCGATATCACTTCTAGTGAGCCTTAATATTGGGTTTGATGGTTTCTCTAATCTTACTAGAGCAACTCTCGTCTGCACCTAGTTAGATTAGATCATGCTAGTTTAGTTTCAGGTATTTGGTCAAGTTATCACTTATTCCAAATTAATCCCAAAATCTAAATCAAGGGTGATCAATCCTAGACAATAGCATTAAGGTAAACTAGATGAAGAACCATATTTTAAACACCCTAACAGCAGTTCATTAGCAGTACATTAATCAACCTTATGAGAATCCTAAATCTAGTAAAGAGATTACTCAGACATATTCATAAGAGACAATGTTATGATGGTCTGAATAGTACATAAATTAATAGAAAGAGAAACAATAAAACAAGTAATGAAAATAAGGGAGTTTAAGATCTTCTCTGTTATGAAATTCAGATATCTCTCTCCAATCCTAAGCTACTCCCTCAAGGTAGCTAAGTTGCTTCTTTTCAAACTAGGTCTAAAAGGTCTCTAGGCAAGTCTCTCTTTAGAATAATACAAAACCCTCTCTTATAGCATAACAGGCGGCCAGGGACTTAAGATGAATTAGTTAGGACTTTTGTGAAACTTGAAGTCTTCTAATTTATCATTAACTCTCGGGTTGCTTCATCGTCGATCGATGGCAATGAGTGCACATCGATCGATTTTTATTGGTAATCGTCGGTCGATACGCTTCTTCAAGCATCGACCGATTCTTGTTTTAGCAATGCTCTCACATTAGCTCCAAAATGGCCATCTTATGTCCATGAGTACCTGAACCTGTAAAAGCTCATAAAAGACTCTAAAAGCATATAATTGATTCTGAAAATGTATGTAGATCATGGTTGAAAGTGGGTAAAATCCATGACCTATCAAGGGAGTATTGAGTTTTTGATCTTTGAAGGTCGAGAAAAAAAACAATGATTGAAATAGTGAATTCAAAAGTCTTTAAAAATGAGAGATATGATACTAGGGATCAAAGAAAAAGAAAATTCAAAACAAAAAGTAAAGCTCATAGAGTGTCAAAAGAAAGAAAAACTCTTAAGAAAAAAAAGAAAGAATATAAAGATAATAAGAGTGGGAAAAGAGAAGAAAGAAAAGAGCTAAGGCTGAGGAAAAGAGTGAAAGAATCCCTAGTTGCAAAAAGAAATAAAGAGTTCTAAAAGTGAGAATGTTCTTGAGTGATCTTGAGAGTTTTAGTGTGAGTGAAAGGGAGTTTGGCATTGGGAATCAAGGATAGAAACTGATTGTATCTAGGAAATGGGTAGAACAATGAGGATTGAGCATTGTATGCATGAATTGTTCTCTTTCTTAGATATATTATGAATATTTTCAAGCTATTTGTTCTCAACAGTAAACCACCTTGAAAAGAACTTGATAACCCTCTCATTTCACCAAATCTTAAAATCTTTGTTCTCACCAAGCCAAATGATTAGAACCAATTGCCCATTTGCAAGAATGCACTTATGATTATTTTCTAATGAATGTGAGAGTTGGTTGATTGGCTTGTTTGTGGAGTCTTGAAAATGGGTGTAAAAGGCCAAGGATTTGAGATGGTCTAGAGAAGTTGAAGTCTGATAAGATGTATTGCTCTTACTATTTAGTATGATTTTGCAGATATATCACATTGATGGCTTTGAAGAGTATCTTTTGGTAATGAGTTCCCATTTTCAAACCTCTCCTCTTTGAGTTCTTAAAAGTTACTTGTGCACAAGTAAATGACAAGTGTGGGAGAGTTGATACCTTATGAATTTGCATGATTTTATCTATCATTTGATGTATATAATTTATCATTTAGAATAGAATTTAGACATCATTAGGTTGCATTTCCATGCATAAGTCCATATCAGGTGTTGGAGATACCATTTGGTGAGTTTAGACAATTTGGAGCTTGAATTGAGGCAAAGGAGTGATTCTGGTCAAGAAACTAAATGGATCCCAAAGTGTCCCAGCGTCCTAATTCCTTCAAGCGTCCTAAAGTCCATGCAACAAAGCCGCCGTGAATCCTAGATGACATTACCTCATTTCATCCAAGTGTTGGAGCTGACCTATCGCAGCGGTTATGCTAAACCGGAGTTTTGGTGTCTATTGTGCGTGATCTGACTCGGCATGGTGCAGCGGCATGGTAAACCGCTACTAAGGAATCACGGAGGGTCTCGTGGCTAAGTTGCTTCTTTTCAAACTAGGTCTAAAAGGTCTCTAGGCAAGTCTCTCTTTAGAATAATACAAAACCCTCTCTTATAGCATAACAGGCCAGGGACTTAAGATGAATTAGTTAGGACTTTTGTGAAACTTGAAGTCTTCTAATTTATCATTAACTCTCGGGTTGCTTCATCGTCGATCGATGGCAATGAGTGCACATCGATCGATTTTTATTGGTAATGTCGTCGGTCGATCGCTTCTTCAAGCATCGACCGATTCTTGTTTTAGCAATGCTCTCACATTAGCTCCAAAATGGCCATCTTATGTCCATGAGTACCTGAACCTGTAAAGCTCATAAAAGACTCTAAAAGCATATAATTGATTCTGAAAATGTATGTAGATCATGGTTGAAAGTGGGTAAAATCCATGACCTATCAAGGGAGTATTGAGTTTTGATCTTTGAAGGTCGAGAAAAAACAATGATTGAAATAGTGAATTCAAAAGTCTTTAAAAATGAGAGATATGATACTAGGGATCAAAGAAAAAGAAAATTCAAAACAAAAAGTAAAGCTCATAGAGTGTCAAAAGAAAGAAAAACTCTTAAGAAAAAAAAGAAAGAATATAAAGATAATAAGAGTGGGAAAAGAGAAGAAAGAAAAGAGCTAAGGCTGAGGAAAAGAGTGAAAGAATCCCTAGTTGCAAAAGAAATAAAGAGTTCTAAAAGTGAGAATGTTCTTGAGTGATCTTGAGAGTTTTAGTGTGAGTGAAAGGGAGTTTGGCATTGGGAATCAAGGATAGAAACTGATTGTATCTAGGAAATGGGTAGAACAATGAGGATTGAGCATTGTATGCATGAATTGTTCTCTTTCTTAGATATATTATGAATATTTTCAAGCTATTTGTTCTCAACAGTAAACCACCTTGAAAAGAACTTGATAACCCTCTCATTTCACCAAATCTTAAAATCTTTGTTCTCACCAAGCCAAATGATTAGAACCAATTGCCCATTTGCAAGAATGCACTTATGATTATTTTCTAATGAATGTGAGAGTTGGTTGATTGGCTTGTTTGTGGAGTCTTGAAAATGGGTGTAAAAGGCCAAGGATTTGAGATGGTCTAGAGAAGTTGAAGTCTGATAAGATGTATTGCTCTTACTATTTAGTATGATTTTGCAGATATATCACATTGATGGCTTTGAAGAGTATCTTTTGGTAATGAGTTCCCATTTTCAAACCTCTCCTCTTTGAGTTCTTAAAAGTTACTTGTGCACAAGTAAATGACAAGTGTGGGAGAGTTGATACCTTATGAATTTGCATGATTTTATCTATCATTTGATGTATATAATTTATCATTTAGAATAGAATTTAGACATCATTAGGTTGCATTTCCATGCATAAGTCCATATCAGGTGTTGGAGATACCATTTGGTGAGTTTAGACAATTTGGAGCTTGAATTGAGGCAAAAGGAGTGATTCTGGTCAAGAAACTAAATGGATCCCAAAGTGTCCCAGCGTCCTAATTCCTTCAGAGCGTCCTAAAGTCCATGCAACAAAGCCGCCGTGAATCCTAGATGACATTACCTCATTTCATCCAAGTGTTGGAGCGGCCTATCGCAGCGGTTATGCTAAACCGCGGAGTTTTGGTGTCTATTGTGCGTGATCTGACTCGGCATGGTGCAGCGGCATGGTAAACCGCTACTAAGGAATCACGGAGGGTCTCGTGGCTAAGTGTTTGAGCAGCCTGTGGCGCAGCGGTCAAATGACATGTCTAAAACCAGCTGTAACATTTTTTAGAGCACTATAAATACATTCTAGACCTAATTTTGGGACATATCTTGTTTTTGTCTCAAAACACTTCGAGATCTTGAAGAAAGATTGAATCTTTAGTCTCTTTTCATCTTATTTCTTTGTGTGTTTTTGGATTAAACTTACTTCTCAACATGATTTCTCTTAAGTCAACCATGGGTTTAAGGCTAATCATGAATATGAGTGAGTATACTCGTTTTGGATTCATAGGTTTGGGTGATTAAGTGAAGATCTAGGGTGTTTAGTGTTAGATATATCTCTATTTCATTGCTTGTTGAGTGCTCTTGGTGCTAGTTTAGTCTTGATCTCTCTAAACTAGAGCTCTAGACATTCATGCTCGGAAGGTGTTTTATGAAATGTCTGAACCAACTCAATCTTGATATTTGTTTGCTTAACCAAAGATATTTGATGTTAGGGAAGCTTAGAAAGTTAGTAGACTTGTTCTTAATGATTGGTTGAGTGAATTAAACCAAAGACATTTGATGTTTGATTAATGAAAGCAAAGGAACATTTATCTGACATAGAACTTGTTTAGGATTGTTGTCTAGAATTATGGAAATATATTGATTGAAAGCTCACTTTAGATTGGATCTTAGTCACTTGAAGTCAAATTCCTATACCCATGAATCTTATTTTCTCTTATTGATTAAAAGTTTTAGTTTTGTTCTTACCTTGCTACTTACTTGTTACTTGTTCATATCATTACCTTAATTGCACTTAGATTTAACAATTACTTGCATTTCCATTGCTTCATGATCATTTAGGATTGGATTGACATTTTTTTATATTACTTTGATCTTAGGATTGAAAAATCCTTATCAAAGAGCTGAAATTCAAAAGCTGTTTCCCCGAGAAGAAAAAAAATTCTGATGCTGAAACCTAGCAGGTCTGGGAATCCAGTCAAGCTGGTGTGGTTAAGAACTAAGGATGGGGAATATACGACCAAATCCGGATTCTATGCAGCTCTTAAGTAGAGAAGATCATCAGGAAGTTCTCGATCAAAACTGGAACCGTAACATTTGGCACCTAAATACTGCACCAAAAGTCAAAATGTTCCTCTGGAAAACTTCGAAGGGAGCTCTACCGGTAGGGGAAAGGCTCATGGCAAGACACATGGACATTGATCCAAAGTGTAAGAGATGTGGAGATAAGTTAGAATCTATTAATCATCTGTTGTTTCACTGCAGTTTTGCGAAGAAAATACGGGAGCTTGCCTCGTTATGTTATGTGAATGCTAGAAGATTATTAGATTTAACTGAATGCTGGCCTGAGCTCATATCTAAAGAATTTTTTCCCCTACGGGATTAGGTACTGGCCGGCTAGCACCATGGATCATATGGTCGATATGGAATGCAAGAAACAATCGGATCTTCAATAACAAGGAAGTCTCGCCGGAGGACACATTGACAAAGGTGATCGCGGCTGAAAGGGAATGGTTGGATGGTCAGGAGAAAATATTCCGAGCAAAAAGAAGCTTCCAGCTCTTCTGCCACTCGAGTTAGAAAACTTAATAATAGTTCAAGTGGATTCAGCATGGAGAGAAGGGGATTTCACTGGAGGGGCTGGATGGACGATTCTCCATGAGGGCGTACTAACTACTTTCCAAGAAGGATCACACTCGGCCAGTTCACCATTGGCAGCGGAAAGCCTGGCCTGCGGTTGTTAGATGTAGAGAGCTGGGAGTCCAGCGAGTGCAATTTCAGTGTGATTCATCCCAACTTGTTCACGCTATTAAATCTGGGAAAGCCCTGATCGAACTCTATGGTATTGTTTCAGATATCGTGTCTATCTCCTCTCCGTTGGAGGTTTTTTCTTGTATTTGGATTCCACGTACTAGGAATCAAGTGGCTGATGTTTTGGCAAAACTATTGTAATCACTCCATTGGATTTTAATTTAGTAATGAAAGTTGTGTTACAAAAAAGAAAATCATAACGCCAATCGGGTTTTTCTGGTTTGTATAATTTTCTTAACCAAGGTATACTGAATCATACCAAATTTTATTACATAATTATATATACACTCTGAAAAAAACATTTATAATAAAGTCAATCAAATTTACCTATTTTATAAAATACCAAAATATCAATTATTTTAAATTTAATTTAATATCTGAATTAACTGGTTTTAGCCACTACTTAAATAGCCAGCGTTTTTTAAAAAATAACTAGTGGCTAAATCATGGTTAATCTATGACTTTTCAGTGTTAGCCATGATTTTTCCGTAGCTAGTTCGTGGTTATAGTGAATATTTCTACTAGTAAACAAGGAATGTATAGACAGTTTCTTGAAACAAGGGATTATTCAACTGGTCGATTTTGAGACTCAATTCATTTCGTCTGCATCCTCATCAAAAATTAAGGTATAAAAACTCATTTTGTTTCTCAATTAGTTAATAGAAATGTTTGTTTAGTAGTAATATGGAATATGTCCTTTGAGAAATTTCAAACTTGTTGGTCCCGTGCTTTGTTAACCCTAAATTGAAGCTGACTTCTTCTGAGGTGGTTTTATATGTTGTGTCCCGTTTGTTTCAGTTTTTACCCAGTTTTATTTTCTGTAAACCACTTCTAATCTCTGGTTAGGGTTGGTTTGGACATGTATATGTTAGTAATTGACTCATGACCAATGTAACTAAACAGGGATTTTGACACGGTTTCGTTGAACTATGCTCCGGGCCTCCGGCTCTGCGATGCAATTTCTTTTTAAAAGACTTAAAGAAATTTTGGAATCGTCGACATCTTTCGGAAACTTACTATAGCTTTATGACAAAGAGATTGCTTCCAAAACTAAGACAACACAGTTCATCAGTATGTTTATTGGAAATGTCTAGGTGACTACATTCTGTTTACAAAGACCATCTCCACGAATACTGTGAGAAAATTTATTGTCAATTATTTACCGACAAATTAATGGTGAACTATGTGCCCGGCCCGCACCCTGTGCGGGTATAAAAAATTCAAAATATGGAATAAATAGTGTATAGTTTTAGAAGTAACGAATTTTACATCATAATACCACCATCTTTGGGAGAAAGCATCAGCCATGGAGAAACGCTGGTACTCCGCCTTTGACATGGAAGAGAGGGAACAAAGTAACTTCAGTATAAAGAGGCAGTTATTGTGTGTATGTATAATTGCAATGTTAATTTTTAATTTGTGTGTTTAAGAAGATATTTTTATTCAAAATATTGATTAAATAGTGTATAGTTTTAGAAGTAACAGATTTTATATTATCACTAATTAGAATTGTATTGTATATGTGTTGTAATTCCTAATTTTATGTGTATAATATTATTATGTTTAAATTTATCGTAAAATTAATGTAAACATATTAAAGGAAAATATAATAAAATTCAAAATGTTATCCACAAATAATATAAATTATGAAATATAATTCTCGATAAAGAAAACAAAATCCATTAGAAACCTGCAAAAAAAATTATTAAATTTTGTAAGCAATTGGACGGGTTAACTTAATTTGATAGGTTTATAAATTTATAAATTTTATTGAACAGAAAATAATATTAAATTGACATACCATCATCGAAATAGTCAGAAAACTGGATGGTAATCAAATACAATCGGTCTGCTAACTCAGCAATACCCATCTAGCAAATAAAAAAAATTGTAACAGTTTATATATTTTAAAAGATTTATTGGAAAAAAGTAGATTAAAATTACGTACCCTGACTACGGAATATTCTGAAAAACTTGTTTGTAGACAAAATTCAATGTTTTTGTCTGAGGCTTTCCTTCTTTACCAGTTATTAGGATTTTTAATCCAGATCTCGACTTAACTCTTGAAAGCGCAACGTAGAGCTGACCATGAGAGAACACTGGCCTAGGCAGAAACAAACCAACATTTTCGGTGTTTGACCTTGACTTTTGTTGATGGTCATCGCGAAAGCCAATGTAACTGGCTGTCTTGACGCATTCGAAGGAAACTTTGTGTCGGTGGTGTGACAAACATTCTAGGGATCAAACCTTGTCTCCAACAATATTGTTTCCGGTTATAATTCTAGCTTCTATCACATGGGGCAATAACTGAGTAATAATTAGTCTAGTACCATTACATAAGCCATATGCAACATCACAGTTACGAAGACACATGATAGGAGCACCAACCTTGAGCTTCAAACAATGATAGGAGCACCAACCTTGAGCTTCACACAATGTCTAGGTATTTATTTATTTTCAGTAGAATATACCCTGTTTAATTTTCTTCTGTGATTTATTCCCAGTGTCTGTAAATGGATTATTTCTCTTCATGCTTCTCACTCAAAATCGAATGCTTCTGTTTTCAGTAATACCAAAACACTACCTATAGATTGAATCGTATGCAGTTAGAAAAAAGACTTGAATAAACTAATATAGTTTAAAATAAAATCGAAGATATAGAGTTCACAAGCCGGCCTCTTCGCCAAAATATAATAGAGATCGATCCATGACCATTACGTTATAGCATCTTCAATTTTATACGTACAATCCTTTCTTGCCAAATAAAGTTTCCTTATCAAATTCTTACCATGTTACTATCTATTCCTTGGGAAAGTATATATGATATTTATTGGAAAACACTTTATGACAATATAATGTTATACTATCTTCTTTTACATTGTTTCATGATTTATTATGATTTTTTTGGAAGTTTAACATATAAGGTTAACCTTATTTTATGACCTTAGATATAGTCAATAAATCTACTCTTCTTTTGATTTATCAGAGACACGTACAACCAAGTAGTAACTAAAACATAAAAAATTTTAATTTGTTTCAGAAGATATAATAATATGAGATTAGAAAGGTAGCAAGATCAATGAATATAAACGGTCATACCAGTGAATAGCATGTTGAACATCCTTTTTGCATGTTTTGCAGTTGTATAGAGGGTTCTGTTGAAGATGTTGCACATTTTCCTCAAAAGCATCTCCTTGTCTGACCACTTTTGTTTTGCAAAAATTGCAGGCAGTGTAATACCATGATTTTTCCAAATCAATAGCCTCAATTATAGCAACAACCACGCACGTTCCAGCCTATTATGATTAATTTAAGTTTCAATAAATTTGTAGTGAAATCATATTTGAATTAGTTTAAAAAAATGAAACCGCTTGGGAAAATCAAAAAAAAAAAAATATTTACCGATCTTGCTTCAATAATTTCAGAAATTGTTTTCTTCATGTTTTCCATTGCTTCAAGAATACTGTGTTTTGACAAAGATAAAAATCATACTCGATTTGTATAACCTACTAATAACATAATAATACAGAAGATAGAGAGTGGAGTTTGTAACCTCTTTGGCGAAATATGATGTATAGAATGTCGAGTATATAAACTTTATTTATAAGAGCATATGAGATATTAGTAGTCATAGAATGTCGAATATTTCTTTTTCACAATAAGGTAAGTAATTAAAAACGAATGAACACAATTTAGAAAGATTTAAAAGTGGAATTAATGTGATACTAACTTGCGCAAGAAATGGTTATTCTCAGTAAGGTAACTTTATATTGTCCACGTTTCAAACATAAATGATGTTTGTATATTTATTTTCACAATAAATATTGAAATATATTAAAGAAAGTTATTTCCTATTAAGGTAACTCATTACAAAAGAATTAAGAATTTAGAAACATTAAGATGAATTGGCATTAAAATTTTCAATAAATGTGATAGTAACTTGCGCAAGCAATTTATTTTTTAAATAAGGTAACTTACATTTAAACTATTCATAAGTTATTTTTCAACTTGCACAAGTAATACAAATATAAGGCTTTCTATACGAATATAAAATCATTTTATCAATTAAAATAAACATTTTTGTTTATTATTTTATGTAGTTTATAAGTATATAAAAAATTTGATCACACTATTTCTCTTTCATAGTTTCAACAATTAGTTATCATAAATAATTATTGCTAATATTATGTAAATTATTTGGAAAGTGATATTACTTGGTAATTGAATTATCTTTTCCTTTCAGATATAATTATAATAAATAAAATTAAAAATAATCTTTCAATCAAATTATAACAGTTTTAAGAGTTCATTTATGATCGACACGTAAGAAAAAATCACTTATGTGATTCTCAATATATAGTAGGATTTACATTTTTATAAATAATTTATATCATTTTATAAAGAATTTTAAAATTCTGATAAATTTATTTTTTAAACAACAATCAATAATTAAAAAAATAATATTAATAAAACATGTGTAGATTTTGTAATATTAAAATAGTTATTATATAATTATATCTGAATATAATTCATCAAGTAAAATATAAAACTATTATAATTATATTATATAAAAATTCGTTCATTTTATTTTATAGTTTATAAATATTAAAAGTAATAAATAAAACATTATTAATCTTTCTATAATTCGATAATTAATTGCCATAAATTGTTATTTGTAATATTTTTTATACTATATAGCAAGTGATCTTAAATGATTTTAGACTTACCTTAAACTTTTAGATCTAATTTAAATAAATAAAAATTAAAAACTATCGACCAATCAAATTATAATAATTTTTTTGAATTTTTCATATGAGTGACACGTTAGCAGAAATCACTAAATTGACTTCTCTTTTAATATATAGGGGATGTTATTTTCTGACATTCAAACTCCAACAAATTATTCATTGTCAGTACTCGGTAATGCGTCAGATTACAATAACTTTGCGTGTTCTTTTACCGTCGGCTTTGAGAATTATTCTTGTAGTTATACAAAACAAGAGGCTCTAGACTTGCCGGCGACGGTGATTTGAGGACGATTGTTGCCCTGGTTTAGTTTCAAGGTTTTTTTTCGAAACTGGGTAAATCCAGATTTCGGTTTAGTTTAGTCTCAGTTTTATTTTATCCGATCATTTCAATGTGATCAGAAAAGTAAGCCAGTTTGGGACGGTTAATATAATATATTAATTTTAAAAAACACTTTCGATATGATAATGGATATATACACAAACCCATATCTATAATCTAGTACATAAATAAACCTGAACATATATTTTAGAATAGCCTCTCAAATTGGAGCGTCTTCAATTTCAAGTATTTTAGTGAAGACATCTGCTACTACTCTCCTCCAAGGTCAAAAATAATTTATATGCTTAGGGGCCCTGGGACACTTTCGAGGTAAAGAAGCAAGAGTCCCCTACGAGTTCTAATTATTCCAACTTTTATAATACGTAAAGCAGAAAAGAAAATTGACACAGTGGCCGTATTGAAAGGGTAACAGCGAATTGATATTTCAACTCGCCGTTGGTACGTTGACGCCTTGACGAAGACTCTATATATGAACATGAGGGAATGAACTGGGAGTCGGACTAGTAGATGGATCCTCGACCAAAACCAAATCTCTCATTCACATATATATTTTTATAAGCAAATATAACAATTAACGTAGCCATCTCCAGTTCATAACAATTATAATGAAAAACATTGCTACGCTTTTCCTCTTTATTTCCCTTCTTTTTCAAACTCTCAACGGAGTTAAAGCCGGCTTCCTCTGCGTAGGTGACACCTTCCTCGCTAACAGTAGCTACCGCCAAAACCGCGACTCTCTCTTTTCCTCTCTTGCTTCTCAAGTCATCACCAACCGTGGATTCTACAACGCCTCACTCAATAGCGTTCACGCTGTTGCCCTCTGCAGAAGAGGATTCGAGCGGCAAGCTTGTATCAACTGCGTAGAAAAAGCCATTCGACTGATAAAAACAAGTTGTTCTGACAAGGTGAACTCGTTCAATTGGAACGGTGACGATGCGGACCACGTATCTTGTCTTGTACGTACAACAAACAACTCAACTTTTAGGAAACTCGATCTTGGACCAGCTACGAGTGACCCAAGTCCCCTGAATATCGACTCATCCACCAATAACATGACTCTCTTCCGCGAAGAATGGGAAGCAACCGTTAACCGAACACTTGCCGATGCAACCGTCAACACTTCCGCATCGGTTCTCAAGTATTATGGAGTAGTTAATGCAGAGTTTGTGGAGTTTCCAAATGTTTACATGATGATGCAATGCACACCGGACATAACTTCAGGCGAGTGTAAGAGATGTTTGGAAGAGTGCGTTACGTATTTTAGAGATATTTCTTGGGGAAAACAAGGAGGTACAGTTGGTCGACCGAGCTGTGTTTTCCGGTGGGATCTTTACTCCTTTTATGGTGCTTTCGCTAATATAACAAGAGTTCCTGCCCCTCCTAGACCTTTTATTCCTCAAGCACAAGCAATATCTGTTACTAGCTTGAAAGGTTTGAAAACAATTATGAGTTATGTTCATTTCCGCCTATTTAATTATTGAGATCCACATACATTAAAGAAGAGTAAATTTTTGCAGGAAAAATTATTGCGATAGTTGTGGTTCCAACCGTCATTCATCTTTTTGTGCTTCTTGGTCTGATCAGAGCTTATCGTCGGTTGAAAATATCTAAAGACGAAACAAGTGGTAAGCTCTCTTTATTTTCAGTCAGGTTTTATGAAATATTTTTTTTGAATGATAAATTGGAAAATTATAGCTTGCTTTTGTTGAAAGTTGAAATCATGACCTCCTACTTTCTAAACAGGTGCTCTAAGGGCATCTCCATCCCCACTCCATATTTACTCCATTTATAGAGTAAATGAAGTGGAAAATGGAGTAATGAACAAAAAAATAAAAGCATTACTCTATAAATGGAGTAATGCTTTTATTTTTTGTTCACTACTCCATTTTCGACTCCATTTACTCTATAAATTGAGTAAAATATGAAATGGGGATGGAGATGCTCTAACCAACGGATCTATGAGAGCTTTTTTGATGTATCCTTTCTAATAGGTTTCTTTTGGTTAGTCTGTACAGAGGAAGACTGTATTTCCGATAGTCAGTTTATGCTGCGGTTCGATCTTAGCATGGTTCTACTCGCAACTGGTGACTTCTCCCCTGAAAATAAGATTGGTCAAGGTGGATTTGGATCTGTCTACAAGGTAAATAAAAATTATATAGATCCTCCAAATATCATTAGATGGGTCAAAGATCTTTATACCGTGAGAATTGTTATATAGGGGATATTACCGAGTGGGCAAGAAATAGCTGTAAAGAGATTAACAAGAGGCTCAGGGCAAGGAGAGATTGAGTTCAGGAATGAGGTCTTACTCTTGACAAGACTCCAACATAGGAATCTAGTTAAGCTTCTAGGTTTTTGTAGTGAAGGAGAAGAAGATATTCTTATCTACGAGCATGTCCCTAATTCAAGTCTTGATCACTTCATATTTGGTGAGCCTTTTTCGCTAGGAGAAGATGTTGCATTTTTGGAACTATAAGGTTTTAGTATTGATGCTTCTTTTGAAATATGCAGATGAAAAGAAGCGTGTGCTACTAACATGGAATGTGAGGTACAGAATCATTGAAGGAGTTGCTCGAGGTCTTCTTTATCTACACGAAGATTCTCAGCTGAGGATTATTCACCGAGACTTGAAGGCGAGCAACATTCTTTTAGATGCTGAGATGAACCCTAAAGTTTCAGACTTTGGGATGGCGAGGTTATTTAACATGGACCAGACTAAAGGAGTGACAAGGAGGCGTGTTGGAACCTTGTAAGTAAAGAACCACCAACCATTATTATGATTGAAAATTAAAAAATAAAGCCGATTGAAATCAATGATATAAAATATTCAATTCTCTCTCCGTTTCATATTAATTGTCTTTTTAAAATTTGAAATTTGTTTCATTTAAGTGTTGTTTCATGTTTTGAGTGCATTTATTTTGTTCACTACTCCATTTTGACTCCATTACTCTATAAATTGAGTAAAATATGAAATGGGGATGGAGATGCTCTAACCAACGGATCTATGAGAGCTTTTTTGATGTATCCTTTCTAATAGGTTTCTTTTGGTTAGTCTGTACAGAGGAAGACTGTATTTCCGATAGTCAGTTTATGCTGCGGTTCGATCTTAGCATGGTTCTACTCGCAACTGGTGACTTCTCCCCTGAAAATAAGATTGGTCAAGGTGGATTTGGATCTGTCTACAAGGTAAATAAAAATTATATAGATCCTCCAAATATCATTAGATGGGTCAAAGATCTTTATACCGTGAGAATTGTTTTTAGGGGATATTACCGAGTGGGCAGGAAATAGCAGTAAAAAGATTAACAAGAGGCTCAGGGCAAGGAGAGATGGAGTTCAAGAATGAGGTCTTACTCTTGACAAGACTCCAACATAGGAATCTAGTTAAGCTTCTAGGGTTCTGTAGTGAAGGAGAAGAAGATATTCTTATCTAC